>OY992523.1:23540816-24740816 GCA_963921215.1 Scoparia ambigualis
ACTTTTCAAGTCAATCTATTTTTTTTAGTCAAATTTAGATGTAGTACTTAGCCTTAACAGGTTAGAAGTACCACCCCTATCACATTGTATTTTTAAACCAGTGTGTCATTTCCAGAATGTGGCATTCTACGACCAGTCCGGCATGAGGTGGCTCAGGATAAAGATAGATGGAAGGCCTTGGGGAAAGCCTTTGCCCAGCTAAAGGACAGTGTATTCTAGAGAAAAAAAATATTGATCGTTATTACGAGAATGTACTAAAAATCTTAAAATATCCTCGGATACCTCCTCCGCCCCCTTGTGTTTTTACCATAGAATAATAACTAACGCACAGAAGGAGTCCAAATGAGACTCGTACAGTTGTCCTATTTTTTCAAATGGACCATAAACATTGAAAGAAAAGAGACAAAATAAATTGCTAAAAACGTCAAATGTCTAGCGAAAATAAAAAAACCGGCCACCATTTATGACATGCTAGCGGCCGCTCGCGGTTTCACCCGCGTGGTTCCCGTTCCCGTGGGAATATCGGGATAAAAAGTATCCTATGTGTTAATCCAGGTTATAAACTATTTGTATGCCGAATTTTATTCAAATCCGTTTAGTAGTTTTTACGTGAAAGAGTAACAAATATACACACTCACAAACTTTCGCCTTTATAATATTAGTGTCATATCCATACCGGATTCAAAAGCGACCTATATACAAAATGTAATTCGAATGGTGACCAATAAATAAATAAATAAATGTCTAATTGATTTTTTTCCGAGAAAATTGCAGCTGTGTGAGTGAACCTGTGTTACCCAGTATTGTTTTTTTTTTAATTTGCCGCGTTTTTCCTGGTTTAGCTTTCGTTAGCCAGACCTTATCATAGAACACACGTCTGTCTTTTATTTGGCGACGAGATACAAGCAAATTTGAACTTTAGCATGTCAACAACAGCGTTAAAAAATTCAGTCGGTGGCGGAGTGAGATTCTCCCCTGAGGTTGACTTTTTTCAACGTTTCGTTATGTTCGAGTTTATTTGAAGCGTTATTAACGCAAATAATCAAGCATTTCGAATCTCAACGCCGTCCATTGCGCGCGCAGGCAGCAAGGAGCCGCTGCTGCAGCAACCGGTGCCGGCGATGTATCTCGCGCTGGAGGAGTGCGTGACGCAGCTGGCGCAGGAGCTGGCACAGCCGGTGCTTGTGCACGACCAGTACAAGCGGCTGGTCAGTATACCTACACACGTCGTCAGATCAACCTACCCTAAACTGTAAAGGAGAACTGGCACTTTCCATATAAAAAATGCTTAAGAGGGTTCACGCGTTTCGGTTTCCCATACAAATTTCCAAGTCGAAATTTTTTAAAACCATAAAGCCAATTTTTATGAAACTTTGCATGCCAAAGTAATTTATATTGTCCATTATAGAAAGTTTAAAATCGCAATTAAATAAACGTTTTTTAAAAATGTTTTCAACAAACTATTTAGATCCCTAAACATTACTTTAGCATGCAAAGTTTCATTAAAATTAATAGTTTTTAAAAATTTGGAAGTTTGTATGGAAAACCGAAATGCGTAAACCCTCTTAACTTGTATACAATAGAATTTGGTCATGAAGTAAAGCTAATATTATTTGCTTTATAAACCAAGTTTTGTCTTATTTTTATCGAATCATCGCGGATAAGACTTATCTAATTATTAATATTTCTAATATGGAAACACTGAGTCTTCAAAAGGCACCGGTCCGTCTTTTTTTATAATGGAATACTGCTTGTAATTACCAGGGATCGGAATAGGTAGAGTTTTAAGTAAATACGTAAATATTAGCATGGATATGCCTTTAAAAAATACCAGTTGTGTGCTTTTTAACCTGTATATTAAAATTTTCTCCGGTATTGAGGTAGATTTTTTAATACATTACACGCCTACATTTTTTTTATTTAAAAAAAGAACCTCCAACTAAGCATACACCAACACGTTCTTACATTACAAACCTTATGTCTATTACACTGTTGTTGCTCCAATTAAAGGATACCACAGCATGCATAAACATCATAAAATATATTATTTAAAATATCTTAAAACTAGACTAAACAAAAAAAATTACCACTCCGAGCTTAAATAAATATGAATCTTTGTTCTATTAATTTGATAGTATAAGTGGACAAAAAATGTATTGTAGACATGTCCATGTTATTATTTCGCCATTAAAATGACGTCTTAAAAACTCATGGTGATTACTACTGATCTCTTGCTCATGCGTCACGGTGTGTGCAGTGTGGTGACCATTTACGTGGTTGTGCTCAGGTGACGCATCAGCTGCAGCAGCGCGGTCTGCGGCAGTTCCGCGACGCTGCGGAGCTGCAGCAGGCCACCATGTTCCTGCACGACAACGGTCAGAGCCTTTTTTTTCCAGTGAATTCACCTTATGGAGACCCACCTCTAGAAGGGAAGCAAGGTTATTTGGGGCTCCATACATACATATAATCACGACTATTATCTCCGAAGGGTTAGTCAGAGACTAGGCAATGAGGACAGCAAAAGCAGGCCTACTAGGCATAGCCCACTTTTCTCCAAACACATGCACTTGCGTATATCCGTAGGTACGAAGTGTCAATGTCAACGTGCCGCGCCATGGTAATTACCGTATCAAGAGAAAATCACTTTGGATTATTTAAAGTTGACAAAACTCGAGTGTCATTGTTTTGTTTAGTTAAATATATTTTATTGTGCTAAATCTGTAAAATCTAACAAATGAATTTCCTATGAAACAATATAATATAACAAAAAATATTTTGCTACACTGGTGATAATTATCCGATAATTATCAAGAAGCGTAATTATCTTGATAATTTCGAACCCTGTTACATAGTCATTTTCAGCTTGTACAAACATTGGTAGACTGCACTTCCGAAGTATGTGCAGACGGCATGTATAAAACACATCGAGTATAAGACATTATTTCAAAATTAATTAGCATAAATCACATTAATAATTGCTAATTCAAAATTAAATAGGGACAGGCAATAACATAACATTCAATAAACAATGATGACAATAATTAATAATAATAATAATAAATGTTTTATTAATTTCAAGACTTAAATGTAACAATATTAGGTGAAGACTTCCAATTTCAAATAATAAATAAATCATTCAATATGTATGTATGTACAATGGCGGACTCCGTCGCTTTACCAGTCTAAAGGCCAAAATCCCTTGCATACCGCGCCGTCTATTTGGTACGGGCACGTACCCGGGCGGTCGGTGCACTTCATACGAAAATCGCTGCAAAGTGGTAAAGCGACGGTGACCCCGACCGTACATAAGTATGTAAATATAGTGTCACTTGGATTTTGACTTTTTCTTGAGAGAGCTTTACGAGGAAATAGCCTACAATGGTGTCTTTCTTTATAAAAGAAACAGTGGAAATCCGAGTAAAAGTAACCTAGATATTGGCACAAAGAAATTGCAGTACCTACCTAATATTTGTTCAATTTTTCTGCATCGAATTACTCCGTACTATAACCCTGAGCTGACCCTGTCTGTTGCTGACCCTTGACCCGACCCTGTCTGTAGCTGACCCTTGACCTTTGTTGCGCAGGCGTGCTGCTTCACTACGCGGACGCGTCGCTAAAGGAGTTATACTTCCTGAGGCCGCAGTGGCTGTGTGACGTATTGGCACATGTGGTTACCGTGAGAGAGATCAACCCGTTCCGCGCTGATGGTAAGTAACTCTGCTCACGGTAGGTAACAAAAAACTAATAATAATAAGATACATTGCGCTCTGTATGTTGTATGTATTATGTGATTGCCCACACTGTGTACTTCAGTATACGCAGCAAGTAAGATCAACCTTTCGCGCTGACGGTACGTAGCAAGCTACGCACTAGTCAGCGTTGCCAGAATTAACGCTGGTATCCTAACTTAAGAGTATGAAATTTTACAATACCAATCTCGATAGATCGAGATCGGATTCAAAAGTAAGGGGGCTGATGATTTTAACCTTGCTGCATCAGGTATAATGCGCACGGAGGATCTGGCTCACGTGTTCAAAGCATCCCCTCTCCTGGGCGGGGGGGAGGAGGCGGCCGGGCTGGGGCTGTCTTTGCTGAACAAGTTCGAGCTGGCGCTGGGCTGGGACGCGCGGCTGCTGCTGGTGCCGCCGCTGCTGCCCGATCAGCCGCCACTGCATCCGCAGGTCAGTGACAAAGGATTAACGAAATGTTTGAAAATTTCCCGCCAAGAAGTCCACCAACTAAGTCAGTTAGTTAGTTAAAATAATTATATAATAAAATTTATCTTCCAAAACACATCTATACTATCTAAACTAATATTTTAAGGAGGAAACATTTGATTGATTGTATTGAATAGGCTCCGAAACTACTAGACCGATTTAAAAAATTCTACGCTATCAGAAGCTACGCTATCTCCGAATGACATAGGCTATATTATGTTTTCGAAAAAATTAGGGATCCTTACTAAAACTCAAATAAATTTCTTCAATCGCTTGCGCTAAGAAAACTATTGATGATAGAATAGAATAATATACTATGGCTTAGCAGAACACACCATTATCTACAAAAAGTGTCGCGATAGTATATGTCTAACTATTTTAGTTGCGTTACAATAAGTGTTCTTGGGAGGGGAGTCATTTTGAAAATTCGTCACGGGGTACGGGGTCCACGCGAACGAAGTCGCCGGCGGTCTGCTAGTAGTTACTTATAAAATGTATCTTCTAAAACACATAGTTACTTAATATAACAGTTTTATCAAGCCCCCACACTACGCTGAGCCTGACCTGGGGGGAGAGGGATACGATTTCCAATATTATATTTTATTTGCGACACACGTACATTACAAAAAAATACATCTAAAAATTTATTATGTATGTACAAAAATAAAATTAGTAAAAGTTAACCAGCGAAACTTTTTTTTTAAATTTCAATAACATCGGTTGTTTGTTCAAGTATCATGATTGCGCCCCCAGCTTCAGATCCGCTCGCGTGCAGGGCGCGCGTGGCCGGGCGCCGCCCCCGCGCAGCTGGCGCCCGCCCCCACGCCCGCCCCCACGCCCGCCCCCGCAGGCGCCCCCACCCCCGCCGGCGCCCCCGCGCAGCCGGTGCGCTCCGACTCGCCTGCTATACACAGTCAGTTTTTTTTATGTGATACGTCATAGTGACTACATCCTGCCTGATGGTAAGCAGCCGACGCAGTTCAAAATAGCGAGAGCGCTCCTCACCGTGGAACAAGCACGGTAACAAGCGCACTCATTCATGACGGCCTGTGTAAATGCCGTTTCACGCCCCGCTTAAAAGTCCCGGGACTGTAGGAGTTGGGAAACACATGCGCCGGCCGAGAATGAGCCTTGGGAAAAGTATTTTATTTGTTTATTTTTTAAATATTTACATTTTAACTTAAAATATGACATTTTTTTTGTAGCCCTTCAAAACACTGCACAATATTTTTTAAAGATTCATAAAAATGATTGTTTTTGTGACAATCAAAATACGCATGAAACCCGCGGCGTGACGTCATCGGATTCCATTCTCTCGCACGGGTGGCGCGACTCGCGCGTTTTCATTTTATTAATATGTCTGCTCTGAACTAGTGCAGTTGTGCCACAGATAACTTAATAATTAATTGTGCAAATAGTTAAGTAATGTAATCGGATACGATGACGTCACGTCACGTCAATCAAGTGCCAGCGAACTAAGCGAGGTAGTAGTGTTTTATGCAATTATTTATGTACAATAACTTTGTAAATACTTCTCGTGTCGAAGTGAAATAAAAACTATTGGTTTTAGAATAACGACTTCTATAATGGTATAAAGTAAAAATGAACTTTTTTTCATTTTTCCCAAGTCCATTCCAAAGCCTAATGGTCTTACAGAGGATCCACTTGCCAATTTTTTTTCAGTGACTAAGGATAATTACTACTTATTTACTTAGATTACTTATTAATGTTTTATATTTTAGCGTTTTATTAACGCTTAAATATACTTAAGTAAAATTTTAAACACTGAAAAAAGACGACAACCTCAGGCGGGAATCGAACCACGCACCTTCCGCATTCCGGGCGGCTGCCTATTAAATATTTCTTTCGGATCTCAGAGGTGAAAACTTCTAAGATTTGATGAAGCAATGTTGACTAAAAGCATCCAGCACTGACAAATTTCGACGGTTGAAAGCCAGACCTCGGTAGCCAAGTGGTTAAGGCAGCCGCCCGGAATGCGGAAGGTGCGTGGTTCGATTCCCGCCTGAGGTTGTAGCCTTTTTTTGGTTGAGTGTGAGATACTAAAATGTATCATATCTTGTATTAACTGCATTTACAGCAACAAGACCGAAAGTGAAAACGGACTTTAGGAATCAGTAATATTTGCTTAAACCAAATCGTTAGTCAACAACATACTCTAATGTCGTGACTGCAAGGGTGTTTTTTTTCTCAAATACCAAGACATTGTCTACCATAAACTTATGTCGCCTCAATTGGCTATTTGACAGTTGTAACAATAAAATATGTAATATGTCGGAAATGGTAGGTTATGATTTAACGATAATTATCCAATAGTTTAAATAATAAAATATATTAATAAAATATTTACAAATTATCTTAATAAAAATATTAAGATAATTTGTAATTATTTTATTTTTACAAAATTTTGCGATTTGTTTATCTGTGGATTACAAGACCCGAAACACGGGCGGGCGGCCATGATTGAGCTTCATGTGACGGATTGTGACGTCACATTTCACAAAGTATACAGAAACTATCTGTCAGGTTTCAAGATAAGTTTCTATATTTATTGAAATGTGACGTCACCGAGCAAAATGTCACGTGACCAACCGTTTTCGCACGAAGTTTGAAATCAATAAAGAAAAATATGTTTTTTTCTGTTAAATAAAGGTTTTTTCGAGAAAGAAAATATTGTACGGGGTATAAAATAAGCGTTTGTAACTTTTTAAATACTTTTTCGAAAACTGTCAAGTAGCCAATTGTTTCAAGACCTACCTACTGTCTACCACGAACTTATATGTTGCCTCAATTGCTTCTCTCTCACAGCCGACGCCGCCGACATAACGGTGACGTGCCGCAGCAGCTGTCTGCCGCTGCGGCGGTGGCTGCTGCTGGCGTACGTGCCGCGCGGTTTCTGGCCGCGGCTGACCACCCGCGTGCTGGCTGACGCGACGCTGGCGGCGCTAGCGGCCAAATTATACACTAAACCGCAGGAGGTACATACTGTTATTTATTTTTTTTACTTACTTTTTTTTGTAAGATACACTAACGGTTTTTATACATTTATATTAATATGTTGCATGTTGTTGTTGGCCTTTATGTAATTGTAGCATTTAAGTCGTTATATTTTACCAAGTGGTAGAGCCACGCTGCGTTGCAGCACGCATTGGGCCGGCTCGCCCGGCGTAATACCACCCTCTCACTAATATTCGGCGTGAAATAATGGCGCTTGGTGCTGTTGTGTTTCGTCCGACCAGTGAGGGTTCCGGAGGCCCCTTTCCCCCCCCCCCCCCCCCCCTCCTCCCAATTCCTATTCCTTCCTTCCTATTCCTTCCGTAAACCTATTCCTCCCTGAAAGGCCGGCAACGCGTCTGCGATACCTATGTTTTTGCGGGTGTACATGTGCGGCGGTGATTACTCTCCATCAGGTGACCCGCCTGCTCGTTTGCCTCCCTCTTTTATAAAAAAAAATATATATATACAGTCGTGGTCAACTAATTAGGGACAATCTCTAGTTAAGCCAAATTGTGAATTTATTTTTTATTTTCCAACGAGTCTTAACAATATTCCATATCATTTACACGTAAGTATAATTAGTTATTGATGTGCCCGATTATACAAACAATAACAACTTCTTAAACATTAAACCTCTTTACAGTATAGCTGATAGATTATCAGTGTGCTATTTGTTCAAAGAATGCTGGCTGGCCATTTAATTAGGGACACTGAGATATTGCGTTCTATTTTCAAAATTTGAATCTCAATACTTTTTTATTTCTTCTTTTATTGTTTTGTGGTAGTTTTGGCGGCAATCCAGATTTTTAATTTTAAGTTTTGAGAATTATTTTGAAGAAATATGGGCAAAAATAAAAGTTGCGATCCAACACTACGAACAATTATCATGAAGTTTGTCGAGCGTGGTTGGTCATACCGAGGGATAGCAGAACATTTAAATTGTTCAAAAACTATGGTATGCAATGCAGTGCAACATTTCAGGCGCAATAACTCAGCTTTAAATGTGCCCAGGACAAAAAGATCGAGAAAAACAACTCCGCAAGAAGATAGAATGATAACCAGGTTAGCTAAGAAAGATCCGTTTCTAGGCTCTATTTTAATTAAACACGAAGTGTTTGAGGCAGGCGAAAGAGCCGGTGTATCAGCGAGGACCGTTCGACGACGTCTGGTAGAAGCAGGGTTGTTTGGAAGAGTGGCTCGCAAAGTACCGTTGTTGAAGAAAGAACATAGAAATGCTCGTTTGGCGTTTGCACGTAAATATGGACATTGGACCTACGCCCAATGGCAACATGTATTATTCTCTGACGAGACCAAGATTAATTTAATTTCTTCAGATGGAAGGCAATACGTACGGCGTCCTGTAAAAGCGGAAATGAATCCAAGATTCAGAAAAAAGCAGGTGAAACATGGCGGTGGAAACATTAAAATTTGGGGTTCATTTTCTGGACGTGGAGTGGGACCTGTGAGAAAAGTTCAGGGTAACTTAGACCAACATCAATACAAAACAATATTGGAGGAAACTATGCTTCCCTATGCTGAGGAGCATCTCCCTATTATATGGACGTTTCAGCATGATAACGACCCGAAACATACCGCCCGTTCAGTCAAGTCGTTTCTTACCAGTCAGTCAGTATCGGTGCTAGATTGGCCAGCAAATAGCCCGGACCTCAACCCAATTGAGCACCTTTGGCACGAAATCAAGAAAAAAGTTTCAACTTATCGTACCACAACTTTAGATCAACTTAATCAAGCTTTTTGTGAGGCATGGGCAAACATTCCTATCGAAACATGTCAGAAACTGATAATGTCTATGCCACATCGGTGTCAAGCGGTAATTACTAACAAAGGTTTTGCTACTGGGTACTGATTTTACACGTAATAAAATGGAGCTTTTAAAAATATTATAATACTGGAGATTATTCGTTTTGTTTAACTCTATTCATCATTATACTTTACTGTCCTTAATTAAATGTCCAGCTACATAATTATACCTTAAAATTTAATACATGTTCAACCTTTGATATTAAATACTTTTTTCTATTTAATTATTCTCTTATTTACAGCCATTTATAGTATAGTAATCGGACCAAATTATGCAAATAATAGGTGCTGAAAAATCAATAGGGTTTTATATTTATATGTACATAACCGGTTATTGCTCTTCACTATCTTGAATGTCCCTAATTAGTTGACCACGACTGTATATTAAGAAAGTATTGTTACAAAGAAAGAAACAATGTATACACATGTTGGTTAACACAATAAAAAAAAAAAAAATTGCTTTAGGATAGCTAACAGCTTATTAAACATGTCGCATAGTGGTGAAAGAATACTACCACCCCCTCTCTTCCTTTGGGTGTCGTGAAAGGCGACTAACGGACTAAAGACTGCACATACATCTGGTTAGGACTGGGCAACGCGGGCTTAAAGCAGCGCAGCAAACTGTGGGCGATTTCATTGTCGGGTCAAATTTGTATTGTGGCAAGAACACCAGCTTTTTAAACATTCCACTTGCCTTTTACTGGACAAATATCCCGACCTATCGTTGTTAGGGCCTTGGCCAGTACAACATCCAACAGCATAGAGCGGCGATGGGCTCCCCATCTGTCACGCTAAGCACATGTGCAGTCGCTAATTGGTGAAAAGCGGACTATGGTACAGGACTGCTTTGCTGCCATCATTGCCTAATTTCTGACTAACTCTTCGGGGACAATAGTTGTAATTTTAATGTATATATGTTTATTACACAAAGTAAAATATAATGTTGGACTGAATCTTTATAAACGTAACACAGTTATCTGTGGATGACAAATGTCAAAGGACCTACCTTTCTCCTCCATAGATACTTACTTACCTTATAGTCTTTCTATTTGCACCAAAACTTTCAGTAAAATGGCACAAAAGCCGGATTTAATACCGTAGGTAACGAAAATTCAATAAATTCAAAATATTTTTGTAAATACAAAGTTTTCGTTATAGATGTCTATAAAGCAATTAAAGTAAATTTAATGAGCTTTCGAATGACACCTTGCATAAGCAAATTGACCGCATAGGTGCGCCACAATTGAAGAAAAACTAAACTGTCGGCGGCCATCTTTATGACGTCACTGCTACCCCCTCCACCACTTTATAACTATACAACAAGCAGTTTCGAGATCTGGAAGACACCCCGTACACATACATACCTGTTGTAGTTATTTACAAAACTTACATACGAGGTTTTATAATTTCTGCCCCTACTAATAGTCAACTTTAGGGCTAGGCAGAATGATATACACTAAACCGCAAGAGGTGAGGGACTATACTCCAGCCAAATGCGATAAATAATGTTTGTAAAAAATATATTGACATTTCTTTATCCAAATATCTAGTGTCACTTGGATTTTTACTTTTACTTGAGTGATTTACTAGCAAACAGCTAGATATTAGAACAATGGTGTCTTTCTTTCAAAAAACTGAAAATTTGAGTAGAACATCACGACTATTATCCCCAAAGGTCATTACTAAAAGTTATGTACCTACTTCAAGAAAAGAAGAATTTTTCTACCCTAACTTTATATTTAAATGCAGATTTACTTACAATAAGAAAGCTTTATATATTACTCACTGTTTTGAAAAAGCATACGTCTTTAAAATACTACCCTGATACTGGTGTTAGAAGAAGGAAAGATAAAGTAGCCCCTGTTACATGGGTATACACTCGGTTTGCGCAATATCAGTTCTCACATTTGTCCTCACAATTATACAACAAAGTTAATAAGGAGCTGGAAATATACTCATTGACGACTAGGGTCTATAAGAAAGAACTTACCGCATGGCTGAAATCTCTGGACTACAATGAGACTGAAAATTTACTTAATTTATAAAAAACACACTACACCTACACTTTACATAATTATCCTACTTAGATATATTTTTTTTGTCTTTTATATTATTAAGCGTGACAGGTGGTGAACCCGTCGCCGCTCTAATGCTTTTGGATGTATGTGCAGTATTTAGTCTGTTAATCGCCTTTTACGACACCCAAGGGAAAAGAGGGGGTGGTAGTATTCTTTCACTGCACGGTAGAAATTCTGCAACTCATTAGTAATCATATTTTCCCAGTTGGAATTAGACGAGGCACTCACCAAAGCGCTAGACTTCAACTGGGGCTGGTCTCTATGGAAGACCGGCATGAAACTATCCAGCGGTGAGCTGACGCTGCTGATGCTGCAGGAGGTGGCGCCGGTGCGGGACGAGCTGTTGCCCGCGCACCACGTGGAAGGGGGGCAGGGGGGGATCAGGTGGGTGTAGGGAGGAGTCCCTAGTCCAGGGGAAGTGGAAGCACGAGCTGCTCCCAGCGCATTACGCCGGAGGGAGCAGAAGGGGGGGTAGGTGGTGTGGAATCAGGATAATCAGGAGATGTCAGGAAAATCAGGTGGGGGAGTAGGGGGTGGTGGAAGCTTAAGCTGCTTCCTACGCACTCCTTCTAAAGGGGGGTCAGGTGGTTACAGGAAGGGGAGCAGGTATTTGTTGAAGCATTATGGGCTGTTCTCTATGGAAGACTGGCATGCTGCTGCCCGCGCACCACGCCGAGGGGCAGGGGGGTCAAGTGGGTGAAGAGGTAGTAGGGGTAGGTACTGACCCCCAAATTTCATTATGGCACCCAATGATGATGAGCAGGGGGAGGTGGAAGCGTGAGCTGCTTTCCGCGTACCACGCCAAGGGGGAGCAGAGGGTTCAGGTAGAGCTGGGGGGTAGTATGGGATTGTGGAAGAAAAAGCTGTTTCCCATGCACCACGCCTAAAGGGGATCAAATGGCAGGAGGGGGTGTGGTGGGTGCAGCCACTTGTGACTGAAGGATGACACTGTTAGCTCACGCACTACCAATGGAAACGTACAGTCACAAGCACCAATATGTATACACTTTGACTGTTATTCCATTGTATTAAGAGTTACTATTGTTTACATATTTTTGCTCGTGACTGTACATACATACATATAATCACGACTATTATCCCCGAAGGGTTAGTCAGAGACTAGGCAATGAGGACAGCAAATGCAGTCTTCTACCATAGTCCAATTTTTACCAAATAGCAACTGCACATGAGCTCAGCGCGACAGGTGGTTTTTTTTAATTTTACAACAGGTAAGCGCTTGGCCTTCATCTCACCTGATGGTAAGTGACGATAAGGCCGAAGGTGGAAGCGCGCTTCACCCGGTATCCTCAACCACTGAGGAACTGACTATCTTATCTCTAACTGTCGGAACACAACAATGCTATAAACATTGTTGTTATGGCGACAGACTTAGATAAGATGGTGGTAGCTAGCCAGGCGGACTTAACAGCTCTACCACCAACCAAACCGAGCACACAAAGATGTACCCCCCGCTGGGGTGGCTTAGCCACTAGACCATGGAGGCGGTAAAGGTGAGCCCATCGCCGCTCTATGCTGTTGGAAGTATGTGCAGTCTTTAGTTCGTTAGTCGCCTTTTACGACACCCAAGGGAAGAAAGGGGGTGGTAGTATTCTTTCACCGCTACGTGACACGGTTACGAAACAAGTGTTTTTGTTTTAGACGTTTTGAGAGCGTTAATTGTGCATTGTTTTAGTTTAGATAGATAGATGATACGCTTTATTGTATACACAAAAATACAGAGACTAAGCATATTTTAAAAAAGCTAATGTGGGTAAAGGCGGTCTTTTCGCTTAAAGCAATCTCTTCCAGACAACCTTTGTGGTATAGGTGTATATTATGATCTTATGATTTTATGGTTGAAGCTTCGGTCAACAATACCAATTAGATAACGCGTCACGTACAAAATCAAAGCTAAATTCTGTCCACGTGAATGAATACTTCTTCTTTACTAACGAATTGAGGCAAAAGTTATAAAACAGTTTTAAGTTTAACCTAATTACAACCACGACACCCTGTTATAAAGTTACAAATCTTCTAAGTATTATCTTATACTTACGATCATTCGTCAAGCAAGCAAAGTAATGATTACTCCTGTCACTATAACATTTAGTGGTGAAATCAACCTTAACGGGCAATAAATAAAAACGAGGGTCCTTCAAACGAGGCGTGAAGAAGCACTTTGTGGGCCGGCAGAGTGAGGATGACTGATGCTACGTCTCTTACGCTGCACCAGTTGTCCTCGCGCCTGGACCTCATTTCCACTTAACATCAGGTGGAGTGGGGTCATTTGCCGGGCTTAGTATAAAAAAAAAATTAAAAAAAAAGTACTTTTTCCTGTATTGCCTTGCAAGAAAATCACAAGCTCACTTCCCAAGTGGACTGTTATATACCGAGACGTATTTTTAGCGCCGACCTGACATCTAGTTGTATTGTTGATCGAAGGGTTGGAGCCAACAGTATGTATATGCAGGTTCCGCGTGCGTTCGGAAGGCGCCTGGGTGTGCGTGGACGCGGGCGCGTCGCCACGCTTGGAGCTGATGCTGCCCGCGCACACCGCGCACCTGCGCCGCAGCGGCGGCGGGCCCGGCGGCGGATGCTCGGTCAGTGCCAATGACCTTATAAAAATAGTGTTGGAATATCCAACATTTTATAGTTGCAACACTTTTAAGAATGGCAACACAATGTAAAAAAGGGTGTTATGTTATATCCGTTTCCGCCCGTTCTTGTTTGTGTGGTGTTGGACCGAATACACGCGATCTTGCTTAATTACTGTCTTTTTTATTGAATCATCCCAATTATATCTGGAAATAAAAGTCCGCTTTAACATTGGTCCTTCGAGCCGGATATAATTGGGATGGTTCAATAAAAAAGACAGTAATTAAGCAAAATCGCGTTTATTCGGTCCAACACCACACAAACAAGAACGGGCGGAAACGGATATAACATAACACCCTTTTTTTACATTGTGTTGCCATTCTTAAAAGTGTTGCAACTATAAAATGTTGGATATTCCAACAAATAGACTAGTCATACGTGAACGATTTGCATTTAAAAAATGGCGAAATTGTTTCTATGACGTAATACACGTCGAAAGGAAAAGAAAATAAATACAATCATGTCAAGCCTATTGTTAAAAAGAGATAAAAGCTATTTATGGTAGGCGACCAATTATCAACAGCGCATTCCCCTTTGCACGGCTATTTCGGCCGCCATTGTTTTTTCTCTTTCACTCTTACATAAAAACATAGAACACGCTTCTCGCTCACGCATATCGAATTGGCAACAGCGCTAATGTCATAACTAAATGAAAATTTTCTATTTTAAATTAATATTTACAATACTTACTTACACATTAAATTAAACACTTTTCTTGTCTCTTACTGTTGCAGTATAGTTTTTGCAATTTCTGTATACACAGGAAGCCATTTTATCTATCAAACAACATGAAAAACTTTAAAAAGGTACAAACGTAATGACGTGACACTGACTGACGTGTGACTGAGTGAAGTCCAGGCAATTACCTTGATTTGTCCTTGCCACTACGGAGGCCAGGCAACGTATCTAAACATAAAATATCATTGGTCAGTACACACTAAAGATATAACAAATCATTGATAGCAGTGAATAATCATATGATTTAGTTTTTCATATGACATCCCTGCTATTGTCATTTGCAATCAGAGCGATTATGATTTTTCATTGGTGCGTGTAAAAATGAATGATCGAATGAAATCGCGTGGCGCGACCGCGGCGATCATGCACGACAATCATACGAGCGAGCATCGAGGAGTGAGCGGGACGCATCTACTCAAGCAATCCCTGCGTGCGAGTAGTGCGTCCGATTGACCTGTGACCCGCGTCGCAATCATATGATTTTTAACGAAACTATCGAAATGAAATGACATTTGACATGTCATTTCATTTCAATATTTTGAAATTCAATGAAAAATAGCAGGGGTGAAAAATAGCAGGTGATTTTACTGTGATTAAAAAAATCATATGGTGACATGATTATGATTTCTAAATACCAATCATTTCCATCTCTAGACACACTATACATTACAGTTGGGGAAGTTCCCGGTCAAACTCAAACTCAAACTCAAAATACATTTATTCAATAAACTCAATTAATAAGTACTTTGAATCGTCCAAATCTTTTTTAACCTACCACCGATTTAGGACGTCATTTTTTAACTGTGGCAAAGAACGGGCGCGAGTAACTACAGCGAAATTTTACTCTGATGGCTGTCAGAGTGTAGGTTCATCCGTTCTGTGGCTCAGAGTGCAGCAACCGAACAACCATAAAATCGGATGGTTAATTTACACTCTGACAGCAATTTGACGTTTAAATCATTGTTATAAAGTGTCAAAGTTTGCAATTTATGTCAAAACGTCTCGAAAAATTCCGCCTGTTGTTTCGTAATGTTTTACTATTTAATAATTTTGTTAAATATGGTATAAATGTGGAAAAAATGGAGACAGAAGAAGAATTTTCTCTCGTTTTGGATAGGAATACTTCAGAACAGTTTATAAAAACAACTCAATCGTTCCGTAGCTCGGTTGCAACTCAAACAGGTTAAACTATAACCAAACAACTACACCCAAAACGACGGAACGCACTCCAGGCGACGCAGTTCCGCGCTGTGCAGAGCAGAGGGCCTATTCTCTTTCTCCAAAACGAAATTGTGGTTGATTTTCGTTAGCTACTTCCAGCGGTTTCCATTCCTTCCGAAATTTCATTGGATTGGCATATTGATTATTAATTTTGGAAATTTATTGAAAGGAGATCCGGCGTTTTATGGTTAAGTTGTATACTTTTTTAATTTTTTAATCTGTTATGCATTATCTATCTGGCAATAACTATCAACAAATGACAGTTGATGACAAATGACAGCCGCTAGCTGTCAAATCAAACATGACGTGACGGCATTGTTGACATTTCCCTTTTTTAAAAGCAAAGAAATTATGGTTTATGCAGCCACGATAGACATTTTTAAAGTAACATGTCTGTTTTTTGAAGACTAACCGTTTTATTACAAAAACGTACGATAGTCTGAGCTTAAACCAAGACTAGATGGTCTCGACTTAGTACGGTACTAACAGTTAGTACCGGACTAAAATCTCACCTTATTACAACGAAAACCATCCGTGGACCAGTTAGTACCGCACTTAGTCTTAGGTTTGAATGAAATCCACAGAGAATATACAAAAAATGTCAAATTTTCATTCGTTCACACAAACATCATTCACTCCACCGTTTCGTTTTACTGGATGTTAATAATTGCTGTTGAGTTTTTTTACATAAATAATTATTAAACAAGATAAAAATATGTCATAAATAATCATAATCTATTTAGTATTGTATTTTCATCCGTTAAAAATGCAAGACTTAAACTTTTATCATGACTATTTTCAAATTAAGTTTTTCGTTAAGAATTTTTTTTTTTTATTTTTTTTTTTATTTTAGCGTGAAACGGATTGCAGGTAAGTAAACAAACAATCTATAAAGTACCTACCTACCTAGTCATATTAAAGGCCATTGGCCTCCTAAATCTATAAAAGATAATTGTAACAGCGTCCAATTGTGAGGTTTGGCATTTTCTTATGTGGCTTGTAATGTTTTCTATACTTGTAAGGCCATGGGAGCGACAGTAACGGCCGCATTGCATACTTGGCTGGCAGACGAATTGAGTACCTGGTGACGTTGGAGGAAGTGCAGCGCGTTGGTAATAATAATGTTTAGTTATTGAGCTAACTGGTAAAAGCCGATCAGATGGGGAAGTCGAGTTAACGTGGAAAAGCATGAAGCTGTCAGCAATATCCAATTTGCCTTTATGAGGAACTATTACTGTGACATGGAGTGGCAAAAAGCCACCTTCTCCTGAGGATTTAGAAGTAATTTCAATTGCTCCTCACGACTTAGTCAGAACAAAATGACTATGCTATGATAGTGATGCAGTGGTAAATAAAACATATTTATTTAGGTATGTAACATAGGTATTTTTATTAAAATTTAAATATGAACAAAATAAGTAATACATATTTATAATATGTAGTAGTAAATGTTAAAATTTGTAGGTACCTACATATCTTAATTTGATTGTTTTATATTCCGAATGTTGCATTAACAATTCCTGCGTTAAGTGCTGACCCTAAGCCTTGCACTAGTTATGATAAAACCGACTCAATACCCGTCAATTTCAATGTGGAAAACACAGGCCAACATGTTGTAGAAGTGCAAGGTAAAATTTTTGATTAAAAATACATACAATATTATCATTATAAATAATTACAACCCAATACTTACAGAAGATTATGTGCATGCAAATTTTAATTAATGTAAGTGAAATTTTGTATAAATTTTCAGAGATATCTAACAATTAGGGCGTTAAAAGTAGTGCCAGAATGATGATAAACCATAATATTGAATTTGAATTATATTTGAACGATTGAAACTGGCAAAACCAAATCAAAGAAAAAATCTTGCGCAATAGGTACCTGACAACATTATTCTATTTTGTTTTACAGAAGTGAAGACATGCAACAATTAATTGTACAAAGCCATACTGATATTAAAAACAAACAGTTAGAAATGATGGAAGCCGAGCACAAATACATCATTACAATAGCCAAATAAAAATAATAGAATTAGAAATATTAAATTTAAAAAGACTTTTACCTACTTAGTTTTAGTTACATAGTAATTTTATTTTTCTGATTCTTTTTAAACACAAGATAAACATAACTTTTTTATGAGTATGACACAGTCTTATCATATTGTTTTTATTGATAGTACATAAATGTTTCGCCTACTATCTTGTTCACACTTTTCATTAATTAAATATGCTTACTATAAGTAGTATTCAAATATACTTTCTTAGATACTCAAACATTCTGTTTTAAACTATTGTAACATGTACTTATTTTGTGGGTGTCCAATCATTTGACTAATAACATTTGACAAAATTATACTTCATAATTTTATTATTTTACAAACTATTGTTTAATAAACTACTCAATAGACAATATATTTACTAAAAAAAATTTCATTATGCTAAAACATTATTTCACAAATTGATTATTTTTTAAACATGTTAGTTGGCAAAACAACGTAAAGCATAAATAACATTTGACAAATACTAGCTGCCCTACTCCTGTAGGTTACATGATAAGTTAGATATTTAAGACAATCGCGAAGCACAGCATAGCGATTGTCTTAAATTTCGAGGTTATTTTTTTTATTAGACAACAGAAATACTAGCTGGCCTACTCCTGTAGGTCACTTGATCGGTTAGAAATTGCTTACATCCTTGCTTATATAATATATCATACCTAATATACCATATTAAGTATTTGTAAAATCACCAATTTGGCAAACGAATTATTTAGTCAAGTGAATATTATTAAAATAATATTTTAACAGTAGAAATATTTCCTAAGTAAAACATTTGCGAAACCTGTATTATGTCAAATGATTATTTTTAAAGTAATATGTTTGCGAAGAGAAAGTTTGTCAAATGATTAGTTTTTCAAACATTGTTTGTAAAATGATCTTTTGTCATACGTTTTTTGTTAAACAATAGTAAACCTGTTTTGAGGCTGCCTATTTTGTTGTTATTATTATTAGGTAGGTACCTATGTTATGTATGACTGCTTTTTGAACTTTAAACTGTTAAAATTATGTTTAATATGGGTTTATTAAAAATGTCTTTTTATAACTGCTTTCTCTTTATTTTCCCCGTACTGAATTTAGAGCAATTTGTGGTAGGTAGGTAATTAAGCTGCCTAGATGGAGAATGCTCAATGCTATCTTTCTGGTCACTATGTCCAAATCTTCAGGTCAGCATCACAAACCACCTAAAACATACATAATTTTTTACAAGATAATAAGTATGTTACATAATGCCATCTGTATTTGGTCTGGTATGTAATTGTAATAAAACCATGACATAAAATTCATATATAATAACAATTAGTTACTGTACATTTATTGAAGAAAATCCATTTTTCTGTTGATGTACGAGTATAACTGACCTCCATCTGCACACATTTTTTTCACTTATGTGAGTGCAATCAATTGCGCCTGTAGGGAAATTGGCAAAATTGCGGAAGTTCTTCTAAGGTTGATGGCATTTTAATAAACCTATTAGCAGCTATTTTCTAACACCTTTGGCTGATAACGAATTGCGACACCATGTAAGTTCGCTGCATCATCTTGTATCTACAATAAAACAATAAAAATAATTAGGTACTTACATAAGTTACTGTGTTTTTTGGGAGTGTCATTAGCATCAATCAAGGTTATATTTACTTACTTCATGCCGAGCCCAGTTGCGTAATGCGCGAACTACCTGTAGTTCAGCAATCAGTGGGCATCCTCGAGGATCGTGAGTCAAATGTTAGCGTAACATTTCCACGACTAAAGCACCAAATCGTTTGGTAAATCTGTACATAATTTAAAGTCGTTATCACTTAATTCGAAAGGAGTAATTCATTGCTGAAGCCGAACAGTTCGTCGGGATGTTTCCAGCATTATCTAAGTCTTCAAATCGATCTAGTCTATAATTATATTTACCATTAATCTAAATACAACGATATCATAAAATCAAAGTGACGTTTGTGTCAAAGTTTTTGAGGTTAGTACTGAAGGTAGTCTGCAGATAAACTAGGGGTCATGTCAGTTTATCTTAGAACCATAGATAGTCCGCGACTAAGAGAAAACCTTGATCTTGTAATAACGTTTACGTTGGTACCTGACTTAAGTCTAGAACTAAGTCCAGTACTTTATTTAGATCTCGTTTTGTAATAAGACGGTAAGTGTTTCCATATTAAAAAAATATTAATAATTAAATAACTCTTATCCGCGATTCGATAAAAATAAGACAAAACTTGGTTTAGGTAGCAAATAATATTAGCTTAACTTTATGACCAAATTCTATTGTACACAAATTAAGCATTTTTTCTATGGAAATTGCCGGTTCTCCTTTCAAAAATAATGAAAAGCGAATAGCTAGATAAAATCGATCGAAATTGAAACGTACCGTCTGCCGTCGATATGTTGCGTTTGCATTCTGATTTTTACTCCATAATAAAGACGAGTTTCTTTATCCAGAATATCAGCCTGGAGCCGAACCCGGAGACGCTGGCCAAAGTGCTGGCGCTGGTGTCCGATCACGTGGATCTTCTGCTAGAGGACTGGTACCCCTCGCTCGGTGAGTGCTAAGAAAAGAAAGTAAGAGAGAAGACAGAACGAAAAGAACAATGAATGAATGAATCAACTAATGAGTGAGTGAGTGAGCGAATGGATGAATGATTGGACGAATGAATGAGTAAATGAATGAATGAAAGAAAGAACGAAACCAAGAAAATAAAAGCACTCCGCTGCAATACTCCTCACGTCTGCCGCCATAGCCACAAGTTGCGCCCAGAGAAATATCCGGGTTGTGTCAGTGGGAGGTGGATATACACTCCGATGACAAAGAAAATACAGTACGTAGTAGCATTTGAACATCAAAATATTAACAATCTATAAAATTAAGTATTTATATTTTAATGTTTTATATTTTAGCGTTTTATTAAAGCTTAAATATACTTTAGTAAAATTTTAAACACTGAAAAAAGACGACAACCTCAGGCGGGAATCGAACCACGCACCTTCCGCATTCCGGGCGGCTGCCTTAACCACTTGGCTACCGAGGTCTGGCTTTCAACCGTCGAAATTTGACAGTGCTTGATGCTTATGTTTTATAGTCAACATTGCTTCATCAAATCTTAGAAGTTTTCACCTCTGTATCTCACCTATTTATATTTGTTAGAAATGAGACATCTCCGAGGAAATGATACACCACGTACTCTGCACCATCGCGTTTGTTATACTTTTTCATTCACTACTACCACCAGTTGCCTGAGGAGCGGGTGAAAGTTATACTTTTCAGTCCTAGGGAGAATCATTTTTCTGACAGGTACTGTCAAATTATAAAAAAAAGACTTGTTCTATTTTCACATTTCTATTGAACCATGACCCAACTTTCTATAAGATGACTGCTAGGCACCGGAAGAAACTTCAAGGGCTGGTCAGGTCAAGTGTTTTATACATGACAAAAATGACAAAAAAGGAATTCGTGTTTTTTCGTAGGTACTTATCGTCCAGCTGACGGGGGCAACTCTGTTGACCCGTCAACGTAGGTACAATTATCGCCCAGCTGACGCGGACGGGTCAACAGACGGCTGTATGCTTTAAAATAAATCAGATACTCAAAGACTATCCAATTAAAATTCACAAAATGAATTATTTCATTAAAAACGAAAAATACACGAATTTCATTTTTGTCATGTTTAAAACACTTGACCTGACCAGCCCTTGAAGTTTCTTGCTGTTTCAAGCAGTCACCTTATATACAGCCACTCAAATACAGCGCGATGTATAATTGAAATAACAAAGATAAGTATTAATTAAAGAATATATTTTTTGAAATTACTTTATTATAATTTACTTTTAACTGTTTTTTAAAATAACATAGATTTGGGCAAAATATTTACCATGTTTTCAATGATGAAAATGAAAACTAAGGGCTGAATTGCTGGCCGGCCACAGAAAAAGAACAAAAGTTGTTGATTTATGAAAAAAATAAAAGTCAGTAATTTTTTCTTTACTTAATTCATGTTCTTATTTTTACTTTCCTTGTATTCGTAATGAAAAGCACAGAGTTTACCTCGGGTGAAAGACTTATTTAGTCCCTCGAACTATTGGCCAAACCCCGCCTCGAGACTAAATAAGCTACTTTCACCCCTAGGGTAACAATGTACTATAAATTTTTTTTTTACACTAAAACAATATTCTCTGACTAACCCTCAGAGGATAATAGTCGTGAGTATGTATTTATGTATGTACAGTCACAAGCACCAATATGTATACACTTTGACTCTTATTCCATTGTATTAAGAGGCCTATTACATCTCGAATGTGATTTTTGCGTAAAATGCCCATTTTCGCATTTTGTAGTAATTTTGCAGTTGTATTTATCGTTTTTATCGAAATAGTAAAATAAATTCATTATAAAATCTTTATTCCTCATGAAGTAACAATTACTCTGGTATAAATTTTGCTCAATAATATTTTCGTAGATAGGAGATATTCACAGTTAACTTATAGCGATTTTCGAAGTTTTTTGGTTTAGAATAAGATTTTTTTCCTATATAAAATCAATGATATCTAAAAATTCTGAGGCCGCTACGCACTATTCGACTATATAAGAGATAACATAAAAAAAAATTAATTTATTTTTTAGAACAGTAGTTCAATCGATGAGCTCAAAAAAGTGCCTTTGCGTACTTTATGAAAATCTTTCTCTTGAATTTTGGGTTTAATTAAAAATTTAAGCAAAATTTACAAAAAGCGAGGCCGCTACGCACTATTCCAATAGCTATTCTACACTATTCAATAAGTCATAATTGTTAATGTATTTTTGTTTTTTTGATCCATAACGCCAAAATTGGCCATTTTACGCAAAAATCACAGTCGAGATGTAATAGGCCTCTTAAGAGTTACAATTGTTTACATATTTTGCTCGTGACTGTACTAGCGGCCGCTCGCGGTTTCACCCGCGTGGTTCCCGTTCCCGTGGGAATATCGGGATAAAAAGTATCCTATGTGTTAATCCAGGTTTTAAACTATTGTTTCTAATGTTTTGCAACTACAGTTCAGTTTATAAACTATCTGTATGCCGAATTTCATCCAAATCCATTCAGTAGTATTTACGTGAAAGAGTAACAAACATCCATCCATACTTACAAACTTTCGCGTTTATAATGTATGTATGTGTCGCAGGCACTCGCTTCGTGCACACGTCGGAAGGCCGTTGCCTCATCACGCGTCTGGTGCCGTGCCCGCTGTGTCTACGAGATGCTGAGCAGGCGGAAAACGACGGGGGGGAGCCGGGGGAGGCGGCGGATCACGGGGAACAGGTGATTGAAAACGTGTGAAAAAACAGTGTGATTAGCTGTTTCTCTTTCTCGCTTTACCCCTTTTCTCTAATTTTCTCGGTCTCCCTGGCCAGGACAGGCGGTAAGCGCTTGGCCTTCATCTCACCTGATGGTAAGTGACGATAAGGCCGAAGGTGGAAGCGTGCTTCACCCGGAATCCTCAACCACTGAGGAACTGGCTATCTTATCTCTAACTGTCGGTACACAACAATGCTATAAACATCGTTGTTTTGGTGACTGACTTAGATAAGATGGTGGTAGCTAGCCAGGCGGACTTAACAGCCCTGTCACAAACCAAACCGACCACACAAAGATGTACCCCCCGCTGGGAATCGAACCCGGGACCTCTGGGTCTGAAACTGGTGGCTTAGCCACTAGACCACAGAGGCGGCTAAAAAACCTGATGGGAAGTAATCACCGCTGCCCATGGACGAGACCGAGTCGCTGGTGCGTTGCCGGACTTGAGGAAGGAGTAGGATATTTGAGGAAGTTGTAGGAATTGAAGGGTGAAAAGAAGGGTTGAAGAAGAATTTCACTCTCTGGACGAAACACAAGAGATTGGTAAGATGGTGGTAGTTCGTCTGGCCGACTCAATAAGCTTTGCCACCGTTTACCACCAACCAAACCACACAAAGAACACCCCCGCTGTTAATCGAACCCGGGACCTCTGGGTCTATGACCAATGGCTTAGTCACTAGACCAAAAGGCGCGTTTGAATTTCGCATTTGGTCGCATTATCATTTGGTCCTATTCATATTTAATCACACTCAGATCGAAAGGTACCACATATACTTAGCTCGCCCATTCCCTGTTCCTAACACTGGTTCACCAATATCATTGTGCAGGGTTTGGGGATGGCGATGGCTGGGTTGGGGGTTGAGGCGCGGCGGCTGTCCGAAGAGTCGCGAGCCTCGGACAGGGACAGCGGCGTGGGGGCTGAGTCCAATGGTGAGTATACACTAGTGTTGTATATTAATGGATTATCGATAGTCTATTGATAGACAAGGCTTGTCCAACAGTAACTGCAATCAATATTGTATTGCCACGTGTCAATGTTATAAATAGTATTGATAGTGCTTTTTGAGCAATATAATTGATAATGGCAATACTATAGATACTGTTACTATAGCAATACAATAGTATTGATGGTTTTAATTTCAATAGTTTCGATTTAACCAAAAAATAATAGTATTGACACGTAGTTGATACCTTCGATAGTACTATCGACATCCTAAACAGTTTAATTAAGTGTCAACTGTCAATAGTTCAACAATTTGAATAAATG
Organism: Scoparia ambigualis; assembly: GCA_963921215.1. Taxonomy (NCBI): domain Eukaryota; kingdom Metazoa; phylum Arthropoda; class Insecta; order Lepidoptera; family Crambidae; genus Scoparia; species Scoparia ambigualis. The sequence goes on from OY992523.1 coordinate 23,565,215, forward strand.
CATTTTTTATCCGTCTCGCAGGACCAAAATGTAAAAGTAAATATCACTTCACATTACATGGTGACATAAATAATGTTAACGTTTATATCTTCGAAATGATGAAATTATTAAAATATTATTTTTTTATGTACGATGTTGGAATGCGTTCGCCCCCGCCGGCGGAGGCGTTAAATGATTTATGTGATGCCGGCACTTCACTTGGCGTATCGTGTTCGCGTATTTGCATTATTTGTCCGAACACGGCAATGTGTAGACGGTCTATTTGAATATATTTGCTTTATTTGCACGAATAAGGCAAACAACGCAAATAGCGAATATGCGTTTCCGTCCACTTGTCGGTTTTTGATCACACATCAAAGGAATCAAATACGGCAAATATTTGCGTCGGCCGTCCACACTTGGTTCTGTTCAGTGCGGCTGTCCTGTTCAGACGTGTTCAGTTTTTTTTTACGAAAACGTAGTAAAATGGATTAGACAAACGAAATCGTATTGCGATTTTTGGAATTATACCAAATGCATCCTAGTGTTTGGGACCCCAAAAATGGCTAGCATAAAAACAAAAACTGACAACGTTGCATGGATCGATATTCAAAATAACTTAGGTGAACCCTACACAATAAAAAAACAGGTGTTGGCAAGCCGCATTCAGGTAAATGTAATAAGCTGCTGCCACTGACACGTTTATCACTGTTGCATTCAATTTGTTTATGAACAAGCAAATATTGTGAATATTTGTGTTGTTTGCCCGTATAGGCCATGTGTGGATGGCTTGTTTGACGCCAAGTGATGTGTCAGATTATTTGGGCAAACAACGATATCGCCACACGAACACGATACGCCATGTGAAGTGCCGGCATGAGACGATGGAAAGTCCCCGACATTTTTATCTATGTATGTGTCTGTGTGTGACAGCGTCGTCCCGCCTGGACTCAGTAGGGGGCCTCAGTGGTGGGGGCGGGAGTGCCGGTAGGGGCGAGGTTAAATTAGTTATATGGGATGATTCCCCCTCATTTTATATTATGTAATGTGTGATGTGTCAGCGTAATCCCGCGTAGGCTCAGTGGAGGGCGCGTGCGGGGGCGCCAGTGGAACGGGAGTACCGGTGGGGGCGCGGTTACATTATTTATGTGGAATGATAGAGTCCCCGAAATTTTATACTATGTATGTATCTGTGATGCAGTACCTTCATAAAAGCCGAAAAGCCCGGCTTGCCCTAACAAAAACTCAATATCACTACTGGTAAAACGCAATTATTAAAATCACTTAATATTTTTTACCATTGTTAATTTTCTTTCATCAGCATTCAAATTATCAATTTTATAAGTTTCGTGCGACGCTTTACATCTCTCTCGCACAAGTTGGCTTACAACCGGGCTTCGGATTTAAAGTATATCCGCTCTCTTCTAACTTTAACAAAATTGCTACTCTATAAACATAATACTGCGTAAGTATGTATAGATTCTATGAGAAATTCATACGCTTCGTCAAAGCCAGCTTGCGTTATGAAGTTCGCAAGTAAGGCCTTCTCCAAATCAGGCTTTATTTCTACCGAACCACGTGCAACTTAAACGCGGGCGAACCAATCAGAGGCGACCGACGACAGCTCGAGCTCGCGCGAACCAATCAGAGGCGAGCGTTAATACGCGATTGTGCTATGCAGCAGCCAGCCATTTTTTATTCTTTGTCACACTTCACTTTATTTGAGGGATTGTTTTTAGGTAACAAGTGTTTTCGAAATTTGTGATAAAAAATGTGTTCCGAGTTCATCGTCGCTTTATTGGTCTCTGTGACGAACTAAGATGTGTTGAGCATGTGATGTGTTGTAAACAAATGTGTACTTAAAAACGTGTTGATGATTGGCATACGAAAGGCAGAGGTAAATAAATTCGTTGAACATTACACATGATTTATATATTTCGCAAACTATTAAAAGTCATCTAGGGCATTAATTATAATAGGTCTATGTAAAAAAAAACTCTTTGGATTGTTGGTTGCTTCCATTCTAATAATTAAGTAATAATTAATAAATTAAGTGTAGAGGCTTACATATCGACTGTGATTCCCGCGCAAAATGCCCATTTTCGCATTTTGTAGTAATTTTCCAGTTGTATTTATCGTTTTTACCGAAATAGGATAATAAATGCATGCGTAATATTAAGAATCTCCACTCTGCGAGAATAAGCTGAGTTCGGACGGCCGGCGCATCGCATTTTGTTGTAATTTTGTAAGTACTTAGTTGTATTTATAGTTTTCATCGAAATAGGATAATAAATTCATTAATAACATTTTTATTCCTCATGAAGTAACAATTATTCTGGTATAAATTTTACTCAATAATATTATCGTAGATAAGAGAAATTCACAGTTAACTTAACGCGATTTTCGAAGTTTTTTGGTTTTGTTTCATTTTTTTATTTCATTTGTTCAGTTCAATCCAGGAGCACAAAAAAGTGCCCTCTCGCAATTTATGAAAATCTTTCTCTGCAATTTTGAGTTTAAATAAAAGTTAAGCGAAATTTACAAAAAGCGAGGCCTATGACGATTTGAGTAAAAAATGTGGCTGGCTAGTGTCACAAATGGGCACCAACATTGTACCTAGGTAGCAAGATTAGGAACTTCAGATTTCGTGGCTTGCCCCAATCTGAAGCCCTAGGCACGCCACTGCTGTGATGTAATATGTAATGTAATCTGTGTGACAGTGTGGGGGCACCAGTGGAGGCGGGGCGGGGGCTCTGTTAAATTAGTTATATGGGATCATGGAAAATCCCCGACATTTTTAATTATCTTTATTATTGAAATTTTGCATTCACAATGCTACTCGTATATAGATATAGGATAAAATATTTACTAGAAAAAAATCAACCGGCCTCAGGAAGCTCGAATGGGATTCGACTGTGAGGGTAGACTTCACAGTGACGTAATACCGCTGGCTTGCAGCGTAAATCAAACTACTAGGAAAATTTCAGCGAGTCTTCTGGGGTGTCGGTAGCTCAGCGGTTAGAGCAGTGGTCCGGCAATCCAAAGGTCGTCGGTTCGAATCCCATTCTAGCTTTCTGAGACTGGTTGATTTTTTTCTAGTAAATATTTTATTTTCAATGATGTATCATCTATCTGTACAGCGTCGTCGCGCGTGGGTTCAGTAGAGGGCGCGCGTGGGGGCGCCCTTGGGGGCGGGGGCGGGGGCTCGGGGCTGGCGTGCGCGTGGCCGCTGGAGGAGTGCATACTGAGCGCGTGCACGGGCGCGCCGCTCGCGTGCGCATCGCACGGGAGGCTGCCTCATCGGGAATTGGCGCCGGATACGGTATGGGGCTACATCAATTGTTTTTTAAGCGCTCTTACACACACATTTTGCTGCACCACCCTATGGTTGACTGGTAGAGAATGCCTTAGGCATTAAGTCCGCCATGTAATATATTGTTGCAAAAGTTTTAATAAATAAATAAATAAAAAACATTTAACTTTTTAACACATACACGGACACACCCACTTTAATAAATGAAGGTATCAACATTATATTTATAATATTTGTTAGTATTAACCCCTCAAGCCCCAAGCGGCCATATCTGGCCGCACTTAAAAAACTCGCTACTCCGTCAGACCCCAAGCAGCCATATATGGCCGCGCTGGCCGCGCTCTCCACTTGACTTTGTACCGTGTTTTGATACACTTAGAGACTAGTTTAGTATAAACATGGTCGATTATTTCGGTTCTGTGGTACATTTTATGCATCGTGAATGCAAAATTTATCTTGAACTACGTTCGATTTTTTTTAATTGTTTTTTTCCATTTCTCCAAATTTCAATTTGCGCCGAATCGCACCTGCTGTCACAATTTTTTGACATTTCGTTGCCAAGACTGAGAGGCTAACCTCTCAGATGACTGGCAGACAGGTTTATTGGTACTTCGCATTCATCATAAAAGATTAATATCAGTACACTTGAAAGAATGAAGAAACATTTATTGATACCACATAACAAACAAATTAACATAAAATACAACCAAAAAAAAATAGATACATTGCGCTCTGCTATGTGATGCCAAAATTGTGCACAGCTCAGTACACTTACAAATGTCAGCGCCATATTATCCTACTATAGAACTGTTTCGTCCACAGCTGTTACTAGACGTAGAAGAAGAAAAGCGTGCCCGCTGGGAAGACGTCACCCGCACCTCAGTAGCCGGACGCGGCGCATTCGGCACAGTACTAGCCGGCACGTGGCGGCGCGGGGGCGGAAGCGGAGGCTCTGGGGGCGGAGGCGTGGCTGTAGCCCTTAAAGCGCTGCAGCCCGTGCCTCCACCGCCTAATAGCGACATCGCTCAGCACCACGCGTATAAGGTAAGCTTGGATGGGACGGGGGCGCTGGGGGCGTGGCTGTAGCTCTTAAAGCGCTGCAGCCCGTGCCTCCACCGCCTAATAGCGACATCGCTCAGCACCGCGCGTATAAGGTAAGCTTGGATGGCATGGGGGCGCTGGGGGCGTGGCTGTAGCTCTTAAAGCGCTGCAGCCCGTGCCTCCACCGCCTAACAGCGACATTGCTCAGAACCATGCGTATAAGGTAAGCTTGGGCGGGGCTGTGGGGGCGGCGGCGCTGGGGGCGGGCGCGTGGCTGTAACCTTCATGGCGCTGCAGCTCGTGCCGCTGCCGCCTCACAACGACATCGCTCAGCACCCATCGTATAAGGTAAGCTTAATCGGGGGCTCTGGGTCCGGGGGCGTGGCTGTAGCCTTCAAGGCGCTGCAGCCCGTGCTGCCGCCGGCTAACAGCGACATCGCTCAGCACCATGCGTACAAGGTGAGTTCGCGGGCGGTAGGAAGTTCTAATTTATAACGTACATGTCATGTCTTTTCTCAACAGCTTTGCAGTTTATTCCACTCATTCTGCTCCGCAGCTAAAAGATGTCGGAATAAGCGAGAATTAACAAAAAGTGTGTCTTATTATGTTAATTTCAATTGAGGAATATTTATTATGAGTTTTCCATCCGAACTTTTCTCTAATACCGCTATATTCATTGATATAATCCAGCTGTCTACTGCCATAGTCCACGTTACATGTGCTCAGCGTGACAGGTGGTGAACCCATCGCCGCTCCATTCCGTTGGATGTATGTGCAGTCTTTAGTCCGTTAGTCGCGTTTTACGACACCCCGACATGGCATGAAATTGTGTATGTTATGAAATTACAATAGTAGTTTTATAGTGCAATAAAGTATTTTTCATTCATTCATTCATTCATTCATTCATTCATTCATTCATTCATTCAAATTATATGTTTGTCCACAGGCGGCGTTATCCCGCTGGGAGCGCGAGCCGGTGTCGGCAGCGTGCCGGGCGTACTGCGGCTTGCGACAGGAGCTGAGCGTGCTCAGCCAGCTGCGGCACCCGCACGTGCTGCCGCTGCTGGGCGTGTGCGGCAGGCCGCTGGCGCTGCTGCTGGCCATGGCGCCCAAGGTGAGTAGTTTTATTCCAGTCCTCCAGGTCAATTACACCTTAAGACGCCATGTATCAAACAATTCAATTGTGTCTGCTTTGGTGGCATTCAACGTTCAAGCAGATTTTGTGTGTCGATGATAGCTGACGCTGCTGCTGGCCATGGCGCCCAAGGTGGATGTATTTTTTTGTCCTCTTGCCTCCCCTCGTCCAGGACAATAATCAGATTGTGTGTCGATGATAGCTGACGCTGCTGCTAGTTTATGATGCCAAAGGTAAGTGGAATTTTTCCCCTCTCCTCCATGTCGATAAGCAAATTCTGTGTGTAAAACCACAAGTTGATGCTGATGGCAGCAGCGTCAGCATCCTGAGTTTCTGACAGCTTCTCAGCCGAGGGCTTACCTATAATCCGAAGTGGTGGTAGACAGACACACACAATTTGCTTATCGATATGGCGCCCCAGGTGAATGTTTTTTTTTCTCCCCTTCGTCCCTTCCTCCAGGTCAAATGGATTAACTCTCTCCCCTCGCCTCCTCTCCTCCAGATCAAATGGATTATTTCTCTCTCTCGCCTCCCCTCCTCCAGGTTAATAAGCAGTTTGTGTGTGTCGTTGATAGCCGGCGCTGCTGCTGGCCCAGGGGGGGGGGGGGGGGGGGGATTAAAGTCATATATTTACCTTCATCACGCTGCCTTGCAGCTCGAAAATGATGCTGCTAATAATATTATTGTTACGTACGCGTGTATGTATTTTTCTGTTAACTATTTAGAGCTATCCCTTTATAGCTATAAAGTTTTAATTAAAATTGGTTTTGCCAAATCGTTCACGCCATTCCCATGGACTGCAGGCGGCGGGGGAGGGGTGACTTTTGCACACAACTGACGTTACGCGGCCCCACCGCCCGCCCACTTCTTCCCCGCCCCCACAACCGCAACGTCCCCCGTCCCGCAGACCGTCACGTATCAATTAGCTATCCTATAGTTTGTAACATTTTGAATTTAAAACTTTGTCTGGAATAGACTATACAATGTGATAGGGCTGGTACTTCTAACCTGTTAAGGCTAAGTACTATGTACATCTAAATTCACCGACAAAAAAATAATATGGACTTAAAAAAAATGATTTTAAATCACAAAATAATTAAGTAATAATTTTTTTTCTTACCAAAATAATTTCAAACATACGAAACATAGTAATTTATTAGTTAGCCAGTGTCATTAGCTACCGTTTGCCATTTTTTTCATGTTTCTCCGACGTATGAAACCTTTGATATCGCACAAAGTAAAAATGGTCATAAATTATAGGACCCCCCATATTATTTTTTTCGATGAATTTAGATGTAGTACTTAGCCTTAACGGGTTAGAAGTACCACCTCTATCACATTGTATAATACACCGCGTCGCGTAGCGGTGAAAGAATACTACCACTCCCTCTCTTCCCTTGGGTGTCGTAAAAAGCGACTAAAGGACTAAACACTCCACATACATCCAACGGCCTAAAGCGGCGATGGACTCACCACCTGTCACGCTGAGCACATGTGCAGTCGCTATTTGGTGAAAAGTGGACTATGGTATCAGACTGCTTTTGCGGTCCTCATTGCCTAGTCTCTGACTAACCCTTCGGGGATAATAGTCGTGTTTATAATGTACACAAGTCTTCGATCAACAATACCAACAAGATAACGCGTCACGTACAAAATCAAAGCTAAATTCTGTCCACGTGAATTATACTTTTTCAAAGCAATAAATTACTCCTGTCACTTAAAAATGGAAAGACGTCAATAACATTTAGTGCTGAAATCAACCTTAGGTGGCAACAAATAAAGTACTTTTTCCTGTTATGCCTTGCGAGAAATAAAAAGCTCACTTCTCAAGTGCGCTCTTATTTACCGAGACACATTTTTAGCGCCGACCTGACATTCTAGTTGTATTGTAGATCGAAGTATGGAATAGAGATACCGAAATGCGTAACCCTCATTGTAACATCAAAATGTTTACAGTATTGTAACTTCGTAATATTTGATTATTTGCGTTAAAAAACGCTCAAATAAACTTAAAGATAACGAAACGTAGAGGACGCGGGTTCGATTCCCGCCTGAGGTAGACATTTTTTCAACGTTCGTTATCGTCGTTTGACGACCTCCTTGGTCGAGTGGTTTGTATACCGGTTTTCATGGTGTCGCCATCTCTGAGGTCCCGGGTTCGATCCCCGGTCGGGTCAATTTAGATATTATTTATTTTTCTAAATTGTCTCGGGTCTGGGTGTTTTTCTATGTATAATAAGTATGTATTTAAGTATTTTAAGTATGTTTATTCGTTGTCCAGTAGCCATTTTAATAAGTTTCTTCAAAGCTTCTCTTGGGCTAGATAGTTGGTGTGAGTGAAGGAAAGTTTAAAAAAAATCTTTGAGTATTGTAACTCTTTATACCTTATCCCAGGGCGCTTTGGACAGCGTTCTCCGTTCGTACCGCAACGAGGGCACCATGGTGGGGGGGCGAGCGGCGCGTGCGCTGGCGCTGCAGCTGGCCAGAGCGCTGGAATACCTGCACGCGGCCAGGGTGCTGTATAGAGACCTCAAGGTATGTAGACCTGAACAATATGCCACGAAACAAATGCTCCACAGAATGCTACTAACAAATGAGGCTTGAAGAGGCAGATGTGAGTGTTGTTGGTAGAATGTGCTCTTGAGCTGCAGCTGGCCAGAGCGCTGGAGTACCTGCACGCGGCCAGGGTGCTGTATAGAGACCTCAAGGTATGTAGACCTGAACAATGTGCCACGAAACAAATGCTTTACAGAATGCAACTAACAAATGAGGCGTGAAGAGGCAGATGTGAGTGTTGTTGGTAGAGTGTGCTCTTGAGCTGCAGCTGGCCAGAGCGCTGGAGTACCTGCACGCGGCCAGGGTGCTGTATAGAGACCTCAAGGTATGTAGACCTGAACAATGTGCCACGAAACAAATGCTCCACAGAATGCAACTAACAAATGAGGCGTGAAGAGGCAGATGTGAGTGTTGTTGGTAGAGTGTGCTCTTGAGCTGCAGCTGGCCAGAGCGCTGGAGTACCTGCACGCGGCCAGGGTGCTGTATAGAGACCTCAAGGTATGTAGATAGACTCTCTATCTAAAGAAGCAGATGTGTGTGTTGTTGAAAGCGAAAACCATCTTCCGTTTTCGCTCTTTCTATTAGTGAAAACCGCATAACAATCCATTGCGTGGTTTAGGAGAATATGTGCGGTGCCACAGACAGAGGAAAACGGCGACTTTACTTTATAATATGTAATTATTATTATTATACTTTATAATATTTGATAATGATGATTATCATTATCATTACACTGAAAAAAGACGACAACCTCTGGCGGGAATCGAACCACGCACCTTCCGCATTCCGGGCGGCTGCCTTAACCACTTGGCTACCGAGGTCTGGTTTCCACCCGTAGAAATTTGTCAGTGCTTCATGCTTATTTTTTTAGTCAACATTGCTTCATCAAATCATAGAAGTTTTCACCTCTGAGATCCGAAAGAAATATTTTTACAAATATTTTAACATTCGGTGAGATGAAGCTGCGTTTATAGATTAATGTTTTTATATATTTGAGCGGTTCACAGTCGCCCGGATTGCGAAAGGTGTGTGGTTCGATTCCCGCCTGAGGTTGTCGTCTTTTTTCAGTGTTAAAAATTTTACCTTAGTATATTTAAGCGTTAATAAAAACGCTAAAATATATAAAAACATTAATTATCATTACAGATGATAATCATTATCATTTATCATTAGCCTATACTAGTCCACTGCTGGACATAGGCTACTTCAAAAACACGACGCCACTGAGCACGATCTGCGGCCACTCTCATTTAGCTCTTGTCACCCACCTGCGATCGTCGCTCCACCTTGTGTGAGGGCGTCCTACGCTAGGCTTGCCGATACTCGGTCTCCACTCCAGAACTCGTCAACCCCAGCGGTCATCGGTTGCCACTGCCACTTCAGCTTGCCAATCCGATGGGCTATGTTACCTTGGTTCTCTGCCGGATCACCTCGTTTCGAATCCGATCCCTCAGAGAAACTCCGAACATAGCCCTTTCCATAGCCTGTCATGCTTTTCATGATAACGATGATGATATTATCGTCCGCAGTCCGAGAACGTGTTGGTGTGGGAGATGCCCTTGGCGCGTGACGCCGCCGCCGCGGAGCTCAGCGCCGCGCCGCTGCACGTGCACGTCAAGCTGGGCGACTACGGTGACTATACGCGGTTAATATTGGACCCCCCGCCAAATTTTTTAACGTGATTCTATAGCAGCAGTACAACCAAATAATTTTATAAAAAAAATTTTTTTTCTTACTTTTTCGCCTCAATTTTTCCTTAAGGTGATATATTCCCATTTTTAACAATTTCGATTGATTGTACCGCCACCAATATAAAACATACAGTTCTAAAATTCATATATAATATAGTTGAACATATTATTTAGTGACTGTTAAAGACAGAAAATGATTGGTAATACTTCACTCGATAGAATAAAATTCAGAGATAGCTCTGTTCAAAATTTAAAAGACCTGTAAGTCAAATAATACATTAATAAATGACTTAATTTTTTTTACCAATATAAGAAACTTTTTATTATCTAGTGAATGCAAAGGACATTTTTTTTTATTTTACTTATTTTTTCCTATAAAGGCAAAAAACCTATAAAACGCGCCTAACCACGCCGCTTCGCTGTTATACCCGTCCCTTACCGTCGTACCGTCGAGAGATTAAGAGGCCTATTACATCTAGACTGTGATTTTTGCGTAAAATGGCCAATTTGGGCGTTATGAATCTCAGAAACAAAAATACATTAACAATTATGACTTATTTATTTATTTGTTATTGAAAAGTGTAGAATAGCTATTGGAATAGTGCGTAGCGGCCTCGCGTTTTGTAAATTTTGCTTAACTTTTTAATTAAACCCAAAATTGCAGAGAAATATTTTCATAAAGTGCGCGAAGGCATTCTCCTATCTACGATAATAATATTGAGCAAATTTTATACCAGAGTAATTGTTACTTCATGAGGAATAAAGATTTTATAATGAATTTATTATCCTATTTCAATAAAAACGATAAATACAACAGCAAAATTACCACAAAATGCGATACGCCGGCCGTCCGAATTCAACTTATGCTCACAGAATGGAGATTTGTAATATTATGCACAAATTTATTATCCTATTTCGATAAAAACGATAAATACAACTGCAAAATTACTACAAAATGCGAAAATGGGCATTTTACGCAAAAATCACATTCGAGATGTAATAGGCCTCTTAAGAATTAAAGTTATTGTCACCTAGCGCGCTGCCGCAGCGCCGGCCGACTCGTTATCGAAGCGCATGCGTGTTACCGCTATTATTCACCCCTTGCACCAATGACGAGGGTGAGCGCACGCACCTAGCAATTTAGGATATAAATAGCAGGCAAAAAATTGCATTTAAAAAAAGAAAACATGCATTATTTTTACGTCAAATATTTTTTGATTCTTTTTTTACCTCATATTATCTTTTGGTGGGGGGGTCAAAAATTAACCCTGTTTACCCGTTCTATACGTAAATTATGCTCATACTGTACACACGGCGTCAGATCAACCTACCCATAACTGTCAAATTTCTACAATCAATTTTGAACTTTATGATTTGGTTATAAGGATCAATATTCTTTGGAGAGTTTTGACAGTTTAGGGTAGGTTGATTTGACGCCGTGTGTACGTAAATAAATTGTCTATTTTATTCTATTCTACGTGTGTGCAGGTATCAGCCGCATGGCGCCGCCGTCCGGCACGAAGGGGTTCGGCGGCACCGAGGGGTTCATGGCGCCGGAGATCATGCGCTACAACGGCGAGGAGGAGTACAACGAGAAGGTATGGCACACGCAAAGTCAAAGTCAAAATAACCTTACATCTAATTAACTTTACATTATATGTCAATGAAAATGAATGATCAATGAACAGGATTCCATCGAACTGTCGACCTTATTGATGAGCTTTTTTACTCTATCCATTCGTACCAGACACACTGTATCTTCTCTTTTTCACGTACCACATACACGAACCAACAACAAAACTCTGTTGTGTGTCGTACACTAAGGTCTTACAATAAGTCTTTTTCCGCAATTGATCCATTTTGTTCCAATAAAATAAGTTTTAGAAGAGCGATGCTGAGTAAAATTGAGAGACACCATGAACTTTTAATTTTTAACTAGTTTGTAAAATACAATTTTAAAGTTATAATAAACTAACCTTAAGATAGACTGTATCTTATTTACTTTCAATATATTATTCAGCTAAATAATTTTATATATAAGGTGACTGCTAGAAACCGCAAGAAACTGAAAGGGCTGGTCAGGTCAAGTGTTCTAAATATGACAAAAATGACAAAAAAGGAATTCGTGTTTTTTTAATTTTTAATTAAATAATTCATTTTGTGAATTTTAATTGGATAGTCTTTGAGTTTCTCATTTATTTTAAAGCAATAACATAAGAAAAATAAAATGATAAACAATTAAAAATAACGATTATTGTCAACACGCGGGCAACGGCCGGCCGGTCGACTGTCTGTTGACCCATTCGCGTCAGCTGGGCGATAAGTACCTACGTTAGTCTGCAATGAGACCATTTTTGTCATGTTTAAAACACTTGACCTGACCAGCCCTTGAAGTTTCTTGCGGTTTCTAGCAGTCACCTTATATATTCCACACACACATACACACACTATCTATATACACACATATGCACACATTATTTTTGTTGTTTTTGCATGAATTGCACATAGTTGTTTCGACTTAAAAATTGTCAGTTTTAGTTATAAAATGTAAATTAATTACTGGCTGTCAGTTTTAAAATTTGTATACTCGCTTAAGGTTAACCAAAGAGCTGTGGATTTTGTAAAATAAAAAAAAATAGTAAATGTCAGTGGCCGAATAGTCAAACGGTCGACTCGATATCCGGAGGTCCCGGATTCAATTCCTAGGTCGGGCAATGATGGAGGAAATTGCATTGCAGTGAGTCAGTATATACACCCTTAATTTTTATTAGTTTTAATGTAATTAAGTGTGAGTTCCACCCATGAAGCTGAACAACATTCCCCAAGAAACTTATGTGCAAAAATGACAAAAAAAATGTTGACCTCCCATTCTATTGTCGTTAGCTGATCGGACAGTTTTGTATGGGAGGTCGAAATTTTTTTGTCATTTATGCACATAGGTTTCTTAGGGAAAGTGGTTCAGTTTCATGGGTGGAACTCACCCTTAATTTCATTAAAACGAATAATAATTAGGGGTGCATACGTATAACCACCAATATTATCTCCGAAGGGTTAGTCCACCGCCACAGTCCACGTTTCACCAAATGATAACTGCACATGTGCTCAGCGTGACAGGTGGTGAGCCCATCGCCGCTCTATGCTTTTGGATTTATGTGCAGTCTTTGGTCCGTTAGGCGCCTTTTACGACACGCAAGGGAAGAGATTGGGCGGTAATATTCTATTATTCTCGGTAGCTTAGCGGTTAGTTCAGTGGACCGGCAATACAAAGGTCATGGGTTCGATTCCCATTTAAGCTTTCCTGATACTCGTTGTTTTTTTCTGCTAGAAACCGCAAGAAACTTTAAGTGCTAGTCAGGTCAAGTGTTTTAAATATGACAAAAATGGTCTTATTGCAGACTAACGTAGGTTCTTATCGCCCAGCTGACGCGAACGGGTCAACAGACGGTCGGCCGGCCGGCCGTTGCCCGCGCGTTGTAAATAACGTTATTTTTAATTGTTTTTTCATTTTATTTTATGTTATTGCTTTAAAATAAATTAGATACTCAAAGACTATCCAATTAAAATTCACAAAATGAATTATTTAATTAAAAATGAAAATAAAAAACACGAATTGATTTTTTGTCATTTTTGTCATGTTTGAAACACTTGAGCTGACCAGTCCTTAAAGTTTTTTGCGATTTCTTACAGTCACCTTATATAGCATTGTGAATGCAAAAAATTCAATAATTAAAATATGTATTCTATTAATGCGTCACAGTGTACCTGCTGTACTTAACTTTATTTCTATGTGTTGTGTGCAGGTGGACTGTTTCTCGTACGGCATGGTGCTGTACGAGGTGGTATCTCTGCGGCAGCCATTCGAAGGTCACGACGCTGTAAAGGACGCCATCTTGGACGGCGTACGCCCCGCGCTCACCACACGGGTAAGCTGGGTACTACAAACTAACTGGGTACCAGTGACGAAGGTTCCATACAACTCGATTCCCACCGGCTTCGCTTCAGAAGTTTAGAACACAACCACTCTCTACTTGAATTGAGAAATGGCACAATCAGTAATTAAAAAAGTAAATATATAAAAGAAACATTACAAATTGCCTACACTATGGACATTAAATCAACAAAATTTGCTTTTTAACAACATATTGCTTTAAAATAAGCCGCAGGCGCGATCGGCTTTTAGGCAGTTAAACTTCCATACAAAATAAACGTCATGACGTCACATAAAGGTCAATAAACCCACCCGCGTATAAGCAGCCGGTAAGCCGTCTTTATCCGAGTTACTTGATAGAGACAGTTATACAATTTGCGTACGCGTGAGCGGGACGGAGGAATATCGTTTTCGGTTTGTGTTCTGTTGACAGATAATTTGACGTAATTGCAATTCATCATTGAATGCATGACTGTGTTTTATTAGTATTTGAATTTATTAGTTAGTTTCACCTATTATAATGATTAGTATTGTAGTTGGACTTTGTTTATTTGTGTTGTGTGTAGAAAGTAGTTACGAAGACGTACGTTGTAATTAGGTATTTGCGGTAAGTAGATATTGTAATAAGTTGAAATTACGTATTTAGAGTAAGTAGATTTGCAAAGTAATCGGTAGAATTGTAAGATGTCGGCATTAATAGCTTTAGATTCTTCCCGGCTTTTATGATAATGTCTTAGCGCACTTTGTTAGAAAGAATAGACGAATAGCTTTAGAGTATAAGTAGTATTATTAGTACTTAGTCGATTAAGTTTTGTTTAATTTACATCATATCATCATTTCACCACAAACGGCTTTTATCAAAGCCACTTCTATTATGCTTGCAAGACACTGTTTCAATATCTCAGTGCTTACACGTATAGTAAAAGTGGACTGAAGATACATCTGCCTATACAAGACTGAAGCCAGGATGCCAATCACAGATTTTCGGTAAGGACTCAAGACTGCGTGCCCGCGCTTGGAGTAGGTAAGCATTTTTTTTGCTCCGGCTTACCTCTCTCAATATTTCACGCTTCGCCACTGCTGGGTACTCACTGGTTGGATAGAAACATCGGGATATAAACTAGTTGGTGTAGAAACCAAATGAGAAGTCACTCGATAGATATAAGCCAACTGGATAGTAACTAGTTGGGTAGAAACCAACTGAGTAGTCATTCGTTGGGTATAAAAAGGTCTGGGTCCAAGCACAAGCAGTGGCGGTACATCCATAGAAACCGAAAAGCCCGGCTTGCCTTAACCAAAACTCAATACCACTACCAGTGAGTGAATCGCAATTAATTATAATTATAAAATTCGTAAAACAAATCGCCAAACTGCGTTTAAATCGTACGATGCTTTACAATCATATTTACGTCTCTCTCACACTACTTAGGTTGCAACAGGGCTTCGTCAATTCTGCCGTACATAAGCTAGAACAGGGTTAACCCCAAGTAGTCGATTTTGAGATATCGTCAAAAAACGTGGGAAATGATGTCTCTAAAAAACTATACAGGGTATGAAAAGAAGCTTAACAAAGCCGAAAGCCACGTTATCTGTCCATTATTACGAAGTTTTTTCTCTACTGGGCCATACCTGGGAACCTTCTAATTACGGAGATATTAAGTGTTAAAGTTACAATATTGTGATTTTGGTTTTGACAAAAATAAATGTAAAACGTGATTACTAAACTTTTTTCTAAGGAAACATTACCAAAATTATTTAAATTTCTTAGTCAAATAGGCTTCTGAAATTTCAAAACGCAATGAATGTCGAGCGCAGGCAGCGCAGCCTCTGCCGCACACGCACACAAATGCACGCGTATATCAGCTCAAATCAGCTGTACCGGCAGCACGCGAAGATACACGACTCAGCACGACTCGCCGCCGCGGGCAATGACCTTACCATAATTTAGATAAATAAGTACCTACATCTTAGTAACTATTAACTTATTTATCACTTAATTTGTATTGATCGGTTTTTTATTTTCGACCGAACTTACTACTTACGCAAACTTAATAATTACGAGTTGCTAGCAGGTCTTCTGCATGTTAAAAAGTAAGATTACCGTCCTAAATTAAGTTTCATTAACTAAACTAGGAAGAACTAGGAGCTCGATGGCTCGGTAGGTATGTGGGTTGCATGCAAGTACAGCAAACACAGAGTACAAATAATTAGACGCGAACGGACAAGCTACACTCCAGTTAGGTAGGTCCAATTTTAAGAAAAAGGTCAATCGTCGAATCCAACTTGGCTGGGCAGCGTTGGGTAAGCTACGAAATGTCTTCTCGTCCAAAATACCGCAGTCTCTTAAGACGAAAGCCTTCGACCAGTGTGTGTTGCCAGTGATGACGTACGGTACCGAAACGTGGTCGCTCACTATGGGCCTAATTAGTAGGCTCAAAGTCACGCAAAGAGCAATGGAGAGGGCTATGCCCGGGGTTTCTCTACGTGATCGAATCAGAAATTAGGAGATTCGTAGACGAACTAAAGTAACCGACATAGCCCAAAGAGTCGCCAAGCTCAAGTGGCAATGGGCAGGGCACATCGCCCGTAGAACCGATGGCCGTTGGGGCAAAACGGTTCTCGAGTGGCGACCGCGCACCGGAAGACGCAGTGTGGGCAGGCCTCCAACAAGGTGGTCCGACGATCTGGTGAAGGTCGCGGGTAGCCGCTGGATGCAAGCAGCACAAGACCGGTCGTGTTGTCGGTCGGTCCTTAGGGGAGGCCTTTGTCCAGCAGTGGACGTCTTCTGGCTGATGATGATGGACAAGCTACTAACAGTTAAAAATTCAGTCTAGGTATACAAATTACTTTTACATGAAATAGATCGACAACATTGTTAACTAGTAGGGTAATAATAGGTAATCGAATCGCTCTTCTCTTTCAAATTATCAAAGGGAAATTGCTACACATTTCACTAAGGCGCTCTGATTGCTTTCAATTGTATGAAAAATTAAGTTACGTTTATTAGAAATTCTGCGTGATAAGCAAAATGATTTTTAGTAAATTAGAAAGAAAGTATGTAAGTGGTATTATGTAATTTATTATGATTGGATATAAAGGGTTATTTTATACTTTGATAGCGAGATAGATATTTCCAAGTGCCATTCATAGATAGAGAACACATTCCTGTTTAAACGACAGTGAGCATTGCTATTTTTTTCTCTCTAGGAGTTCAATGCTACGTTAGGCTTTGTACTAGGAGTATGAAAAATAAGGTGTTTATTTAAAATCATGCATAAATTGACAACCATGGAGTCCGCCAATTGTAAACACTTTTTCTTTTGCCACAAGTTTTAATAATTTATTTGTTTAATTTATTAATTTGCCTCTCCACCGGCACGGTAGCAACAATTTATGTCGTTTTCATTTTTGTGTACCGTCAGTTGTCAGTAAAATGGTCATTTCCGGGGATTTAGTTGTAGTGCGCTTCCACCTGGCATAGAGTACAATACTACAATCATCAGATGAGATGAATGAAAGCCAAGTGCTTACCCGTTACGAAATAAAAAGAGTCTTTTGAATTGAATAGGTACGATATGATAGCTACCATAAAGTAAAGACAGTACCTATTTAATTTACTAATGAAATGAATGAATAGGTACTGTACCTATTTAATTTACTAATGAAATGAAAAATTCTCATTTCATTTCATTTTTTCTGTAGGTACATTTGAAAGCTCTCATGGCCGATGGTAAGTGACGATAAGGAATAAGACGATAACGCACTTTGGATCTCTGAAGGAGCTGAGTATTTATTCATTCAAAAACGAGGAAGCGCTTGGCCTTCATCTCACCTGGAGGGTGATAAATGAAGAAAAGGCGGAAGCGCACTTCACCTAGATCCCTCAACCACTGAGAGGCTGGCTATCTTATCTCTTACTGATGTAACACATTGCACCAGACCTTAGGTAAGATGGTAGTAGCTTGCCAGGCGGACTTAGCGCTAACCACTAGACAGCAAAGGCTTCTTCTTAGTCCGTTTGGCTAGCTCTCTACCACCATTTTAACTAAGTCTGGTGTCATAACAATAACGTTGTTTTCATTGTTGTGTTTAGTTAGTTAGAGGTGAGATAGCCAGTTTATCCCACTGCTAAAATAAAAATAAAAGACTTCTGAATTTACAATCAGAATATGGAAAACAAATTTGAAGTTCTGATTGTAATGATAAACTAAAAGAATAAAGCTCAACCTAGTTCTATGAATGACTAGCCAGCCCCCAGCCGTCTAGCGCGCGCGCTGCTTTTGAAGGGGTGTGCGGGGGGCGCGCCTCCGCGCGCCCTCCCCCTACCCCCCGCCTTCCGCCACGGCGGCGCGGCGGGCGGCATAAGTCAAAGGAGTACTTACTAGTAGTGCTAGAGGCCGGCTTTTAAATTCTTTCAGTTCGGTTTCTTCTGTGATCGAAAGCGCATAGTTTGACAACTTGACCGATTCTTTCGTCTATTTCATCTCTTCTCTTCGCGTTGTGGTTCGTGGTTGTGTAGTTTGGGTGTGTGTGTGTGTGTGTGTGTTTGCGTATTTTCTGTGAAAGATGCCTTTCTATGCATTTAGTGTTCGCGAATACGTTAATGTGCTGTGTTACGGCATAGCCCATGGAAATGCCTGCGAGGCACTAAGACTTTACGGGATTGAACACCCAACCGCAGTTCAGCCTCGCGACCCGCGAGTTTTTACTCGGGCTGTACAGCGCCTGCTGGACAATCAGCCGATAATGCCGGTTTCAGAGGGAGGTGGCAGGCCAATACGTATAGCGACAGAACAAGCAATTTTGGACGTGGTGCGCGTAAACCCACGCCTTGGAACGCGAACGGCAGCAAAAGTTTTAAGGAGACGCCATGGCCATCGCGCACGACATGTAGTGTCGTATAACACGGTGCACTAAGTGCTCACGAGAGACAGGCAACGACCCTATAAAATTCACAGGGTTCATGCGATTGTGCCAGGAGACAGGCAACGTCGAATGGCTTATTGTGCGTGGGTCCTAGGCCAGAGCCGTCGGTTTGTGGAAAACATTATTTTTACCGACGAGTGCACGTTCACCAATAACGGAATGTGGAACCGCCGAAACGCCCATTATTGGTGCTCACAAAACCCACACCAGATGCAAGAGACTGGATTTCAGACTCGCTGGAAACACAATGTTTGGGCAGGTATAGTCCGTAACCAGATTCTGGGACCCGTCTTCTTACCACCAAGAATGGACGGTTCTGCGTATCTAGAATTGATAAACAATTATTTAGCGGATACTCTCGACGATATGCCACTGGCACAGCTGCAAGTAACTTGGTTCCAGCATGATGGCGCACCCCCACGTATCGTGAGGCCGGTCCGCGAGCGGCTTACGGAGCTATTCGGCGACTATTGGATTGGGCGGTATGGGCCTCATGAATGGCCTCAACGATCGCCGGATTTAACCCCCCTGGATTTTTTTTGTGGGGCCACGTCAAAAACAGGGTTTTTGACCGCCCTTGCCAAACAGCTGATGAGATGCATCAAAAAATTGTCACCGTTTTCGAAGAGCTTAAGCAGCGGTCTCTCCGAGGAATCCTGGAGTTGGTCCACCAGGAAAATCTGGAAAGAGCGCGCTTATGCCTACACGTGGGAGGTCGGCAGTTTGAGCCGCAGCTCGTCAGTGTCGAAAGGTCCCTTGATGACATCGATGGAGAGTAGGTAAGTAGGTAGACTAGCCTAGACTTAAACAAAAATTTTCTACAAACAATCATGAAGCGAAAACAATGAGTTCATGAATAAACGATATGACCGCGCAGGGTGCGTGGTATGGTACAGACATGGCGCGCGCTTTTTATCCCACTCATACGCCTATTGACTTCTCTCTCGTCCCGTAACACACACCCATGCACACTTTGTTGCACGCGTTTCATTGCGTGTCTTAGAAAACACCCGTTTTTTAATACCTAAAAATTAAAGTAATTTCCCAGCAATTATTTTTGCTGAATGTTTCTTAGTTTGATGTACACTATGTGTATATTACGGCTTCGTTAAGCTTCTTTTCATACCCTGTATAAGATAGAGAAAACTTTCTTCTACACAAAAATAGCTCATATTGTACTCTACCTTAGGGTATTATTACCATTTTAAAATATTGTCAGTAAAATTCCAAAAAAAATTTTTTTTTAATTAAGCTAAGTACTTTTTTCTAAAGGTAAAATAATTACGGCACTAAAACAGGGTTAACCATACCGTAACTGACTTTTAGCGTAGTAATTTCGGGTCACTGTCAAAATCAATAATTTACTTCAAAGTTATTCAGAAATGCTTAGCTATAAGATAGCTAAGCTTCTTAACTGGTTTATAACTAAGCTTTCTATATAAAAAACAGCAGCACAATTCTAAATAAGATAATGGCCAAGGTATTATAACCTATATATAACTAAGAAAAGAAATATTTTAAAAAGTATAGCAAGAATTTACAAGGCATTACTTAGCTAAAATAAAGTTATGTATATATTATTCGTGGTTAACCCTGTTATAGTTTAGCAAAGGTTATTGATAATTTGAAAAAATAAAACCATTAATTCAAAAAAAATGTGTAAAATAAAAACATAAAACTTAAATTTAAAAAAATAAGAGCTCTCTTCAAGCAAATTAAACAACATCATAAAATTTTATCTTATCGTAGTTACATCGTATCTTCCACGTTGTATTTTAAAGTTATTAAAATTCTCGAAAACGTTTAACATAAAATCACAAAAATTTTGCAAAAGCTTAAAATAATTCTGTTTAATAATTGTTTCAATTGAACATTATAAAATTAAAAATCTGTAAGACCATAATAATTACTTATCAAAATTAGATTCATAAAATTTCACGTCATAACAACATTATATACTAGTATGTAATGTTGTGTGATTTTATGGATCTAATTTTACTAAATACTTCTGAACATGGAAAGCATATTAGATACGACCGTATCTAGAAACTATCAGGTTTTCAAGAGAGCCAAGAAAAAACTTTGAGATATTTTTGTCAAATTTTAATACAAAATCAATTATATTTAACAGTTTTTTGGGTCTTACTTATGGAACCATTCTTACCTTTAATCTTTTTAATGACTAGACTCATTTAATAAAAATTATCATTTTTTTATTTTTTGCCTAAATCGTCGGATTTAGGCAAAAAATCGGTTTATATCTGAAATAATATAGTTTATGAAGTACTTTGTTTACGTTATATTATTGTACGATTAATGCTGACAATTTATATGACTGCACTGTAATTTTATGTTTCAATGCAGCTTTATGGTTTTAACTTCTTAACGATGGTAAACGTCTGATATAAGTATGTTCTTGGTGACTTAAAAGTAAATTATGCATAAACAATTAGCTTTGAGCATACGACTCCTTACGTCATTAGGTTTATTTTTAGCCACTGTAGAATGATACGGAGTTCCTTGCAATCTCGCTATTTTGCTTGCGTTTCTGTTCCATTTAGCTGGATTCACAACTTTCTTTTTTACTTTTTGCGACATTTTTGACTCAAATCTGTTATTTGTACATGTCTCCTGAGTGTTATGGCTGTTTATTGAATTTGGCAAATTAATTGTCCCATTAAGCCATGATACCATAAGTAGGTATATTTGAATCGCGATTCAAGCTGTCAACTCCTCTCGAATCAACAACATTTTTGGGTGAAGCATTAAATATTAGGCACAGTAATTTGGTTTATGGACAACTATAGTTTTGCAACATTTTGATTGTTGTGGTAAGATAAAACTTTCTTCGTAATCAGAATCACTGCTCTAATTACCCTTTGCAATTACATTGACGCTTACGACAGTCTCCAGACATGGCTTCTTTGTAGGAGGTAGAAAGTAATCAGCACTGTCAGATGATTCATTTGTAGGACCTATAAGATCTTCTAATGTTACTAATTCAGTCATTATCTAAAGTTACTAGACCTAAGTTCTCAGATAGTGAGGATATTTGACGTTTCACAGGTGATTGCTATTTTTTATCATGAAGTGTCTGAAGTTTTTCTATAGAAAATATGCATCTTTTCACTTGATATGCACGATCAGATGTTGTTTGTTCTGGTAAATTGCTTATTTCACTACAGCTTGAATCATAGTTGTCTTCATTAGGTTCATAATTTTTGTCCTTAACAGAATCTTCGCTATTGTAGTCAAGATTAACTTCCGATTCATCATTAACACGCCGTTACACGCGCGGGGCACAGGCGTGCCCCAGCTGCATATTTTTTCCTGTAAATTACAAAACTTAACAACCAGTATTTTGATTTTTTGAGTAGCTGTTGCAAATCTGTTCGCGTGACCTTCAGTATCGCGTCGACTGCACCGGCCCTCGGATGTGTCCTGTGTAAGTATTTTCCCATCCGTGGGGCACACCAGTGTGTAATTACGTAACTGGTGGTACGCGGCCTATTTTGGTATTAATTATGTATGTAGAAATGTCAGAAGACTCAGAAGCCAGAGTGCAATGACTATAAATATGCTGTATGCCTTAGTTGTTATAATAAATATATAACTGAGCCGAAAGAATAGTCGGATTTTGACGAAAACCTTAATTATAAGTATAAGTGCCATTTTTCTTTAGTTTTTACGATATGAAGCCAAATACTTTTTATTTTTCGATTTAGTTCAGAAGTGACTATTTTTCTGTTATATTTTGATAAGTCAATAAAGACTGATTATGTATAAAAAACTAAATTATTTTATTTCTATACCTATGTCACTAAAAAGTCATGATATTTTGGGCCACAAATGTGCCCCGCGCGTGGAATCGTGCAACTATATAGAGCGCGTGTAATGGAGTGTTAACAGTCTCATGAAGGGTTTTATTGAACGTATTTTCCAAAGACCAATTAGAAAGTTCTTCCATCAAGTCATCTCAAAGAAAAAAACGTTTCATATTTAAGGTACAGGTAGGTATTTTAGTTATTGTAGTCGCCACGTCTGAGTGGCGATTACGCGACGTAGGGAACTGGTAGGTAGGTAGGTAGGAAGGCTTACCTGGGATGATGATGGGTGATCGGGCAACTGTAGGAGACGGGGCAGCGAGCTGGCGGGCGGCGATGGAGGCGATTTGTCACGACACAGCACAAAGTCACTTTACGTTATCACAGGCACTCAGGCGTTCTCTTCACATTAGGTTCAGGAGTCACTATAATAAGGCAGATAGCAGCGCGCGTATTTTGTGGGCGTCTCGCGTTAGCTAGCAGACAGACTAGTCGGCGCGGTATCTCACGAAGCCAGCGGCGGCGGGTCGCGCAGCGGTGGCGCCGCGGCAGACAGGCGGACGCGGTCGTCAACAACCGCTGAGTCAACCGCCATACCGATGGCGGTACGGTTTGAAAGGCCGTCCCGGCTTTGGCGGGAACAGTTATTGTGACAATCCTGCATTCATGTTATTAATAAAATGATAAATAAAACTTGTCAAACAACGTATCACTTCTTCAATACTATTATTACTTTCCTTGGGATTTTAAGATGTTTTTAAAATCGAAATGTTAGAATTTTGTTTTTCTTTTTTGCCATGGATTTTGGTTCACTAAAACATTATCATTTATTTCAAATGGAATTCATATTAAAATCAATTAAAAATCATAATTTACGTTGTAAATGCTATTTTTTTACTTTTTTGAACAAACGTAGGTAATAGTTTTTAGGAAGGTTACTAATATTTGTGCACAGCTCCACCCGCGAGTATTTAGTTTTAGATAAATTAGTGTTTTGTTTCATCCTGAAGATGCTATTATGTAGTTGAAAATGAAGGTAAGTACCTATAAACAGTTTTCAACGCTGTTCGACACAAGCTCCGCACGACCACAGCCGTGACTGCAGCAAAGATGTGACGGCTGTAACATCTTTGATCACACCCATGCGCGCAGCGTCTATATGTCGCTTAAAGAATCGCATAGCTGTATATATAACTTGTATTATGGCAGCAAGTACATACCTACAACTTGTATGGCAGCATCGGTGCAGCGGTCGTGGTCAAGCTATACAAGTAAAATCATATGTCTACAATAAAAATACTACTACTACTACTATCTACCATATTCAAGACCTTTCCATATTACGAGACATTGTGTTGTAGCGGGAACGCGACGAAATTCGCCGCTCGTAGGCTCTCCGGCTAAATCACAGATAGAACAATATACTCTAATGGAATTAGATTTGACAATGATTGTCAAATATTGACAAATATACATATACTTAACAATATTTTATTCATTGCGTTGTATTGTAGTAATTATTATTGTAATCAATCACTATTTGCCCAATTTAATTTATTTAATTTATCTTATAGGACTTGAATATCATGCTGGTTACACATATGTTTGGAGATACAGCCTACTCATAGTTTAAGTAAAAAATCATGTTACTCATATTTTTTATTTGCTGTATATCTGTTTTGTGTAATAAATAAATAAATAAAAATAAATACATAATACAATAATTGTCAAATATTGACAATTATTGCAACCGCCGTGTGCGTCTGTGGCACGAGATGCAACTGCAGATAACTGTGTTCTAGCCTATTAATGAGGCTTAACCTTTTTTAAACCAAGGATGACGTGTATAAAATGAATTTATTTTACTTGGCATAAGAAGGGTTAAAAAATCTTAACTGATTTGTAATTAAGTTTTTGATTTTAACCTATTTAAAGTTTAGTTTTGTACGAACATTAGCTTAAACTGTACTAGCCTTTAGCAGGGTTAGAGTCCCTTAACTTAATTTAAGTCTAGCAAAAATGAATAACCTTAATAAAGCTAAGCAATTTATACAAAAATAGCTAGTCTTCGTTAAGTTATGATACTTTAGCCCCCTTACAGACTAGCATTGTGGGTTAGCTGATTTTTAATTAAGTAAATCGTAAAAATAGTGTCACTTAACTGTTCACCGCCAAGCTGTATCTCTATAACTATTAATGATACAGGTATGGTACCTAGATCAAAATGTAAAGAATTTTGCGCTTCGTTACTTTGCATTATTATCTCAAAATATAGAAAAATATGGCTATAGATTATAAGTAATTACATAATTTTCTCTTCAATTAGCTGTTTAAAGTAGATATTACGAAGAGTTGTCATTTTGCGAATATATTATTTAAGAGTTGACATCATGAGAAGTTGACTAAATGCGAAGTTGTCATTGTGAGAAATGGACATTTCGAGAAGTTGTCTTTTTGGGAAGTTGACATTGTAAGAAGTTGACGTTTTAAGAAATGTACATTTTTCGTCCGGTTGACATTTTGAGAAGTCGACATTATAAGCTGAAATGAATAAGCTCATAACATCACACAGACCTACTCCTGATTTGTGTATTTCGCGAAATATTAGGAATCATAAAAGGAATTTCAATAGTAGTGTATAAAACTCGTTGGATTGTTGGTTGCTCCCATTCTAATAAATTATATTGTTGTGGTTGCATATTTAAATTTACGTAAATTGATTTGTTTTTATTCATGTTTATTTTAAGCAAAAATTGATTTGAATTGAATTAAAAACATGAAGATTCGGGCTTAAGGGCTTGCCTTAATTTCAAGCTCTAGGCACGCCACTGAACACAAGTGCGTCTGCCCGGAGCGCCGGAGGGCGGCAAATATTCAAATTAGTATGTTTTAAACGTATGTGTAATTACTAATATAGTTTTAAAGTCATGTGTATACGAAACAATATTATAGGAAACAGCCTGAAATAAATAGTTTCTGTGTAAGCCTATTGGGTAACTACATAGTGACTGTTGCGTAGAAGACTTGGTGGTGGTATTCTGGTGGGTATACCAGCGCTGCAGCCACATGCATGTAGTTTCAGCACAAGCTGAGGTGGGAACCTAATATGCCACATTAGCATTATTTTTTTCTAAGCATCTTGTTTTTTTGTCTTTTAATGTGTACCTATTTGTTAACATAACGTACAACCTTATCCTTTTTGTGCTTGTGGTCAATAAATATTTCTTTATCTTTAGAAACCAACTCAGTAAAAAGCAGCTAGCTAGAAACTAACTGAGTAGTCATTTGTTGATTAGAGCTAACTAAGAAGAAAAAGATTGTATTGTCATTAGTTGATAGTTTAGTCATAAAATAAGAAATTAATTGTGTCGTGTAGCGGTGAAAGAATATTACACCCCCACTCTTCCCTTGGCTGTCGTAAAAGGCGACTGACGGACTGTACGGTCTATACAGCCGCACAATTGCGTCACATCGGCGATTCAGCATTTTTTGTAATTTACTTCATTCTGTTATAATATTTTTTAGTACTCATTCGATCGTCCCGAGGTTTACTCGTATCAAACATTGTATCAAATATCAAGTATAATAAATTCAGATCTTCATCCCTTCGGGGATAATAGTCGTGATTTTTGTATATATGTATGTGTGTATCCATTGTACATTCCCCAGGAGCTATCCTACCCCTGCAATGTGCTAGAGACGATGCGCCGCTGCTGGAGCGGCCGCCCCGAGCTGCGCCCTTCGGCGGCGGCGCTGGTCTCCATCGCGGCGGCGCCCGAGTTTGCAGCCCTAGCCGACGCCGCCGCTGCTAGGGCTGCGGTGGCGGCTGTTGCGGTGCCGTTGAGACATGTGCCTGGTGAGTGATCAAACATGCTGTTGATTGTACAAAACAATCGATAAATTATCTAGTTTTTTTGGTTCAATCTAACGGTTTTTGCAATTTCATCGATACTATCGGGTGAAATGTTATCGATAGTATCGATGTCATCTATACAGGGTTAATTTTGGACACCGCGCCAATTTTTTTTACGTGATCCTATAGCAGCAGTGCCACCAAATAATGAAATAAAAAATACATTTTTTGTTTGGAAGTGTATAGAGTGCCACAAGCGGCACTGTATCTCCATCGGCTAGGGAACCGTAAGTTTTGCGGTATAATAGTAACGCCGTCTAAGCTGCCATAAAGTTTTTGTTAGACAACAGAAATACTAGCTGCCCTACTCCTGTAGGTCACGTGATAGGTTAGAAATTGCTACGCTGCGCTTCGCGATTGTCTTAAATTTCGAGGTTATATTTTTTATTAGACAACAGAAATCTACGAGTAACTCCATACAAAAATATCTTTTGAATATTATGTCGTTTGAACATTATGATAAATAAAAAATGTTACGGTTCCCGAACCGATTGAGATACAATGCCGCTTGTGGCACTCCACACGCTTCGTACTAGGATGCCGTCAAATTACAGCATCGTAACCGATCGTACTATGTTGCCGCTTGTGGCACTCTATCCACTGCCTACACTTTGTACTAGGATGCCGTAATGACGGCATAGTAACCGATCGTACTAGAATGCCGCTTGTGGCACTCTATTCACAGCCTTTTTGTTAACATTTTTGTCTCAACTTTTCTTAAAAAAAAATTAAATTATTGCCACCTAGCGCGCGCCTATCGCGGTTATCAAAGCGCATGCGCGTGACCGCTGTTATCCACCCCGTGCACCAATGACAGCGCGCCGTCGCCTTGACCGCGAGGGTGAGCACACGCACCTACAACTATAGGATATAAAAAGCAGGCAAAAAATTGTATTTAAAAAAGAAAACATTTATTATTTTTACGTCAATTATTTTATTATTACTCTTTTTACCCCATATTTACTTTTGGCGGAGGGTCCAAAATTAACCCTGTATACGTACTTATATTTTGTATTACTCATAAAGTTCTATCGATACTATCGATACTAACGATACTGTCGATAGATTATCGATAAAGGGTCTATTGATAGGCTCAGCTAAGGTTACCAGGTTCAAAATAAGAAATGCCGGAAACAGATTCATATTTAGCCGGACATTGTACTCTAAAAACCGGACATATTCGAAATCAATGTCTAGGATAGTTACTAACTGGGTAAAAACCAACGCTACACGACACAGCATAGAGCGGCGATGGGCTCACCACTCGTCACGCTGAGCACATGTGGAGTTGTCATTTAGTGAAACGTTTACGTGTGGCAGAGGACTGCTTTTGCGGTCCTCATTGCTTAGTCTCTGACTAACCCTTCGGGGATAATAGTCGTGATTATATGTATACTAGCGGACCGCTCGCGATTTCGTCCGCGTGGACCCCGCACCCCGTGACGAATTTTGGAAAATATAATATAGCCTATGTAACCCGGAGATAGTGTAGCTTTCCAACGGTGAAAGATTTTTTCAAATCGGTCTTGTAGTTTCGGAGCCTATTCAATACAAACAAACAAACAATCAAATCAACTCAAATCTCAATCAAATCAAATCAACAAAAAAAAGGACGACCTCCTTGGTCGAGTGGTTTGTACGGTTTTCATGGGTCTCTGAGGTCACGGCTTCGATTTTCTGTCAGGTCAATTTAGAAACTATTGTTTTTCTAAATTGTCTCGGGTCAGGGTGTTTTCTATGTATAATCAAATTTAATTTCAAAATCAAATCAAAATCTCTTTATTCAGTAAACTTAAAATAAGCATTTTGAATCGTCAAAAGTTAATGGATGGATGGGCATTCAGGAAGTCTTTTAGCTGTGGAGAAGAACGTGCGCAAGAAACTCCACAGGTTTATAATAATATAGAAGTAACGACATTTACAAAACAATATGTCGTTACCAAATTATACAATATACAAATGGTGATCGTCAATACAAATTGGAAAATGGCCTCCCTATCATAGAAGGGCATTTTCTATTACAACAAAAAAAAACATTTGATACGATTACAAAACAACACAACACATACAAAAGAATATTCAATAAAAAAACAGGTATTGCTCGATTTAAAATAAAACGAACAACGTCTTACAATATCCTTGAAACAAAAAGAAAGACTATTAAATACTACCAATAAAAAAATAAGATTGTAAGAGCGTGTATAAGTATGTATTAAAGTATTTTAAGTATGTTTATCCGTTGTCTTGTAACCATTTAACGAGTTTCATAACGAAGCTTCTCTTGGGCTAGATAATTGGTGTGAGTGTAGGAAAGTTTATTTAGTTTAGTTTATCAAAAGTATCTAAAGTTCCTAACCTAACCAAAGTTCCAACGTGTGTGTCCGTGTCACACTGACACTGACAGCCGTCTGTCACTATATTTTTAAAGCTACAGCGGGGGCGCACGAATTGGCCGTTTTGTTCGATACACCTTTCCTCTTTTAAATAAAGATATGTATGTCGTTGTTTGTTCCAGAGGAGGGTCAGTCCGGCGGCTGGGAGGTGTGGTCCGGGGGGGAGCCGGGGCGCGCTCGCTCCCTGATTGTGGAGCGAGGGAGGTTCACCAAGCAGCACGTGCTCAAGCTGCAGCACGGTTAGTAGGCTTTATTTTTAGATTTTATATCAATGAGGAACAAAAACCGATAAATCACATTTTGACATTTTTTTCGATGCCAATTGGATGTTCTCGTACATATCTTGCTCTATGGTTAATGTAACTGATAAATCCGCTCTTAATCCGTCCGCGAAATATATGGATCTGAACATAAACAAATAATTACACCAATCTTACTAAACAACGATGGCGATCGGAACAGATACCGATAAATCCCGAACATTTTAAAACATGAAAAACCGATATATCTGATACCGATATACATATACTTACAGTGTTTTATCAAAAACCGATATACTTTTTTTTTAAATATTTCAACAGGTACTACAGTCACGAATGCAGAATTTAGGTTTCCAAATAGTGATGCCAACACAAATAAATTGATAGATTTCGTTTAACTCTAAATTAGAAAACTATGAACTGGGCCACTTTTCTTACATTTTACCACAAAAAACACAAATGTGATTTATTGGTTTTTGTTCCGATGCTCCTCATTTATAAACCGTGTCGCCTAGCGGTGAAAGAATACTACCACCCCGCTCTCTTCCTTTGGGTGTCGTTAAAGGCGACTAACGGACTAAACACTGCAGAATTACTCTAACAACATAGATTGGCGATATGCTCACCACCTTTCACGCTAAGCACATGTGCAGTCGCTATTTGGTGAAAAGTGGACTATGGCAGAGGACTGCTTTTGCCGTCCTCATTGTCTAGTCTCTGACTAACCCTTCGGGGATAATAGTCGTATTGTATGTACTACTCTGTCAAAAAAGTACCGGGAAAAGGTCAATAATACTCAAAATGTTAGTTATTTATTCAAATTTATTTTATCGCCTTTAAAGTATGCTCCTTCAGAAACGATACTCTTAAACATTTTTTAAACTCTTTTTCCGGAATTGAGTTCAGTTCTCACCACGAATTATCCTTTATGTCTTCTACCGAATGAAAACGGGTGCCACGAAGTGGTAATTTGAGTTTAGGAAAAAAAAGAAGTCGGCTGGTGCCATATCTAGTGAATAAGGTGGTTGCTCGATGGTATTTTTGTTGAGTTTTGGTCAAAAATTCGTTTACAATATGGCCTTGTGCGAAGGCGCATTATCGTGGTGCAAAATCCAAGAATTTTCTTTCCACAAGCCTTTTTCGTCGAATTTGCACTCTTAAACGCCGCATAACGCTCAAATAATATTCTTTATTTACCGCTTGAACTTCCGGCAAGAATTCCGAGTGCACAACACCGCGATAGTCAAAGAAAACAGTCAACATGACTTTGACTTTTGATCGACTTTGGCGTGGCTTTTTCGGTTTCGGTTCAGCCGGAAGGCGCTACTCCGAAGCTTGTTGACTAGTTTGCATGTCAAACTCGTAAACCCACGTCTCGTCACCAGTAACAATGCGTTGCATAAATGTTGGGTCGGAATTGACTCGTTTCTAGCATTACCTCAGCGACTCTTATGCGATTGAGTTTTTGGAGAAAATTCAGGGCTAGCCGAGCGGCAACATGTTTCATACCCAAGTGATTATTTAAAATGGTACGGATCGATTCGTGAGACACAGAAAGTTCAGCGGCTATCTCTCTCAAACTTGAATGAGGATTTTCAGTCACCATTTCCTTCACTTTTGCGATGTTAACTTCAGTTGGAGACGTTGATGGCCTACCGAACTAGAGCGAAGCAAATCTTCCATCACATCTCGACCGCTTTTGAACGCTTTGTACCACTCATAAGCACGTGTTTTTGATAAAGTCGATTCACCGTAAGCCTACTGTAACAATTTCAGTGACTCCGAATCCGAAATTCCATTTCACTCCGAAGATGCAAAATTTAAGACAAACTCTTTGTTCGATGTTTTTATCCATTATGAAATTCGCAATACACACTAGATAAAAACTAACTAAAAATAGTACTGTATTGAATCTAAATAACAGATGCAACTCAAACTCCGCGACTAAATGGATAACAGTTGTGCCAATCTAACAACAAAAAAAAAAATAAAAAAAATAGAATTTGGAATCATAAACAAATCATCCGTTCCCGAAACTTTTTTTAAAGAATGTATGTATTTATTTTACGCGCCTTCATCCACGCTAACTTAGAAGCACCCTCATACTTCAGCTTTTGTACAAAATATCTACAATGTATAAACAAAACGTTCTTTCTGTTATGGAGAACCGTATAAAAATATATTTAATGATTAAACGAACTTACCTAAGTGAAGTTCGATCATAATTATAAGAAGTGCTTCGTCCGAAAAGATTAGTATACTTACCTGTTTTACCTATTCTACTAATTAAATATGTAGTAACGCGTAAGTGTTGCCACAATCAGCACTATTTTATAAAGAAGATACCTCATTTCCGGTCTAAGTACAATAATTAGACCGAAAATGACATATTTTTTTTTCACATTTCCGGATAAAATTGACAGATATCCATTTCCCGCCAACATCCACCCCACCTCCGAGTTCACAGTAGAGCTCTCGTCATTAAGTTAGAGTAGTAAATAAATATTTCCACTTAATGGGAACTGTTTTAAACAGTTTGTTGGGCGGGAGGGAATGCATACTAATCTTTTCGGACGAAGCACTTCGTATAATTATGATCGAACTTCACTTAGGTAAGTTCGTTTAATCATTAATTATACTCGTGCTTCGTCCTCAAGCAGTATACTTACCTGTTTTACCTATTCTACCAATTAACTATGTAGATGTTGAGAGCAGGGAAATATTTATTTTGATGAATTAGACATAATAGACAACAATTTAATACAATCAATTGTATGTTTTGATTGATTGAATGCAAGTTAATAATATAACAAAACAAAAGATAACTACAACACAAAATAATATCTGTATTACATTGTATTTAACGTTTTTGCTAGCATGGTAAAATCATCGTTACTTACAATAGGGCGATTATAATGTTTTTGCAAAGACAGTAGAATTGTCACTCTAGCCAGCACAATTTCTTATTAAATCAACATTGACTACATTACTGCAGACGATGGATGTAGCTGCATGACGGGTACTGTTAGCAGAAAAAATGGATATTATATCAATTCCCTGTCTTTCAATGTGGAGTTAATCCATCTGCTAATCGTTTGAGCACAAACTGGTTTATCAGGTTTTCGAAAACTAATTATTAAGTTATCAGTGTCTGATGTTCTTAGTGCTATCAATATACGAAGTTAAAGTTACTCCAGGACAAATAGCTACTCTACTTTCAAATAAGGCAAATGTAAGGCTGGTTGGTGAGATCCAGCTCTAGAAGTTTTATTAGTTTTGGAGTTTTTATAATTATTTAATTATTTTGTAAATAAATTAGTTTATGATCTTAATTTTAGATAGGGTTTGCACTCATTGTGCAGTAACAAGAGCCAAAAGTGTAAGACACTTCTTTGTGATTGTGAGTTGTTCTAGAGTAATTTTACTGCGTTAATTTAAGGAAGATAAATAATTTAATAAGATATTTGTATCCCACGTTATATTGTAACGACGTACAGGGGTTTTTAGTTTGTATACGCCCTTACAGAACCTTGTAATTAAGTCGTCATCTAAGGGTCCTGATAATAATGATATTGCAGATCTAAAAACAATTGATTGTTCGGTATTTTTTTTTTTTTTTTTTAATTTATTAAGGACAACAAACAATTATACATTGTATTTTACAAACCATAGTTTTCCTATTGTAATCAAATATTTTTAAATGTAATAATAATAATCAACACCGTTATCCACAAGTTTGTATGAAATAACAAAATTATTTTTATTAGGTGCTACCTCCGAGGAAAATGTTAAGTACCTATATCTAAAATTACACCCAGCTTGCCTTACCTACTTATATACTTTTTTTAGTTAGTACGTACTTAATACATCATACTTAGTTAACAAAAAATTAATAAACACTACTTAGAGCTCCTTACAAATATTCGATATAGGTACCAAATATTAAGTTTTACAATAAAGCGTATGTTTACAAATCCGATAAACAAACGAGAACAAAACAAAAATTAACAAATAAGAAACAATAATATGTTATCCTATTTTATGAACAAAATACCTAGGTAAGTAAGTGCTCACTTTATGGATGCAATTAAAAAAAAAAAACCAAATATATATACATAAAATAACACCAATGCATTATACAACTCTAACTCCTCCCAACACAAAAAACAATTAAGGGGCAGCCCACCCATGAAACCAAACAACCCCCCCCCCCCCCCCAAGAAACCCATGCGCACAAATGACAAAAAAAAAATCGATCTGCCACACTATTGTCGTCAGCTGATCAGACAGTTTTATATGGGAGGTCGAAATTCCCCCGCCACTCCCGCACATAGGCCTCCCGGGGAACGCTGTCCAGCCTCACGGGCGGAACACACCCCCAACCGCCCCCGTACCAAGAAAAATCAAGGCTGCACATTACTCAGTATGCATGAGTGAGAGCCTCAGATCATAGAAGGTGAGAGCACACTGAATATTTTTATTTTAAATGAACTCATAGGCAGGGCGAACAAATCAACATCATGAAAGATTTCATTATACGTGGACATTATTCTATAAAGTGGTGCGCGACGGCCAGCGTTACTATTGACAATGTCAATGTGAAATAGCTTATGCGGATACGCGGAGCGTATTCGGTGTGAAGAACTTGGGATTCGATATTTTATGCAATTAGTTAATGTTAGACAGTCTATGTTGTTATGAAGTATCTTGTTCAACATGAGCACGTCAAATAATGTTCTTCGCATTTCTAGTGTAGGCAGTGAGTATTTTGACAATAGCAGCTCGTATGTAGATTTAGGTTGCCTGCATTTGTAATTGATACGTTTCAAATATTTACTCTGCACTGTTTCAAGTATGTTTTTATATTTGGTATAAAATGGGTTCCATATAACTGTGGCATAGTCCAGCTGACAACGAATTAAACTTTTGTACAAATATAAATATGTAATTGGTCTTTTAAATTCCCCACATGTGCGCATAACAAATCCATACATCTGATAAGCCTTTCCAACAATGTTATTAATATGATCATCTAAGTGTAATTCAGAATCCAAAAGAACACCTAGGTCACGAATGATGTTAACTTTTTGTAAGGGCAAGTTGCCCATAAAATATGTAAATGGTATTCTATCTCTTTTCTTTGTGAAGGTTATGGACTTACATTTCCCCGTGCTTAGGTACAATTTATTGGCAGCGCAATACTCAGCAAATCGATCAAGGTCTTGCTGGAGCTCATGACAGTCAGAAATCTTCTTTATCTGCTTGAATATCTTTAAGTCATCGGCGTACAAAAGAAATTTACTATTCCTGATGCATTGCTCGAGGTCATTAATGAAAAGAACAAATAATAAAGGTCCCAATATGGAGCCTTGAGGCACACCAGATGTTACTAATATGTTGTCTGATGTGTAGCCATTAATTACAACCCTTTGAGTCCTTTTCAGCACGTAAGATCGAAACCAACGCAAAAGGTCCCCTCGAATACCGTTGTAAGCTAGCTTCCTTAAAAGTATAGCATGGTCCACTTTATCGAAGGCCTTACAAAAATCTGTGTATATTGCATCTACTTGAACCCGCTGGTCCATACTCTCAAATAGAAAGTTCGTGTATAATAACAAGTTAGATGTTGTAGAACGCTGTTTCACGAAACCGTGCTGCTGTGGCAGTATGATCTGATGGAGTTGCGGATATATAGCGTTATGAACCAGTCTCTCCAAGACCTTCGATAAAGTTGACAATAGTGAAATAGGACGATAATTTCTAACATCATTTTTAGGACCAGACTTGTATACTGGGGTAACATTAGCGTTCTTCCATATCTGGGGCACAACTCCTTCAGAGATGCATTTGTTGAAAAGAATGGTAAGCGGCGTAGAAATACTGTCAGCAGTGAATTTCACAAACAAGGGCGGAATTTTGTCTGGTCCATACGCTTTGGTAACATCCAAAGATCGAAGAACCTTTACGACATCAGTTTGTGTGAGAACAGTTTTAGATATTACATAGTCACATCTGTTATTTTCATCGTACCCCAAATCCACATCAAACCCTTCCGCAGCACCCACTTCAAAAACTGAGCCAAAAAAATCACCAAATAGGTTGCATACTTGTTCAGGATCATCAGACTCAACTTGTTCATATTTCATTGCCTTGGGTATCCCATTTTTGCGATTATATTTATGAATGTGAGACCAGAACCTTTTGATGTCACTACGCAAACCTTCTTCAACAGAATCTATATATGTTTTGTAACAATGTTTACTAAGTTCTTTAAATCGCTTACGGTAAATCGAGAAGACTTCGTAATCACACACATTACCAGTCCTTTTCCATTTAATCCACGATTTGTCCTTATTTTTAAATATATGTATAAGAGGTCGAGTGAACCAGACAGGAAAATCAGCTGATTTTATAGGCCGAAGAGGAATGTGCTTGGCTACCCAGCTAGCAAAATACCCTTGGCAACGAAAGCTTTTAAGAGCTATGTCCTTAAATAAATTTTATATACGTTCTGATTAAGATAGAGACTCTAATAATGGCATATTATAAGTCTATTTAAGCTATAAGAGCATATATACTTGTAAAAAATACTTTTAGAAGTATATAAGAAATGACATCAATAAGACCATTAGTGTTATAAACGCACTCCGTAAGCCTAATTCTTAATTAACACTTATACATGCACTATGTAAGTCCACTTAATCTTAAAAGTGACTTATCAAAGTATTTTATTAGATATCGGCTATTACACTTATAACTTATTCTTACAGACGTATATAAGCAAACTTTATATAATGTTTATTAGAGCAATAGTATTATACATGCACTTTATAAGCCTAATTGCCCTTGAGTCTTAATTAACACTTATACATGCACTTTGTAAGATCACTCAATCTTAGAAGTGACTTTACTAAGTGTTTTGTTAGATATC
This sequence comes from Scoparia ambigualis, assembly GCA_963921215.1. Classification (NCBI taxonomy): domain Eukaryota; kingdom Metazoa; phylum Arthropoda; class Insecta; order Lepidoptera; family Crambidae; genus Scoparia; species Scoparia ambigualis. The sequence continues at coordinate 23,601,105 of OY992523.1, forward strand.
GTCTGTTACTTATAACTTATTCTTAAAGATGTATATAAGCTTACTTTATAAAACATTTGTAAGAACAGTAGTATTATATGCGCACTTTATAAGCCTAATTACCCTTTATTCTTAATAAACTTTTATAAATGCATTTTGTAAGATCACTCGATCTTATAAGTGACTATTGTAAAAGATAGTAAAGAGTACTAGCACGTCAAATGTCTTAGAAACTTAGATAATTGCAATTAGAATTCTAATGCATTGCAAAAAAGTCAAAAGGTGGTCGACCAGGAACTTCCCTGTTTGTCTTTTAACCTACTTTTACTTTAATAAGGAACCCTAAAGGTTATGAGCAATGGCCGCGTGGATTAAAAAATGTGGTTGAATTTGATTTTATAAGTGCGGTGTAAACCTTAAACAATGGTAATGCACTTATATTGGTTCTGTTAAAGCCACTATAAGGCATGATTGGTGATAATGGCGACATTTCCATATTTTTCATTTTTAATATAATATTTTTTATTAATAAAGATACATTGTTGAAATGGCCCGTAAAAATATTGTGATTGTTATTTCAAAATACTCGATAAAATCGACTTCGCAATTAAATAACAGTTAGTAATGCGTACTAAACATTAAATTATACTTACACTATTTGTAGGAAAGAGAATTAAACAGGACAGTACAAATACTTACGTTTTTAATACTCTTCTTATTATTCAGAAAAGTTTCACGAGCACTTGGCAATCCTTTCGGCGGACTGTGATTACATCTGATTACATGTCTTACTAAAAGCTCGCAAAGAGCACTACAAGTAATATCACACTTATAACAGCATTAGTAAGTGCATTATAAGGGTAAATACCCATAAAGAATGCCTTTGTAAATCATTTGTAAGTCTGTTTGGTATTATTAAAGCATCAACAAGAATTTTGTAAAATTGAAAATACACTTCTCGAGACCATTTTAAGATATATTTAAGGGTAAATAGACTTATTAAGTGCGCCCAAATCCACACTTATAGCAGTCTATCGGAGTACCATAAGACTGATAAAATTATACTCTTGGGATGTGTGTAAGAGGAAATTTTGCTAGTTGGGTATTATCTCGTATATGTGTTCATAAAATATATTAACAGCCCCTTCCACGCCTGATGTCCTAAACAAATCATCCCAATTTATCGAGTTAATGTCAGAATTTATCGAATGGTAATCCCCTTCAGCAAATCTGTATCGAGGTGTATTATTTTGTGCCATTGGCTTGTTTAATAAGTCGAGCAAAATGAGTGCTACAAAAGGGGGGTGATGATTATCAATTCGTACCAATGGGGTCAAAGACGGTTCAATATTACAATTCCCAGAATTGGAATAAATAAATCCAGTATTTTACCATTGAAATTTGTAGTCACATTGTGTTGAGAGGCCTGCAGGAATGACAAAAAACTAGCAATGCAGTAGTCTATGTCACTACTGTCCCTAGTCATCACTGGTACTATACTTGATTGATTGTCCAGTTCCCATTGCAGAGACGGAACATTAAAGTCACCTAGAATATAGAAATAATCGGTTTGACCCGCTATAATTAACTGCTGTATTGTATTTAAAAACAATTTATAAGTTGCAAATGGTTGTTGAGGTGGTATGTACAGTGCACAAATCAAGTGATAATAGTTGCGCTTATTTGAAGGAATTTGTATCGTAACACATTCAATATTCGATGGCAATAAAGTGGTACGCCTACGAGCCATTAAGCCCTGGCGTACGCCTACCAATACGCCTCCCCCATCTTGCTTGCCACAAGCTTCCAGGTTGCGATCGCAACGAAAAATTGTATAACGGGAGTCCAGAATCATACTATCCAAAACAGCTGGTATCAGCCAGGTTTCGGTTAATACTATAATGTCAAACGATTCAGATAAAACATTCATGTAAAGTGTGTTGAGTTTTGTTCGTAGGCCCCTGCAGTTCTGATAGTATATAGATAATTTTTTATTCAGTAGGCCCGTGAATAGAATCTAATATTGATATTACTTTGTACAAATAGTATAACAAGTTATGCAAATCTAACAGCTGATACTTCAATTGGCCCACACCCGCACAGCACTGAAGAAAATATTGTCTTATAAACAAGTGTATTGATCCCCACTCTGTCATGGCATTAAACAAATAAACATCAATGCAAAAAAAGCATACAATGCGGTGTTTAGTATCTAAATTAAAAATAATTTCAGAATTACCGTACATTATCATGCCAATGCTTAACAAGAGATATTGATCTCTTATGGAATAAACTAAATTTAGAAAACTTACATCAATATAATTTAAATACTGCACCGGCATAGGAGAAACAAAAAAATGTTTATTAAATAACTTCATTGTTTTTTTTAACAATAGTTGTATGCAAAAACACTTTGCAACCAACATAGGAACCAACAAGTAACAAAGCATTATCAATAACATATTAAAGGAGTATTGGATTAGATATGGTTCATTAAGAAAGCACTGGTTTACACTGTTGAGACCAAATAAATAAATACTTTTTTTACGTACCGTTTCCCTTAAAAAGTCCTTGCAGCTACTTTGCTACACAATTATTATTATATTACCTAAGTACTGAGCTAAATTACCAATCGTATTATTTAATCGACTTTTATATGTAATTTTATTATCATGTGAAACTAAAAAATGTTGTTCTTTCGTTGAAATATGAATATAATTAAACATTTTAAACAACAGGTAGGTAGACAAGAAATGTTCACAACGCAAACAAGTATCACAGCGGCCGGCATCAAACCACAGAGCAATGCACATCACAGAGGCGATCGTAACGACTATGTTCAACATTACAAGTTTACAGTAAAAATACTTATTAAGTAGTTTTTTAAATGTATTAAGTATGATATTAGTTGCAACCATAACGTATAAACAACGGAGCATTATAGTTTGATTAGAGAAAAGGATACTTGGGTATTCAGCGAGATCTTTTCCTGATTTTGGACAAATCTTCATCACTTCGTATGGCAATCGTAGGGGACGTCTCGTTTTCACGCACCAGGATAACTGCATTTTTGATCCATGAGAACTTAAACCCGTTATCCTTGGCAGCAACTCTTGCCTCGCGAAACAACTTTTTATTTTTAAGGGTCAGATGTTCGTTGACGTAAACTTTTCTAGGTGGACCTGTTAAATTGAGTTGTTCCGTTGTAATGCCCTTTGCCATTCTAACCGATGACAGAAAGTTGTCGCGCAGTATTTTGTTAGACACTTTGAGAATTACATTTTTTGGTCTATTGGAATCCTTGTCAGCATGCGGAACTCGATGCACTGATATAATATCTTGTCGTGAAAGTTAGTTAGTGCCCCCATGTTTAACACAATGGAAACCAGATCTTCTCCGCGTTTTTCAGGTAAGTTACTTATCTCGGCATTGCATTGACGTGCCTGTTGTTCCATTACATCTATTTTACTTTCTAACTGTATGACACGTTGAGTATTGACATCAGCTGTTTTACTTTGCTTTTCCAAGATATTAAGTCTCAGGCTTAAATCTTCAGTTTTATTACTGAGCTTACTTTGTTCTCCGTGAATAAAATCTAGTGACATTTTTATTTCTTCCATTTCATTTAGTAGTTTGGATTGCTTGTCATCGTGCCTTTTAAACCAGCTTTCCAGCATAGTCAAAATGGTATTCTGGAAAGATTTGAAATCGGCTCGAAGATCCTTCTCCATCTTGTTCCGTTGGGTAACGAAGTTGGGGGGGGATTCCCTGTCTATCACGCATAAATTGTCGTCCGCGGTGATAACACTCATCTCACCCACACTCATTGAAAGTACTATGTAGATTACTCATTTTAAGGCGCACCTCTGAACTTTCACTACTCTGTGCACGATAGGTAAAAAAATACGGAGCTGATTTTTTCGCTGCAACACGCGTATGATCGCGGCCGCAGCGCACGATGAATTCCAATTTGGTATTGACCACCACTGTTAAAATATAAGTAAGAAATTCGATTATTTTTGGTATTGAAGGTTTGTTTTAATCAATTTTATTTTCAGTGAAATAATGAAACCATTTTAGTAAGCATGAATCGTACTGCTTTATAAGATTGAGTGATAGGGATGACAACATTATATCCATGGCAATCTTTGGAATGTTCCTTTGCCAAAGGCCTTTGCGGATAAGACTGCGGTCTCCATAGTAAGGTTGTGGTGAATATTTCTCCTGGAATAAGCAATGGCAAAGTGTTGTGAGTAAAGTTCTACTACTTTCGATATACCTAATGAGGCGATGGAACAGCGGATACCAGGGTTGTGTCGGCCACGATGGTACAACTATGACACCTTCACCTTAATCGGAGATAATCTTTCTTAGTGTTTTAAGAATAATAGCTACAGCAAGGAAGGCATACAAGAAGCAATTTGTGAAAGAAAACGTGAAGGCATCAATGGCGTAAGCATCTGGGTCACGGTTACAGGAAGCATACAATTCACATTTATTGTTAAGCCGGTCTACAATAAATCGATTTGAGGGTATCCAAAGTTTTTCATTATTAAATCAAAACCTGAATTCGACAATTCCCATTTAACATCGGGATGTGAACGTCTCGATTCGTAGTCAGCAACAATATTAAATTGTCAGATGACTTTATATTAAAAGCAGCGTTATGGCGTGATTCACACTACTTGAAGATTCCGACGCTGATCATTGACGTTGATTTTTAAACTTTTTTCCTAGTTTTTTATTTTACTAACTAAATAATTGAAATAATCATCATGCTTTCTTTTGAGCATTTTGATGGCGAACGTGCGATGTGGCTAAGCACTAAAAAGCGAATGACGAGAGCGCTACTGTGAACTCGGAGGTGGGGTGGATGTTCGCGGGAAATGGATATCTGTCAATTTTAACCGAAAATGTAAAAAAAAATGTCATTTTCGGTCTAATTATTGTACTTAGACCGGAAATGAGGTATCTACTTTATAAAATAGTGCTGATTGTGGCAACACTTACGCGTTACTACATAGTTAATTAGTAGAATAGGTAAAACAGGTAAGTATACTAATCTTGAGGAAAAAGCACGAGCATAATGCTTGTTTTAGAAGATGAAAGCGGAACCGCAAACACAGGAAAACAGCGACTTCATTTTATAATATGTAATGATGATGTCGTCGGGCGGGGAGCCGGGGCGCTTGTCGTGTGCGCAGACACGAGTGCTTACTTACTTAAACTATTCCGATGTATAGTGTTTGTTGTGTGCGCAGACACGAGTGCTTATTTTTTACTTACTTACATACTTACCTACACCTATCTATTGTATTTGTAGACCCGTCCGCCCCGGGCGAGGGGGCGTGCGTGACCGCGATGTGCCGCGTCGGCAACAAGCTGTGGCTGGGCGACGCCGGCGGCCGTGTCAGTGTGTACTCGTAAGTTTTAGCACCATTTATCATCTCAGAGGTCGGAATTAGGTAGAGTTATTTATGTACTTGCATCGAAATGTTGATATTAATATGGATCTTCCCGGGATTTCTAATGGACAATCCCACGTAGTCATCAATATTACAAATAAATATGTCGGAGGTGCGTTAGAGACGACGGGCGGAGAGCGAGCGGAGTTGAGCTAGAGATATTTCCACAGAATAAACTCGTAGTCTGATCACGAACAATTATTTTAATGAATCCTTTCAGTGTTTTACGTGGGTCTTACATGGCATTAGATTCGAAATAATAGCCTCTCGATAAGGTACAGGCGTCTATTTTTACAATGCAACACAATTTGTTACATAATAATTGAGGATTGAACAGATAGAGAGAGATTACTTTTTAGGGAACGCGGCAAGTTCGATACAGCCGACGCACACCCAAACACAGAACTGTAGCTGAAATCGTCCAAGGAAGGATTATTATAATCCAAAAAAATACTTAAGATACCTAAATATGTATTTATGTATTGTTGGATCTCTGTTACAATAAGCTATGTGTGTGTACAGCGCATCGTCGTGCGCGCTGCTGTGGAGCGTCGCAGTACCATCGGTGGTAGGCGGCGCGGCGTCAGCGTGCGCCGCGTTGCTGCCTCTGCCGCGGCTGCAGCGGGTGGCGCTCGCGCTGCAGTGCGGCAGGTAACACAATCGCAGTTACATATTAATAATTGATACGCAATCCCGTACTAAATCGTAGCATCGTACTAAATAGTGGCAGCTTTGACTTAATACATATTATTATATTCGTGCTTCGTCCTCAAGATTAGTATACTTACCTTTTTTACCTATTCTAATATTTAACTATGTAGTAACGCCTAAGTGTTGCCACAATCAGCACTATTTTAGAAAGAAGATACCTCATTTCCGGTCTAAGTACAATAATTAGACCGAAAATGATAATTTTTTTACACATTTCCGGTTAAAATTGACAGATATCTATTTCCCGCCAATATCGACCCCACCTCCGAGTTCACAGTGGCGCTCTCCTCATTAAGTTTAGAATAGTAAATAAATATTTCCACATAATGGGTAACTGTTTTAAACAGTTTGTTGGGCGGGAGGGAATGCATACTAATCTTTTCGGACGAAGCACTTCGTATAATTATGATCGAACTTCACTTAGGTAAGTTCGTTTAATCATTAATTATGAGGTATTTATGTTTTGACAGAATAGCAAAGAGAACCGGCACTTTCTATGGAAAAAATGCTAAACTTGAATACAAAAGAATTTTGGCGTAAAGTGAAGCTAATATTATTTGCTACCTACCTAAACCAAGTTTTGTCTTATTTTTATCGAATCGCGGAGTTATATAATTATTAATATCTTTTAATATGGAAACACTGAGTCTTCAAAAGGCAGACAAGTCTCTTTAAAAATGTCTAACGTGGCTGCATAAACCATAATAAAATAAAATAAATAAAATAAAAATAAAAACTTTTTATTTCGGACAACGTGGATCCATAGTTTGTTAGTAAAAGTTCTTAAGAGCTATGTGAGTATCAAAGACTAAAAAATTCAGCAATCTTAAAATAGTTTTATGGTACGATAGGTGAGTGTGCTAAGAGTTACCACAGAAATTTGTTTCTGTGGTAACTCTCCGCACCAAGCACCTCCACAGCTGTGAGGTGTACCTATCAGCCATCGTCATCAAGATACTGTTGTGCCTTTCCCGCATCCTGCGGATCAGGGATACAGTTTTTTTGCGAATGATGGCCGTAAAGCCATCTGTTTGATATTCTGCAAACATCCCCGATGCGCTGCAGAAACGAGGCAGCCCCAACATCATCCTAAAGACGTTATTATATTGGACACGTAGGGTGTCCAGCGATCTTTTGGAGTATGCGGCCCACAGACTTCCCGTGTACATGCTCTGGCAATAGGCTTTGAACAGAGTAACCTTACCTTGTTCTGTACAACGGGTGAATCTGCGAGCCAACATATTTCCTCTAACCGCCAGAGCCCTACGTTCCCTCTCAATGTCGTCATCGTCCCTAAGGTCGTCGGCAACGATATGCCCCAGATACTTGAATTTAGTAACACGGTTAATGCCTACTCCGTTCAAGGTAATGTTACACGTGTTCTCGGGAAATTTACCGGCGGCCTTAAAGACCATGTACTCCGTTTTTTAACATTATATGTGAGCCCATGATCAGCGGCGTACCTCTCACAGACACTTAGCATCTCTCTAAGACCTCCCATAGTAGGGCTGAGCAGCACCATGTCGTCCGCGTAGCCAATATTATTAATACTGACGCCATCAATTCGACAACCAACACGCATGCTGCTCAGCTCCGCTATGAGATCATTTATATAAATATTGAAGAGCGTGGGAGAGGCTAGACCCCCCTGCCTCACCCCACTCTCCAGCGTATATACCTCCGAGATCGAATCCGCCTATCGCACATAGTTAGTTTGGTTGGTGTACCAAAACCTAAACATGTTTATGATTTCTACCGGTACACCCCTGTTCCCCAGCTTCCTCCAAAGCACGTTATACGACACTAGGTCGAAAGCCTTAGAGAGATCCAGGAAACAGGCGTATACAGGCGTCCTGCGATTCGTGTAATATTGGACAGTATGCTTTAAACTTGCTATAGCGCTTTCTGTAGAAAGTCCGGGCCGGAACCCAAACTGCGCGTCATGTATGTTAGCGTATTTTTCAAAGCAAGAGTTAAGCACACTGTCCAACACCTTTGCAATCGTTGTTGCCAACGATATGGGACGGTAGTTTCCCTGGTCAGAAATGTCACCTGTTCTGTCCTTCACAATGGGCACAACAATAGTTTTTAGTAAGTCATGTGGTAGATGGGAGTGACTTATGCACATTGTGAAAAACAGAGCCAACAGCCGCGGTAGGTGAACCCCTGCATGCCTCAGATGCTCAATACTGATGTGGTCATGGAGACCTGCCACCACTTATTTTATTTAGTGCGCCATGTACCTGCGCTGCATTAATACGAAATAATGGCAACTCTCCCCGACACCCGTCCACAACAGTAAGTGCGGAGTCAGAAGGGCCCAGTGGAGATTTTATTTTAAAAAGGCCCGCAAACATTGTGGCTATATTCACTGGCTCACTCATTCCCCCAACATTCACAGGGAGACCAGGCTTAATATCATGCAATCATAATTCTTTTGCTTTTAAAATAGTGAAATGTCAACAATGCCATCACGTCATGTTTGATTTGACAGCTAGCGGCTATACAACTGTCATTTGTTGACAGATATTGCCAGATAATAATGAATTACAGACTAAAAAAATAAAAAAAGTATATAACTAAAAATTTAAAAAAGTATAAAACTTAAGCATAAAACGCCGGGTCTCCTTTTGCACTTTCCCGTGTTGTCTCACAAATGAGTACCTAAACATGTAGGTCCACTTTTTGTGCGGACATTTTGAGAACGTGGATTTTGCGTCTTGGTTTATGTGTGACCGAAGCAGTTACCATCCACCTCGGTAGAAGCGCATGGTGCTGTGCACCATAGAAGTTGTGCTGAGTGAGCTGCTTCTACCGCGACTAGAGCGGGCGGAGGCCGAACTGCTATGCAGCATAAAAGTTCGGACTGAACTGCTGCCTCTACTGCGGCTGGTTTGAGTTACGCTTGCCCTGCGGCGAGCTACTACAGATGTGCGGGTTGGACTCCTGCCTCTGCCGCGGTTGGAACGAGCGGCACTCGTGCTGCCTCTGCCGCGGCTCGTGCTGCCGCGCGGCACGCGATTAGTTCGGGTTGGGCTGCGACGTATGCCGCGATTGGAGCGTGCGGCACTTGTGCTGCCGCGCAGCGCGCGCGGTGTGCGGGTTGGACTGCGGCGTATGGCGCGTGCACTTTGAATGGCTCTTGTGCCGCCTCGCGGCAGGCGAGGTGTGCGTGTGTTGCTGCCTCTTCCGCGGATGCTTTGGGTGGCTCTCGTGCTGCCGCGTAGCATAACTGACGTGTAAACCTGTGGAAAGAGTTGGTGCATGAGTGTCATGGTGTCTGGGATATTGTGGTGGTTTTGTTTTGTTACTCTTATTGTGAACGTTAGGGCAATACATGTCACCTGTTAAGTTGTAAATGCCGTTACATTATAATCTATCCCGCAAACTGTTGACACATTGTGATCTATAACGTGATGCTCACAATTTAAGAGGCCTATTACATCTCGACTGTGATTTTTGCGTAAAATGGCCAATTTTGGTGTTATGGATCTCAGAAACAAAAACACATTAATAATTATGACTTATTGAATAGTGTAGAATAGCTATTGGAATAGTGCGTAGCGGCCTCGCTTTTTGTAAATTTTGCTTATCTTATTAATTAAACTCAAAATTGCAGAGAAAGATTTGTATAAAGTGCGCGAAGGCACTTTTTGAGCTCATCGATTGAACTACTGTTCTAAACAAGTGAAATAAAAAATTTATAATGTTATCACTTATATAGTCGAATAGTGCGTAGCGGCCTCGGAATTTTTAGATATCATTGATTTTATAAACGAAAAAAATCTTATTCTAAACCAAAAAACTTCGAATATCGCTATAAGTTAACTGTGAATTTCTCCTATCTACGATAATATTATTGAGCAAAATTTATACCAGAGTAATTGTTACTTCATGAGGAATAAAGATTTTATAATGAATTTATTATCCTATTTCGATAAAAACGATAAATACAACTACAAATTACTACAAATTACTACAAAGTGCGATGCGCCGGCCGTCCGAATTCAACTTATGCTCACAGAATGGAGATTTCTAATATTATGCACAAATTAATTATCCTATTTCGATAAAAACGATAATGACAACTGCAAAATTACTACAAAATGCGAAAATAGGCATTTTACGCAAAAATCACATTCGAGATGTAATAGGCCTCTTAACGCAATATTTTTTGATTAATTGTTGTTGATTAGATTAAATTAAGGATAAAAAAATGTTTATTTTTTCTAGTAATCATTTTATCCTAACTCTATACTTATAGCACTGTGAATGCAAAAATTTTAATAATAAAAATATATTAAATTAGCGTTAAATTGTCAAATGTTTGAAAGCTGTCTCTGATTGGCCGATCTTGCCAAACACTGTTTGCTTACATTCGACAACCAACGGATTGACAACTAACAACCACGTTACGCTAAATACCACAATTTTTGACAGTTTACAATCTCGCGGAAGAGTTATAATGTAACGGTTCGTAACGTTTCGTTATCTTTGAATGTAACGGTTTTTACAATTTTATGGTGGCACATAGACAACAGTGGCTGTAGCCCGTTGGTGTGGTGGCTTGCGCAGATTGTTCCTGGTGACGTCACAGCGGCCGGGCGCTGAGGGCGGGTTCGTGCTATCGGAGCTTGGCGCCGCAACTGCGCTCGCGTGCCTCGCCGGCGTGCCCACGCCGCTGGGGTGAGTACAAATACTCACTCACTCACTCACTCACTTACACACTTACTTACATACGCATACACACACGCACACAATCATACCCACACGCTCACATAAAAAACACAAAAAAAATGGAAAAAATATTTTTTTTATTTCGTTATCAAAGTAGACAATTACAATGTTTTATTGGAGTCCTCTTTCAAGTAAAATAATACCTGTAGTAGTAGTAATATTTACACCCGGCGGCGCTGCAAAATCTCACTCACTCATTCACTCACACATACACACAAAACAATGACAGAGTCAGACACTTAAACACACACGCACTCATATTGTCTCACGCACACACGTACTCATTCACACACATATCACGTACCCATACAATCACACAGTGACAGATAGTGTATTCATTATATTCCTCCACTGTCGTATGGTCGGGCGGGTCGGGTCTGCACGCGTACGAGGTGTGGGCGGGCGGTGTGCGATTCGCCCAACCTCACTTATTTACACTCACACAATGACAGAGTCAGACACTTACACGCACACGCACTCACATTGACTCATACACTGACACACTCGCACACATTTACACACACACACACACCCCCACACACACACCCCCACACACATTCATACAATCACACACACACAAAAAATTTATCCATTACAGCGCTATAACGTATGTTCCTCCATAGGTGCGAGGTGTGGGCGGGCGGTTCTGGCCTGCACGCGTATGAGGTGTGGGCGGGCGGCGTGCGGTCCGCCCACGCGGTGGCGGCGCCGCCCAACCTTACGCTGCTCGCCGCCCACCAGAGGCAGCCCTACGTGTTTGGGTACTGCTATCCAGGTACATCCACTCACGTCACGACTATTTCAATTTCAATTAACTTATTTATTTATTCAAACAATAACACTACATTACAGTATGACACCAATACGCTATGCTATACATAAAACAGAAAATAAAATTATGACAGGTAACTACTAATATAAAACAACAGCGAAAAATAAAAAAACTAAACATTAAAAAATAAAATTCTGAACATAGTAATGTAAAATATTACAAAAAATAAGTAAATTATAAGAATATACTTATAAAAATCTATTATTTTATCTAACAAATACTACTATTTCTGACACTATCAATAATCTCACAATACCTCAGACATTCTCCGCACACTTCCCTCCTCTCTCTCTCTCTCTCTTATTGGTCAAAGTAATGGCTTCTCAGCCTTAATGCCACGAAATGCACGGTCTTGCATATAGGGAATCGGAATCCACACCAGTCTTATAACCCTTAATGATGTTCAACTTTCTGAAGTCAAAATTCAAACGGATTTAGGAGTGTACATTTCTGAAGACTTAAAATGGGAGGAGCAATATTTTTACCATAACAAAAAAGCCAACAGCATGATATATGTAATCAGAAAAGCATTTGGTGCTTTGACCCTCGAAATGATGCTTTAGATCTAAAAAACCTTTGTCCGATCCATTTTGGAGTACGCATTTCAGGTTTGGAGTCCCTACTTTGCCAAAGATATTGAGCAGTTAGAGAAAGTGCAACGAAGTGCAACGAATACTACCCAGATCACTGAAACGATGCACGTATGAGGAACGGTTGGATGTGCTTAACTGACAAAAGTGTCTTAATGAACTTCAAAGCAAAATCAATCATATTGATATTTAAAATTAGAACAATTCTGCTTTGAAGTTTCAGACCTAGTAATTTAATTAGAGCAATGTTTTTATTCTGCGAAATGTACAAAACCATCACGCGCTTTTGTTAAAAATTAAAATTTACTTTTTTAAGATGGGGGTGACCTGCGGAATATCAATACAAATATTTTCATGTAAGAATAATTGTTTCATTGGTAAAATTAAGAAAGATGTCGAAAAAAAATGTTTTTAGGAGTCATTAGATTTATGTATTATTTGTTATTGTTTAAAGAATTTGTTTCAAATTTCAACAAGGCCACGACCTTGTGCAATGATCAGGCTAACTTACGTAAGTTCTTTTTTATGTATGTAACTAAAGTACAACTAAAATTACGAAACCTTACAACTTTGCAAGACCGTAGAAGCCGCGGAGACTTGATTGAGACCTGTAAAATACTGAATGGACATTATGATCTCTGTGACATACACATGATTTTTTTAAATAAATTTTTTTTTTAAATAATAAGTTCAAACTACGTCCCGTGTTACTAACCACAATCCCTATAAACATTTTATATGCAACAAAGTAGTAAAAGAGTGGAATAGGCTCCCAGATAATGTTGTCTTAGCCTCTAACATCAACCAATTTAAAAATAGACTAGATATATATTTAAAAAACCAAATTATAACATAGTTTAATACGATAATCAGGATACCGGCACTATCAGTTGTAACAACTGCTTGCCTGTTAATAATAATAATAATAAATTGGAAATTGAACCCTTCTAAGGTCCTTCGAGCTGGATCAAATGTGGGGGCTGATTCCCACACTTGAATGCTTGCTAAGGATAGGTTGCTCCGGAGAGTGCTAAATAAACCAACCCGATTGAATGCCCGAAAAACACTAATTTATTGTAAGTAATTATTTCTACAATTGTCTGTAAAAGTGATGCGTATGCAAACACATTGAGGTCATTGTGAAATTACCAATATGCAATAGTTATTATAATCAATCAATCAATCAATCAATTAATACTTTTTCAAAGTCAACAAATGGACCAAATACAAATATGATAAAATTACAACATAAATAAAATAAATTCAAAAATCAAAAATTTAAAATAACGTAAAATTAAAATAACATAAAAGTAGTCGAATAAAAATTTAAAATAACCTAAAATTTGAATTAATTAAATTAAAATAATATTAAGTACATTATTAGTTCGTACATGTACCATGTCACAGTCATACACGTACTGGCAGTCAAACCGCTCGGCGAAAGCGCGCAGGATACTGTTCGGGCTGGCCCGCACCCTGCGCACCAGGGATGTGCACCGCTTGCATGCTTGTAGAGAAACAATCCACGCACGCTTCAGCGAACATCCCTGAGTCGCTACAGAAGCGGGGCAGCCCCAACAGAACCCTGAATGCATTATTAAATTGGACGCGTGTGGCGCCCATACTGCTTCCGCGTATAGCTCACCCACAGACTGCTCGTGTAGAAGGACTTGCAAAATGCCTTGAACAGGGTTATTTTGACATCTCTAGAACAGCAATAACGTACGTAGGGTCGTACACTAGTAACATTGGTGAGAGATATTTAAGTAAGATGGTCTTCGATCAACAATACAACTAGATGTCAGGTCGGCGCTGTGTGTCTTGGTAAATAATATATAATAATAATAATAATCATTTAATGTATCAAGTATACAGCGAAGTAACATAACATCATAAGGTTTATTATGACAATTATGCTAAATTTGATTATGGCAACGCTGGCTGACAAAAATTGAGGCTACCTTCAACCAAACTAGATAAAACCTGTTCATCGTAATAGATATAAGAGCGCACTTGAGAAGTGAGCTCTTATTTACTCGCAAAGCTTCTCCTGATGTGCTGGAGAAGTTAAACTTTTCTGTTCCCCGTTTAAACAGTCGCCTTCATAACAGGAAAATGTTTTTACCGCCATTATACAAGTCTAACTTTGGTGAGCACTCCCCAATAAATCGAATGTGTGTATGTTGTAACGCTGTTCGTTTCGATGTAGATATATTTTCTGTTACTTTAAATGTATTAAAAGATAAGTTACAAACAATTTATAATAATTAGCAAAATAAGTTTATATATATATAAGTAAGTTTAAGTTTTAACAATTATGTAAAGCCTATTTCTGGAATTGTATTAGTTTATCATGTGTCTATATGTAATAGGTTGCGGCTATCGCAAGACATGTTAACATTTTTTATATTTTTAAGTTAAGCTTGTTACCAGTTTTGTAGATCTTTAAATAAAAAAAAATAAAAAAAGCAATAACAGGAAAAAGTAGGTACTTTATTTGTTGCGCCTTAAGGTTGATTGCACCACTAAATGTTATTGACGTCTTTTAATTTTTAAGGGACATGAGTAATTTGTTGCTTTGAAAAAGTATTTATTCACGTGGACAGAATTTAGCTTTGATTTTGTACGTGACGCGTTATCTAGTTGGTATTGTTGATCGAAGAAGATGGTGGTAGCTATCCAGGCGAATTGAAAGTGATGTTGCACTGTTTTGTTTTATTTGCTAACTCTCATGCACGTTACGAACACTAACCGGTTAATAAATAATCCACCATTATTTCTCATTAATACATACATACATAATAATTACGACTATTATCCCCGATGGGTTAGTCAGAGACTAGGCAATGAGGACCGCAAAAGCAGTCTGATACCATAGTCCACTTTTCACCAAATAGCGACTGCTAAGCTGCTCTATGCTGTTGGATGTATGTGCAGTATTTAGTCCGTTAGTCGCCTTTTACGACACCCAAGGGAAGAGAGGGGGTGGTAGTATTCTTTCACCGCTACGCGACGCGGTTGAGTTTTTAAAGTTCAAAGTTCTTTATTGCATTCATGTTGTACTTAGACAGGTGTTAAAAAATAAAATAAAAAAATAAACAAACTTGACCCTGCAAGGGCACAGCAAGTACATAATATTAATATATTAAATTACGATACTTATTATTAATATAAATGTATTTCACATTATGATTATTTTATTATCATTATTTTAACAAATTCTTAAAATCTAATAATCCTATCATTAACAATGTCAAAAATCCATTATTTTATATATTATTCATCCAAAAACTCTTGCAGCGAATAAAAACACTTGTTTATTAGGTATTTTTTAAATTACTTTAAATTTAATTGAATTGTCTAAGTCTTTGATTTCACTTGGTAAGCTATTATAAATTTTCACACACATTGACAAGGGGCCATTTCGAAACTTTATAGAATTGCAGCTAGGTTGGGCTAATTTATTTTGTGGTCTCAGATTTTGTGGACGGCTGTGATACGGAAAGAAATCAGGGTGCTTCCTAATAAATTCACAAATGGCATGATTTTATATGTGATTGAATCCTCGTAGACACACTAACCTGCACTATCATATTATTGGATGGCATCTTTGCAACGTCACTTTATTTCACCTGATTTTAGAATGTCCACCTTTATTTGTTTGTTTTAGTAACTTATTTATTTATTAGACAAACACATTAAAAGAATATTGCCAACCCGACAAAGTCATACCCACTGCACGTATAGTTCACTGAGCAAATAAGTTTAAGAGACGGCACTTCCATACAAGCCACTAAACTGAATTATGCACGTAGTTTCTACCAACCTGAAAATATGTCAGAGGTACCAACATAACAGTGTCAGTGTCAAATTATAAGGGAATAGGGATGCACCACTAAATAAAAACATTCTATCGACATCGATAAATAATATATTTGTACCTACTCAATTATACATTTTCATATTTCACCGGGATATTATTGGTTTTTAGTTTATTATTGTATAAATAAAACAAGGGTTGGAAAGCTATGATTTATGTAATTGTCGTCAAAATTGAAAAATGCACAGCATTTAAAGTGAGGTCATTTTAAGGCGTATCAAGTAAGTACATATCAAGGCGTCAATATGTTCATGAAACTCAGGTCCGTAATAAATTGTCCAGCTCGTGGCAGAAGTCAAGTTGAAAGTTGAAAACTGAAAAAAAAGTAAATACTTTAAAATTAATATCAACTAACAAGGAAATAGATAACTTAAGTTTAGTGCTTTTAATGTATTATAATATAAACTCAAATGAGCAACAAAGTAATATTGTATTGTATTGTAATAAATTACAAAGCTAACATACCTATTTCTGATTATTTTGCTTTACTTTAGAATGCACAGAAAAATATACTCTGGCGACTTGGCGAGAAGAATCGTAGCTCCATATACATATTCTGAGGAAAGTTTTCCTCAACGCCTTACGCCATCTATAAAAATACCGCAGGAACTACGTAGCGAAACAACTTTGTAAGCTATGGCGGGAAATTCAAACTGACCTAGAGGTTTTATACCTACGCTTCCAAGAGCAATAAATAAACGACGTCACAACCACATGAAACAATTTACTGCAATAGGTACTTGTAAAGCAATGTTGCTCTTTATAGCTATATACAGCAACATAGCTGTTTACAGTTATTGCAGTAAATTGCTTCATGTGGTCGCAACGTTATTTGACTAATATTGGTGATTTAGAATTTAATTTTAATTGCTCGTGTAAGAGCTCATTACATAGTCTACGTACCCATTTTGTTTATAGCTGTTAATTAAGCTTTATGCATAGCATTTTTTGCACAACTAGACACTTCTTGGTATTTTACTAGAAACATAGACAAATAAGATAATTAGAAAATATATTTTAATTACATATAATAAGCCATCTTTAAATGAATCGAGAAACTTTTTTTATTTGTTGTAGGACATTTTATTATGTAATTAAAAGCTTTTTATGAATGGATTATCCGAGTTTGCCGGTTTTTAGTGGTTAAATTGTGTATTATCAATTTCTATAAATAATAGTTAAGTAAAGAAGAAATCTTATTTTCATACTGGTAACATTGAGTATTGAATATGTTTTGTTTCTTTTGCTCTGTTGTTGCTGTCTCATCTGCACAATCGCCCACCTATAATGAACTCGTACGAACAAAGCTGGGACCCCCTGTTAAAATGATATGTTATCTTGTGTTGTCTCTATAGACGGAAATCGAAAATGAGTGTACGCCGCTTGATAAGTTTCTATATACATCTTATCTTATCTTATCTTAGTTTTGGGCCAACAGAGGTCTCCTCGCAGCCAGCAGGTCGATTAGGATCTTTTGTGCAAAATAAATTGATATAAAAAGTAAATTTACATAAACGTACATAGTTTGAAACGTTATGTTGCAATAATACAGGTCTTACATATTATTGATATACGCTATAATTACTTACTTAATAGAATGAAAAAAATGAAAAACTAACATTAATTATCATAATAAATGATTCATAGTTAATGTGCGCTGTGACTTAGATAATAGTAAGAACTTTAACTGTACCACATTCATGTATAATGCATATTATTCTATCCTATACCCTTTTACGTATAGAGTGTAGGTAAATAAATAATTAGAAATATGAATTAATAATTTGTTTGTCTGACAGTAACCGCTTTAAGCGATAAGACCGCCAAATTGTTACTTTGTATTTTTGCTCTTTTATGATTTATGTAAATGTTACGATGGAAGTATTATCTGTCTATCTATCTATCTATCAATATAATTTTACACTGATCAAGCTAATTTATGTATCAAGCTGTACAAATGCATAAGGTACCACAAACAAACTAGTGATGAAACGATTACGACTTCGATTAATCGTAATCGACGGTTATTGATATTTCACAATTAACCGTAATCGTCCAATCTAACGATTATTTAGCGATTTATTTTCCTCAAAAAAAATATATTTGTAAAATACTTCGTAAATGCGCAGGATATCATTTGTTCATGCGTGTATATCCAAACGCTTCTTTGACTTGATTTTTTATAAATTTTATTTGATTTTTGTTTACTTATGATAACAAATTTTATGTTGATTTATCGATAATATGTTTTATTTTTTACTAAAATCGTAATCCATCATTATTAGGTAAGTATACTAATCGTGATCGTTATCGCATATGCCTGGTTCGCACCTGTGCTAGTATTTTAGTCGAGTAGTCAATGATGTTTAAAGTTATAGATGCGTTGTACACGCTCTAGAATGGCAATACGAATGTAAGGTAATTGCCCGACTCGCATTCAGTCAGGCACGCTCTCGCGTCCCGGCTATACATCGCTACAGCGCGTGAATTTATCAAGTTTTTCGTGGCCAAATGCCTTTCTGTGTTTTTAGGCGGTCCACAAATTACACGGCAACTTTTAGAGACAAGAAAAACGTGTCATTTCATTCGTAAGTACTGATTTTTTAAAATTAAACATAAAATGCCCGATAAATAAACTGCTAGCTGCTTCTCACGTGGGTAAAGAGTGAGATGTAATCTGTTATATGCGTGAGAGTGAAACAGACTATGTTAGCGCGGTCTACTGCCGGCCGTTGCCATGGAAACTCACATGCGTATAGAGCGAGATGTATATTTATCTCTTTCTAACCACATAATGTGTCTCTTGTTAGCGCAACGTGTCATAATAAATAACTGTATACGTAGATATAGTACTACTTGCAGCACTTTAAAATGCAATAATGTTAGCGTGTAACCTGTCTATCTTTTATATGTCTTAGGTAGAAGTACATTGCTTCGCTAGTTTGCTTATTAGAAAATTTATTTTAAATTAGCGAAGTGACGAAGCAATGCATCTCTACTCTACTAAATTACTAGCACAGGTACGAACTAGGCTTTAGTGATAATCGTTTCATCACTAAAACAAACCGCCTCTGTGGTCTAGTGGCTAAGCCTTAGACCCAGAGGTCCCGGGTTCTATTTACCAGGGCTGTACATCTTTGTGTACTTGGTTTGGTTGGTGGTAGGGCTTGCTAAGTTTAGTTTTTCAGTGAGGTCCGCTACTCGTCGTTACCTAGCCACTAAACCTGTTTTTGGACAGTCGCGATCTGTTATTCTACCTTGATCATAATTATCATTTATTTACTTACATATACTAACTAGCTTCTGCCCGCGATTTCGTCCGCGTGGAATAGTTACTTTGAGCTAACGCTAACTTTAACCCGCGACTTTGTTTACGTAAGGTGAAAACCGCCGGCCTTGCACATCATAAATGCGCGCGCAGTACTTGATCATTATTTTACTGCATTGTTATTTTAAAACTGCGATATCTCCTAACATATTCATTGAAATCGAATGATGTAAAGGGCAATTTTGTTTTAATTAAATACTTGTGATGAATAACGTATTTATTTGGATAAGGATTAATATCATGTTTACAAAAACACCTTCGCAAATATTGCATTATTTTAGAACAAATTTGGTTAGCATAAAAAAGGTTATAATGGGCCAACCTCAAAAGATAGACATATGCTGTCGCGGACTTTTATTTAGAACTTTTAAAGCGAAACAATTCTGTCATACATGATTTTTGCGAAACTTTAGCAGTTTATGCAGCGCGCGCAGCGGAACCTCTCAAAAGGAAAAAGAAAATCCGATTTTGAAACATACTTCATTAGTGCTCCGCTCCTATTTTTAAAGGGAAACAATTCTGTCATACATGATTTTTGCGAAACTTTAGCAGTTTATGCAGCGCGCGCAGCGGAACCTCTCAAAAGGAAAAAGAAAATCCGATTTTGAAACATACTTCATTAGTGCTCCGCTCCTATTGGTCTTAGCGTGATGATATATAACTTATATCCTTCCTCGATAAATGGGCTATCTAAAACTGAAAGAATTTTTCAAATCGGACCAGTAGTTCCTGAGATTAGTTCAAAAACAAACAAATAAACAAACAAACTCTTCAGCATTATAGTATTAGTATAGATAACCGTGTCGCACACCGGTGAAAGAATACTACCACCCCCTCTCTTCCCTTGGGCGTCGTAAAAGGCGACTAACGGACTAAACACTGCACATACATCCAACAGCATAGTGCGGAGATGGGCTCACCACCTGTCACGCTAAGCACATGTTCAGTCGCTATTTAGTGAAAAGTGGACTATTGTAAGGACTGCTTTTGCTGTTCTTAGTGCATTTTCTTTTGCTTTTTTATATAAGAAGGAGGCAAACGAGCAGGCGGATCACCTGATGGAGAGCATTCACCGCCGCCCATGGACACCCGCAAAACCAGAGCAATCGAAGACGCGTTGTCGGCCTTTAAGGAAGGAATAGGGTTAAGGAAGGAATAGGAATTGTGAGGGGGGGGGGGGGGGCTCCGAAACCCTCACTGGCCGGACGAAACACAACAGCACCAAGTGCCATTATTTCACGCCGAATATTCGTGAGAGGGTGGTATTACGCCGGGCGAGCCGGCCCAATGCGTGCTGCAACGCAGCGTGGCTCTACCACTCAGTGACGTATGTACTAGCGGCCGCTCGCGGTGTCACCCGCGTGGTTCCCGTTCCCGTGGGAATATCGGGATAAAAGTAACCTTTGTGTTAATCCAGGTTATAAACTATCTGTATGCCGAATTTCATCCAAATCCATTCAGTAGTTTTTACGTGAAAGAGTAACAAACTTACAAACTTTCGCGTTTATAATATGAGTAGGATGTATGTACATATTATAAAGTAAGGGCGCCGCGTTCCTGCGTCTGTGGCTTTGCTTTCTTCTTCCTAAACACGCAATGGATTTTTATGCGGTTTTCACTTATAGAAAGAGTGATAACTGAGTATGGTTTTAGTATATAAACTGTAGATATGTAAAAAATGTCTGAAGTATGTCGGTGTTTTTAAGTAAGAGTGGGCGAAGGCGCGGGCGGACCGCTAAATTATTTATAAAACACAATATCGTAGCTGGTTTTACCCATAAGGCTAGATGTAAGTGAAAAATTAAAATAACACGTTCTTAGTATTAATTTTTGAAGTAGTAAACAGTAAAATTAAAATCTGCGAAAATTATGAAATATTGTTGAGGCTTTACTCTGTGAAATATACCCGATGGAAACACGATTTGATAAAGTTGGCTCGATAGAATAAATTCACAAAGTTACATATTTTTGTGTCATTTTTCCTCTTTTCTAGGTTTTATTCTTAAAATAAGTGATTTGATACTATCAGTTATTTACCAAAATGAAGTTCATAGATAACTTGAGGTATTATAACCGATCGATTTTTTTTAAAAAATCTATCAACTTTTTTTAAATATAAAACGCGCTTTTTCGTTCCGCTTTGCTGTTATACCCGTCCCTTACAGTCGTACCGTCGAGAGAGCGAGATAGAAGCGCTCGAAATACCTCCCCTTAATCCCAAATCGACGAATAACGTATAGTGTGCGATGATATGTTATCTTGTGCTGTATCGAAAATATCGTATGAAAACTATTAGACAATTTTTTTTAGAAATAATTATAACTTTTGTAATCGTTAGAATTGGTTTCTACTTACATCTATAATTCTTAAATTCAATTCTTTATTGCTCGTCATGTGACAGGTTAGTCAGTCAGAGACCAGGCAATCAGGACTTCAGAAGCAGTCCACTGTGATAGTCCACGATTCCCCAAGTAACAACTACACATGTGCTCAGCGTGACAGTCTTTTGCTGTTGGATATATGTGCAGTCTTTAGTCCGTTAGTCGCCTTTACGACACCCAAGGGAAGAGAAGGGTTGGTATGGTAGTATTTTTTAGTTAGCCTCTATACCACACCGATCACAAAACAATGTTTAACTAAATAGGTAATGCTTTTATCATAGATTTAAACAACAGAGGAAGATACGACATACCCTTAGAAGTATGAATCAAAAAATAGTCCTACTCAACTACATACTCTTTGTAGCGTGACAGCTAATGTCAATCAAGCGAGCGAGACAGAGCTACGCTAATGGGCCGTTTACACGTATTAAGTTGTCAAGTAGGTAACTAAATTTTAAGTTATCGATCGTTTAGACGTGTCTAACTTATGCACTCTTTAGTTGACTATATTCTTAACCATGGAAGTATGTATATTACCATAACTTATCTACTTCACTAAATACTTCACTAAATTGTTGCGTCCACACGCCAACTAAATGACAATTTAGTAGAAGCCACGCCTACCGGGGAATGCAAGCGGTGCAGGAGGGGCGATTACTTACTCAAAAAATAGACTCGATTCTATTCTACTTGTTCACTTGCCCACTAAATCGTTTACTTACCACTTGTGACTAAAGAGCTTTTAAGTGACTGTTTACACGCAAGAATTAAGTTAAAATAAACTTTAAATTTAGTTACCTACTTGACAACTTAATACGTGTAAACGGCCCATAAGCGAGTGGGTCAGCAAGCACCCCGAAGTTCCACGACGACGACGACGCACGATAATAAATATTGTCTATAATGAAAAAAAGATATTGTTTTGGTTAAGAGGGTTTACGCCATTCGGTTTCCCATACAAATTTCCAAGTCGAAATTTTTAAAAACCAATAAGCCAATTTTGATGAAACTTTGCATGTCTATCTACATACATATCTTTGTGTTGCAGAAAAGGGCTGTCCGGACTATCTATGGTATGAAGTCTCGGGAGTCATTAAGAGACAAATTTAAAGAAATCGGTATTCTTACAGTGTACTCACAGTATATTTATGAAAATTTATTGTATACCCATAAGAATAAAAGTAAGTTTGTGAAGAATAGTGATAGACATAATTTGAACTTAAGAAATAAGGATAAACTGGCTACTCCCAATTATAGGCTCCACAAAATAACTAATTCATTTGCGGGGAATTGTATTCGCATGTATAATACATTGCCAATTGAGGTAACAAATTTATCAGCTAATAAATTTTAAAAATTCATAAAATGTAAATTGTGCCAAAAGGCGTATTATAGTTTTGACAATTTCTTTAATGACAAGGCTGCTTGGCAGTGACACGAATTGCTCCCTAGGTAACTAGATTTTTAAAAATGTATTAGATTTTGATACCTTTGATAAATTAGTTTGACATTTGACCTAAGCTTTTGACATACAATTTTTTTTTTGACGAATCTAAATAATTTTTATAATTTTAAAGAGAATAAAGTATATTTTATTTTATTTTATTTTATTTTATTTTATTTCATGCTAAAGTAGAACACAGGGATCTAAATAGATTGTTGAAAACATTTTTAAAACACATTTTTTTAACTGAGTTATTGCGATTTTAAACTGAGTTATTGCGATTTTAAACTTTCTACAGTAAACTTTAAGTCACAATAAGTGGTTTGTGCGAATGAGTTGCTGCTGTATTGACGACTGTCACGGTATTCGGTGCTACTAGGACTTTTACCCACGGTTTGCAAGAGGCGCGTGCGTTACGTTGGTAACGTATCTTCCTATATTTGTTTATATCTATGGCTTTAATAGTGTTTATAAATAAGGCCGTAAATCATTGGTAATTTGCCTAGTTGGGCTTACTATATTCCCCAGTTGGATTTGACGATTGTACATTGTACTCTACTTGAAAAACGGAACGTATCTTCCTCTTTTGCTTATATCTAAATTATAAATAAATAAATTTCACAACTGTCACACCAATCGTTCAGCCTCAAACTAATCTTTTTCTATAGGACGTGCCATCTGTTAAATTTATTATATTATGATTAATAATTGAATAACTATAAATTCCGCGCCTAACTGTGTCAATATTGCTTCCGCGTAGATCGGGGTCAGCGCATCGCGGTCATGCAATTGTTACTCAGTCAGTAACTGTTAGGTGATGTTATTTACGCAATAATGGAAAGTCCATTTAACCGGAGCAACATGACGTCCCGGAGCCCACCACGTCGACGACAAAATGAAGAAGAACCAGTAGCGCCCACTATTGATGCAGTCTCGACTATGGAAATACAATGGCTGGCTGTCGAAAATCGAGCATTGCTTAAATGATATTTGCTCGATCTCATGTGAAGGAAAGCTAAATTCAGAGCAAAAGCTTCATATCAGCAGCATCAGCAGGAGCGTCATGGGAGGTGTGTCTCAGTTGGCTGTTCAATATCAGTCACTGAAACAAAAATATATTTCAGCACAGCTTACGATTAGCAACATGAACGAGCAAAAGGGGAAAACCACCCAACTAGAAGACCAACTGGAGGATCTAAAAGAGTGTATCCGCTCTGCTCCAAATGCAACAAATCAGAACACATCTTTTACCGAAATCGTTAGGAAGGGAAACCACTCTCTTGTCCGTCCCCTTTACACCAGCAGTGTCGTTATTTATCCCCAGGACAAAGAAAAAACGAGCGAGGACACAAAGAAGCTCATTCAGACCGTAATTAAGCCAGAAGAGCTCAAATTACGTATCCGTAGCATGCGGAAGACCAAAGATGGAGGCATTATTATTAGCGCACAAGGGAAAGAAGACCTTGAGAAACTGAAACAGTCAGAGCAGCTCAAAACATCAGGGCTAAAGGTCGAAGAGACTAAAAAAAGGAAGCCAAAAATAATTTTATTAGGAGTCCCCGCCAATAACACTGAACAAGAAGTTTCCGAATGTCTGTATAAACAGAACATCGCGGACAAGTATTGACACATACATCGAGACCAATTCCTTAGCTCTATTAGACTTAGCCACAAATCTGGTAAAAAAGATGCCTTATTTTGTAATTACATAATAGAATTATCACCTGAATTGAGGAAAGTTCTAATAGCACAGGAGCGACTGTTCATTAATTGGACATCTTGCTCAGTCAGAGACTTCACACTTGTAACAAGTGTCAGCAGTATGGCCACTCCTCTAAGTATTGTCGTGAGTCAGACTCTACCTGTGGACACTGTGCATGCGTTGGACACTCCATCAAGGAATGCAGCAAACGCCAAGAACCTGCCGCGTGTGCTACATGTAAGCGCTTTAACAAGCCCAGCCACCACAAAACGGGAGACGAACAATGCCCAGCGAGAAAAAGTGCTGAAATTAGGTACCACAGCTCTATTGACTATGAAGGATAATCTACTCTTCTAAACATAAATCAGTGATCAGTGACCTTCTTAAAATGTTCTTCAATTCTATAATTCTAGTAGTATCTAAGCATAATTATAATCATTGTTTACAAAACATATGTACTGTAACTTTAATAGCACGATAGCCTTGTTAATAAGATATTATAATTTATTGTTATCTAATAAAATGTTAAGTAAGCACTAACCTACATTCACTTATTAGATGCCTAAAAGACAGGCAATACTAACCTTAATTTTAAATTACTTACAATAATAGCTGCACTCTTGTTACGCATTATTTTTATTATGTGGACGAATGATATTTATAAGTTTTGATGTATTTATACTAAACTTTTATACAGAAATAAATTATTCTTATTCTTATTATTCTTAATCATAGCCCGCGAACTATAGTGACTGAATAACGGATAAACATACATAAACACCCATGATTCGGTCACAAATGCACGCTCGCCACACAAAAATTTTGCAAAACACTTGACCACCCTGCCGTCTAATCGTCTATGTTGTTATTGTTTGTATAATTTTAACGCATATTTTGTTGCGAACAAATTACAAATTAAAAAAGCGCACGAGCAGGGTTCGGTGCGGGTTCGAATCCTGCTCGTGGAAAATGTTTTGTTGTTAATTATGATATTTCCCCAGGCGTGTCCGTGTACCAGTGGTCTGCTGTGACGAGGCAGCAGACGGCGCGTCTGGACTGTAGCAAGCTAGCGCCATGCTCCGAGACGCTGCACTCTATGGGGGAAGGCGAGCTCATGGCGGCGGAGCAGTGCCGGGTGAGTGAGAGTGAACTACTCTTATGCTGGATTTACAAGGAGCCAATACTTGAGACAATCCACTAAGCCAGTCCAATAAGCCAATGCTAATGCTAAGCAAAAATGGATTGAGGACAACTTAATGTAGTAGACTGTCTCTATTTACACGATGCCATTATTGGACTGGCTTAGTGGATTGTCTCAAGTATTGGCTCCGTGTAAATGCAGCATTAAGGCATTTCTTTAGCAGAGGAGAGCCGGAGTAGAGAGAGGAGTATTAATATTTTACTAACACTATGGAACCTGTTTTCTGAAATAAATCATACGCACATTCATATAATGGAGACTATTATTCCCGAAGGGTTAGTCAGAGACTAGGCAATGAGGACCGCAAATGCAGCGACTGCACATGTGCTCAGCGTGACAGGTGGTGAGCCCATCGCCGCTCTATGCTGTTGGATGTATGTGCAGTCTTAGTCTGTTAGTCGCCTTTTACGACACCCAAGGAAAACTGTAGTACTTATTCTATGTATACACCGTGACTGGCCAGATGACGGACGCGTTAAAGGAGGTGTATAAGAAACCGATGCCTGTTCCATTAATAATGAATAAACATCACCTTAACTTTTTACTTTTTTCCTAACTGAAATGGTTTTTCTGCTTATTTACAATTTACTATGCGCGCGAAATTACCTACACTACATAACGCCGCCGCGCGAACAACGCCTCCCTTACTCGTGCGTGTAGTACATGCGAAATGCAGAAAGTTCACTTTTTTAAACATGCGTAATAACTGGCGTGTTTTAAAATGTCCTATAACCTTTTTTAACTAAAAGGGATGTAGATAAGTTACTAATTTACCTCCTTAAACGCGTCCGTCGTCTAACCTGTCACGGTGTATAATTAGTTTTCTAATGTATACAGTTTTAGGTAAACTTTAACATGGACGCTTATTGTTAAGCGTGATGTGTAGATAGACATGGTTTAGATAGGAATTTATCTCTTGTACAAAATTTATAATGCTTTCTTGGTTTTTTTTTTTAATTTCTGTCTGCTTTGTGTACTTAATAAATAAAGTAAGTAGGAAATAAAAGGCTTTATTCGTATTTTATTGAAGTATTTATCTTTTGTCCAGGTGCTCTCCCTGTGCGTGGTGGGAGCGCGTCTGTTCCTCGGCACCGCTCGCGGCGCTTTGCTGGTGGCTGATGCGTGCTCGCTACGCCCGCTCACCGTGTGCCGCCCTTACGAGCGAGACGTGAGTGCAATATTATACACTAGCGGCCCGCTCGCGGTTTCACCCGCGTGGTTTCCGTTCCCGTGGGAATATCAGGATAAAAAGTATCCTATGTGTTAATCCAGGTTATAAACTATCTGTATGCCGAATTTCATCCAAATCCAGTCAGTAGTTTTTACGTGAAAGAGTAACAAACATCCATCCATACTTACAAACTTTCGCGTTTATGATATTAGTAGGATGCATTTTATTTCATTTTTACTTGGGAAACAATATAATAAAGTAAATATAAATGTTACATAAAAGTTACACAGTAATCAGTAAAATTTCCACAACTAAGTACTTAACACAAAAAGAATTTATTTTTATTATTGAAATTTTGCATTCACAATGCTATATAAATATAAGATAAAATGTTTACTAGAAAAAAATCAACCCGTCTCAGGAACCTCGAATGGGATTCGAACCCACGACCTTTGGATTGCGGTTAGAGCAGTGGACCGGCAATCCAAAGATCGTGGGTTCGAATCCCATTCGAGCTTCCTGAGACTGGTTGATTTTTTCTAGTAAACATTTTATCCTAGATTTTTATTTTATTTTTTCTTGGGAAACAATACAATAAAGTAAATATAAATGTAACATAAAAGTCACACAGTAATCAATAAAGTTTCCACTACTAAGTACTTAACAAATATTAAAGATATTAGGACTCTACTGCCGTACTTCCCTTCATTCTTCCTTCCATTACTACTTCTCTACTTAGCACGCTATACATAAGAAAATGACAGCAAGAGACGTAATTGTCATTAAAACTTAATTGACGATTCAGTACGGCAGTAAGACAGGTCTTAAAGTTCTTAGAGGTACCAATTAAGAATTTAATTTAAGTATTTTTCTAATTGATTAAAGTAAGAATTCACATTCCTTAGTTTTTAAATTTGACAACATTACAATTAAATATATCTATTAATGTGATTTTTTTATTGTATACATCACAAGATCTAAATAAAAATGTATTAGAGTGTAAAGAAAATAATTTATTATTTATGGCTTGTGATCACCGGAATTGTAGCGGTGACTTGATTCCAATCGTGTAGGCCGTCGCCATGCAGAAGGATCGTATACAGACGGTACTTTTTTTTTTACTAAACCGAATAACGCAGTCCTCCCCCCTCCCCTTGCCCCCCCAGATCACGTGTATCGCGCCGCTGCTGGGCGAGGGCGGCCCCCCCATGCTGGCCACCTTCGGGGACACGTACCGGCCGCTGCTGGAGCGATTCGCGCCCACAAACCCTCAGGTGAGTTTATAACATATCTGCTTCTTGTTTTATATAATATCATTGGTTATTATCTACTGTTTCATTCAATTATTATGAATTGTATTTGATTTAAAATTGTTTATTTTATTATTATTAATTTGTAATAAAATTTTATTGATGCGTACAAATAGTACTTAATTATCGTAGATCTATAACATTGTAAGTAACTTAGTTTAAAAGTAAGGCCTCCTGAGTTTCTTGCCAGCTTCTTCTCAGAAGAAGGCTCTCCGAAAATCCAAACTGGTAATTAGGTAGGTAGAGTAGATTAGTTAGTTAAATTAGTTGTTAAGTGTTAAGTTAACTGTTTTTTTTTAAATTAGTATTGACGTCAATAAGTGCCTGTAAAGGTTTATATTTAATAAATAATTTGACTTTGACTTTGACTATACACACTGTTAGACGAAAATTAGATCAATTGATTATAGCGGATCCTTAATGTCACGCAGCCCAGCACTAGTTGCCGGAGTTTGACAGTTGAGTTACCGCGCTTTTGGTGGTTGTTGGAAAATACTCCATTGTAAATTATGTTAAACTAGCGGCCGCTCGCGGTTTAACCCGCGTGGTTCCCGTTCCCGTGGGAATATCGGGATAAAAAGTATCCTATGTGTTAATCCAGGTTATAAACTATCTGTATGCCGAATTTCATCCAAATCCATTCAGTAGTTTTTACGTGAAAGAGTAACATCCATACTTACAAACTTTCGCGTTTATAATATTAGTAGGATAGGATAGGATTGGTTAATGTGAAGGATTAAGTTTATTCTCATTAATACATACCATTACCTTCATCAATAGATTCCAGGCTATTATCCCCGAAGGACTAGTCAGAGGCTAGTACTAGGCAGAAGCCATCCACCACTATAGTCCACATTTCACCAAAGATTTTACCAGACCAGAGATTTTATTAGATCATTACCTACAGACGACCTCCTTGGTCGAGTGGTTTGTACACCGGTTTGAGTTTTGCCATCTCAGATTTTTCTTTACCCTAACGCTTGGCGAATTACCCTTAATTAGGCATTTTTATTTTTTTTACCCTAAAAATTATAAAAATAAATACAAATCAATTTACATATAAATGCAATAACAAGTTAGGTACGTTCTTATTTATTTATTTAATCAATCACTAATTTGCTTGCAAGGAGTTTTAAACTTTCTCTAAATTGTTTTACCTTGAAAAAACCCTAAATAAATATTTACCCTAAAATACCCTAAACGCGTAAAATGCCCTCAATTTAGGGTAAAACACCCTAAGTTGTGGACACTCCGGTTTTCATGGTGTCGAAGTCGCCATCTCTGATGTCCCGGGTTCGATCCACGGCCGGGTCAATTAAGAAATTATTGTTTTCCTAAATTGTCTCGGGTCTGGGTGTTTTCTATGTATGATAAGTATGTATTTAAGTATTTTAAGTATGTTTATCCGTTGTCCAGTAACCATTTAAAGAGTTTCATAACGAAGCTTCTCTTGGGCTAGATAATTGGTGTGAGTGTAGGAAAGTTTATTATTTATTTATTATAGACTCCAGGCTATTATACAAAGGGTTAGAGTCAGAGACTAGGCAATGAGGCTAAAGCAGGGAGAAACATCCACGGCATACCAATTTTAACAACTGCACATGTGCTCAGCGTGTTAAGTTGTGTGCCTACCGCCGCTCTATGCTGACCCTTCAAACTCCAAGCGGTCGCATATGACCGCACCTACAAAAACACACTTGACTTTGTACCGTGTTTTCATAGACTTACAGACTACTTTAGTATGAACAAGTTTGGTTATTTCGGTTCTGTGGTCCATCTTATGTATTGTTATCGCAAAATATCGCATAGTCTATGCTCGGTTCTGTCAAATTTGACGTTGAGAGATGCGACAAAAAAAGTGTCAAAAAAAATCCAAGAGTGAGGGGTTAAATGTATGTGCAGTTTAGTCCGTTAGTCGCTTTTTACGACACCCAAGGGAAGAGGGGGTGTGGTAGTATTCTTTTAATAATCGGCCGCCAGGCCGTCACCATACCACTTCATTTCACATTGTTTCTTATCAACACTATTTTAACCTCTCACAGATCACAGGGAAACTCTTATCTCTCCGGGTAGATCAGTAGAAAGCATTCCACCCTTCGATCAACATTACAACTAGATTGGTTGTAGTCAGGTTGGCGCTAAAATGTGTCTCGGCAAATAAGAGCGCACTTGAGAAGTGAGCTCTTATTTTCTCGCAAGGCAATAACAGGATAAAGTACTTTATTTGTTGCCCGTTAAGGTTGATTTCACCACTAAATGTCATCAATAGTCTTTTAATTTTACAGTGACAGGAGTAATTTATTGCTTTGAAAAGTATTAATTCACGTGGACAAAATTTAGCTCTGATTTTGTACGTGACGCGTTATCTAGTTGGTATTGTTGATCGAAGATTCCACCCATTGTTTTGGCAGTTGGCAAAACCACCATTAAGAGATCGAAAGAAATTATATTTCGCCGAATAATAGAATAATCTTATCTTACACTATCTTATCTCATCCTATCTTATCTCACCCCAGCAACAGCAGGCGGCGAGCAGCCATGCCGGCGTGTACTGCCTGCTGTGGAGCGCGCACCACTGGCTGCCGGACTAAGCGGGAAACTACACTACATAAACGACACTACACGCCGCCACTACAACTACAAGTGAAGGGAGGATTACATTTAAACAACGACATCGGACTAACTCACTTGTTTTCATGTTTATCGCCTCCCTCACCGAATGGTTTGATGGGGTGGGGTCAATATCCAGAGGTCCTGGGTTCACTCCCCAGGTCGGGTGATGCATAGCCCGGGTTTTTGATCACTGAC
The DNA here is from genome assembly GCA_963921215.1 of Scoparia ambigualis. Taxonomy (NCBI): domain Eukaryota; kingdom Metazoa; phylum Arthropoda; class Insecta; order Lepidoptera; family Crambidae; genus Scoparia; species Scoparia ambigualis. The sequence goes on from OY992523.1 coordinate 23,632,644, forward strand.
CAGCAATTGTAAAGCGCGGTGATTTAAGCCTATAACATTAATTTTATTATACTGTAATAAAATAAAGATCCGTGTCACGTAGCGGTGAAAGAATACGATTTCGGATCAGATTGGCTACAAAGCAAAATGTTCAATGCTTTTGGTCTTCTCAAGTAAAAGGTCTATGGGTTATATAGACCTTTTGCTTGAGAAGACCAAAAGCATTGAACATCTTGACCACCTGGAGATATTGTCCTGGGAGCAAATCGTCCACAATTTATTTATGTCCAAGTCAAGTAGTCTATAATTGAAAACTGCCTGTAGACTTATCGTTCATGATGCATTATATTAGCATTAATTCCTACAGACTAATAAATTTAATAGATAAATATATGCATACATCCTTCCTGTTATCCTACTACCCTACTAATATTATAAACGTGAAAGTTTGTAAGTATGGATGGATGTTTGTTACTCTTTCACGTAAAAACTACTGAATGGATATGGATGAAATTCGACATACAGATAGTTAACAACCTGGATTAGCACATAGGATACTTTTTATCCCGATATTCCCACGGGCACGGGCACGGGAACCACGCGGGTGAAACTGCGAGCGGCCGCTAGTAATTTAATATAAACCCTTAAAGCATTATGTAGGTAGTTAGATGCAATTAGTCCTATCCTACACACACACTGTTTCCGATTGTCATTCAACAATAGTTATATTATGTATTGTGGTAGGTTTGCTTCGTAGCCAATATGCTGGTTAGACATTTTCGCAAGACGTCATTGAAACAATTCTAGGTTACATTTTCAAATGTGGACGATTTGCTCTCAAGTCTTATTCAATTGTGGGTAGTCTTAGTCAATAGACATTTTGCCTTGTAGCCGATCCGATCCGAAATCAAGAATACTAATACGCCTCTCTTCCCTTGGGTGTCGTAAAAAGCGACTAACGGACTAGAGACTGCACATACATGCAACGGCATATAGCGGCGGTGGGCTCACCACTAGTCACGCTGAGCACATTTGCAGTCGCTAGTTGGTGAAAAGTGGACTATGGCAGAGGACTGCTTTTGCTGTCCTCATTGCCTAGTCTCTGACTAACCCTTCGGGGATAATAGTCGTGATTATATGAATGAAAAAATGTAATAAAATAGCTATTATACGTCTACCGACGGTTGACTATTTTGCCGTTTACACGTATTAAGTTGTCAAGTAGGTAACTAAATTTTAACTTAATTTTAAGTTGTCGATCGTTTACACGTGTCCAACTTATGCACTCTTTAGTGGACGATATTCTTTACCATGTAAGTATGTATATATACCATAACTTATGTACTTCACTAAATTGTTGCGTCCACACGTCAACTAAATGACAATTTAGTAGAAGCCACGCCTACCGGGGAATGCAAGCGGTGCGGGAGGGGCGGTTACTTACTCAAAAAATAGACTCGATTCTCTTTACTTACCACTTGTTACTAAAGAGCTGATAAGTGACTGTTTACACGCAAGAATATAGTTAAAATTAACTTAAAATTTAGTTACCTACTTGACAACTTAATACGTGTAAACGGCTCTCTATGCATACTGTATGATAATTTAAATTTAGTAGTGAGGGAATCTCCTATTTACATGCCTTTGATGCATTCAATGCTTAGGTGTAAGTTTGAAAATTAACTCGAATAAAGAAACCAATACTGATTGTTGATTGTATAAAGTATTAAATGTATGGTTTGAACTGGAAATTTTAGATATTGGTATTTTATATTGAATGTATTGTTTCTGATAGATGGCTTAATATAGAATAATTACCTCAGCCGCGTGAAACTTTTGAACTTATTTCAAAATTCACTTTTGAATTTCACTTTTATTGATAATAAAATGAAATGAAATGTTTATGTAGGTATATATTATGTGTAGGTAAGTATTTTAATTTAAAAAAACTTTATACACTTTGCTTTAGAATTAAGATAGAAGTAAATGATCAATGATTATGGTAATTATGGAAAGCTTATATAATGAACCCCCCTCTCTTTCCTTGGGTGTCGTAAAAGGCGACTAACGGACTAAAGACTGCACATACATCCAACTGCATAGAGCGGCGATCACCACCTGTCACGATGAGCACATGTGCAGTCGCTATTGGGTGAAAAGTGGACTATGGCAGAGGACTGCTTTTGCTGTCCTCATTGCCTAGTCTCTGACTAACCCTTCGGGGATAATAGTCGTGATTTTATGGATGTATGTATGTATGTATGGTGCATTTTTAACGTATGGTACACAGCAGCAGGTCAACCTATTCAAAAATGCCAAAGGAGAATGACCATTTTACTATAGGAGTTAGGCTAGTTTTTTTGCTAGCTAGCGTAACACAGCGCTTTAATTAAATAAATAGTAATCAATAGCAGCAATGCTCTAAATTATGAAGAAAAACTTACATTACAATATCATGCGGGAGTTTGAAGCTATCTTCATTTTTAGCTTAAGACTTTTTAGGTATTTTGAGGTTATGACAACTGTTATGAATGATTAAGACGCAATAGATATCGAATAGGCTGGTTTGGTAATTCTCCTTTCTCTTAACAATATTGATTCTTATGCCAAAAATATAAAGTTAAAAAATTGATTGAAGAAAGAACAATGCCAGATACTGGCTTACAAAACTTTTTATGTCTACGTGATGCTATAGCAGCAGTACAACCAAAAAATAAAATAAAAAAACATTTTTTTTTACATTTTTGTCTTAACTTTTCCTTAAGAAATTTAAAATTATTGTCACCTAGCGCGCGGCCTATCGCGGTTATCAAAGCGCATGCGCGTGACCGCTATTATTCACCCCGTGCACCAATCACAGCGCGCCGTCTCTTTAGGGTGAGCGCACGCACCTAGAACTATAGGATATATAAAAAGCAGGCAAAAAATTGTATTTAAAAAAAGAAATATTTTTACGTCAAATCTTTTATTGCTACTTTTTTTAAACCCATATTTACTTTTGGGCGGGAACTCCAAAATAAACCCTGTATACAAAAACAATTCAAAACTAGACAGTTACTTTTAATTTATTTAGAGACCTTTAAAATGTGTGTGTGGTTGTGGAAAAGTTTTAGGTATTACATTACACACAACAATATTGTTTTATGCCTATCTATGACAATTTTATATACTTAAAGCCGAAGTTACTATGGAGTCTTTGCATTTTTCTTTGACATTTTGTGGTAGCTCGACTTGCTGGCGGCTGTACCATCGGAAAAGGACGACTGCTGACGACCTCCGTGGTAGAGCGCCATCTCTAAGGTTTCGGGTTCAATTCTCGGTCGTATAAATTTAAAGAAAAACTGTTTTTCTAAATTATTTTCGTGTCTGGGTGTTTTGTCTATGTTTATGTATATTTATCGGTTATCTCACAATATTAACGAGTTTCAGAAGAATACTCAACTTGGTCTAGATAATCGGTGTGAGTGTAAACATATTTTATTGAATTTTTAATTTTAAAGGCTCATTTTAAATGATGTCCTTTGCAAATTATATTTTTCTATAGTTATAATATAATTAGCGCACGCTAATATTATAAGTGATTGAAAGATCTGATGCCAATAAATGTAGAGTTATGTATTTAATGAAGTAAATAAAGTCGGGAGCTTGAAAAGGCTGAACCCTTTAGAACTATGTCAAAAACATCACAGCATCTGTTCTGTTGGATTCATTAGTTACTTTGACAAAGTAATAGAGCAACTTGCGTTGTTGATTGTACAACCAGCATTAGACAAATGGAATAGGCAGTAAAAAGTAAACAAACATCCGAAATGGCGGCAATTGTGTTTAAAAAAAGTATACAAAGTGGAAGATTCTTTATTTTATTAAAACTAAAATAATACTTCCTACTTACACATTAACTTTGCATAAAAGTGTGGAAATTATAGATTTTTCTTTTTTTTTACAATGTTTTAACACAATGGCAGCTGCATTTTAAAGTTGTAATTTTGAGATGTATCACTTTTCACAGGATTCGCAGAAATAATTTAAGTAAAACGAACCTTATCTATGCAGAGATAGAAAATGTTTTTGACGTGCTAAGACTTATTTTTCCATAATGTTAAGATAATTTTGATTAATAAGAGTTTGACGCTGGTTGTACTTACGTGAACAAAAACCTTAATTTTAATAATATTAATGATGTAAGTATAACGCTTGTTCTAAGTTGTGACTGCATTATTTTAGGATTACAGATATTGTATGAAATATATTATTATGTAAGTATAATATTAATTAATAATTATATGAATTCTGTTAACACTTGGCCAATACCAAAGATATTGAAGTTGAATAAATTATGTGACCATTTGACAGTGTTTTATTTGTTGTCTTCACAGATTCTTTTGTACTAGGTATATAGGTAATTACGCAGCTGGGCTAGTCTATTAGATATAATAAGTGAACCATACCGTAGACACAGCGTAAAGGATTCGAAAATGTCTACACGCTCAAATAGAGAGTAAACACTGTTTTCAGTGGTATACAAAACCAAGTAAGTCCTTAGGTTATCGCAAGCTTAATACTTAACAATGTTAATTCTCCTGCTTACACGCAACGGAAAAAAAACTTAGATGAGAAGAGCGGAAAGACAGTAAGAGCAAACAAACAAGATTATTGCCATACCATGACTTTGTCGAGAGGGAAGGAGAAATCGAGAGGCAAAAAAAACATTGCGGTATTATAACTATAGCATGCCCGTGACCCCAGCGGGATAACCCCTTCAGATCGGCTTCAAGTTACGCACCGATTTAGTTGATAATATGTTTAAATTTGTTAGCAAATACCAGAATTTGTTGATCAACAGTTATCGAGATATCCCATGTTAAAGGGTATCCCGCTGGAGTGACGCTCGTCAAAGTTATTTGATCTAAAACGAGCAACAACGAGACACGCTACTGATATAGTTATTGTGCTAAGTTTTTGTTGATTCAATTACGAATCCATCCTTGAAAAATCTAGGATTCTACCTTCTGTAGTTACCGAGTAATCAAATACCTACTTTTCGTAAAAAATCCTACGAAAGTAAGTTCTAGTTGAGGTATAAGAAAAAAGGCTACATTTATGAAATTTAGGGAAGATTTTGTTGACTCTGAGAGAACTCAAGCTACAGTACATCCGGAGATATAGCGCTAATTATGGTTATCCCGCTGGAGTCACGGTGTTGATACCTAAACATAGTTTTTCCACAGGTATGGAGCAAGTAGCAAGTTTATGACTATAGCCAAGATTTTGTTGATGTAAAAATCTAACCAGTTTCTACTTTTCAGTTTCCTAGCTTACAGTATTTTAGGAGAAATTAAAGTTTATAACTTTTCCACACTAAAAGTACGCGTATAAGCCGACCAAATTAAGTTGATTCCATATAAAGACCAAGATAGCGGCCAATTATGTTGTTTATGGGCCGATTCCGATAAAATGTGGTTGGACATTATATTCAAATATTGGTACACCATAATTCAATACATTTACCTAATATCAACATAAGTATGCTTAATGTAATGTATGAATAACTATTCATATCAATACCTATACTAATGTAGATAGATAGATTTACCCTTTTATGATAACTATCTAATCTAAGGCATGTTGAAATAAAATGATCAAATTTATTTAGCAAAGTATTTATTTTTATTGTAGTTTTAGAAATCGTAGGTATAGTACTTTTTTACATTGATCGGTTTATGTCGTATAGTTAACGTTACACGTGTACAAAAAAAATCAACGAGCATTTTGGTGTAACGTATCATGGATGGAGCAAAGGCACAAGCGCGGGTAACAGGGGACATTAATTATTTATTATCCAACGTTTGGAAACTGCTTAAAGTTTGTCTTTGTATATGTTTATTTGCCACCATCTTCTGTTTATATTTTTCTTTTTTTTCGATATTTCAAGCAAGAGTGTATGTAAGGTAAAAAGAAGTGTGACAGGCTCACTCGCCGTGAGCCTTAGCGCTCCTGTACACGACGCCGCCGCCGCCGCCGCGTAGCCTTTTTTGTTATACCTCAACTAGAACTTACTTTTCGGAGGAATTTTTACGAAAAGTAGGTATTTGATTACTCGGTAAATACAGAAGGTAGAATCCTAGATTTTTCACGGTTGGATACGTAATTGAATCAACAAAAACTTAGCACAATAACTATATCAGTAGCGTGTCTTGTTCCTGCTCGTTTTAGGTCAAATAACTTTGACGAGCGTGACTCCAGCGGGATGCCTTTTAACATGGAATATCTCGATAACTATTGATCAACAAATTCTGGTATTTGCTAACAAATTTAAAGATATTATCATCTAAATCGGTGCGTAATTTAAAGCCGATCTGAAGGGGTTATCCCGCTGGGGTCACGGACATAACTATAATGTCCGTGACCCCAGCGGGATAACCTACTGATATAGTTATTGTGCTAAGTTTTTGTTGATTCAGTTACGAATCTATCAGTGAAAACTCCAGGATTCTACCTTCTGTAGTTACCGAGTAATCAAATACCTACTTTTCGTAAAAAATCCTACGAAAAGTAAGTTCTAGTTGAGGTATAAGAAAAAAGGCTACATGCATGAAATTTGAGGAAGATTTTGTTGACTCTGAGAGAAAATTTGTTAGACAAAAACGAGAACTCTAGCTACAGTACATCCTGAGATATAACAATGATTATGGTTATCCCGCTGGAGTCACGGTGTTGATACCTAAACATGGTTTTTCCACAGGAATGGAGTAAGTAGCGAGTTTATGACTATAGCCAAGATTTTGCTGATGTAAAAATCTAACCAGTTCCTACTTTTCAGTTTCCTAGGTACAGTAATTTAGGAGAAATTAAAGTTTATAACTTTTCCATACTAAAAGTACGCGTATAAACCGACCAAATTAAGTTGATTCCTTATAAAGACCAAGATGGCTGCCAATTTTTTTGTTTATGGGCCGAATCCGATAAAATGTGGTTGGACATTATATTCAAATATTGGTACACGATCCATAATGTAATACACCTAATATCACCATATACCTACTGTAATGTATGAATTACTATTCATATCAATATACCCTTTTATAGCAAATGCTCAGTTTCCATGTAGTGTAACGTTCTTCCGAATGCTCGACGCTGTGTTCGACGTAAGGCTCACGGCGAGTGAGCCTTACGTCGAAAACCTTACCTTGAAAAAGTTATAAACTTTAATTTCTATTAAAATACTATACCTAGGAAACTGAAAAGTAGGAACTTGTTAGATTTTTACATCAACAAAATCTTGGCTATAGTCATAAACTCGCTATTTGCTCCATTCCTATGGAAAAACTATGTTTAGGTATCAACACCGTGACTCCAGCGGGATAACCATAATTAGCGTTATATCTCACGATGTACTGTAGCTTGAGTTCTCGTTTTTGTCTAACAAATTTTCTCTCAGAATCAAAAAAATCTTCCCCAAAGGAGATGTTTAATTTTATGCCAAGACCATATGTACACCTACTCAAAAAATAGTATAAAATACATGTATTTAGTTGGTAATAGTAATATTCCGATATGCTTTACCGTTTTCGTGTAGAAAAATAAAAATGAAAACATAATTTTCAATAACCTGGCAACTCGATATGCCTTCCTTTGTTAAAATCAAGTGTCCAAAGCTGTAAAGAAAGTAATAAAAAGTGTAACTGTCACCATGATTTAAAAAAATAGACCGGCGTTTTTTTTCATTCCGACAAGTAGTGCCCTTCGAGATCTCAAGGCGAACCCACGCGTCGCGCGCCCTTGAACTCAGCCCGTGACCATCGTCACATATGTGTGCAGTGTGTGCAGTGACAGAGCTAGGACTACCAGCTCCCCCTAACGCTTAACGAACACCAGTGCCCTCAGTGAAGTGTCTGTGTGTTGCCGCCCTCAAGCCCGTGCCAAGAACGCCAGCCGCGGCCACCATCAGCTCGATCCCGTGCCTACAACTCGGACCCCGGTAAGCCGTTCCCATCTTTTCCCTTAACTTACGTCGCATGTTGATGCCCTTTGCGTCAACAACAGTCAATTCATTCAATAATACTACCGATGTTCATATTTAAATGAAGAAATAATATGATTCGTGATAATAGCTTGAAAAAACCCAGCATTTGAGTTTTTTCCCTGATAAATACCGGGTTTTTTCCCGTTGGGTTTTTTCCCACCGCCCATCTCAAGTCAGGACTGAGGGTCCACCTTTAACCGAATGTAACTTTTGAGTGAAAACTTTTACAAATTAGAGGTTGGATTTACAATCGTTTGAGAACTTTTACTAAAGGCTGACACATTCAAAAGCTCAAAATTCTAATGTGGACCCTCAATGGGAACGCACATGCGCGTGTGTGTGTGTGTGTGTGTGTGTGTGCGTGCGTGTGTGAGTAAATTCTTTAGTAATTTTTATAATTAATATAAGGTTTATAAATTAATAATAATTGCTAAGATCAGCGCACCGGTAGAAGAAGTTTCTCTGTTTCATCGTAACTTAAATTTAAAAGCCAATCAGTGACAACTTTTTTACATGCGTATTTATTCTTAGAGTCAATTGGTAATTTACCATTAATTTTGTTATATAAGAAAGGACCCAAAAAGTAATAGAATTTTTTACTGAAAGAAGTCCTGGAGATATTTGAATTGGGGACCTTTTTAATACGTATAGAGCGGTTACGTTTTGGAGGGTTTATCAGTGCAATATCAGAATGTTGTCTTAAAATAATTTGCAAAATGAAAAGTTGACGCACCGTCAACACCTCACAGTGCTCGTAAAGATCTTTTGTTGGAAAACGGAAGGGTTTGAAAGTGCTAACTTTCAGTACAGCTCTCTGTGCACGTTCCAGTCTTAATAAGTGAGTCTTATAAGCTCCTCCCTCTGATGATATGCAGTAACCTAATAAGGACTGGCATAGAACGTAATATACCATCTTTAGGGTACTAGACTCTGCAACGTGTCTAAGATGTTTAAAGATGTAAATAAGTTTATAAACTCTTTTTGACAGTAATTCAACATGTGGCACAAATGAAAGCCTTTCGTCAAGCAATACGCCTAAGTATTTTATTGACACAACTTTAACAATTTTTGGGCAGTCGAATAAACGTGATCGTGCTAGCCGGACAGCTGATGTTATGAAGACCATTACAAGTTTCTTTTTAGTTACTCATGTCAGGGTTTCTTAACCAAAATGGCCAAAACTGACAAACAATTTGTTGTTTTGGTAATTGGCCATTATGTCTACTAGACGTTTTGGCAATTGGGTGTTTTGATATTGGACATTAAGATAATACGACTTTTTAACAATTTTTTTTTTTAAATTAAAATTTGGCTTTCACATCTCCTTTGTTTGAGATGTATTTTGCCAGCAACCGTTTTATATTGGTCGCTACGTTCGGAGAATGTTCAGTAGAAAATTTTTGTTTGTTTTGGAGGAGCTTGATGTTGAGGGAATCTAAAACAAGTAACATTTTAGTGTTAGGGACATCACAGACAGCACAATGGACAATTTTACAATAACAGCCTATGTTAGAGGGTAGGAATGAAGTTATAAACATAAAGGGTGAAAAGATTATGGGAAGGTTGATATATTTTTTTTAACAATTGGTTGTTATAATAACTTGACATTATAGCCATTAGACGTTTTAGGAATTTGTTGTTTTGACACCTGAATATTATGACAACTGGTCATTTTAACAATTGGGCATTATTGCGTTGTCATTTTGACACACTGGACATTCTGACAATTGGCCCAACATACCCCGGAGTCTTATTTGAGACGACATATCCAATTCACTGTCAAAAGTTGATTTTGTCAGATTTGGTTGAGAACCTCCAAGTTTAGTATTAGTGCCGCATCCAGTCGGTGATATATTCATCGTAGGTCCGTGTTATAGACACTCACTTGTGTTGGGCTGTGCTGTGGCTGTGGGCAAGCGCAGTGCGAGCAAGCGATAAATGCCTCCGTCTCGTTCCCCCGAAGTGGTGAAGGGGGGTTTGCCGTGTCCGTGGCTTGCAGCACTAATTCACTTGAGAAGCTATAGGTCTTATGTAACTTGCAAAATGTTTAACAAAAATAGATCTTGACTGATTTAGTTAGATTTAGAAAGTCGTGTAGTTATCTGTTTTTTAAAATAATTTATAAAAATAAAACACACTTCCGCTCCGTACGCTCATCGAGCAGTGTTGTATGAGAATGGTTACCTACATTAGTTTAAAATACTGATAGTGATAGACCCATCCTTTTTTTTTGTTTCGTCATAGGAATCAACAGCTTCAGCCGTCCAAAGTACTACATGCGTGAATATAAAAAGAACTAAGCTTGCTTGAATCCACTTTATTGTTCAATGTTGATATGATAATACACTTCAATCAGTTCAATTATTTAAAAATAAATCTAATGTACGGGTACATTTCAGTCCACTTAATTTAAAACATCGAATGACAATTTGTTTAATTATACTGATAATAATGACACACAATTAAATAATGATATCACAAGAATGAAAATGTATGGTTTTCAACACATATTACTCCATAGTATGCTGATTACACAAACACATTTTAATATCTAAGATTATACATAGCAACATTTCCAACGCAACGACACAGTGCTTATTGCCTAAATTATAAAAAGGTTTGTATCTATAAAACAAAATTCTCAGATTTGACTACAAAATATAACTAATCCATAACAATGATTTTACTGACTACTATAAAATGAAACATACTTACTAGAGAATGTTTGTAACCTGATTATTCTAGTTTTATCATCAGCAGAGTTAATTATTTACTATGAACCTACGCAATAACTTATACCTGCGCTCAGGCACAACTGTTACAAGAACCCTTAATGTAGGGTTGCCATCCGCCGGGTTTCTCCGGATTAGTCCTAGTTTAGAGGGCGTCCGGGAGTGTGCGTTACCCCAGCTGGAAAGTAGCTCCTAGAGTGTTATGAGTGGAACAGATAATTAGTGCTCAATCTGCTGAGCATGTGCGCCACATAAAAAAATTGTGCGTGTTGTCATTTTGGAGAAAAACGAAAAAAACGATTCCTGCTGCAGTAACGCTGTTCCAGTAGGAAAATTCTAAACGAATGATCGGAGAGAGAAAAATTGTACATGGGCAGAGAGCTCATATTAGTGCAAAAATGTGCGCCGAAAATAAAATTTGTGCTTCTTCAGGTTTTCGAGATATTGCATTTCCTGCTGGGGTAACGTTTTGCAGAATCGTGTATCTCTAGAGCCATTGTATGTGCGCCTGTAGAATAAACATACACGAGTAGCTCATGATTTGTGCGTATTTTTTTAAATCCGAAAAAAATTCGCAGGGTTTAAACGAGAAAACGTATAAGCTCACTGAAAACTGTATTCGATCCTTCTTGTCAAATTTAATAACCATAAAAAGTTTCAAAAGTGTACATACATGCGTTATTGAATAATATTGCTAAAAGTCAAAACGACGGTGTCATAATTTTGACGTCAACATACAAGAAACCGGCTCAACCCAAGATGAGCGGGCTTAAACCAAAAATTAGTGCGTTTAGTCAAATAACATAGTGAAAATTTTCAGCTTGGAATGTTTCGCATATAAAAAGATATAAACAAAAATCAAAAATGTAAACAACGGCTGGTTACCCGACCAAATTCGAATGTCTACAAAAAAGCGACGGATTCGTACATATCAATGACCTTCTTAACTTTACTCATGAACCGGTTAAAACGTGCTGCGCCTAAGTACACTGAAGTAGAAAACAACAAGTAAAAAAAACTTTTAATTGGATTATATTCTACTAGCTGTTTCCGTGACCTTGTAGATGATTAAGTACGTTATTTTTTAAATAGGTATAAACCATTTTTCGATTTCGATTCGAGTTCGATTTTTCTAATTTACGCAAACTTAAACAACAAATCGATACACGTAACGCTATCTTTTGAGTTTTTATAAAAACTATTTATTGTTTCTCCTGGATGAGATCTCGTGCCCCTGACCCCGCGCCACCCGCTGACGTCACAAGGAGTCGCTTTGTCTAGTTTAGAGAAAGTGAGACAGCTATACTCAACGCAAAGACTTGTGGCAGACGGTACCATAAATCACTTTTGTAACAGAGATGCGCACGCGCAAATGTACAGGATTGTCGATAAAAAGAATTGTATGTAAGATAACGACAAATATGTACAAAGCACCTGATTATTATAGTATTGATCATAACTAATAGTTATGATACATGGTAATAAATAGTTATAACTTATAGTTATTATGACTTTACACATTATGTATTTCAGGTAGTTAGCAATAATTAAACTGTAGGTTACCCTCTAGTTGAGCGTTTGTGTGTCGTGGTGTTTTGTATAAAAGACAAAGTGGCTAAAACGTCACAAATACAAATATCTTTATTCAGTTTCGGAGATTACAAAAACTTATAATAAATTATTAGGATGTCCTTTGAAGTTTTTGTGTACCTGTGTTAGGAAATCCCGCTCTTCCATAACAATTATGTTACATACACCACGAAACAAAGAATTTCGAAACTTTAAAGGAAAACAATAAAAAATAAATACGAGAGTGTGTGTGCGTGTGTGTTTTATGTTTGATTTTATAACTTTACCTGTTATAAGCCTGTTACCAGGTATGTGTCATACATAGCTATAGCTATGTATGACTCATACCTACTATTATAATAATACAGTTTTACTTTTTTAATAATTAATATTTCTATAGTGATTGATATATATTTATATATATTTTAAAGAAGTTATTTTTTAACTTTTAATTTAATAGTCTCACAAGTTATTTGCCGCGAAGGCCATAGTTTCATCATAACTCCATGTTTTGAGCAGTGCTTTTAGAGATGATTTGCATTCGTGTTTGTTTTTAGGATAAATATTTAATAATTTATTTAACGCGTTATATAAATAAGCCCCGATTGGTAACTGCATTGTCTCTTAGCAAAGGATGATTTCACGGTTTCCAACAGGCCCACTGCATGCCTCCGCCTATTTCTTAGTTTGCTAGGTATATATGTTAATGATTTATGTGTTCTAAGAACCGAGTTAAGAATGTATAGCTGTCTACCCGAGAGAAGTTCAGAGAGAACATAAAAGCTAGTTTTTTTTTTTTTTTTTTTTTTTTTTTATAAAAGAGGGAGGCAAACGAGCAGGCGGGTCACCTGATGGAGAGTAATCACCGCCGCCCATGGACACCCGCAAAACCAGAGGAATCGCAGACGCGTTGCCGGCCTTTAAGGGAGATTAGGTTTAAGGAAGGAATAGGAATTGGGAGGGGGGGGGGGGGAAGGGGCCTCCGGAACCCACACTGGTCGGACGAAACACAATAGCACTAAGCGCCATTATTTCACGCCGAATATTAGTGAGAGGGTGGTATTACGCCGGGCGAGCCGGCCCAATGCGTGCTGCAACGCAGCGTGGCTCTACCACTCAGTCAGTGTCACTCATTTAGCACCACCCAGGGATCACGTGTAGGGTTTCAAGGGTAAACCTACGGACGCGAGCAACTTTGACCCCCAGTTGGGTTGGGAATCTGTATGGTTTGAAGTGCATTACTTTTAGAAGTGTGATCTCTGTGTTCTCTCCAACTCAAGAAACTATGTCTTAGTGGCTCCACCCCTAACTGGGATGCAGTACCTATACCAAAATTGACTCGGTCAGTGAGATATATATTTGTTTCAAAAGATTTTTATCAGCGATATGCCTAAATCTGTCTTAAATACCCATATCTATTTTCGAGTTCTGGTCATCATCACCTCTAAGTGGGCATGCCAAGACAGCCGCTGATCAATCACCACTCCAAGATATTTTGAATTTTGCACCTTATTAATATTATTACATGAACAATCACTGTCAGTTTTATAACAATTATGTATTTTTATATTGAATTCAGACTCAGGCTGTGTACAATTAAATTTCGAAAATGCTATGCAGTTCGTTTTATTTATATTTAATGTTATGTTTGTTTTTAACCAGCTAGCCATCTCAGCAAGACCTGTTTCTGCAGATTGACGTACAGAGTCCCACGTTGGTCCAGCGAAAACAATAGTCGTGTCGTCTGCGTAGGAGTAGACTTGTAAATTTTTTACTTTTATGTTACTTTTATGTCACAGTAATTTCAATTGATAATTTCTTTCGAGATGGAGGCGTTTAATAAAATTAATATAACCAGTGTTCAGGGGAATATTCAACAATAGAGTCGTGTTATTATTACATTTATTTTTAAAATAACCCATTAAGAACTTATTGTTATCGATAAACATAGTATACGAACAACGCGCATCACTACATCTTTGTGACGTCACCCATAAACAGTGTAAGTGCGAGAGAGCAAATGATGTGCGCTGTCTCATTCGCACGTTTTATTGCACCGTCTGCCACCACATGCCACGGCACGACGAATCTTTGCGTTGACTATAGTAAGCGTGTACGGTATTAGTGGGACAAAGACACAGATACATAAACGTTGCTCTATTATCTATAGTGCGAACTGTTTTTTTACTAGGAATTGTGCGTTCGGGGTTATCATTTCGTAAACAAACAGTTGTAGTTATCACATCAAGGACACGGCCGCGTTGAGTCACGCAGTTGCACTGTTTGTTATTGTTTGTTTTTTGATAATTTTATTAAGTTTGTTGAAAGTGGCGTAATAATTATGTGTATTTAGACATTTGACAACAAGTTACGATGATGATGACACATTACGGACAGGTAAAAGTAAATAAAATATTGTAAAAATATTTTTTTTCACATCAACAAGCTCTTTCATTTGATGTGGTCACAAGGTGCATTCAATTTTTTTTTAAATAAGGCCCTAAAATTAGGTCTTTTAATTGTTAACAAACGTTTGAACGCGACTGTACGGACAACTGCTTAGGTGTAATACGCCTAATAAAGAAGGTCATTGATATGTACGAATCCGTCGCTTTTTTGTAGTCATTCGAATTTGGTCGGTTAACCAGCCGTTGTTTACATGTTTTGGTTTTTGTTTAAATCTTTTTATATGCGAAACATTTCAAGCTGAAAATTTTCACTATGTTATTTGACTAAACGCACTAATTTTTGGTTTAAGCCCGCTTGTCTTGGGTTGAGCCGGTTTCTTGTATGTTGACATTTTTGCACTAATATAAGCTCTCTGCCCTTGCACAATTTTTCTCTCTCCGATCATTCGTTTAGAATTTTCCTGCTGGAACAGCGTTACTGCAGCAGGAATCGTTTTATTCGTTTTTCTCCAAAATGACAACACGCACAAATTTTTTATGTGGCGCACATGCTCAGCAGTTTGAGCACTAATTATCTGTTCCACTCATAACACTCTAGGAGCTACTTTCCAGCTGGGGTAACGCACACCGTCCGGGAAGCATCCGGGCGCGCCGGAGTTTAAAAGTGTTCATGTAACCAGTTTAGTTAAAACAATTTTTTCTCCTGAATACGTCCGATTTACGCTTTAAAATCTGGGGGTTTCACGCTTCTCGTCCTCATTGCCAGATTTTAGAAATGGCAACCCTACATTATTGTAGCAATAATAAAAAAAAAACGAAAATGTCATCAAATTGAAACCTACTTACGCTTACAATTACAAAAATTACGCTTACAATTAATAAAATCATTTGTAGAGTAAAACAATAAGAGGAAAAATATTTTCCAGTTTGTTTGTGTAATATTATTTAAAAAAATTTGAATATTAGCTAAAATGAGAAATTGTTCTAGTTGGTGCTGGGGCTGTCGGTGACGGTGCCACTGTTCTCTGTATTGGCTAAAACCATTTTGGTGTTTTTATTGTTTTTCTTGGCAGATTTGCTGAGTGTCGCTACTTCCTTCAGTAGGTTTTGTATCTTGGTGTTCTTGAGGTTAAACTTGGTCTCGTTCAAACGTTCCTTGTTCTTCATCTCGGTTCGGATGTCCGCTGCGCTGTGGTGATGTTGTTTGTGCCTTCAATTCGGTTATCTGTAAATAATGCACAGGTAAATATTTCTCCGATTATAAAATAATTTTAACACAATTATCAGCTAGCTTTTCTGTCACTATTCTATTTCCGTTGTATCATACTAGTTAAAGTTTTGTCAATGCCACCATTGACTTAAAGATATTTTCAATATTTTTATAAATATCAGAGTTTATGTAATAACAGTTAAATAATAGGCAACCTTAAGTTACAAATCTTATATAATCGTCATTTAATTACTACTAAAGTTTAGAAGTGTCAATTTGTCCTTTAATGAACAGTATCTTTTTATTTGCAGACACCAAATTGTTAACACAGCAATCAAGTTTTATTTTTTATTTTTAATTTATTTGAGATAACAAACAACACGGCGATCAAGTTATAAGTATATTGTTAAAAGGGACCATACCAGTTTGTCTTTGGAAAGTAGCTCATAACGTAACAGGTTTACAACACTCTGCTTATCGTAATTTATGCGAAAAAACTTTATGCTTAAACTGTTATGCCAAACTACATTATGACGAAAGAGATTATGCGACCGAAAGGCCTTCCCGTTTCTACGGGTCTCCCTAGTCGGCAGGTTAACAAAGTCCTCCTGGCACTAGTTTGACGGAAGCCTCTCCAGACCAAATACATTGCAGCATCATTCTATCCCTACTACCAGTGAAGCAGGTCAACACTCGAAGTCCGTAAGTCAGTTATTCGCTTCTTACGACACCCACCGGAGGGAGGAGAGGGGCGGCGATTAGTATTCTTTCTCCGTCACCGCACGGATAAAAGTGAAGTTTACGTGGTAAATTGGTAAGTGAATATGATATCAACTTATCATGATTTTGTTTTTTTAACCCCTTGAGGATCGTAAAACCAAACAATTGAAATTCTATTGTTTCGTGACAGCCGGCGGTCGAATGATCCTTGACCGGTACCCACACGCAGAAATCGAAGATAACAAAATATTCTAAACTATTGAGTTTAGAATTTTATATGTATAATGTTTTATTATGTATATTTGTGTGTAGAATCCACCCCTAAAGTAGGTACGGTACAGTGCATGCCAATACATATTTTGTACAGGATTTTACACCGTCTGGACCACAATGTTCAAATTGCACATACTATACTCACGACTATTATCCCCTTAGGGTTAGTCAGAGAGTGTGCGTTACCCCAGCTGGAAAGTAGCTCCTAGAGTGTTATGAGTGGAACAGATAATTAGTGCTCAATCTGCTGAGCATGTGCGCCACGAAAAAACTATTCCTGCTGCAGTAACGCTGTTCCAGCAGGAAAATTCTAAACGAATGATCGGAGAAAGAAAAATTGTGCATGAGCAGAGAGTTTCATATTAGTGCAAAAATGTGCGCCGAAAATAAAATTTGTGCTTCTTCAGGTTTTCGAGATATTGCATTTCCTGCTGGAGTAACGTTTTGCAGAATCGTGTATCTCTAGAGCCATTGCACAGTATAAATATAAGCTAAAGTAGTAAGGAAGCTACGTACAAACGCTCGAATCGACGCACGCCCACAGACGCACGTCTTTACATGGCCCCTAAGCGGACATCGCAGTGCTCTCAGTAGCGCGTGTGGCGTCGAACCGAGTGTTCACTGTTGCATTTTGCGGGCGATGTGCGCGCGATTTTTAAAAATGCCGCGAGTGTATTGCGTATTATACGGCTGCTTGAACTCGGCTGCTTCAAAACCGGAGCTTTCGTTTTTTAAATTTCCTGCTGATGTTGAAAAAAAAAATGATTTATTATAAATAAATAAATAGCTCTTTCTTTTAAATAAATCGTTTGGTTGTTTAGGTGATATTTGGAGTACTTACGTATATTTTTTGAGCGCGCGTTATTTTAATGGTTAAAAATAATAAGAATTGATACTACGAAACTACATCGTTAATAAACTTTGCTTTAAAAATCGATATCTGAGGATCTGTGTGGTTTCTGACAATGAATCCGTTATTAGAATGAGAAAAAGTAGCCGCCATATTAAACTTTTTAGTTATTTAACCGACTGCTTTGAAAATCGATATCTGGGGATATGTGTGGTTTTTGACAACGACTCCGATAATAGTATGAGACAAAATAGCCTCCATCTTGAACTTTTTAGTTATTCGACCGATTGCTCTAAATATCGATATCAGATCTGTGTGTCTAACCGGAGTTTACTAATTGTACCACCGGATGATTTCGTTGAATATATCGAGAAAATTGACGAAAGTTTTCGCTGTTGTTTTCAAAGAGAACACATTAATTGTAAAGTAGCTGTATTAATTTATAAAGAAGTAGACAAAATCAGTTTTATAGTGCCGTGTCCATGTTTACCGATAATTTATTTAAAAAAGCTATTTATTAGAATGAGAATTTTTTACACTATAAAATTTAATAATAAAGCTTTTCGAACATGTCGTACCAGGCGAAAGTATTTTTCAGTGAGTAATTTATAATAACTAACGAAAAATAAAGACTTCTTAAAATATTAAAGATTTTTTAATTACACAATTTTGTTTGTAAACTACTCAATTCATTCGATTATTTGATCATTATAGAACCTAAACAAACGTTTTGAAAAATAATAACTAGCTGAGATACATCGCTAACTAAACAAAAACTTTATCAATTTTACAAAAATAAGAGGACAACCCTAACGCTCAATTGGCGCGTAGGTATATAAAACAAGAAACAGGTCCAGCTTCCGTACTGCTTTAGCTCATATTTATACTGTGGCAATTGTATGTGCGCCTGTAGAATAAACATACACGAGTAGCTTTTGATTTGTGCGTATTTGTGACATAATTAGATTTTCAAAAATATTCTTAAATTTCAAGTAATCACGCTTTATTTAAAATCCGAAAAAAATTCGCAGCGTCTAAACGAGAAAACGCATAAGCTCATTGAAAACTGTATTTGATTCTCTTGTCAAATTTAATAACCATAAAAAGTTTCAAAAGTGTACATACATGCGTTATTGAATAATATTGCTAAAAGTCAAAACGACGGTGTCATAACTTTGATGTCAACATACAAGAAACCGGCTCAACCCAAGATGAGCGGGCTTAAACCAAAAATTAGTGCGTTTAGTCAAATAACATAGTGAAAATTTTCAGCTTGGAATGTTTCGCATATAAAAAGATATAAACAAAAACCAAAAATGTAAACAACGGCTGGTTATCCGACCAAATTCGAATGTCTACAAAAAAGCGACGGATTCGTATGTACGAATCCGTCGCTTTTTTGTAGACTGTACTTTTTTGATAGTATCAATGACCTTCTTAACTTTACTCATGAACCTCAAATTTTCTTGCGGAACTACGAACTAGGTGCAGTGAGCAACAACCTTAACAAAGAACGTTGCGGTGTTTGTGGCGCTGGATCAGAAAAAAAATTTTGTTGCAATGTAAACAAACTTATCCAATCTTTAACGATAATTAGTTTGCGATTGTTTTGATGTGCACTTATTTAGGAAATACGGTGAGTAGAAGAGTATTTCGACATTTTTAAAGACGCTTACCTACGTTACCTAGTTACCTACGTACTACGTGCTTTGAGCTATTTATTTTGGGACTGTAGTCACCATCGACGGAACGAGGTTTGAATTCTCGGTGACTAAAGTCACCGTGGACGTATATCAATACCTACTTTTTTTAGGTGACTAAAGTCACCGTCAACGTTTGAGTGGCGTAAATGAAATATCTATTTATAGTTTATTGCTAAAGACAAGTTACTATGTTTACCAGTTTAATGTTTATTATTAATGTACGAAGGCGCGTGATTTTTGAAGTTTCGCCCACATATTTAGTTATTGTAACACTAAAAACATTCCCAGTATGGGAAGTTTAAGATATATGATATTTAAGGCAGTTGTAAAGAGTAGCTACATATATTATACCTTTGATAACAGGCGGACGGAACACTGGCGATGTGCGCGCGTAGCGCGTCGCCAGCCAACAATCTTTCATTCAAAGGTGCTGTTCCTTGTAAACACTGGCCTTGAAGAAACTGCTATTATATAAGCTGCCTAGATTTAAGCCTGATGGATGAAATAAATAGAGTCTGACCAACGAAACGTGACGAGATCTATTTTTAAAAGTTTTATTATGGCAATAATTTTAAGTTAAAGGTATGTTTTGTGTAAGTACTTGAATTTATCATTTTCATACTTAACTTATTTTCTTTTATTGTTCTCGTCTATTATTTTACATTTTACTTCTGAACAACTAATACAATCGTAAATAATTCTAGGTTAATTATTCTGTATACTTACTTTTTCCTTTAATTAAAAATTAACACATTGAGTTACTTAATACGTAATGTACTACGTACTAGAGGAGCTATCCCAAGCAAAAGACTTGTTCTATTTTTAAAAGTTAAAACTAAAGCGCGCTGCAGTGCTAAAATAATAATTTATTGTCTTTCTGAACAATCCAAACATACAGCGCTAGACCGCTTTTTTTCTCACGACCAAAAGGTCTAAAGCGCCGAAACATGGCCGCCGCTGATCTCATGTCTCGGCGATTCATATAATTAGTCAAATGCATGTTATATCGATAATTTAGTGCATATTTACAGGTAAAAAGTGATTCGTTTAGTTTTCTTTGTATTTTCTGGATTCTTTATACAGTACGTTAGCACACATGAAGGCATATTTAAAATAGAACACAGAATACACAAGTATTGTTGCGTCTAGCACCTGCCACAGACTAATATAGTTGGAGCGAGCTGGCTCTAACGCGTGTAGCAAACAATCTAGTTGTGACGTCTTCTCTAGTACGTAGTACATTATAACTCTATGAGTTGACTCTCCAACCATTTTTTGTTTATCTCACCTACATAAACTTCAAGTACTAGTGAGACAAAACCAAAATATTGTCAAGAATATTACATCACATGAACAAAAAGAAGTTTTATCTAGTGAAACGCAATATTTGGAAACAATTTCGTCAATGACAGACCCATTTACCAACAAATTAAATTCTATTCAACTTTATAAGGTGGTTAATATTAATTATGGTATTTCATTATCACAAATGCTTCTTTAATTATTCTTAAGATTTATTTTAATTTACTGATACTACAAATTATTTGTTTGGTTGATCTACAGTTTAATTAAAAAAAAATACAAGTATCAACGTCGTTTTTTCAGAGTAGGTATAATGAGTGTTGACACCCCATGAATTTTTGAATTTGCCGCCATTCTCTCTAGTCACGTTTCGTTGGTCAGACTCTAGGTATATTTTTAATTGAAAGGACATCATTTTCATTGGGCCTTTTCAGAAAGCGCCGGCCAACAAAAAAAATGGTACGTATTGTTAGAACTAGCTATTTGGAGAAATAGTTAATATGGCACAAAAGTTGTAGGATTGCTCTGAGCCAAACTTGGCTCAGAGCAATGTTTCCCAGTTCCAGCACTTTCAGAAATCAATAGATGTATGAAAATGATGAATCATCGAACTTGTATAACTTGGCTCAGAGCAATCCTACAACCTTTGTGCCATAAACACGTACCTACGCCTGGCGTACTCACCATGGAATTCTGTTATTTCAAGAATGCCAAAAAACTGTGCCCAAATAGTACCAAATAGTGCCCAAAGGAAATAAATAGTACCCTTATGGTTCAAAAGTTATAGACATAGTTTGGTGAGTACGCTAGGCGTAGGTTCTACGCCTAGCGTACTCACCTCGTTGCGCGAAAACAGAACCAGCAATGGCTCTCATTTCTATCTCAATAAATAGTACCGGAAATAGTACCCTCTAAGAGTGTAATTGTTATTTGACTTTTACACCGGCGTAATACCACCCCCTCACGAATTTTGGCACGAATGGCACTCTGTGCTGTTGTGTTTCGTCCGGCGAGTGAGGGTTCCGGAGACCCCTCCCACCCCCCCCCCCCTCACAATTGATATGGCAGCGAACTGTAATCTAGATTTACCCCAGGGGGGTACCGACACATCCAGTGTCGGAGAATCCCCCCCTGAGCGTTCTCGCTCAGGCTGCCCTACGTATTCTGGGGAGGGCAAAAGTTCGCCCGTGCCAAGGCATGCTGCAGGCAGGAGAAAGGCGGGACAATTGGCACCCCCTCCTACGCTTCGCGTGGACTTCTGCAATATCAGGGGAATCCACTCTAATTTGAGCGCCGTCCATTACCACCTCGAGACGGCGAAACCGGCCTTGCTCTTCCTCACCGAGACGCAGATATCCCCCCCTCCTGACATCTCGTACTTGCGCTACCCGGGATACAACCTGGAACATGCATTTGTGCCACGAGCCGGTGTTTGTGCCTATGTCAGGGAGGATATGTGCGTTCGTCGCCTTGGCAATCTTGAAGATAGGGACCTCTCCATCTGATGGCTGCACGTCGACTGCGGACGTCATCCTCGCGTCTACGCGTGCCTGTATAGGTCCCACAGCGGTAACATCGGAACTGACCAACTCATCGAGACCGTCCAAACAGCGACAGACTCCCTTCTCCAACGGATCCCCTCGGCCGAGATTGTGGTATTGGGAGACTTCAATGCCCACCACGTCGAATGGCTTGGTTCACGCACAACTGACCACGCGGGTAGAGCCGTTCATGACTTCGCTTTGGCCTACAGTCTGTCCCAATTGGTAACCGAACCAACACGGGTTCCAGATGTGGAGGGCCATGCACCTTCTTTATTGGACCTTCTGCTGACCTCGCACCCAGACGGCTATCAAGTTTCTGTTGATGCACCACTAGGCTCATCAGACCACTGTCTGATTCGCAGCACTGTGCCTCTCACAGAAACTTCAAAACCGCAACCAGCGGCTAGCCGTCGAGTCTGGCATTATAGGTCGGCGGACTGGGATGGGATGCGAAGCTTCTTTGCGTCCTACCCGTGGTGGCGAGTTTGCTTCTCGCTGGATGATCCTGATGTCGCCGCTGACTCTGTTGTTGATGTGATACTGCAGGGAATGGAACTTTTCATTCCAAACTCTGTGGTTCCCATTGGCGGCAAGTCCCAACCATGGTTTGGTCGTTGCTGCAAAATGGCGTCTCGCCAAAAGCGACAGCATTACCAAGCCTGGGCTAATGCGGTGTCATCAAAGGATCCAAACACCAGTGCGCTCAGAAAGAAGTACAACTTTGCCGCCAGATCCTTTAAGAAGGACATCGCCAAGGCGAAGTCATCATTCATAGGTAGAATTGGCGAGAGGCTAGTGCGTCTTCCTTCGGGGACGCGTGCGTTCTGGTCTCTCGCCAAAGCTATCTTAGGGAATTTTTGTCAGCCGTCCCTACCACCATTGCACAAGACCGATGACTGCCTGGCCTATACTGCAAAGGAGAAAGCCGATCTCTTGGGCTCTCTTTTCGCATCAAACTCGACCTTGGACGATGGGGAAAACTCTCCACCAACCATACCGCATTGCGCTTGTACAATGCCAAACGTTCAGTTCCTGCAAAGGTCAGTTCGTAAGGCTCTTTTTTCCCTTGATATCCATAAGGCGAGTGGGCCAGATGCAGTTCCACCCATTGTGCTTCGGACGTGTGCTCCTGAATTGGCACCAGTTCTAACACGCCTTTTCCAGCTCTCTTACACCACTGGCGTCGTCCCGAGCTCTTGGAAGACAGCCCTTGTGCACCCGATTCCAAAAAAAGGCGATCGCTCAGATCCGTCTAACTACAGGCCAATAGCTATTACCTCTTTACTCTCCAAAGTAATGGAGTCCATTATAAACCGCCAGCTCTTAAGGTACCTAGAAGAGAACCAGCTACTAAGTGATCGCCAGTATGGTTTTCGTCGCGGTCGATCGGCTGGTGATCTTTTAGTGTACCTTACTCACCGATGGGCGGAGGCAGTCGAGAGTAAGGGGGAGGCACTGGCAGTTAGCTTGGACGTAGCGAAAGCTTTTGACAGGGTATGGCACAGGGCTCTTTTCTCTAAACTTCCATCATACGGGCTTCCTGAGAAATTGTGTTCATGGGTTGCCAGCTTTCTTACTGGGCGTAGCATCAGAGTCGCAGTCGACGGTTCGTGCTCCGACATGAAGCCCGTGAATGCAGGGGTGTGTGTTGTCCCCTACTTTGTTTCTTCTGCATATCAATGACATGCTGCATAACAACAGCATTCATTGCTATGCGGATGACAGTACCGGGGATACGCTCTACACCGGGCGAGCTAATATTTCTCTGGAAAGCGTCATCGAGAGCCGGAATAAACTTGTGACTGACACCGAGAACATGTTAAGTCATGTCTCGGATTGGGGCCGACATAACCTAGTCCGCTTTAACCCCTCCAAAACACAAGTTTGCGCATTTACCGCGAAAAAACATCCCTTCGTCGTACCTCTGAACTTTGAGGGAGCTCCCCTTGATACCAATCCGATTATTGGAATCCTTGGCGTCGATATTTCGAGTGACGTTCAGTTTCGTGGTCATTTGGAAGGTAAAGCTAAATTAGTTTCGAAAAAGCTGGGTGTGCTTAAT
This sequence comes from Scoparia ambigualis, assembly GCA_963921215.1. NCBI lineage: Eukaryota > Metazoa > Arthropoda > Insecta > Lepidoptera > Crambidae > Scoparia > Scoparia ambigualis. The sequence goes on from OY992523.1 coordinate 23,657,019, forward strand.
AGAGCGGGTCAGTATTTCACGCCGGCCCACCGTTTACAACTGTATAAAGCACAGGTCAGGCCGCATATGGAATACTGCTCCCATCTCTGGGCTGGAGCACCCCAATACCAACTCCTTCCATTTGACCGCATTCAACGCAGAGCTGCTCGAGTTGTCGGCGACATGGTTATTTCAGGTCGGCTCGATCCACTGGCTCTTCGGAGAGACGTTGCGTCTCTCTGTATATTGTACCGTATATATCATGGGGAGTGTTCTGAGGAATTGTTCGGCTTGATCCCTGCCGCTAATTTCCTTCACCGCACTACACGCAATCGACTGTCATTCCATCCACATCGCCTTGATGGATGGCGGTCTACTACTGTGCGTTTTTCAAGAAATTTCTTGCCTCGAACTACAGTGTTGTGGAACCAGCTCTCGGCGGCGGTATTTCCGGACCGTTACGACTTAGGGATCTTCAAGAAACGAGCCTATTCCTTCCTTAAAGGCCGGCAACGCGCCTGCGATTCCTCTGGTTTTGCGGGTGTCCATGGGCGGCGGTGATTACTTTCCATCAGGTGACCCGCTTGCTCGTTTGCCTCCTTCTGCTATAAAAAAAAAAAAAAAAAAAAACACTAGAAAGTCATTAAATTTGATAGCAAACTTCTACATACATTGACATGAGGTACAGGCGAACTCATAATAATTTTAATATTATTAAATTTCGTATTATGAACCTACTACATATTACTTTTACTTTTGTTGAAATTAATAGGTGTATATACGTAACGAGGAAGTTTAATATCAGTTATATAATTGATTATAATTATTTTTCTTATAAATAAGATCCATGTTTTCCAAAATATTGACTATCGTATTTTTGCTGGATTTCATAAAGTAAAAGCACCTTCTATATAAGGAACTATTTGCCTTATATCTGAAATTGAAAGCTCAATATTGTGCGAGAACAATCTGTTACTTTTGTTGATCATAGTGCAACTTATCGACGCGCGACAGCGATGCATCTTAGTATGAACAAGTTACAATAGATGGCGCTTATCACACTTCTTACTTTAGTTACTTACAAACTGACCTGTATTATGAAAGTGCTAAAGATCAATATTGCAATTCACAACAATTTACTTGACGCCGCGGTGGGAACGCATAGTTTTCTGGAACCGATTTTTTTAGTCGTTTACTTTGCCTTGCCACCGCAACCGCAAAGGTTTGCGAATAGTTAATTTGTGAAACAATTAATGAAAAAACTTGTGAATTTTGTTTCATTGTGATGTGAGTGATCTTTAAATGAGTAAGTACCTATGTATATTTCATCTGTAATAGCATTTTATGTTCATGTCGATTTGCAGTTGATCTTTCATTAGCTAGGTAGGTACCTACTCAGTTTGAATATATTATATATACTTACCTACAGAAATACGTTATTGTTTTTTATTAATCGTAGAATAACAAATTAAATCATATTCTTAGTTTTCTGGACTGTATAAAGTTTTTAACTGTGTCGCGTACTTACCGGTGAAAGAATACTACCACCCCCTCTTCGCTTGGGTGTCGTAATAGGCGACTAACGGACTAAAGACTGCACATACATCCAACAGCTTAGAACGGCGATGGGACCACCACCTGTCACGCTGAGCACATGTGCAGTCGCTATTTATGTAGGTATGTATCTATATTAATAAAAATCAATTGCCAAAATGTTTGTACGCGCATCACTTCAGAACGGCTGCACCAATTTGGCTAATTCTTTTTTGTTGTATTTGTAATTGTCGGGACAAGGTTTGTATAAAAATGAACGTTTTTGGAAATTCGTCACGGGGTAAGGGGTTCACGCGGACAAAGTTGCGGGCGGGCTGTCATTCACGATCAACAAATCATAAATAAGCAATGCTTGATACATAGATATAAGTTGAAGTGGGTGTCATTCACCCTCGACTACAAATTTTGTGATTTATAACAGTTATCACTAGATTTATAGTCGAAGTAAGAATCACCGCTAAAAACCGGCCTTCGTAAAAAAAAATCCGCATCCAAATCTAGGATATTGAGGAGCTACGGTGCCAAAGACAGTTTTTTGGCCACCCTTGGTTTACTGTTATTAAATATGTACCTATTTTATTTTAGGTCGTCGTCTATTAGTGAACTCCATAGTTATTCCAATCTTAATTCCTTTGGTAATAAAAATAATATTTTACCATTCACTGTGCTCGACTGTACCACACGTAATTTTTGTATGTAGAAGTTTGCTATCAAATTTAATGACTTTCTAGTGTAAAAGTCAAATAACAATTACACTCTTAGAGGGTACTATTTCCGGTACTATTTATTGAGATAGAAATGAGAGCCATTGCTGGTTCTGTTTTCGCGCAACGAGGTGAGTACGCTAGGCGTAGAACCTACGCCTAGCGTACTCACCAAACAATGTCTATAACTTTTTAAGTATAAAGGTACTATTTATTTCCTTTGGGCACTATTTGGTACTATTTGGGTTCAGTTTTTTGATATACTAATAAAAGTTGTAGCTTGCTCAGATTTCCCAAACTGAGGTGAGTACGCTAGGCGTAACCTACGCCTAGCGTACTCACCAAACTATGTCTATAACTTTTGAACCATAAGGGTACTATTTATTTCCTTTGGGCACTATTTGGTACTATTTGGGTACAGTTTTTTGGCATTCTTGAAATAACAGAATTCCATGGTGAGTACGCCAGGCGTAGGTACACCCATAAACTATTACTCCAAAGGGCTAGTTCTAACAATACGTACTATTTTTTTTTGTTGCCGGCACTTTCAGAAAAGGCCCAAAAATGTATGGAGCGGAATGATCTTGACATGATTTAAATTTAATTTGACGAATAAAACAAAACATAAGAGCTAATAAAATAATTATTGTTTTATTAGATTATCATCACTAATAGGTATCACTACTAGGTATTGTGTTAAAAAATACTTTTTTAATAGGCATGAATAACGCAAATCAATACAGTACAATTGTCGCAGCTGATGACCACCGCAGTACAAAAAAGTGGTAAATATTCTGAATAATCTACACTTCTAATATTACACCAGTCCATCAGGGAAGTCCGCAACTCAATTCAAACTAGAGTGCTTTATTTAAATGAGGTTTAGGACCTCTTCATAAAAGAGCGGTTGAACCGCGCAGTCGCGAAGCTGCTGTTAGCGACTGTCACATCCACTTTGTACTCGAGCGTCTGTCGCGCTGCAACCGTGCTACTTTAATATGACATAATATTTAACTCTTAGGAGACATATCATATATCACACATTGTGTGGATTGAATGCCGAGCCGTGTGACAGCAGCGCTTATGCTGCAGTCGGCGCAACTAAAACGTTAATATGTAAAAACGCTCTAAGACTCAAACACCAAATCTTGTGTTAATTAGTTTATATTTCAAATACTTTTTTGTATATGTAATTGTGCTTATAAACTGTTTTTTCTAGGTTTCCATTCAATAGATGCCATTGAAGAGATGCAAATAATTTACTTTCTCCGGACCAGCGTGTAAGAAATTGCAAACAAATGCCAGTGAGAGACCAAATTGCGAGAATTTTTTTAATTGCTAGTTCGTCTTTCAATATAGGTACATACTCAAAATTTAAAAAAAAAATGGGTAACCTTTGAAAATCAGCCTAGAGACACAAAAACTGTATATTTAGAATATAAACACTTGCTTTTCCCTGATCCTCCAAAAAGAACAGACCCAGTATATAAATTGTTATATGATAAATTTAGTATGAAAATGTCTATCGACGCAATTTTCATTTCTATCAAAAGAAATTTTACGTTTATTTTCGATGCTGAACAAAAAGCTCGTGTAGATAACGACGCAAACTTACGAAAAATAGGAGAGATCAAAATGGAAGATAATTACAAACAACGCGAGCACAGCACTCCAAGCACGGAAAGTGCGTCTGAAGATGAAATTGAAGGAAGCGATGAAGAAGCAGAAGACACAGAAAAATTCTCAATTTTTTTTGATATTCGTGAATGGCAAGAAGTTGAACCTCTGCAATATTTTTTACCAAGACATGATAGTTTAAAACCAACAATTAAATATAAAAGTGTAAAAAAATGCAACGGCTAAAATGGACTGGACTACTGCGCGAAAAAATCTGGAAACAAGCTCATAGTCAATGTACGTGGATCTTTAAATCAAATAATGTCCGTCCAAATGGTGACATCGTCTGTAGAGGATATTGTAAACAGTTAGGATGTAATACTAAAATTAATGTTTACAAAACAAAAGCTTGTTTATCAACAGAAAATCTTGTAGAGATGAAATGCACATTATTGAACTATTATAAAAGAGTAAAACATGATCAGAACGTTAAAGTTAAAATTACTAAACTTCAAAAACAGAATTTGTTTTATACTTTGCAACTGAATCAACCTAAGACAGTCAAAAATTTATTGCATGACCAATTCATGGAGACAGATGATTTTGAACCGGCTATTATACCAAAACTGCATTCTTTACAGCAATTAAAACATACGACAAGACTTAATAATTTTTTCATCCATCACCTATATTTTCTACTTGGATTATGGCTTTTACATCACCATATAGGGAATCTATTCGAAACATCTGCTTGTTTCCTTTTTTTGTGTTATATTGGACCAATGAGCAAATAAAATTCTATGATATCTATTTAAAATCAAATAAATATATAAAGGTATCAATAGACGCAACCGGCTCCATTCTGAAAAAAAATTATTTACCTGATGTCAATATTTACACCGAAACCGAAAATAATAAAAAGAAGCATATATATTTGTATGTTGTGATGTGTTATCTGGAACACGGAAGCAGTGTTCCTCTCTGTCAAATGCTATCAGAAGATAATACTTTACAAAATATAGAAAACTTTTTGAAAGAGTGGTTAGACAACAAAAGGGTGCCTAATGAGTGCATTACTGATGATTCTTCTGCCATCATCGGTGCCAGCATTAAAGCTTTTAACCGTTTCGATTCTACCAATTATTATTTACAGAAAATTTTCGACTTATTAGAAAATAAAGACACGGTAATTCCACAATGCTATATGCGACTAGATAAATCACATTTTATAAAAAACTTATATAAGCAAGCTTGTTTTGAGCATGTTGATAATAGGGTAAAGCATTTTTATATCAAATGCTTAATACTTATGCGACAAACTGAATGCTACCAAGACCTGAAAAATATTTTAGAATTTGTGATAACTGTTGCATGTAATAAATTTAATGGATTGACAGATGACAATCAGATATCTAGATGCGCTAGTTCTTTAACGCAATTACAAACAATGTTAAGTAATTTGCAGAACCCTTTCAAGGAGAGGAGAAGACCTTCGACAACGATCATAGAAAAAGGCTTCGACGAAGACAAAATAATTGACAACCCTTTAGTTCATCACTGTAATGTTATTGAAAGACGAGAAAATAATTATAATGAGAAAATGAAAGAAAACCTAGGAGTTCGAAAACTTGTATTACTTTCCCACCTTTATAAAATTTCTCAAGCGTATTTTAATAAAAATTCCGATGTGGGGGGAAATTATAAACAAATATTATAGTTTGGCAAAACCAAGTCCATCAAGCTCGAATGTTGAGAGTTACTTCAAAGATATAAATCATAATTTAATGTATGCTGACAGGGAAAGACTAAGACTTGATGATTTTTTACAAAAACACATTCCTCATAACTATCTCAGGTTGCCTTAAATCAGCTATTAGTATTTTAAACCGAATTAATTCACCCCCTAAAACAATTAAAAAGTACCTGAAACAATATTACAAGCAGATGATTGTACAAGTTTTACTCAGGAATCTGTGTTTTTGGATTTGCCACTAACGAGCCAGAATTGGAGAGGTCAAATGACATCGACGAATAAAATACCGAAACCGGTCCACGTTTTAAAAAATGGCTCACTTGTGTCGTCCTATTTAACGAATGTAGAAGTATTTAATACTTGTTCTTTTGATAGCATACTTCAAAGTATGGCGGTCGCTTTCATGGATAGAGCCAAAGTTAAGGCATACATAATAAAAAACAAACAAAACGAAATATGTGAATTTATTACACTTCTGGGTTCTGATGGAAAAGACAAAACAGATGTATATAAAAAACGCACTTCTTTGTTATTAAAGTACGTTGAACATGACCAGGAATCGGAGCATAAAATAATAAACTGTGAAAGCAATACATCGCATATAATAGAAAAGATACTATATCCAACTTTTCACAGTGCCATAAGACAAAAAAAATGCACAAACACTCGTTGTACTTCTGATCCTAATGTATTAACAAAGATTGCATATTTACCTATAGATGAAAATATATTTAATGATAATGAAGGTATTCGATATTTAAATAAATCAATTAATAAAACAATATTAAAAGATAAAGGAAATTGTTCTGTCTGCAAGAGCCAAGTAAAATTTGAATATTTTTTAATGAAACAATTATTTATTGAATTTTCATTAACTCCAAAAATTAGGATTAACGACGTTCCAATACATATTAAAGTACACAAACGGAAATACACAGTATTGGCAGTGATTGAATTTATACCAGGCGCTACCATCGGCCATTATCGAACTTGGTGTTATCGAAAAATAAATAACTCTTGGCACTGTTACGATGACTTACAAGATCTCTGCCTTTAGCAGAAATTATAGCAAATAATATTACTTACACATTATAAATTTCGTAATTAGGGTGTTATTTGATTCTAAATTAATAATAATTAATAATCTGATAGTAGAAGTTATTTACTGTGATTATAGAAACAAATGTGATTATATGTACGAATATGTAGTAGATATAAGATTTTTTATATTTTAGGTAAAGGACAAGTATTGAATGTGTTATACAATGTGATAGGGGTGGTACTTCTAACCTGTTAAGGCTAAGTACTACATCTATATTCATCGACCAAAAAAATAATATGGATCTAAAAAAAATATATTTTTTTCTCACCAAAATAATCTCAAACATACGAAACAAAGTAATTTATTAGTTAGCCAGTGTCATTAGCTACCGTTTTTCATTTTTTTCATGTTTCTCCGACGTATGAAACCTTTGATATCGCATAAAGTAAAAATGGTCAAAAATTACAAGGGTAGGGGGTAGGACCCCCCATATAATTTTTTTTGTCGATGAATTTAGACCTAGTAGGTACTTAGTCTAAACGGGTTAGAAGTATCACCCCTATCTCATTGTATACATATTGTGTACTATGCTGATTTAATTCTTTTTTCATTGTGTTATCCGTATACCTATTTAAGTTTTTAATTTATTTCTTATGTTACTATAAGGTTAATTACTTGTCACCAGGATAGGCTGTCATGACACAAAATAAAAGCAAAGAATATTAATATCATAATCAAGGTGAATTAATAATAATAAATAATCTGATAAGACTGATTTACTGTTATTGAAATAAGAAATGTGATTATACGAACAAATATGTAGATATAAGATTATTTTCTAACTTAGGTATATATTTAATGTGCCATCCTTATAACTAAGTATGCGGTTTGTTTTCATTGTGTATTAAATAGTATTTAAGTATTTAATTTATTTCTAAAAAGTTATTAATGGTTGCTTGCCATCTATGAATAGTGGTAGGTAAAAATAATATTTACTGTAAATATTATTGGTCTTAGTTAAATCGTTCATGGCGATTCTCTAGGAGTTTATGCTGTTGAACGTGATGGTGCGCCCGAAGATGGCTCTTACTACGGATTCTTTTTTATCCGCCTCTGTGGTCTAGTGGCTAAGCTACCTGTTTCAGACCCAGAGGTCCCGGGTTCGATTCCCAGCGGGGGGTACATCTTTGTGTGCTCGGTTTGGTTGGTGGTAGGGCTGTTAAGTCCGCCTGGCTAGCTACCACCATCTTATCTAAGTCTGTCGCCATAACAACGATGTTTATAGCATTGTTGTGTTCCGGCAGTTTAAGATAAGATAGCCAGTTCCTCAGTGGTTGAGGATTCCGGGTGAAGCGCGCTTCCACCTTCGGCCTTATCGTCACTTACCATCAGGTGAGATGAAGGCCAAGCGCTTACCCGTTGCCAATAAAAAAAATAAAAATAAAAATTCTTACTTACGGATCTTCTTAGTAAACTTTACCATTATTTTTATGAATCAAACGCGCTGGAGATGTTAGGGTGCACAAATCCTTAATATAGTAAAACGAAACACCCATAAGGCTCGTACTAGTAAAGGATTCAGACGGTGTGGTGTGTCAGTCCGACTACACGTCCACCTCCACCTTGTCTACTTCGCCAAGTATACCAACAACTGTGGCATATCTATCTGCTGTGAGTTGAAGCACCCTTTTTGTCGCTGTTACAAAAGGTAGGATTGCGAAGCGAGCAAGTCAACATCCCCAAACTTTTAAATTTATTGGATTTGATATTTTGTAAAGGGTTAATTGACCTGCGGTCGTCTATACCTTAGTTAGTAGTTACCTATCTGATTGATATTTTCAAATAAAGCATATTACACTAACATATTTTTTATTAGTATCTCCTTTATTAATGCTTACTCACGGTTACTTACCTATTTTTTAAAGGATTGATTATGTTGAACTATGGTTTTAGAGATTTATTTCTGTAATAGTACTGTAAGGGTTGATTTCCCTTACACTAAAAAGATGATTGATATTGATAACTGATAATAAATTGATAAGGCAGAACGGGAATGATAAATGAAACCGTTCAGTAAGAGTGTAGATTTGTCACTAATTTATTAATTGCATAAATCGAATGGTACAATTTGCACACGCTAGCAAAACGTGGCGATTCCGTTTGATTACCCAATAGCTATATAATAATGCACTTATTCTAATTTTATATGTACGACCAACGACACATAAACTCGTACATCCTGCGCCTCCAAGAAGAAATAGTTAATTTTTAGTCCTTTAGTTCTAATAAAAGTCTTTATCTTTAATCACTAGGGATTTCAAATTTAATTGAACGGTTCATAAAGGGGGAGGTCGTCTTATCGACACTTAACACTGATCGACGCACTTCAATAGGGACACTTTGAATACCCGGCACATTGATATTCACTACACTATCCGTGTCCGCCTCAACCTGCGCCTGCTGCGTCGGCGCGGCATAGCGCGGCGCTGGCGCTGGCGGTGGCGGCGGCGGCGGCGGCGGCGGCGGCGGCGGCGGCGGCGGCGGCGGCGGCGGCGGCGGCGGCGGCGGCGGCGGCGGCGGCGGCGGCGGCGGCGGCGGCGGCGGCGGCGGCGGCGGCGGCGGCGGCGGCGGCGGCGGCGGCGGCGGCGGCGGCGGCGGCGGCGGCGGCGCGCTAGCCGCGGCTCGTCGGCGCTTCACCACCACGTACCCAATGATGCTCGAGGCTAGTGCTACCAGTCCAATGGTGATATACCCAAGAGTATAATGATGTACATCATGTATACTCAGCTCACTACTTGATTGTTCCTTTAACTTGGTTATCTCAGAGTTTAACAGATGCCACTCCTTATCATGTGTCTCAGTGTTGGTGATCTGTATCTTTGAAGTGTTCATAATTTTATTTAGCACTGATACCTCTGGGACTGTGAAACGTTGATTGATATTAAGCTTATTGAAGAAGTTGTTGTGCGAATGTATAACAAAGTCATTGCTCTTTAAAGTACATATAGGGCCTAGGTGAATGACCCCTATGCCTTTTAACACCTGTGACATAATACCAGATTGACAAATTATGCGTACTACGCATTCTTCGCAACAAACAAATAGCCACGAGTTATCAGCATGTAATTTTATCCATTTCTCTTCGCAACTTGAAACCTCTGACGCACACGGCGAACTAACGCCGCTTACCAGTTTGATGTCGCAAATTGATTGGTTCATTTTTGATGTGTGAATAGGTTTGTCTATAGAACATATTATCTTTTGCTCCGGTAAGTGGTGGCATGTCTCTAGGTCTAGTTCCGATAAAAATATAAGTGATTCTTTATTGATATTAAACCCTACGTAAGGGTAGTGCGGAATGATATGATAGTAGGAATAGTTTCGTTTCTGCGGGATAGTAATAATTTTGTCCAGTTCGTAGACATCGCTGCTTAGTATAGGTATTTTGATCTCCATGATAAGGTATTGATTAGTTACTCTCGCTGAAACTTTTAATAATCGGTACATATTAATGATGTTCGTGTTATCTGTTGGTAGTACGAGATCTCCTTGGAGTTGTCTTGAAATAATACTTATTTGTTCTTCCAGTTGTTCCGGTGATATAAGGTGGGAAGAAATATGGCCTTGGTTAATGTCTGCCACAGTGTCAATTAATGTTTGTTGCACGCGCCGAATGTTGGACACAATGATATGAGCTGCCAAGGACGAAGTCGTGAAGTACATAGCGTCTGATGTATCTACCTTGATGTGGTTGACCTCTATGGTTAAATTGTTTAAATGATTTTCTATAAGTGAGAATTGGTTCTTCATGACAGTTTCATGCCTTTTCAGAATGTTGTATTCGGCCACGATGATAATAGTTTGGTTGCGCAACAGACCTTGCAGGTGGTTCTCATTGTGTTTAATTTTTTGTATATCCTTTTCGTACTGATCGGCAAACCCTTCGTCTAAAAACTCCAAATAATGAATTAGCAATGTAAGCAACCCCGTTTATTAAACCTCTTTTTTGTCTTCGGCGTCTGTTGATGGTAAGGAGCTGGTTGTAATGATTAATCTCATTGAGCTCATGTTCCAATTGCAAGGTCACACTCCTGTATTGTGCACTTGGTCGGGAACAGCCTTCTTTGATATGCGATATATAATTTTGTATATTATGTAAAGCCTGCCAATAAGTACTCATATTATAATACACGACAAGGTTCCACTCGTCCCTAATATATTGTAGATTTGATATTTTGTCAAAATATATTCCTTGATCGTTGTTTAGTGCTGCGATATTATAATTTAGTTTTTGCTGTTGTTGACTCGGTGATATTAAAAGAATTGCAAGTAGGAATATGCTTAGGAAGAAATTTTTAAAAATGTTTTGCTTTCGACGTCTTTGCTGGCGTGATGCCGCTTCAGTATCGGAGGAAGTATTCATCTGTGGATTTGATGAGGGTGATGGTACCAAGGGAACTAGTTTTATAACCGGTCTCTTAATGATATTGTTGTTAGTTTTTAATGATACGACTCTAACACTTCCATCGCTTCCCGGGTGTAGTTCGAGCACGCGCCCCATTGCCCACTTCCCGGGAGGCATGTTATCCTCCTTTACTAGTACGACGTCGTTAATCTCAATGTTTTTGTCAGGCGACTTCCATTTTGAACGCAGCTGAAGTTGTTGCAGGTAATCCGAAGACCAGCATTTCCACAACTGTTTATTAATTGATTGTACGAGTTGCCACCTTTTTGTTAAGGTAATTGATTCCGGGTCAGTTTGAGGCTTGGCTAGCAACGATCCACCAACTAAGAAATGCGCTGGCGTCAGTACTTCATCGCTTGAATTTTCCGTAAGAGCGCAGAGTGGCCTCGAGTTCAGGCACGCTTCGACTTGATGTAAAACCGTGCAGAACTCCTCATATGTTAATTTCTGATCACCAATGACTCTTTTAAGATGATATTTTAATGATTTTACGGCCGCTTCCCACAACCCCCCAGCACTGGGGTAAGCGGGGGCGTTGAAGTGCCACTCTATATTCATTTCAATGATGTTATTAAAAAATCCTTTGTTGATGTTAGCTATGATCTCCTTATATTCGACTTGGATAAGTTTATTAGCGCCTACGAAGTTTGTCCCGTTATCACTGTACATGTGGCTTGGGACACCACGACGGGAACAAAACCTTCGGAATGCAGCGAGGAAGGAGGGCGTACTCAAATCCGACACAAGCTCCAGGTGTATAGCCTTGGTCGCTAAACAAATAAAAACTGATACGTAGCCCTTGGTGGTACGAACCCCCCGACCCTTGTTAAGTTTTAAATCTATGAACCCCGTGGAGTCAACTCCACAGTTCGTAAAAGGTCTCGACGGGACTACTCTCGCTTGCGGCAACTCAGCCATGATCGGTTGATATTTATTGTGGCTAAATCGACGACATACGACACACTGCCGTAACAGCCTTTTGACTGTAGACATTCCACTTACTATCCAATAAGTATTTCTGATATAGGTCAGGGTCAGTCTAGGTCCACCATGCAGCGTCGTTATATGCGCTTGATTTATGATTAGTTCGGTAAACCGATTACGTCCATTTAATATGATAGGGTGTTTAGCATTCCAAGTAATATTAGAATTACTTAATCTACCACCAACACGCAGCAGCCCGTTTTTATCAATAAACGGATTTAAACGTGATTGCTATTTTTGTGAACATTGCCTTTATTTTTGATATTTTCTAAATCTTGTCTAAATTCTATAGATTGAACAGTTTTAGTAATGATGCAATAAGACTCCTTCAATTCACTTGATAACAATGTATCTGCCGTCGGTGAGTCACTCCGGCGTCGTATGCGCGCGGTGAAACGTAACATCCATGCTATTGTTTTTGCAATAAAAGTAATAGAACTATGTTTATTTAATTGTTCTATTACTAAATCTGGCTGATAATGACATAAGGCCGTTATCACATTGGATTTTTTCAATTCAATGTTAGGTTGTGGGTAAGAAACTACGGGGATGCAATCTAAATGTATAATAGTGAGCCATTCTGGCCCTTCCCACCACAGCGGATGCTCTAACAATTGCGTGACGGTGACACCCCTAGTCGCACAGTCAGCAGGGTTGTATTCAGACTTAACGCAACGCCATTGCGGTGCTTTCACAAGATCTTTAATTTGTTGGGCTCTGTTAGACACAAATTGTTTCCAGCGTGATTGATCGCCGTAAATCCAACCTAGAGTTATCATTGAGTCGGTCCACGCATGGATGTTGATATTTTTGCTAGACAATGTTTTTGTGATCTTTGATAGAAGTTGAGCTAACAAGAGTGCCCCACAAAGCTCGAGCCGTGGAAGCGTCATTCTTTTACTTATCGGCGCTAATCTTGTTTTTGCTGCCACGAGCCTCGACGTGCTCTCACCCTTAGGATTGATTGTAAGGCAATAAACACAACAGGCGTACGCTTTTTCAGAAGCATCACAGAACCCGTGCAAGTGTATGATACCTTCAGTGTTACCCAGGTGTCGTGGTATGTTAAGCTTTGATATATTTGTGAATTCATTACGCATTTGAACCCACTGCTGTAACAAATCTGTTGGTAATTTCTCATCCCACGATACACCTGACTCCCATATCTTTTGAAATAAAAGTTTGGACTTTATTGACAGAGGTGATAACCATCCGAGAGGGTCAAATATCTTTGATATGTCTGATAAAACTTCTCTCTTAGTACCATGCTGAAGTTGAAGATTGTCGAATTTGTTATCATAGGTAAATGAGTCTGATGAAGGATTCCATTTTAAACCAAGGGTTTTACGCGATTCTGAACAACGAAATTCGAAAGGACTATTCAGCTGATGGTTTGATAAATGATTAACTAGTTCCTCTTCATTGCTTGACCACTTTCTTAAGTTCATTCCAGCCCCGCGTAATATATTTATTAACTGATCCTGTATGGCCTTGGCCCTTTCTAATGAGTTATGACCTCCCCAAGTAGTCATCCATGAAAAAGCTGTTGGTTAATGCTGATGATCCCAAGGGGTATTTTCCAGCATCATCCTTCGCTATCTGCTTAAGGGTCCTCATTGCTAAGTAAGGCGCCGCCTTTGTACCGTATGTGACAGTCGTAAGTTGATAATCGTCCAGCGGCTCCTCAGGGTTAGATCTCCAGATGACTGATTGCAGACCTTGGTAGGACTTGGATAATAAGATGCAACGAAACATCTTTTCAATATCTGCTGTCATAACATACTTAAATTGTCTCCAATTTATAATGAGAGTTTGGAGATCAGCTTGTAGGTTGGGTCCGCGCTCCATCAAGTCGTTAAGGCTGTGTCCGCTGGAAGTTTTGGATGATGCGTTGAATACGACTCTAAGTTTGGTAGATGTAGAATCCAACTTAAGTACCCCGTGATGCGGCAGGTAACATACCGGCTTATCGCTGTCAGTGCGCACCTTCATGTGACCCAGGGTGCGATATTCTTCCATGAAATCTTTATATCCATTATAAAATGCTTGATTATTAGTCATTTTGCGTTCTAGTTGATAAAACTGCGCTAATGCCTTCCCTTTGGAAGAACCGAGCCTCTCCTGGTAGTCAGATCTCATTGGAAGGGCTACCTCGTACATGCCATTAGTTAAGCGTCTAGTAGTTGATAAATAGAAATCCTCGCAAAATTGTTCGCCAGCTGACATATCACTGGTAGGGTAAGTAATTTCTTCTACTTCCCAAAATCTTGATAAATCTGATATGTCATGGATAACAACGTTACAATTAAACGTTTTCACGTTACCTGACAAAATCCACCCAAGCCTGGTTTGTTGAGCAATGGGTGCCTGTGACGGTCCCTTGATAAGGCCACTCATGATAATTTGCGAATAAACGCTAGCATCTAACAACAAATCAATGAACCCTTAAATTTCCTACTTGGAAATAACCCAAAACCACCTAATTGCTAAAATAAGGTTTTTATAAATTATAAATACTATTCCAGAAAAAAATTTTAAATTTCGCCCAAAAACAAAAAAGTCGAAAAAGACTTAGAAAATTTTCGGCCAAAAACTTCAAAATTTAGATTTTTCCAAAACTTTCTATAAACATAATTTGGACCTAAAAATACATAAAATCAAACTTTTCGGCAAAATTTTTCAGACGAAATTCTTCAGAAAATCCACTTTTAAAATTTTCAGCAAACCTAACCTAACCCTAACCTAACTCCAAAATGTCGTCCGCCGATCGTCGACTGTCTCGCGACGGGCCTCCCGAACGTAGCGCAACGCCCATCCTGATCTGTCAGAGGCAGGAAAAGGTGAAAGACGTGCCGTCCTTTATGGAAGTCGTCGGTCACCTTTGCTTCCAGATCAGGAGGGCGGTGACTGCGGGGAAGTCTGTCATCAAAGCTCATAAAGAGCTCATAGTTGATGCTGCTAGCGAGATCGAAAATTGTCTTGAGTTGCTGCCCACACTATGTCTACCTGAACAACAACCCAGCGACCAAAGCATGCGTGAACTTAGCGATAAGCTAGATAATGGTATGGACGCGGTCCTCAGCGTACAAAATGAGATGGCTGCGGAGGTTCGTCGAGAAGTCTCACAGAAGGTTGACGAGCTGTTAAAGCAGGGTGAACGCCTCGAAGACCTCGTGCGCCTCTCCGGCAATATGCTGTCGGCCGCGCTCAAGGAGCAACAGCAGAACCCGTTGGCACATAGCTCGCTGTCCGAAGCCCAATTAGCCCCCAAAATCCCTACCCCTACCTCTATCCCAACCTACGCTAGTATCGCCGCAAAATCTGTGCCCCCTACTCCTGAAACTTTTCCCGCCATGATTGTGTCCTCCTACGATTGCACCCTTAAGCCCCCGGAAGTGATGTCCCTTTGGAAAAAGGAGATGTCCTTCCGGAAGCACAAATATGCTCCCCTAAAAATCCTTCCTATCCCTAATGCTAAACTAAGGGTCGAATTCGAGACCAAGAAGCAGTGCGAAGAGACCATAGCCCGTCATAACGATAGCCCTAACTTCGTTGCCGAACAAGCGAAGCGACGACCACCACTACTTATCCTTAAGGGAATCTCTAAGGACGTCGCCCGCGACGAGTTAGTGGAGGTCCTCGTGACACAAAATGACGTCGAGCTGTCCCGCATCTGCTTCTTGACCTCGAACAAGAACCCGGTGCTGTACAATGCGGTTGTAGAGGTGACCCCCGAGATGCGCAAAGTCATTCTCGCTCTCGGGAAGCTCAACGTGGATCATAGTAGGGTCCACGTTGAGGACTTCTCCCGCTTTGTGCAGTGCCACCAGTGCCTGCAATATGGACACACAAAGGCTAAGTGCAAGTCGGAGAAGAAGCCTTGTGCCCACTGCTCCAGCCCAGGTCACAGAATATCAGAGTGCCCAAACAAAACCGATAAACCAAAATGCTACAATTGTTCAGCACATAACTTGCGCATGGGCACAAAGGTGGATGTTGCTCACAATGCCACAAATAACCGCGAGTGTCCCCGTATCAAATCAATGGTTCTGCGTTTGCAGAACCAGACCGATTACGGAAACTGACAACTAGACTTAAATCCTTTGTACTATTAAATAAAACTTAAAATCTCTAAAATCAACTTAATAACTTAAACTTAACCTAGACAAAGTTCAATTTAACAAATTTAAACTTAAATAAACAAATTTTAATAACTAAAAACTGAAAATACAAAAACGTCTTAAATAATTAAAATTAACTTAAATAATAAATAACAAGCAATTAACATACAAATTGAAAGTAACTCTAAGTTAACATATTAAATTGAAATAAAGTAACCTAACTACAAATAAAATCAGAGCCACAAAAATATCTCTTAAATTTTAAAATTAATCATCGACACTTATTTTAAACTTAAAAGTAACTTTTTTGAAAACAACAAATAACAAAAGAACACCAAATGAACTCAACAAAAATTAAAAACTTTAATAAATTAATTAATATCAGTCTTAATCCCAAAATTCCTTTTCCTTTCTTTTCTTACTTCTTCCTTCCCCTTCATTCTTTAACTTCGAATCTAAGCGCCCCGCAATTCACTAGAAGTGGACCTTAAGTCCACTTAAAATTTTTAAACAAATGTAGGACTTCTAAGTCCCCTCATAACTTTGGCAATAACAATTCTAAATTCCCGTTTTTCCCAACTGTCCCTAAAAATTCCTTAATATCCCCAAAAATTCCCTTATCCAAAATTGATCCTTAAAATCCCCTTTTCGTTTTAGTTCTGATTATGTTAGAAAAATATCCCAATTTGTCATATTTCTGATTATGTTAGAAAAATACCAAAGTCCCATACTGTACCTCCTAAAGGAAACATTTGCCTCAAAATAACCCAGAGATCCAAGCCAATTACAAAAAAAAAAAAAAAAACAACAAATCAATCGGACGTGATACATTGTAGTCCGGATCCGCTAGGTTTACATGCTGCAAGTGTGACCACGATTTTTTCAGGAATGAATTATTAGGTAAACTATTTATAACTTTTGAGATGACTAAAGCTTCAGTGCTAAATTTAAAGTCTTGGTAGATTGAATGACATTCAATGGTCACCAATCCCTTACTTAAATTTTCTCTATTTCCAATACCTGATATTGACGCATGATATTTTTGTTTTTGTAGGCCAAGTGTTTGAACAGCATTTTCTGATATCAATGATATTTGTGAGCCTTGATCTAAGAGTGCTCTCAAAGTTACGTAGGTACCGTCAGCAGATAGAACTTTTAATAAGACTGTTGTCAATAAGATTTCCTCATTGTCGCCCGCCACATGATATGCGCTATGTTGCTGAGTAATCTTGCTTTTATCCATTACATTGATACTGGAGTGTGTCGGAACGGCAAAGGTGTTTGGTGTAGAAATTTTATTCGTAAAGGCTTCATGTAACAAGGAATTATGGTCACCCTGACATTCCTTGCAACGTTTAGTAGAAACGCACGGATTTTCATAGTGCTTGTACAAGCAGTTTTTGCAAACTTTGTGTTTCATAATTGTTTTCAACTTGATATCCGGTGTCATACTTGCAAACTTCCTGCATTGATACAAGTCATGATTATAATTACAAATTGGACATTTTGATATACGGGTATGATAAGTTTTTTCTTGATATTTATCGCGATTGAAATGATTAAAACTTTTTGATGGGAAGGTCAACGATCTGGGGTTGGTCACATGCCTTGCTACAGATGATGGTGATGATGATGTGCTCTCTCGCTCCCGTTTAACGTAACGTAACGTAAAATACACGGGTTCAAGGGCCATAAATTTATTTTCTAAGAATGATATGAGCTCTTGAAGGTCTGGTAGGTCACGTGGCGACTTACGGGCCACTTTGTAATCCTTTAAAGTTTCGGAATCTAATTTTTTTGATAGTAGGTGAACGAGTAATGGGTCCCAGGTGTTGGTGTCCACACCTAGATTGTGGATGGCATGAATACACTCAACAGACGTGTCATGTAATCTCTTAATTTCGTGTGCTGACTGTTTTTGTATAGACGTCTGGCCTAAAAAGATTTCCATTTGATGGGTAAAAAGCAGTTGTTTGTTGTCGTAGCGGTGTACTAAAATCTCCCAAGCGGCTTCATAATTTTCTGATGATATGTGGAGATGCTGGATTAGGCGCTCCGCTTCCCCTCTTATTTTGCCCTTTAAGTGTTGCATCTTTTGAGAACTAGTAAGAAAATTGTTGTTATGTATAGCCTCAAGAAAAAGATCATAAAAAGTAGGCCATTGCGAATATTTTCCAGTAAACACTGGTATTTCTAGTTGAGGAGTAGACTGCTGGGTATGAGATGTAGAAGACAGCTTCCGGTTAAGTGACCGCTTCATGTCCTTAAATTGTATCTCATACATGACAAATTCTTCGTCATATAAAACGTCATCTCCTTGCAGGATATCATCAATTTCTAAATGTAAAGAGTCAATGATATTCCAACGTCCTTGAATATTTCGCAGCTCGTCTTCCAGTTTCCACTTTTCGGAGATCTCGTCTATATTAATACCTTTGAGTAACCGTTTAAATGCTCTAAAATTTGTACGTTGCTTTGATAATAATTCATCAACCTTACCACTAGGTGCAGTAGCTTTATCCTGCTTAGGAACCGAGTAAGTCAATAGAGACTGCCGAATTGATTGATACATCTCTTTTGTTCTCTCATATACTTTCTCCGTAAAATATTGGCTGCTTTTATCTTCAAATGCAGCTAACTGGAGATCGTTTTGCTCAAATTCCGCCCAGAGGTTATCTAGTGAAGTAAGCCTTCTTTCTAAATACTCTTGAGTCTTTCTACTCGCAGAGTCCTTACTAAAGTTTGAACTAATACTTTTTACGGATTCAATAATACCGCTTTGACGGATAAGTAAGGCTTCCATGATAATGTAAAATGATATGTAAAAGGAACAATCTTACTTTGACTGGTTTGCTTGCCTCGCAGGTGATAGTCACTGGCTCACACTAGCAAGCCTCCCGGCCCGCGAAGACAGGAATGCAAGGCTCCTGGCCTGCACAGCAGCAGCCGCGATAGCAGTAAAACAAGCCTCCTGGCTTGCCTTACGAACGATGAGATGATGCGAGGATACCGGGTGCCGCCCGCACTCGATAATGGATTATAGCTTTGATATAGGGTGATACTAAACGACACTTAGTACCAACCGGTTACACGTATACACCACGCGCGGAAAGTAGGTCACTTGATAAAAGTCGACACGAGGTCCCTGGTTTGACCAGCCCGCACGAGGAGTCAAAAAAAAAACTCGAAGGACCAAAATGTAAGGGTTGATTTCCCTTACACTAAAAAGATGATTGATATTGATAACTGATAATAAATTGATAAGGCAGAACGGGAATGATAAATGAAACCGTTCAGTAAGAGTGTAGATTTGTCACTAATTTATTAATTGCATAAATCGAATGGTACAATTTGCACACGCTAGCAAAACGTGGCGATTCCGTTTGATTACCCAATAGCTATATAATAATGCACTTATTCTAATTTTATATGTACGACCAACGACACATAAACTCGTACAAGTACATTATGATATAAGTGCGGTAAGATGAAAATTACAGCCGAGGCGATATTGCGTGTGCTTCAAGCTGTAATCCTCATATTTGAAATCTCAATGAAAACGAATTTTGACAACGCTAAAAAATAGTCATAAATAGTTATACATGTAAAAAAAATAGTCGCATTATAGTTTCGGCGATAAAGCTATAGGTCAGTGAGGATTATGGCTTGAACGTCAAGCTGTAATCCTCATGTCTGGTGCAAGCAAACGGTAAAATCTTTCGAATTGGTTTAGGTTCCAAAAAATAGTCATGAAATAGTCATAACGACATGCCAAATTTCAGAAATAGTCCTTATAAGACTCCAGAGATATAAAGGTACCCTGGTGAGGATTATGGCTTGAACATTTGAAAACTTCAAATATCTCCGGAACGCCTACGATTTTCGGTTTAAAGTTTATGCCAAAAAATAGTCATGAAATAATCGTATTAAGCGAAAATAAGTTTGAGCTGATTTAATTTGATAATAAAAAGTTTTTATTTTCCCTACATTTCTATGAATGTACAGTCGTGTACAAAATTTGTAACTACATTTGATATTATTGTGAAATATTCCGCTTAATACATATTATTACTTCCAATTAGGCGTTTTCCATGGCAGGTGTTATAATTAAACAAAAAAACAAACATTTATAATTTGTATCCTTATTTATTACAATCGAAAGCTTGCTTTAATACTTAACTTGTTTAATTCTCAGTACATATAATTATGTTTATATCACAGCAATTAGTTTTGATCACAATTATCATAGTTAGTTCAATATCTGTAGGTGTTGGATTAGTTCATTTAGTTTGTTTCTAGAAAATTTCAATAGATGGCGCTGGTAGGTTGAGTGCATTTTCTAAAATCACAAATTCAATAAACGAATCAGACACCAACAATATCAACAACTTTTAATTACTTACATCGAATAAAAGTATAATACTAATTAAAACAAGTACTCATTAAAGTGTAAACAATCATGAAATTTGTCATTGTCTTAAAACTTACAACTACTAAAACTAGTTTTAATCATAATAGTTGTTTCATTGGTATAATCACAGTAATGTTCTATTATCATATATGTATAAAAAATAGCACTTATTAGTTATAAACAAGTAACAATTATAAGTAATAAATAGAAAATTGTCAGTGTCAGAAACCCTTGTGGACTAGTACTGTCATATTCTATACAGATTAATGAAAAATATTTGCATTAATCACAGTCTTTCTATGTTATATCTAACAATTATTGGCGCCTTCCGAGTAGGTCTGTACAATATACACCACATGTAATGAACTTATGTTAAGACTTATCATAAAGTACAAAAAATAAATTTAGTACTATTGCTAAGGTCTCTAATCCAACTACTTCTTTGTGTAAATAAGGCAATGATTTACTTAAAAAATTAAATATAAATAATAAACAAAAAGTTGATAAATTAAATACACAAACGTTCATTAAGCTTATTGACGGGATCAGTAACAATAAAGGAACCAACAACACACATTTTTACTTATTTACCGGCCTGCATCTCACCTGTTTTTAAAATAAAACATTTCATAAAATTAAATCGATTTAAATAGTTAACCACTCACTCTTGGATTTTTTTGACACTTTTTTGACAGTAACTGTCAACGTCAAATTTGACAGAATGGAGCATAAACTATGCGATATTGTGCGATAACAATACATAAGATGAACCACAGAACCGAAATAACTTGAAACTAAACTTGTTCATACTAAAGTAGTCTGTAAGTCTATGAAAACACGGTACAAAGTCAAGTGTGTTTTTGTAGGTGCGGTCTCATGCGACCGCTTGGGGTTTGAGCTCTTAAAGTACCACAAATAGATATTTTCTGCTTACTAGAAATTTAACTAGCATATATTTTATTTGAAATTTCTTATAATAACCGCAACGTAAACGTTTCCGTACGAGAAAGCTTTTGCACGCAAACGTATCACTTATGTTAAAAAGTAACAGAAACCTTCCACTCCAAGAGTAGCGTCTGTTGTATTGAATCAACCCGGCATCGAGACCAAATAGCGATATATCCTTGTCTATGTGCTCCGTTAACGGACGAAACCGGACGGGCGGCTTGTTATTGTAATCTATGTCGAAAGTACGTTCCATACTCACAATAACTTCCAATACGACACCCCGTCTTCGTAAAAGTTTCATAAATTCATTCATACGATCTCTTTAGCACTTAAAATCCTTCACCAGAGTACACATCACAAATTATTTCATGATTTCAATATCACTGGACCAAATAGCCATTTTCTCAAAATTTTGCGAATACAACAACCGACGACACACGTGATCTGTGACCTTGACTTACATTCAACTGAACTTGATAAGAACATAAAGGCCCCAGTACACATCGGCGTATGTTGGCCCACTGCCGGCCATCGCCATTGTGTAGACGGGGTAAATTGCGCGCCACTATCGACAAATTGCCCGATAATGTACACCATTACCCCGTCTACACATTGGCGATGGCCGGCAGTGGGTCAACATACGCAAATGTGTACTGGGGTCTTAACAAGCAAAACAAACTCTGGCCCATCGTACTGCGATCGATGCGTTTGAGTGGAGACAAGGATAGCGCTATTTGACCAATACCGAGAAACAAAAGCGCGCTACTCAAAATGGCGCAATGGACCCAGCATTTTTGTATTTATAGGTACTTACTGGTTTTTGTTGGAATTATATATGTTAACATAGTTATACCACTCAGTCTTGAGATTTAAATGTAAAAAAAAATGACAGCAGGTGCGCAATAATTTTTTTTGAAATTGCGGATGACGTCACAAATGTCGCCTTTAGCAAAAAAAATTACTCTAAAATCAAAACATATTTTATAGGATAAAATGTTTACTAGAAAAAAATCAACCAGTCTCAGGAAGCTCCCATGGGATTCGAACCCACGACCTTTGGATTGCCGGTCCACTGCTCTAACCGCTGAGCTACCGAGACCCCAGAAGATTCGCTGAATTTTTCCTAGTAGTTTGATTTACGCTGCAAGCCAGCGATATTACGTCACTGTGAAGTCTACCCTCACAGTCGTAAGAAATACTATTGCAAGTATTTAACAATCGATAAAGACGTAATTGCTTATAAATATCTTTATTATTGAAATTTTGCATTAACAATGCTATATAAATATAGGACAAAATGTTTACTACAAAAAAATCAACCAATCTCAAAAAGCTCGAATAGGATTCGAACCCACGACCTTTGGATTGCCGGTTCACTGCTCTAACCGCTGAGCTACCGAGACCCCAGAAGACTCGATTTTTCCTAGTAGTTTGATTTACGATGCAAGCCAGCGATATTACGTCACTGTGAAGTCTACCCTCACAGTCGAAAGAAATACTATTGCAAGTATTTAACAATCGATTTTTTTCTAGTAAACATTTTAACCTATATTTATATAGCATTGTGAATGCAAAATTTCAATAATAAAAACATATTTTGTCGTTCTGTAAACAACAATATACTAACTGATATATTTCCTATCCATCAGGTATCAAAATAAAGTGATAATTGCAACAGTTTTTTCGTCTTATAGTATATCTATAAAAATCATTCAGAAATCGGAAACATACTAACGGACTTTACACGCTTTATCTAGTAGTAATAACGACGTATTTCTTACAACTTTTTATGTTATATCCATATAATATGAGATTATATACGGCAGACGCCGTCACCTGTCGTTGGCAAGCTGTTGACGTTTCAACTGCTTGCCACAGGCAGGTCGGCAGCTAGCTGTCGACGGCAGACGCCGTCACCTGTCGTTGGCAAGCTGTCGTCGTTTCAACTGCTTGCGGCAAGCAGTTGAAACGTCGACAGCTTGCCGACGACATGTCGACAGCTAGCCGCCGACTCGACAGCTAGCTGACGACAGGTGACGGCGTCTGCAGTCACCTCTGCCGTCATCAGCAAGCTGTCGACCTGCCTGCGGCAAGCAATTGAAACGTCGACAGCTTGCAGACGACAGGTGACGGCGTCTGCCGTCATCAGCTAGCTGTCGACCTGCCTGCGGCAAGCAGTTGAATCGTCCACAAATTGCCAACGACAGGTGACGGCGTCTGCCGTCATCAGCTAGCTGTCGTTCTGACTGCGGCAAGCAGTTGAGACGTCGACAGCTTGCCAACGACAGGTGACGGCGTCTGCCGTCGTTAGCTAGCTGTCAACCTGCCTGTGGCAAGCAGTTGAAACGTCGACAGCTTGCCGACGACAGGTGACGGCGTCCGCCGTCGTCAGCTAGCTGTCGACCTGCCTGTGGCAAGCAGTTAAAACGTCGACAGCTTGCCGACGACATGTCGACAGCTAGCCGCCGACTCCTAACGTTAGTAAAAAATAAGCAGCAGCTCCATACTTCGCACTAAAATTTAGTGACTAAATAGGCGATATTAAAATATGTAGTATTAATAAAACACTTTTACTAGTTATTAAATGTGTATTATTTTACCTAATAGAACCAGCTTGGGTTTAAAAATATTAGTGGGTCACGAAGGGGCAGTGTGGGTACTACCGGGCCATAGCAGAACAATGTTTGGGAAACACTGCTTTAATAGATTTGAAGCTGTAAAGACGCTTGTTTACAAACAAGTATTTGAAGAAAAGCACTTGTTGAGTTTAATAAAAGACGTTTGCTTGTCAACTAACTATATTTTTAAATAATTCTCTTAAAAAGTAATATAAAAAGTACAAAGGCAAAAGTACAAAATAGGTTGGCATTGCTGGTCGCCAACAGCACTACTAAATTAGTTAGTTTTGAGGGTTGAAAACTGAATCGTATTTAAGCTACTTTTCGGCATATGCAAAATTTATGTGGACGAAAATAAAAAAAAACGTTAATAACTTTAATGACACAAACTATGTTAAGTTACTCTGCGAAATTGAGATTCCGACCGATTCTTATATAATTATGATGGCGAAAACCAAGAATCATAATCTAGTTTTCAGCCATATGTTTTAAAAACGGCCGACAACTGGATTATTTATTTAAGTTTCGGCCATGTTTAATATAAAAAGAGACCTGTTTCTATAAAAATGAGAAATATTAGAAAATCATTTTTATTACGAAATATAATTATTATAACTACCTACTTACTTACACAAAACAGAAAATAGAACAACACTTAAAAATACATGGCTGAAAACTAATATAAATACGGCCGAAAACTGAAATAGGTGGCCGCCGGCAATATCGCAACTTTTAAGAGATTTTTTTATATAATTAAACCATAATTTTTTTGTTAGACAAAGCTTAAAAAACAAAAATTGTTTTAGTTTATTGATTTAAAAAAAATTACTTTACTTTTGTTTACTCTTTCATGGTAAGAAATCGCTCTGAAAACGAAACTTTGCTTAAATGGCCGAAAACAGGCTAATTTACTACCAAGTTAAATTCTGTAAGGCGCTGCACAAACGTAGACATTTTCTGTAGCCGACACGGGACACCGTCTAATACAAAAAAGCGGTTGCAGTATCCCGTGTCGGCGGGCGACAGAAAGTGTCTACGTTTGCGCGGCACCTAAATGTAGGTAGGTATGTATGGAGGGCGGCGCTTGGCACAGATATATTAAAAATTGACAGATATATTACATTACTTCAATACAAAAGCGAAAATACCTACGTCATATTAACCTACAAAAAGGTCATTGGGCATATTTGATCCATATCACAAAAGGTTGCGTACAAAAACCAAATATGTATTGAAATAAAAACTAAATCTCACTTTTTATCACAGACATCTTCTTACTCTTATATGTCTGTGCTTTTTATTCCATATAATTATTTTGTTTAAAATCCCCGGGAGAAAAAATATATTGAACAATAAATGTAGGTTTTCTTACCGATAATGAAACACCAAAGTATTACCTAATTCTAGTTTGATATGCCATCCTGCGGTGCGGTGTGAGCTAATAAGCCTACACCGCAGATGGCATATCAATAATCAAAATATTCCCACGGTATTCCGTGGGAATACATGATGATGATTTTTAGATGATCTTACAATTGATTTTGATCGATCAAGTTTCTTGTAGAATTTTTAGTTTTATTTTTCATTCAATTATTTAGTTACATTGAAGTATAATTAAAGGCCAAAAATATACAAAGTATCATAAAAATCAAAATGTAGTAGGTTTATTTAATATATTTTTTTCGTTAATTCTCCCACGGTTTGCAAGCATGCGATCTATATTATTGTGTTGCAGCGACAATTATTTGCTTAGTCTGCAATATTTTGTTTGTGTTAGCCGTGGATCAAATGTCCTAACAAAATGCCCAATGACCTTTAATAACAATACTTGGAGTCAGCTGCAAGCAGAAGTATACCTTATCTACGCTTACCGAGAGTTGAAGAAGCTTTGCCCACGGCGCGGTCTTTGTATAGCTACGTCATCGAGCGAACACGCTAGGGTCGCCTACTACCGGATAATCTATTTCGTTAACGTGACCGAATAGCAAACAAAACCCGCTCTAAGGTAAGCACCCTCGATAGGGTTGCCACCCTTTCTCTTAAATAGAGTATTGTCCTCTTTTTCATGTAGGCGTACTTTTTATAGTCTACGACACCAATAATGTACGAAAATATAATATTATATATATATTATATACAGTCGTGGTCAACTAATTAGGGACATTCAAGATAGTGAAGAGCAATAACCGGTTATGTACATATAAATATAAAACCCTATTGATTTTTCAGCACCTATTATTTGCATAATTTGGTCCGATTACTATACTATAAATGGCTGTAAATAAGAGAATAATTAAATAGAAAAAAGTATTTAATATCAAAGGTTGAACATGTATTAAATTTTAAGGTATAATTATGTAGCTGTACATTTAATTAAGGACAGTAAAGTATAATGATGAATAGAGTTAAACAAAACGAATAATCTCCAGTATTATAATATTTTTAAAAGCTCCATTTTATTACGTGTAAAATCAGTACCCAGTAGCAAAACCTTTGTTAGTAATTACCGCTTGACACCGATGTGGCATAGACATTATCAGTTTCTGACATGTTTCGATAGGAATGTTTGCCCATGCCTCACAAAAAGCTTGATTAAGTTGATCTAAAGTTGTGGTACGATAAGTTGAAACTTTTTTCTTGATTTCGTGCCAAAGGTGCTCAATTGGGTTGAGGTCCGGGCTATTTGCTGGCCAATCTAGCACCGATACTGACTGACTGGTAAGAAACGACTTGACTGAACGGGCGGTATGTTTCGGGTCGTTATCATGCTGAAACGTCCATATAATAGGGAGATGCTCCTCAGCATAGGGAAGCATAGTTTCCTCCAATATTGTTTTGTATTGATGTTGGTCTAAGTTACCCTGAACTTTTCTCACAGGTCCCACTCCACGTCCAGAAAATGAACCCCAAATTTTAATGTTTCCACCGCCATGTTTCACCTGCTTTTTTGTGAATCTTGGATTCATTTCCGCTTTTACAGGACGCCGTACGTATTGCCTTCCATCTGAAGAAATTAAATTAATCTTGGTCTCGTCAGAGAATAATACATGTTGCCATTGGGCGTAGGTCCAATGTCCATATTTACGTGCAAACGCCAAACGAGCATTTCTATGTTCTTTCTTCAACAACGGTACTTTGCGAGCCACTCTTCCGAACAACCCTGCTTCTACCAGACGTCGTCGAACGGTCCTCGCTGATACACCGGCTCTTTCGTCTGCCCCAAACACTTCGTGTTTAATTAAAATAGAGCCTAGAAACGGATCTTTCTTAGCTAACCTGGTTATCATTCTATCTTCTTGCGGAGTTGTTTTTCTCGATCTTTTTGTCCTGGGCACATTTAAAGCTGTGTTATTGCGCCTGAAATGTTGCACTGCATTGCATACCATAGTTTTTGAACAATTTAAATGTTCTGCTATCCCTCGGTATGACCAACCACGCTCGACAAACTTCATGATAATTGTTCGTAGTGTTGGATCGCAACTTTTATTTTTGCCCATATTTCTTCAAAATAATTCTCAAAACTTAAAATTAAAAATCTGGATTGCCGCCAAAACTACCACAAAACAATAAAAGAAGAAATAAAAAAGTATTGAGATTCAAATTTTGAAAATAGAACGCAATATCTCAGTGTCCCTAATTAAATGGCCAGCCAGCATTCTTTGAACAAATAGCACAGAGCACACTGATAATCTATCAGCTATACTGTAAAGAGGTTTAATGTTTAAGAAGTTGTTATTGTTTGTATAATCGGGCACATCAATGACTAATTATACTTACGTGTAAAAGATATGGAATATTGTTAAGACTCGTTGGAAAATAAAAAATAAATTCACAATAAATTCACAATTTGGCTTAACTAGAGATTGTCCCTAATTAGTTGACCACGACTATATATGTCTATAATAATAATAGCGTAGAACTATTTACGTAAAAGACAAATATTTGTTAAATGTCGCAAAGAGCAACAAAAACACGTTTTAAGGACAAATAAATTAATAGGTAAGCACCTACTCTTTTTTTATGCTATGTAAGTACATTATTTTTGTTCGTCTAACAAAATGAAAAAATACTTTATTCGTCCTAAAAAAAGTAGTAATCCCTACCCTCGACCCGGTCGCATTAAACAAAATATGTTTTAAGTCCTGTAACTTTTACAGACTTACTTACCTAATAATCGTGACCGATATAGTCTAATACAAGTCTAATACTTCAGAATAAGTATGTAGGTATTAGTGCATTGTACAATATTACTGAAGCCCGCGTACCTAAGTAAAACCACCCGAAAATATATAACTATTTAATTAGATAGATGATCAGTTATTAAATGATTGAAGAGGTAGGTAGGTACGTAGGTACTTTATATTATTACATAATCGCAATTCCTGTCGAGCGGCAGTGGCGAACATAGAAAAAAGTATCTACATAGATACTTACCTATGTACCTACTTAAAGCACTTTTTTATAAGTCTATCAAAGTTTCAAATACTTACACTAAACTAATTAGTAGATAATAACAAAATTCATTGGTGTTTCTCATTTTCAAAAGATTTGTCATTTCATTAATATAAAATATGTCTAAAGTTAAACATTTTAGTACAAACACATTACTTTAACTACAAAAAATTAAATGTTTCTATTTGTTTCTGGCTTAAGCAACCATCCCTGCACAACCATGAACCTATATAGGTTCATGAGCACAACAACACAGTTACATGATTGTGGGTGTGGCTAACTGAGCGGTAGCGAGAGCGGGGGAATACCGCGGTAAATGAAGGCAGGCACTTCAATATAAAATACTAGCGGCCGCTCGCGGTTTCACCCGCGTGGTTCCCGTTCCCGTGGGAATATCGAGATAAAAGTATCCTATGTGTTAATCCAGGTTATAAACTATATGTATGCCGAATTTCATCTAAATCCATTCTGTAGTTTTTACGTGAAAGAGTAACAAACATCCATCCATACGTTCCCGTGGGAAAATCGGGATACAAAGTATCCTATGTGTTAATCCAGGTTATAAACTATCTGTATGCCGAATTTCATCCAAATCCATAAAGTAGTTTTTACGTGAAAGAGTAACAAATATCCATACATTCTTACAAACTTTCGCGTTTGTAATATTAGTAGGATAACGTCTTTATGGGCGGAGGAAGGCTCGGGATTGGGCAACGGGTTTGCAACAAGATGGGGCTGTGAGTTGGACGGTTGTTTATAAATTACACAAAATCAGTTAGTTAATAGGTCTGTACGTTATTATATAATTAACATGGAAAGTCATTAAAATGTAAATAAACAGAACTAAGGTTTACTTCTTGTCAAAAGTTACTAAGATCATTAATTAGTGTAGGTAAGTACTAATTTAAAAATGCAATAGATGTTAATGGAATGGTAAGTAGATCTGTTTTGAGGTTTTAAAACTAAACAAAAAAATTACGTAATACCTACTGCACTACAGTAGAGTAGAGCTTAAAATAATTATTTTATAATTGGGTATGGTTATGTAAAGCCTTTGTAGATTATGCAAAGGCTTTTGATAGCATACATCATTTTGCAGCTATCAAGGCTTTAGCTTAGAGAATCGCACGGCTGAGCACAGCGAGTCTGCAGGTTAGACTTCAAATTAACAAGTCGAAGACGAAAATAATGACCAACAGTACGAAACGTATTGTTGAGGTAGATATGGGCACAAGATACATTATGTCGATCAATTCAGACCTATATTTACTTGGGCCAGGTAGTAGGTACGCTTCGAAAACAGGCAAAACAAGGAGATCGATCGCCGCGCGCCGGTTCGATAATGCTACTGGTCCATGAAGGCGTTCATGAAGGGAGACCTTCCAATCACGCTGAAGCGCTAACTCGTCGACATGTGTATCCTGCCCGTCCTAACATACGGTGCACAAGCTAGGTCATCATTGACGAGCTTCAAAAATCCAGGCTTAAGATTTGTGAGAGGGCAATGTAACGTACCTACCTAGTACCTATACTCGGTTATACAAATGAGTCGACCGAATTCGCAATGCCATACCTACTGCGTTTCATGACTGGAATTGCTGACGTAGGGAGCAAACAGCCATGCTGTGCCATCCATGCATGATGTATTAAAAATACTAAAAGAAAACAAAGAAAGTGCAAAAAAAATTATAAATAAAAGTACTTACATAAATATATAGTTGGTAAGAATAGAAATGTAATAAGAGAAACAAATGTAATAAAAATAAGAAAACTGTTGTTCCCGCCAAAGCCGGAACGGCCATTCAAACTATACCGCCATCGGTAAGGCGGTTGTTGACGACCGCGTCCGCCTATCTGCCGCGGCGCCACCGCTGCGCGACCCGCAGCCGCTGGCTTCGTGAGATACCGCGCCGACCAGTCTGTCTGTGAACTACCGCGAGACGCCCACAAAATACGCGCGCTGGTATCTGCCCTTATTTATAGTGACTCCTGAACCTAATGTGAAGAGAACGCCTGAGTGCCTGTGATAACGTAAAGTGACTTTGTGCTGTGCCGTGACAAATCGCCTACATCGCCGCCCGCCAGCTCGCTGCCCCGTCTCCTACAGTTGCCCGATCACCCATCATCATCCCAGGTAAGCCTTCCTACCTACCTACCTACCAGTTCCCTACGTCGCGTAATCGCCACTCAGACGTGGCGACTACAACTGTATTGTATAAAATAAATTAGAAAAAGAAATTAAAAGAAAGGAAATAAACATTAGAGTAGAGCTCTTCATGCTCATGTTTATTTACCCCAATAGAAAAGAGAGAAAAGAAGAATAAAGTCCTGCGAAGAAGCGGGGGGCGGTATTACTCCCCGATTATAAAAAAAACAGCCATGCTCTAGTGGGACTGGGTGGGGCGGGCCACGTTAGCCGCATGCAACCCGAGAAATGGACACACACCATCACGACTTGGGTGCTCAGCTCAGGGATGGGAGGCGTGGTCGGGGACGACCATCGGAAACGTTGGCGAGGCGATCTCAAGGCCTTTGTTGGAATCTGGTGGGAAAACGCCAAGGGCAGAGAGATGCGTTTAAGGGTTTGGGGGAGGCCTTTGCTCAGCAGTCGGACAAAATAGGCTGAATAAAAAAAAAATGGTTATGTGCATTCTAGTATCAAAACTGTACACAACCATCTGCACTAGTACAATGATGCATTGTCAATATTCTTACCTAAACATGTAAGGTTGCAGTGCCAAGCCAATGGAGGGCCCTGCGGGCGTGCCATGTATTTCGATTATATATTTAATTAACACTTTTTAACAGGATATGTTCACGGTAGCTAATTGGAAGGCACCTGACCCAGATTGTCAGAAGGGTGCAGGTTTGAATCCTGCTCATGGAGATTTTTCCAACATTTCCCATTTTGTAATTTGTTCGCAAAATTTGCGTTAAAATTATATACTCAAACAATAGGTATTTAAAAGATTATAAGTACTTATACCTATCTTGTTCTGTGTGAAAAGTTTATGGATTGCCCATACGGTTAAAGTAATAAATTCAATAAATAACTAAATCTTATGCTAAATATGTGGCGAATTTATAGCTATTTGAAAAACCGCTTGATTATGTTATAATAATAATTATTATTATTATAACATAATCAAGCGGTTTCGTCAAGCAAAACATATAAAATCACATCAAGCGCAGCGCCGCGGGGCAAGCACGTAAATGCTAGACTCAAGCATCAAGCAAACATTGAAAACGGTCAATTTTTATTATTATAGCTTCTTATGGCTTCACGTTTAGCATTAAGCTAATTAATAATTTCAAGTGGTACATATTTTTAGTACATTAAGTGGGAAGTTTCTGCTTAGATCTATATTATCACATATAAATGGTTACCACGCTCCTGAAAATAAAAAATAATGAAAATGGTACAAAAATAAACTACACTCGAGAGCAATGAATCCGGGTCACTTAAAGAAACCTATAAAATCTCGAAAACTAAGAATGCTAGCTTATTGAATGAGTTGGGATTAATAGACAATTTTAATACCCCTTAATAAAGGTATTAATTAAAACGTCTTAGTTTTTGTAAATTATAAGTAGGTAGTTAATTGTAATTAAAGTAAATAAAAAAAATCAAATTTGAAAAAGGGAGACGTATTGTACGGTAGATTGAAATAAAATGAAGTCTCACAACACGTATTGTTGCGAAAGAACACGGCACGGGAGAAACTCTAAAACGGTCAATATGATTGACATTGCAAAAATCTACGTGCATACCGCCAAGCTGCTTGACCGTCTCGAATCCCCTTTATAGGTTCATGTTGATTGATTATCTATGAATGAACGATTTCCGTAAACTTGGTTCTATTTCCGGCTACCGGCTATGAACGAACGAATGGAAAAAGTTTTTTCAGTTTGAAAAGAACGTTAACTAGCGCGGTGCAATGCAAAGTAGTTTTGAATAAAATTTGATATTCCGATATTTCCTTTTCCTTCCGATTCCGTCCTTTCCTTCCGTCCGTTTCGCTTCGACGTCCTGGTGCCAGCTCGCTCGTCTCGCTCCGCTTCGCTCGACGGTTTACGTGAGTTTTTGGTCACTATTATGAGTGTGACCCTTGCCCTAGGTCAAATCAAGTCGAGAGGCACGCTTCTCGGCGATCCTCCTCTGATTCTGATACATGGTCAATATGGTCATGCTCGTCTGAGAATGATGATATGGTGCTTACTCAAGTCAAATCTGAACCTGTCGATTCAGAGCAGCGATATGATTCAGAGGCCTTCGAATTTACCCCATTCAAGGTTAAATTCGAAGGCAATCTGATCAATACATCGCTCAGTCCCATCCCTGCCGACCTTCTTATCCTGTCTGCACCCTTCACACCCGTCTTACCTAAACCCGAACCTCTCCCTTCTCCTCCACCATCAGCGTTTTTGCCGCTTATGCCGTTAGCCCTTGATCCGCCCTCCGCGGTGCATCCACCACGACCATTGAAGCTGCAGCCGCTAGTCCTTGATCCGCCCCCCACGGTGCTCCCCCGCTCTAGATTTCGTTCAGGTCGTAAATCACGGTATCCCGTACATTTAAGGGATAAATGTTTGTGGCCGTTAGTGGTTGTTTATTGCCTTGCTTACGGCATTGCATACACTAGGGCTGTGAATAAAATCAGAACTATTCAAATCGAGGTGCCAACCCGTGCCGACCATACGAGGCTTGTTATGTTTCTCGTTGTTTTCAATATTCAATTTTACACCCCGGTGCCCTTAATATTGTAAAATGTAATCTTCATAAATTATTAGTTTTAAGCGTAGGTAAGTACTTTTATTAGCACAGATCGATCGTAATTACGCTCACGTTTTTCCCATTGTAGTCATTAATAACAACATTACAGGTGTTTAGTCAGTAGGTACAGTAGGAGTCTGACATTACCTCGCCTGGCCCGCCCACCAGCCGCCTGGGTGACGGTTCAGGACCTCCTCCTCCCCCCCCCCCCCCCCCACCTAGGTAGGTAGGTACTCCAAAAATGTTATAGTAATTGCACTTGCATAGTCTTGTCATGATAAAAGCAGCAAGCAACAGCAAATGTAAAGCTGTTATCCTGCTTTCCAGGGAGCTGGCGCAATGTAAGTACAAATTCTTCAATGGTACTTAATTATGTATGTCGTTAAACTACTGACCCTAATAACTTTATGTACAAAGGGCCTCAGCGATGGATATACCTTACTAGGTTTATCTATATCTTTGGGTACAGAATTGTAAGAATGCTCTAGGATTCCAATTAGAATTATAATTATTCTCATAACATGGTACCTACTTCATTGGAATCTGGACTAAACAAAACTAGAGCATAAATATTTATATATCCCATACAAACTTCTATGCTCAATACTTTTAGGCCAGTATGCCAATTATTGTACTTAAGTAATTAGTTGATTATTATTAGAAATGCTCAATGCAAATACAGAGATCAAGGAAGTTGGTACCTACTTAGACAACATTTTAAAGTAACTTTCAATCATCAAAATTTATTTGTTAGTCTACATAGTGGACTTATTGCATCCTAACTAGGATCTGTGCTATAACCCATTCCAATAGTTCATAAGCTAATATCTGTAAACTGATTCATACAACTTATTTTAATACACATTGTTTTCAGGTGCAACATGATACATTCTATCAAACATGATCTGGGAATAGACCAGACCTATAGCAATCTCAATACTAATATTTCAAGATGAGGAAATGCTGTATAAGCGAAAGAGTATTCTAAGCTCAATGGATACAAATGTGTTGAAAATGTGAACATGCAAGCATGTGAACAGCGCACTGCTGGGCCCGGCACTCCCATGATTGGGCCATGACCTACCATGCTGTCCTACTGCACATTGGTGAGCTATAACATCATTATCACATGTAAGTTGCTTCTTTGTATAACAATAGATTCTCTGTTGAAATTGTTCAGGCTTCCTGTCTTAAGTTCTGAAAGTAATGGGTTTGATGCCTAGTTTTTATGCTTTAGAGATGTTTGTAGTAGAATAGAATAGGAAATATAGGAATACTGTATTCAGATGCAGTGGTGGTAGGGTTTTGTTAAAACTCTGGTTACTTGCTACCATCTGTTTTTATAATGATGTTTAATGTTAATACTTATGTAATTAGTTTTGTTTGTGTTTATAAATAAAATAAAAATAAAAATCATTTATTTCAGGCAAAATAGCCCATTTCCACTTAAAACAAAATGTCAATTTTACATCAATAAAATAATAAAACATACCTAACAAATCAAATCAATTTCAAAATAATAATAAAATATCAATGAATGCAACATAATTACATTATTATTAAACATTTTGGATTAAATTCATTAACATTATTAACAATTAAATTACACTTATTACAAAATAATCAAATTACATTAAAATCAAAATAATAATAATAATAACTAATATTTGTTGTTAGTCAGCGCATGCACCATACAGCAATGACGCATGTATTGGCAATCGAACCTGTTTGCAAACACACTTAGGATGCGGTTGGAGCTGGCCCGAACCCTGCGCACCAGCGATGTACACCGCTTCCGCATTATGGTGTAGAAGCAGTCCACCTGTGCATCCGCGAACATCCCTGATGCACTACAGAATCGGGGCAGCCCCATCAGCATCCTGAAAGCGTTATTGTACTGAACACGTAAGGCACTGTACTGTTTTTGCGTATGATTTGCCCACAGGCTGCACGTGTAGAAATTAGTGCAGTAAGCTCGAAAAAGAGTTCGTTTAACCTCTGCTGAGCTACGCGCAAACCTACGGGCCACCATGTTCGCTCTTACAGACAGCGCCCTACGCTCCCTTTCTATGTCTGCATCATCTTTCAGGTCGGAGGTAAGAATATGACCAAGGTATTTAAATTGGTTCACGCACTGCAGTGGCGTTCCGTACAATTTTATGGGAGGGATGGAGGTCGGACATTTCCCTCCGGCCCGAAAGACCATGCATTCACTCTTTTTTACATTGTATACTAGGCCGTGTTCGCGGGTATACCTTTCACATATTTTTAACATTTTTGTGATACCACAGACCGATGCACTCAGCAAGACCATGTCATCAGCATAATTTATATTATTTACTGGTACCCCGTCTATATGACAGCCGACACGGCTGCCGCTGAGCTCACCTATCAGGGCATCAACGTACAGGTTGAACAGCTTCGGCGAGGTCAGCCCTCCCTGCCTCACCCCGCACTCCATCCTATACGGTTCCGACAAGGCACTCGACCATCTCACAACATTGACCTGATTTTGATACCAATATTTGAAGATGTTGTTAAGTTCTAATGGCACCTTGATATCGCTTAACTTCTGCCATAGGATATCATAACAAACCAGGTCAAAAGCTTTGGAGAGGTCGAGGAAACAGGCATATACGGGTGTACGGCGGTCTGTGTAATACTTAACAGTCTGCTTTAAACTCAAGATAGCCGTATCTGTGGAGAGTCCTGGCCTAAAGCCGAACTGATTATCATTTAAATTTAGATAACCGCCTAGCTGAGTATCAAGCAAACTGTCAAAAACTTTAGATATAACAGTGGCCAGCGAAATAGGCCTATAATTAGATTTATCGCACACGTCACCAGTTTTATTTTTAACAATTGGCACTACCACAGTCTTCATCATATCAGCCGGCAAGTACGAGTGCCCTACACAAAAAGAATAGAGCATCGCTAGCACCCTAGGCAGATGGGGGCCCGCATGCTTTAAGTGCTCGATGCTGAGCCCGTCGTGGCCAGGGGACTTGCCACGTGACATTGATTGTATAACCTTCCTAACATCTTTAGCTAAAAACCTAGTACTGAGCTCCCGGCCACAAGGACCCGCATCACTCGCCGACCGAGACGAACCCAAGGATGATTTGATGGTAAAGTGCTCTCTAAACATGTCAGCTATGCCTTTGGGGTCATTAACCCCGTCGACACTCACAGGAAGGCTCGGCTTGCCATTTAATTTATTTGTGGCCTTCCAAAAGTTGCGAAAGTCATGTTTTGAATGCTTAGACGATAAAAAGTCCATTTTTAATTGTTCGCTATGGTTTTGACACCACTTTAAACGAGACTTAAAGATCTTTCTACTTTCAACCATCTCATCATAAACGCGACCGGTTTTGGGTTTTCCATGTAAGATCCATATGTTAAATTTACACCTAGCCTCCCTGTGAGCATCCCGCACATGCCTGTTCCACCCCAGAACAGGCCTTTTTCTTTTTCGATTTACAATCAAGTCAATATTTCCAGCGACAGCTGCCTGTCTCAATGCGTTTACAATTTCACGGTACATATTGTCAATAACAAATCTATGGTCAAAATTATTACATATATGGTCACAACAACACGTCAACTCAGTAGGAAAATCTATTAATCTTAATTTTTCATTGCATAATTTACTATACAATTCTACTTGTTCGGGATTGCGGTCACCCCACAATACTTTATTAATAACATTAAATTGATCAGATAACATTTTAGGTTTTATTATGTCAAAATTACATTCTAAAATTAATGGAAAATGATCCGACCATTGAACATCATAATCGATAAATACATTTTTAATAGATGGCACAGACGAATTGGTGACTACACAGTGGTCTAACCATCGTCTACATCCATGTGCTTCGCTTATGTAAGTGTATGCACCCGAGTTCAATCCCAACACATTTATATCCGCACATACCCATTCCTGTTCATTACAAAAACAAGTAAGCTCGTCAAAAAACTTTTCACTCGGATGAGCATTAAAGTCCCCAAGTACGTACACTGACTCAACATTCTCATTACTTATAATAGCACTTACCAAGCTGAGACAATCCGTAAATTCGTTTAAATTTTCCACTTTATCTGTAGGCATATATACACTACAAACTAAGAATGATCTTTCACTAATACACATCTTTACTGCACATACTCTCGGGTTATCACATTTCACTACCGACACGCTTTGGAAAATGCGTTTGTCCCACAGCAATGCTACCCCACCGTAGGGCCTGCCGCGCAGCATGCCCGCCGCCGTGTCCACCGCTGACGTACCCGTCCACCCGAAGTTCTGGTCAATAGCGCTGAGAAACTGAAGGTCATCCGGCATAAGCCAAGTTTCTTGCAATGCTACTATACTTGAAGTTCGGCACAATGATTTCACATATTCTATTGAGCGTTTAACATTCTTACAGTTAAAACTTACTAATCTATGTGTTGAATTACTGGTCATTATAATTATTATTATTACTATTAGTAGCAGTGCCGGGCACAGTATGAGCACTGTTCGATTTCTTTGGCTTAAAATGCACAAAACGTCTAAAAATTATACCCTGGGGCCACAAATTACTGTCAAGAAACACTGACAGTTTCTGTTCAGATACAAGGAACTTAAATGCTTTGTGCCCTTTCTCTGTTTTAAATGAAATTCTTTCCAATATTATCTTCTCTTTCGTTTTCTTATATACATAATCCATTATGTCGGCGTCAGTCGTGTCTAAATGCACTTTTGTTATGAATATCGGCACTTTCTTAACTGCGGCTTTGAAGTTTCCTTCGTTATCTTGTGAAACTCCAGTTGTACCGTGGTAACGATAATTCATTTTGGTTTTCCGTCGCTGTACCAATTTCCACTCGCCGTCGGCCCTTAGAGTATCAGCAAAGGTAGACTTTTGCGGCTTAACGTAGTTGTTCGGAGATTTGTTATCGCGACAAGCAGTGGTTGCATTATGTATAGGTGTAGATGTATTGCACAGCTGATGCGCGGTCGCAGCCGGCTCGCTCGGTAAGCAGGTATCGGGCCCGGCCAACGTAGACAGCCTGGCGCTGCCGGCGGCGCCGCCAACTCCCCTCGACGTTCTTGTTAATGGAGGGTAGACATGCGATTTGCGTTGGTTGTTGCAACTAACCGAATTGGATAAATTCGACAAATTAGCATGATCGTAGTCGGCCACAGTCATATCTATATGCGAAAGTCCGATCGGTCCACTATCCACACACGCGCCACGCTTTGTATTTATTCGTATATTTCGAAAACCATTCGGTGTCGACTGATTTGAAGATGAAATTTTGTCTTTCACTGCATCTTTCAACTCATTTAGTTGTTCAGAAGTGACATAATTAGATTTAATTTCTTTCAATTCGTTCTGGAGAATTAATAAATCTTTTAAGATTTTAGTCGCATCCAAGTGATCCCAAGTAATCGGCGGCAACTTTTCTAGTTCTCGAGCCACGAAAACGGGTATGATTTCAGGATCAGTCCCTTTAAAAAGCGAAATGATATCCTCCATGTCCCGATTTTCTTTTCCATGTCGTTTGCGCATGATTTTACGTTTC
Organism: Scoparia ambigualis; assembly: GCA_963921215.1. Classification (NCBI taxonomy): domain Eukaryota; kingdom Metazoa; phylum Arthropoda; class Insecta; order Lepidoptera; family Crambidae; genus Scoparia; species Scoparia ambigualis. The sequence continues at coordinate 23,696,012 of OY992523.1, forward strand.
TCACTCGGCAACGATTCAAACAGTAACGACTTCGATCGCGTTATTTCTTCACTTTTAAAAGACGACACACATATTTTCACTAGACTGTCCTCATCCATAACGGATATTTTGTTTTGCACGTAAGCAAGTAACTCGTCGATTACTATATTGCACGTAATGCACTTCACCGTTGACGCCATTTTTACGTAACAATAAAAATGTCTTAGCGATCGATTACGCGCCCGTCCCCGGATACTGCGCGCGCGCGACTGATGGTTTATGGTGTTTGAAAAATAAGTTCCTATTTATCAAAGGGCTATATCTGAAGATCCTAGCTTTGGTTCCCGGCTCAGGCAAAGTATGTTGTTATTAGTTGTTAAAACAGTTTTGTGGTTAACTTCCAGGCTAGCTGTCTATGGATGCAGCAGTCCAGTTGCAACATCACAGCGCTACGGACAGACCTGAATTAGCAGATGGCTGAGGGCACTACTAACAATAGTATGTTTTAAATTTTGACAATAGTATGGCAAACATAATTAAGATATTGTATTAGTAAACTACTGACCTTAGTGACTTGATCTACATTAGGGCCTCAGCTATGGATATACCTTTACTAAGTTTAACTTAGGGTAGGTACAGAAATGTAAAAATGCTCTAGGATTCCAATTAGAATTATAATTACAGACAGACAGACTTGAATTAGCAGATGGCTGAGGACACTACTAACAATAGTATGTTTTGAATTTTGTCAATAGTATGGCAAACATAAATAAAATTAATTAAGGTACCACATATTACAGACAAGCGGCCGCTCGCGGTTTCACCCGCGTGGTTCCCGTTCCCGTGGGAATATCGGGATAAAAAGTATTCTATGTGTTAATCCAGGTTATAAACTATCTGTATGCTGAATTTCATCCTATCCATTCAGTAGTTTTTACGTGAAAGAGTAACAAACATCCATCCATACTTAAAAACTTTCGCGTTTATAATATTAGTAGGATTCAATCATAACTATTATCCCAAAGGGAATGGTGGCTGCGGAAGCTGCCCTCTGCCATGGTCAAAGTTACATCAGATTACAATTCAACATGTGCTCAGCGCGATGTGCCGCTCTATGCGGCTGGATGGATGTAGTCTTTAGTCCGTTAGTCGCATTTTACGACACCCAAGGGAAGATTTGAGTAGGTAGTATTGTTTTAGTGGGCCATTGTACCACACGGCAGTCCGCTGCAGGTAACATATATACTTATAATCACGAATTACATCCCTGAAAGGTTAGTCAGGGACTAGGCCATGAGGACCGCACAAGCAGTCCTCTGCCATAGTCCACTTTTCACCAAATAGCGACTGCACATGTGCTCAGCGTGACAGGTGGTGAGCCCATCGCCGTCGCTCTAAGCTGTTGTATGTATGTGTAGTCCTTAGGCCGTTAGTCGTCTTTTACGACACCCAAGGGAAGAGAGGGGTGGTAGTATTCTTTCACCGCTACGTGGGACGGTTGTTGAGTTAAGTATACTGTAGCTAAGGTACCTAACTTAAAAAACTTAAAACTTTTCTACACTCACACCAATTATCTAGCCCAAGAGGAGCTTCCCTAAGAAACTCATTAAATGGTTACTAGACAACGGATAAACATACATAAAATACTTAAATACATACTTATTGTACATAAAACATACTTATTGTACCAAACAAATAATATAAATAATACAATACATGACACATTGTCAAAAGTAAACATCTGGTTAACAGAGCATAACTTACAAATTAACTTAAAAAAAACAAAATTAATGGAATTTAGACCTCGTCAAAGAAACCCAATAGATATTAATTTTAAATTTAACAATACCAAATTAAAACAAGTAGATAATTACCCCCTTTTAGGAATAAGCATAGACTATAATACAAATTGGAAAAAAACATATAAATAAGGTTGCAATAAAGTTATCTAGATTTTCTTATGCACTAAAAGAACTTATAAAACTAACAAACTTAAAATTAGCAAAAAGTGCTTACTACGCCTATGCACATTCATGGCTAACCTATGGCATATTATTATGGGGACATAGTACAGAAGTAATCAAACTATTCCGACTGCAAAAAAGATGCATAAGAGTATTGGGAAATTTATCAGTTATGGATAGCTGCAAACCATATTTCCATCTATATGACGTATTAACATTACCATCCCTGTACATTTTTGCCACTTGTGAATTTGTTAGGAAGCACCTTGATTTCTTTCCGTATCACAGCCGTCCACAAAATCTGAGACTACAAAAAATTAGCCCAACCTAGCTGCAATTATAAAATGTTTCGAAATGGCCCCTTGTCAATGTGTGTGAAAATTTACAATAAGTTACCGTGTGAAATCAAAGACATAAAGGATTCAATTAAATTTAAAGTAATTTTAAAAAAATACCTAAAAAACAAGTGTTTTTATTCGCTGCAAGAGTTTTTGGATGAATAACTTATAAAATAATGGATTTTTGACATTGTTAATGATAGAATTATTTTTTATTTTAGTAATTGGATTAAATATTTTTAGTATATATATGTGTATATATATATATATATATATATATATATAAAAGAAGCTTAACGAAGCCGAGAGCCACGTAATCTGTCCATTATTACGAAGTTTTTTCTGTACTGGGCCATACCTGGGAACCTTCTAATTAGGGAGATATTAAGTGTTAAAGTCACAATATTGTGACTTTGGTTTTGACAAAAATAAATGTAAAACATGATTACTAAACTTTCTGCTAAAGAAACATTACCAAAATTATTTAAATTTCTTAGTCAAATAGGCTTATGAAATTTCAAAACGCAATGAATGTCGAGCGCAGGCAGCGCAGCCACTGCCGCACACGCACACAAATGCACATGTATATCAGTCCAAATCAGCTGTACCGGCAGCACGCGAAGATACACGACTCAGCACGTCTCGCCGCCGCGGGCAATGACCTCACCATAATTTAGATAAATAAGTACCTACATCTCAGTAACTGTTAACTTATTTATCACTTTATTTGATCGAGCGGTTTTTTATTTTTGACCGAACCTAATACTTCATCATCATCATCAGCCTATAAACGTCCCACTGCAGGGCACAGGCCTCCCACGTGAACAATAGCACGTGGAGATATTGGGCCATAACTCACCACGCTGGCCTAATGCGGGTTGGTGGGTTTTAACGACTGCCACCTTACGACAACAACCGGGACCATCAGTTTAACGTGCCTTCCAAAGCACGGAGGAAGCTCGAAATATTTTTAATTGGTCACCCATCAGGTGACATCTGAATTGCGAAAGTTGCTTAGCGGGCAAGATCGCAAGCCAAACGCGCTAGCCGCTGCGCCATCGAGCTCCTAACCTACTACTTACGCAAACTTAACAATTACGAGTTACTAACAGGTCTTCTGCATGTTAAAAAGTAAGATTACCGTCCTAAATTAAGTTTCATTAACTAAACTAGGAAGAACTAGGAGCTCAATGGCTCGGTAGGTATGTGGGTTGCATGCAAGTACAGCAAACACGGAATACAAATAACAAGACGCGAACGGACAAGCTACTAACAGTTACAAATTTAGTCTAGGTATACAAATTACTTTTACTAAAATTAATGAAATAGATCGACAATATTGTTATCTAGTAGGGTAATAATAGGTAATCGAATCGCTCTTCTCTTTCAAATGATCAAAGGGAAATTGCTACACATTTCACTAAGGCGCTCTGATTGCTTTCAATTGTATGGAAAAATGAAGTTACGTTTATTAGAAATTCTGCGTGATAAGCAGTATGATTTTTAGTAAATTAGAAAGAAAGTATGTAAGTGGTATTATGTAATTTATTATGATTTGATGTAAAGGGTTATTTTATACTTTGATAGCGAGATAGATATTTCCAAGTGCCTTTCACAGATAGAACACATTCCTGTTTAAACGACAGTGAGCATTGCTATTTTTTCTCTCTAGGAGTTTAATGCTACGTTTAGGCTTTGTACTAGGAGTATGAAAAATAAAGATGTTTATTTAAAATCATGCATAAATTGACAACCATGGAGTCCACCAATTGTAAACACTTTTTCTTTTGCCACAAGTTTTAATAATTTATTTGTTTAATTTATTAATTTGCCTCTCCATCGGCACGGTAGCAACAATGTATGTCGTTTTCATTTTTGTGTACCGTCAGTTGTCAGTAAAATGGTTATTTCCGGGGATTTGGTTATAGTGCGCTTCCACCTGGCACAGAGTACAATCTCCACCACGACCGGTCCTGTGCTGCTTGCATCCAGCGGCTACCCTCGACCTTCACCAGATCGTCGGACTACCTTGTTGGAGACCTGCCCACACTGCGTCTTCCGGTGCGCGGTCGCCACTCGAGAACCGTTCTGCCCCAACGGCCATCGTACTACACAATACTACAATTACTACAAGTGCTTACCCGTAACAAAATAAAAAGAGTCTTTTGAATTGAATAGGTACCTACCATAAAGTAAAGACAGTACTTAATTTACCAATGAAATAAAATTTTTCATTTCATTTCATTTTTCCTGTAGGTACATTTGAAAGCTCTCATGGCCTTAATCTCAACCTGATGGTAAGTGACGATAAGGAATAAGACGATAACGCACTTTGGATCTCCGAAGGAGCTGAGTATTTATTCATTCCAAAACGAGGAAGCGCTTGGCCTTCATCTCACCTGGAGGGTGATAAATGACGAAAAGGCGGAAGCGCACTTCATCTGCATCCCTCAACCACTGAGAGGCTGGCTATCTTATCTCATACTTGGAACACATTGCGCCAGACTTTATGTAAGATGGTAGTAGCTTGCCAGGCGGACTTAGCGCTAACCACTAGACAGCAAAGGCTTCTTCCTAGTCCGTTTGGCTAGCTCTCTACCACCATTTTAATTAAGTCTGGTGTCATAACAATAACGTCGTTTTCATTGTTGTGTTTTGTTAGTTAGAGGTGAGATAGCCAGTTTATCCCACTGCTAAAATAAAAATAATGGACTTTCGAAATTACAATTATGGAAAACTAATTTGAAGTTCTGATTGTAATGATAAACTAAAAGAATGAAGCTCAACCTAGTCATAATGAATGACTAGCCAGCCCCCAGCCGTCTAGCGCGCGCGCTGCTTATGAAGGGGTGTACGGGGGGCGCGCCTCCGCGCACCCTCCCCCTACCCCCTGTCCCCCGCCACGGCGCCGCCGCGGCGGGCGGCATAAGTCAAAGGAGTACCTAGTTACCTACTAGTAGGGCGGCTTTTAAATTCTTTCAGTTCGGTTTCTTCTGTGATCGAAAGCGCAAGCGCATAGTTTGATAACTTGACTGATTCTTTCGTCTATTTTATCTCTTCTCTTCGCGTTGTGGTTCGTGGTTGTGTAGTTTGTGTGTGTGTGTGTTTGCGTATTTTCTGTGAAAGATGCCTTTCCATGCATTTAGTGTTCGCGAATACGTTAATATGGTGCTGTGTTACGGCATGGCCCATGGAAATGCCTCCGAGGCACTAAGACTTTACGGAATTGAACACCCAACCGCAGTTCAGCCTCGCGACCCGCGAGTTTTTACTCGGGCTGTACAGCGCCTGCTGGACAATCAGCCGATAATGCCGGTTTCAGAGGGAGGTGGCAGGCCAATACGTTTAGCGACAGAACAAGCGATTTTGGACGTGGTGCGCGAAAACCCACGCCTTGGAACGCGAACGGCAGCAAAAGTTTTAAGGAGACGCCATGGCCATCGCGCACGACATGTAGTGTCGTATAACACGGTGCACAAAGTGCTCACGAGAGACAGGCAACGACCCTATAAAATTCACAGGGTTCATGCGATTGTGCCAGGAGACAGGCAACGTCGAATGGCTTATTGTGCGTGGGTCCTAGGCCAGAGCCGTCGGTTTGTGGAAAATATTATTTTTACCGACGAGTGCACGTTCACCAATAACGGAATGTGGAACCGCCGAAACGCCCATTATTGGTGCTCGCAAAACCCACACCAGATGCAAGAGACTGGATTTCAGACACGCTGGAAACACAATGTTTGGGCAGGTATAGTCCGTAACCAGATTCTGGGACCCGTCTTCTTACCACCTAGAATGGACGGTTCTGCGTATCTAGAATTGATAAGCAATTATTTAGCGGATACTCTCGACGATATGCCACTGGCACAGCTGCAAGTAACTTGGTTCCAGCATGATGGCGCACCCCCACATATCGTGAGGCCGGTCCGCGAGCGGCTTACGGAGCTATTCGGCGACCATTGGATTGGGCGGTATGGTCCTCATGAATGGCCTCCACGATCGCCGGATTTAACCCCTCTGGATTTTTTTTTGTGGGGCCACGTCAAAGACAGTGTTTTTGACCGCCCTTGCCAAACAGCTGATGAGATGCATCAAAAAATTGTCGCTGTTTTCGAAGAGCTTAAGCAGCGGTCTCTACGAGAAGGAATCCTGGAGTTGGTCCACCAGGAAAATCTGGAACGGGCGCGCTTATGCCTACACGTGGGAGGTCGGCAGTTTGAACCGCAGCTCGTCAGTGTCGAAAGGTCCCTTGATGACATCGATGGAGAGTAGGTAAGTAGGTAGACTAGCCTAGACTTAAACAAAAATTTTCTACAAACAATCATGAAGCGAAAACATTGAGTTCATGAATAAAACCGCGCAGGGTGCGTGGTACGGTACAGACATGGCGCGCGCTTTTTTATCCCACTCATACGCCTATTGACTTCTCTCTCGTCCCGTAACACACACACATGCACACTTTGTTGCACGCGTTTCATTGCGTGTCTTAGAAAACACCCGTTTTTTAATATCTAAAAATTAAAGTAGTTTCCCAGCAATTATTTTTACTGAATGTTTCTTAGTTTGATGTACACTATGTGTATATTACGGCTTCGTTAAGCTTCTTTTCATACCCTGTATATACACATATATAATAATGATAATAAAATAATAATAATGTAGTAATAATGTAATTTAATATATTAACATTATGTACTTGCTGTGCCCTTGCAGGGTCATGTTTGTTTGTTTTATTTTATTTTTTAACTCCTATTTATGTACAACATGAACGCAATAAAGAACTTTGAACTTTGAACATAGAAAACACCCAGACCCGAGACAATTTAGAAAAACAATAGTTTCTTAATTGACCCGATCGGGGATCGAACCCGGGACCTCAGAGATGGCGACACCATGAAAACCGGTGTACAAACCACTCAACCAAGGAGGTCGTCATCTAATTATAGCTATGGGCCTTTATGGCTTCCATTTCAATGCTGAAAGGTTTTTCCCAGTTATGGGTCAGTGCTGCTCACAGACTCTTTTATTTACCCACAGATCATTGGATGATGTGCCTGCAGTCATGAAGCAGACCATGCTCAGAGGAGGAATAAATATCTACAGCCTAACAGAAGAATCCAGTAGCCAAGTGATTCAACCGGACACCAACATCGTTATAAAGGTAACATTGTTGTACTAAACATCATCTGGGCGCAATCCCACATGGATAATAGCAATGGCAGAGCAGGCCGCGATGCTCAATGGCAAAACATAGACAAACAAAGACATTTTTACATTGCAATGTCGAGTCGATTGTATGACGACCTCCGTGGTAGAGTGGTTAGCGCGCCTGCGGTCTGGCGTCGCCGTCCCTGAGGTCCCGGGTTCACTTCCCGGTCGGTTCAATTTAGAGAAAAACTTTTTCTAAATTGATTTCGGGCAGGGTTCGAAGTGATAAAAGATAATTATCAAGATAAATAAATATAAGTTGATAATTATCTTGATATGTATAATCGAAAGTTGCAAGATTTTATTCGCGAAATTATAAACAAAAATTAATAAATGATTAAGTACCTCGATTGTAAAATGTGTATATTTTATTTACTAATCTACTTGCTTCCACTTAAATGTTGATATGTAATATCAGTTAAAAAAGGACTGCTAGGCTTATATCTGTTTGATAATTATCAAAGGGCATATTTATCTTGATAATTTCAAACCCTGCATTTTCTAGTCTGGGTGTTTTTTTTATATGTTTATGTATAGTTATCCGTTATGTTTCAAAATAATAATTATCTTGGTCTACATATGTGGTGTGAGCGTACATTATTTTTTTTGAAAATGTAAAATAAGTTTATTTAAAAAGGAGTCGCGTGCTATAGCGGCTCACTACAAGAATACTATCTGCCCCTTGCGGGGAGGGAAGAGTCCCTTGGGTGTTGTTAAAGGCGACTAACGGACTAACGTCTCGGCATGACAGGCCTGCTCCTACCGTCCTCATTGCAAAGCCCTTTGAGGATGATACCCGTGAATGTATGGATGTTTGTATGTAATTTGAAATGGACTGCTGCTGGCTGATGGGACTGCAACTCACGCACGACCTTTTGCGATCCGGGGCCACAGCCCTTCCATCTGTTTCCCTGTCCCATTTTGCAAGTGCTTGTTAAGTATGTTTTACGTGTATATGAATTATGATTCAGCATTATTGTCAAACAAATCAAAGATTCAAGATTCAATATCATTTATTCAGGTTAGGCCATGTTTAGATTACAGCACTTATGAATGTCATTATGCCATCGGTTCGTAAGTCTAACTATGGGGCGGGAGCCTTGTGCTGAGAAGAACCGGCAACAAACTCAGCAAGGGCATTTCTTTTCTCTCTTTCTTTTACAGCGTCAATTAGAATTGAAAAATGCCCTCCCTATCATAGAAGGGCACTTTCCATTACAATAATAAAAACATAAAACAACTACAAGGGCATAAAAATAAAAAATATATTATTAAAAATAAAAAGTTCAGGTATTCATCAATATAAAATAATCAATGTAATCAATGTCTTACAGTACAGAAAAATAAAAGTAAGACTACAACTACTAATATACTAATAATAAAAATAAGTTAGCAAGAGCAGACCAGCCTCCACAGGCGGCACCCGTTCACGAGTATGACATGTGAATCAGCCATCGCTGATTCACATGTCATACTCAAACTATCGATAGTTTGTCATACTCAAAAAAATATAAAAAAAGAAATCATTTACTTTCTTACTTATAAAATCATTTCTAATTCGGCAGCTGTTTATTAGTTAAATTTTATAAAGAAATAAAACTGTGACAGCACTAAAATCTTGTATTGTTTTTTTTATAATAACTGATGTCTTTTATCTATCGTTTTATTTTAATTTCAGGTTCAAGATTTGTTTCAAGAATTTACGAATATTGTAAAGGATAGCTAATGAATAGGTGAAGAAGCAAGGCAGCTACAGAAGCATAAAAGCAACCTGACAATGTTATAAGTATATAACTTGAGAGAACCAAACCGTATGTTTAAAACTGCTGTACATTTGCGGCCACTAACTGCAACAATGTTTTTTTATTATTAATTTATTTAAAACTCATACAGGATTTATTGTATAATATAACATTTGTTGTTAGTTTTAATATGTAAATTTGCATATTATCCTAAAGAAGGTGGAACATTATAAAACTTTTGCCTATATGTAAGACTTAGATAGTTTAAATACATAGTTATGTTCTTTAAAAAATCTTTTCTAAAAACTTGCATGTTGCATTCCACCCACCGCAAAACCGTTGAATACACAATACATAAAAAGTTAAATAAAGTAATTAATTGTTAAATTTTAAAAATGTTGGTGTTGGTATAAGGCTAGCTGGTGGACTTTCCTAGGATGTTCGAATTCGTGAGGGCTTATTGGGCTAATATTCGGGAGGGGAGCCAATAGTCATGAATGTGATGACATAATTTATTTATTTATTTATTTACTTTATAACTTGGTCAAACTCGTGATTGAGTACCAACGCGCCGGTTAGATGGTAATGTTCCCAAGTAGCAAAATGTAGTCATGTAAGTATCCTAGGACCAAATATTTTTTAGTCCTATAGAAATCCTATTAACGTTTACAGGACCGCATTTGGGCGCACTTTACAGGACTATTGCGACCTATAGTTATTTTGTTACAGTCCGGTAAAGTGCAAATTGATTTTATTGCTATTTATTTGAGTGCTTCTACAAGATCACTGTATCCTATAAAGATCAGGTACACGCACTGAGTCAGCGTGATTAGTCCTGTAACAATCTGGCGCATGCCGCTACTGGTGATATTTATCCAACAGTGGTAATTGTAATGTCATAACTGGAGCATTTATTTTTCATTAATTTTTAATGGTGGAGGCAAACAAAAATAAAATAATATTGGAATTGCAAAGGGTAATCTTTATTACAGTTCATTATCATAAAGGTTGATAACTTTTTGTGTTTTCACTGTTATATATAAAAAAAAGTTACTTGCGAAATAAATTTTATTGATAAAGTATTCTATGATAATAAACATATGTTTATGCGCCTTCAAAAGTAAACATAATTATTATTTGTAAATTCAATAATTATTAGTAAATACAGCCGTCATCAGATCGGATCGCGGTCCATATTGTAATGCATTTATCAGGAGCTTTACAATGCATTTTAGTCAATGTTAATGTTATTATAGGATCACAGTCCTGGACACCATATTGTTTAATTGATGTCAACAGCTGATCACTCTAATAATAGCAAATGCAGGTCACATATAAGTAGAATCTTACCTATAATAGTAGCAGGACGTGCAACTTTGGTGCTAGATATCCTTTAGAAGTCACGACAAAGTCAAATCAACCTTATAATATCTTCGACCTATAGTAGCTATACCTAAAACGTTTACAGAAGAACTTTTCTTATAGAAGCATAAACAAAACGTGAACAAGAATAAATACTCTTGTTAAATGCATTTATAGGAGCTTTTAAATTTATTTTTATAACATTCTTATAAGCATCATATAATGTAATCCTGTAAACGTTTATAAGACTACGTAGTAGGATCGGAAGTGCTTGTAGCGTAAATAGTCTAATAAGATGTTCTCGTAAACGTCTTTAAGACTGCGTAATAGGATCGAAAGTGCTTGTAGCGCCAATAGTCCGTTAAGCTGCTTTAACAAGATCAGTGATTTTAATCAAAGCGTCTATTAGTGTGCTATAAGATGTTTAGTCTTATAAGTCAACAACTATAGGAGAATTTTGCTGCTTGGGTTAGGTTCTCAACCCAGCTTCCGCCTCCCTGCCCAGGTCAAACACCGGCTACAGGGAAAAGGGGCATACCCGCTACAAACTAAGTACATCCCCTCACTTGCCGATAGGGTTAGGGGCCGGACTTAACACCCCTAACATTGAACAAGGTTGGCGACCCCCCTTCCCAGACTCCCCAATATTTAGTGTTGCCGAACTATCGATAGTTTGAATCATCTATAATATCGATAGCTCAGTTTAGTACACTAGGATCGGTATACTGCAATACTATCGAATTATCGATAGTATTGCAGGCTCAATATCGTAATTACTATCGGTAGTATCGGCTAGAATAACTATTGCAACAACAATCGATACTATCGACATTTTTGAGCGATCGATAGTAGGCTGTGACATTAATATCGATATTATCGATAGTGCCTTCGATACTGAGCTTCGATAGTATCTATACTACCCATAGTATTACTCTGTCTTGATAATATCGATACTATTGCTTTTGTTCAACTGTCGATAGTCTATCGAGCGGCAACACTACCAATATGCTCGTATCGGATTGCATCGGCCGGTGAAGCGGACGCTGTTCACGCCGCTCCCTTCAACATAACTTGCGCGAACTTCACGTGCTGTCCGAAAGGCTATGAAATGCCGAAAGCCCGTCTATTGGCCTTATGCTAACATCTGAGCTTATAATTTACACTCTTATAGTGCATTATTCAATTTTCTGATAAAACAAAATGGATAAAACATAATGTATACGCAATCAAACTAAAATATCTTCTGTAATAAAAGAGAGAAGATATTATGACAGTTAAAAATACCTTGTCTTGAGTGTCCAACGTTTTTTTCGGGAGGTGTATTTGACAGTTATTGTGAATTGACTAGTTGTTGCCTTGTGGTCGGCGGATACTAGTTATAAAGTAGCCTCAGGCATGCCCTGTTAGCATTATTCGAGTGATTGTACATTGCTGCGCATTGCATTGAAATAATCAAGCGATGTACAGACGCCAGCAGACCAAGCTGCCACCAAATGTGAAATGTTATTATAAGTTGGTGTATCCAAGCGGCGGGCGTGTGGCGGCGCGTTGCGTTCTTTTACCGTTTTGACTAGGAGCATAACGCGGAACAAACTGGAAATCCGCTCGCCACGCCAATGTATGGCAAAGGGTGCATTGCTATTATTATTATTATAAATTTGATTATAATTGTAGTTTTATATTTATTAATTTTTGAATTATTTTGATTTTGTTTTTTTTTATTTTGAACATTTTTAGTGTCGACATTGTTATGTTGATTTCTATGTTATTCAACTGATTCGTTATATACGCATTTTATTAATGTTTTGCTCTTGGGTCTGCCTAAAGGAAAAAACGAGTGGCGCGAATACCTACCGCTCGGCTTCGTCACTTTCGGCGTGATATATATCCCTGCTCACGGCATTTGCTTGAGCGCGTCTTTCTATTTGTGGCTCTAATGGAATTATAAAACGATCAAGTTCTTTAATTCAATGTTTATGGTTAAGGTTATTTATTGTATTGTTTTATTTAGTTAAGTAAAAAAATGTCGTTTTATGATCAGTACTATTTTTAACATTTTATTTGGGGTCCTGCACGAAATTGTGAAAATTTAGGTATTTTTAAGTCACTTGTATTATGCGCTGAATTAGTTAAATACATTAAAAGAACTTATGTAAGTTAGCCTGGTCATAACACAAAGTCATGACCTTGTTGAAATTTGAGACAAATACATAAATGTAATGACTCTGTAACGGTACAGAATGAATGGTATCCGTCCGTTAGTAAGGAAGGTGTGGGAGTAGCATTAAAATAAATATTAATGCGTAACACCATTAATATAATAAGCATGAAAAAGGGAATAATAAACTAGTTCAGAATAATGGTCAATGGTCTAACGCTTTATCTTTAGTTTGAACTTCGCGGGGACTGCTCTGTGTGCTCCTTGCGACATAGGCGCCATCTAGCGTGAGTTATTTACTTGAGCTTCGCGTAAGGTTGCTAGTTTGACTTCTTTATTTTGAATTTCGCGGGGACTGCTCTGCGCGTCCCTTGCGACATAGGTGGCGTCTAGCGGAAGTCATTTATTTGGGCTTCGCGTAAGGTTGCTAGGTTGACTAGGACCGTATTTTATTTTGAGGTTCGCGGGGACTGCTCTGGGGTCGGCAAAGTGGTTCACCTACGGGCGGACGCCATCTATGGTCGGAATACGGAACTTTTGATAGTTTCCCAAAATATAGGATTATTGGCTTAAGTGGAGGATTATTAAGAGGGAATTGTTAATAGAAGGCTACATTTAGATATTCAACGATGAAATATTGGCTGTCGGACGAGATTTGGTTAGATTATGGAAAAATTTTAGAATTGCGCGGCGAAAGCGGCAATGAGCGAGCGAGAGGTTGAGAAAAAGACAGAAAGAGAGGTCGGATGATAGCTCCACGTGGCGCGGCGCGAAGGCAGGGGGGATCGGGGAAGCGGCTAGCGATTGGTTGAAGGGAAGAAAAGCGGACTCGCGCGGGCAAATCTTAGGCGCGCGTGGCGCGAAAGTAAGATGCTTAGGAAAAGGGCGGAAAATTAGAGGACATTGAGTTTTGGGACGTCAGCGGAGCGGTCCAACTTAAGAGTGCGGTACGACTCATACGGGAAAAATAGCGTCCGAGCTTTGATAGTGCGCTAAGTGATATTCGAGCTGCGATATTAATTAAGATTTGTGAAATTGAAAGTTATAAATAAAGTAAACTATTGCGATCGCAACTCGAATCCGTTAACAGAATGAAGTATTCTGGGGTGCATCGGCTGAAACGAGTCACGGTGACAACAAAAACCTATGTACCTTTCAACAGACTTCGGTCTGGATGATCTTTGATTGTATTTAATAAGATCGGCGTTTTACACTATTACGCTAAACAATACACTATCTTCGACGGAGTAATGGGGGAGAGACAGTTGTCTCCCTAGTGAAAGTTGAAGATAGGTCAGACACCATTTAGCGGGAGGTAGACCCGTATGACCCAGTCCAATCTCGAGTCTATCTCCATACATACAGTGTAGGGATAGGAAAATAACACACTGAGTATACTGGCTCGACTGATAGAACATTTAGGAGTTAGTTGCTTTCAGGGGCAATGCGACTCTCACCACACACCACGAATTTAAATTAAATGAGGCTTGGCCTAGTTTGCAAGGTACACAAGAGGGACTGTTAGTTCGACAAAATGTAGGCATTTTCAAGTGAGGAAAGTTGTAGGAATCTATAGGTAGGCGGATATATATATATGGTTAGTTATTAATTCAGACTAATAAGGTAGGGATAATTAAGTTACGGCGCTAAATAAAATTATGATGAAGTGATGTGGGTCCTAGCTAGGCAAGTAATCTGTTACCGCAGGCCGATAAAATTCTAATTGTTTTCCTAAAGTTGTTACCAATTAATTATTCATTTTAAATAATTAATAGAAGCATGATAATATCGTACCATAATTACTTTGGAAGACCTAAAAGTCTAGACTGGTTTCCTATTACAAGAAAAATACTAAAAAGTTATAGCAAATAAGCTTAGCCGTACTGTGATGTTGGATTTTTAATGCTGAAATGACCAAACAGGCATTTTTTAGCTTTCCCTGGGATGCAATACGATCTCATATCGCTACACTCTTCAAGGTGTTAAAGTTTTACATCCGATACCTTAGCAAAAATAAGCTGATACAAACTGAACAACTAAAACCAGTTTAGAACCTAGGTTAATTCGTTGAAGGAAGACATTGCAAGCTATGAGCTTCCAATAATCTGAAACATAGAAATAATTGATTGATAACAACCAGCTAATTAGCCTGACAATGGTCTACTAATACCATTTGAATAGACCTCTTAAGATATGTAAGTACTTACTTCTAATAATATGAAACATAGAAATATTTGATGGGAACAATCTAATCAATCAGACTAATACCTAGTACAGTCTAATTTATACTTATTAAAGTGAGTAAAAGATAACTTCTAAATGTAATTTATTTAATGATTAACAGTGATAATTAACTACCTAATTTACTACCCACTAAAGGTATATTGACTATGATTTAGTAGTCTATCAAATTAACCACTCAGTCTGAGAGACAGAGGGTGGAAGTTAATGAAAAAATAATTAACTTTAGTTCTCTTCCTAAAAGTCAGGGATGTTGAATGAATTAAACATCTTTCAATAAACTTGAGATGTAATTACACTTTATAAGATCTGTATAATGAACACTAAGAGTAACCCAAAGTAATTTACTTCAAATGATAGTATTCTATTTCAGTTCACTTCCTAAAGTCAAGGATATTGAATGAATTTAGCATCCTTTAATAAACTTAAGATGTGATAATCTGCCAATGCAGCTAATCCAATGTAGTTATATTGGAACTTTACAAGACCTGTATAATAAATACTAAGAGTAAATAAAAGTAGTTTTACCTGTATTAATAGCATTCTACTTTAGCCACCGCCTGAAGTGGCGTTTGATTAAATTATCCACCCTTTACGGAACTGAATATAAGTTATTGCATTGAATAATTAAGTTCTTAATGTGAAAAGGATATTTGGATGATAGCAAGCCTTGAGATAAACTCTATTGACTTATGTGGAATAATAAGAATTTAAATTGCTAACACATAGTTCATAATGTAAAATGAAATTAGAGTTTGAGAAGAGATGTAAATTCTCAGTTTGAAAGAATTAAAGCTACAAGCTAATAATTAATGTTAAAGCCAAAGTGGACGGGGCCATAATTAAACAATGAGATGTAATGGCACGCTATGGAGCGGCGGTTGGAGCTCATAAACTTCCACAAGACTCTTATATTTCCACAAGACTTTTAAACTTCCACAAGACTCTTATATTTCCACAAGACTTTTAAACTTCCACAAGACTCTTATATTTCCACAAGACTTTTAAACTTCCACAAGACTCTTATATTTCCACAAGACTTTTATATTTCCACAAGACTCTTATATTTCCACAAGACTTCTATACTTCCACAAGACTTTTATAATCCCACTAAACCTTTATATAAATTGCACCAGGCTTCTTATGTATCATGCTACTGATAATAAATAATAATACCTACAAGCTAAGCTATCATCTGATTACCTTTGAGTGGTTACAAATCTTCCCCGCAGCTGCAGTGAAGGATTTAGGTCACAGTTCAGACGGAGTCATTGCTAGGCTACACATATTTATGTTAGGATTTATAGACTGGTAGGTAATTAGGTCAGTAGAAAATAATTTAACACAGGGATAAGCCAATTACTAAACTTTCACGAAAGAACTTGAGTTACTTAAATGCGGTTAACAACGGAGGGTTCACTAGACGATCTGGCCAAAATAGTAGTTATCATAATATTACATTGCTTGACTGAAATTCACTGCAAATAGAATTAAGCTATGCTAAGGTTCCATCTTCATACAAACGCTACACACTCTACAAAACTCCAGACACAACCATTAGATTGTAGATAAATTAGGTTAATTAGTTTTAAGAATTAGATAATAATTTAAGTTAAGGTAAAGCGGCGAGGATGTGTGTATGTATTATAAGGTAGCTAGGCATATGGGTAGATTTAGGTTTAGATTTAAGGGAGCAAAAGTTATAGAGAGGGGGGGAGGTTACAATTTGGTAAGCCATGACCAGGATTAGAAAGTTAAGTTATAAATTATCATTAATATAGTTGTATTAGATTTCAGTCAAGCGGTAATACTTTAATTTAGAAGTGGGATTTTTCCCACAAATTGTTGTCGTGTTGCGATGCGTGAGTTTAGAATTGGCTTAATAGGGAATAATTCAATGAAGATTAATTAATTCAGAGATATTGAAGAATTATAATTTGACACTTTTCACAATAAACGTTGTTATCTTCTAAAGTTGATTCATACACTTTGTATTACGGGCTCTTGATAATGGGTGAATTATAATTTGACACTTTTCACAATAAACGTTGTTATCTTCTAAAGTTGATTCATACACTTTGTATTACGGGCTCTTGATAGTGGGTGAATTATAATTTGACACTTTTCACAATAAACGTTGTTATCTTCTAAAGTTGATTCATACACTTTGTATTACGGGTTCGACCAATATTGTAGACAGTCGCAATGAGAGCTGGAGCTAAATTTTGTTGTACGAAATCTGTAACAAAAAGATTCTCAGGTTAGGTTAAAGGTCAAAGGAGGAGATAAAGCTACAAAACAATAGCGTAATGAGTATTATTTGAAATACAATACCTTTCAGTTATTATCTTTTTCTTCTTTATTTAATGGCGGATTTCGCCAGCATCAGGTACCGTGCGTTGTTGGTTTTCCAAAGTTTAATGAGTGAACAAAGTACTTAGATATAGTCAATAACCAAACTATTCCGGGGGTCTGGAGTATTAAATTTTAAAATTGTTGAGTTATCTGTGAATACTGAAACCTTTAGTAATTGTTTCCTTGAATACTGAAACCAGGTATCCAATTTTTGTTGTTGACGTTAGGAGCTATGGTAACTGTAGTTTTGTTTCTATTCCTGGTGATAGATTTCATATAGGCATAGGCAACTGGTTCATACAGCCTTGTGTTGAGTTATTTTTAGGATCGTAACAAGTCGATAGGGTGACATAGTTCAACATTTATTGATTTAGAAAGATTTGTAGAATAGGGGGCGGTTTAATTATTATTGCTGTCGGATGGGAAGGCTAGGGGGCGAGATTGGACAGAGGTAACCAACTTAATTATTGCTGGATTCAATTTATATTATAGGACGGCGATATGCTGTACAATATTATAAAGTTATGACGCTAACAGCATAATATAAAACTAATAATAATTATATTTTGACTAATAATCGTTGAGCGATTGCGGTTTTTAGTTGATGTGCTATTCCACGTATTATAATTTATTTTGTTGGTTATGTTAGAGAAAAAAAAATTATAATAGTGTACTTGTCTCACATCTGAAATCCATAGAGTAGTTTAGGCTAGTCAAGGACTATTATGTTCTTTGTCTATGGTTGGACCATAGACAAATTATTTAGCGAGACCATAAACAATCTAGAATTAGGAATGATTATAAAACATGAAGTCATAAAACCAATCGGAGAGGAAACTTCCATATCGCGTAATCATGTGATTTTGTAATAGCAAGTGGAATCACCTGTTATTTTCCATACCGTTATTTTTAATACCTGCGATTTTTACATTGAAAGAGATTTTCCTAATACTTATCACGTAGTAGATTAGAATGCAATGACATGGGAAATGCCGCTTCATTTTGTTAGTTCGCTAAAATCCTAGGAAAAGTAACATAAAATAGTATTACGGTTCAAAATACACGCGTTGATGAGGAATCGCGATTATAAGTAATAACAAGTAGCAGGGATGTCATGTAGGGGATAGAATCATATGACTATTCATTGCTAGTAGGAATTTTGGTTTAATAGCAACGTAGTTTGGGATGCAAAATGTAAACGGATAAATACGTCTAGTAGGCGATAAAAGTCGTTACCGTCTGGAAACAACTATCTAATATCTACTCTATTGTGGGGAGGTTACCTATTAGCGAGGCTAGATGGCGTTGGGTTACCAATAAAAGATTTTATTTTGGATGATGGTAAAAGGGTGCGGTCTAATAATAATATGTATAATTGAAATACTCTTGCAGCGTTGTGAGTAGTCGTTACCGGTAATCGTCGCTTCTTACCGTATAGTTGAAATCGTGTTAAATAGTTAATTATGAAGGTTTATAAAGGACTATTATTAGCTTAAGATGAGGTTAATGTACGCAGAGGTAAAGCTCGCTGGGCATAGCTTACTATACCTACTTAACTAATATTATCAGTTGTGAGTTACCTAGAAATATCTAAGTCGGGAGAGCGGTGAAAAGAAAAGACCTTACTACATGACTAATTAGTTAGGATAGGTAGAGATAGATAAATCATTAAATTCACTGGGTTGGATTAGCCTATTAAGAAGAGTATCTTGCACAATTGTCTATCTCCGTTGAACGATTAAGATGTTGAAAAAAAAAAATGATATTACTAGTTAAGTGTTGTGTGAGAAAGTGTAGGAAGTATACTAGTGGTAGCATAGCACAGAATAGGGAGTAGTGAGTTTATTCTACTACAAAATATTATATATATTTTATAAATCACATCCAATCAGTACTTGTTACAATACTCAATTACAGTACACAAAGCAAAACATAATCACCCATTTTACAGACAAAAACATTGAATCGGATGCTTGACCGCGTCTACATAAGCCAGCAGCTTTGCTTGTGGGTAAATCGAAAGAGGCACTTGTACAAGAGGCTGGTACTGACTAAACGGGTAGTGCCGAAGGAGAATATCCTGACGGTGTATCCCAGACACTAGCTTTGGTTAGTTGATGGTTCTTCTAGGGCAACCATGCCGACTTACTAGGGATCATTGACTAGTCGAAGTTTGATTCTACACACACACGACACTAATCTATTATATTTATAAGTACATTAGAACCTGCACTTGGTTATATTTAATTATTGGTTTTATATAAATATAGTTGGGCGGAGATACTCTTGTGGGTGAGAAAGTGTAGGAGGTATACTAGTGGTAGCATAGCACAGGATAGGGTGTAGTGAGTTTATTCTACTACAAAATATTATATATATTTTATAAATCATATCCAATCAGTACTTGTTACAATACTCAATTACAGTACACAAAGCAAAACATAATCACCCATTTTACAGACAAAAACCATTGAATCGGATGCTTGACCGCGTCTACATAAGCCAGCAGCTTTGCTTGTGGGTAAATCGAAAGAGGCACTTGTACAAGAGGCTGGTACTGACTAATCGGGTAGTGCCGAAGGAGAATATCCTGACGGTGTATCCCAGACACTAGCTTTGGTTAGTTGATGGTTCTTCTAGGGCAACCATGCCGACTTACTAGGGATCATTGACTAGTCGAAGTTTGATTCTACACACACACGACACTAAAATATTATATTTATAATTATCTTAGAGCCGGCTTTAATTATATTTAATTGAGGAACGGTAGAAATTATATATGCTGAAGAGATGTTAGTAGGAATACGATAGGCGAATTAGTAGAAAAAAAAAAAGAAATGCTTCTCGAGGATACCTAAACGGATGATGGATAATTGTGGAAGGTGGATATTAATTGAGCTTGGGAGCAAAATAGGGGTCGAAAGAAAATATAATAATAGTGGTAGAGAAAAGAAAAAATAGTTGACTGGCTTGAAGTCGAGATTTAACTGCTAAATTAACGAGTTATAGCACTGTTACGCTATAGGGATAACAATAGCGTATGTTATCACATCAATTATAAAGGCGAGTTGCGGGCGGATGTCACGTCATACTCAATAGTTAACTCGTTTTATTATTTTGAAAGTTAACACAAGCTACTTATAAAACAGTGATCGATTTTATATACCACGATTTTAAGTTGTAGGATAATTTTAAACTCATAATCCGCAGAGACATTCAAGCCGGAAATAAAGCGACTGATATTGCGAGCTGAGAATAAATCTCTTACCGCTTAACAAGTAAATCCCTGGTATTGCGTTATCGAGATTACAAAACAAAATCAACTATCACAATTCGAATCATACAAGGTAATTATTTAGATGTTGTCTCGCGTCGACAGGTACAAATTTTAATTTAGATGGGTAAAGACATTAGAACTGAAATGGGTTTCGGATGTGTGACGTTCTTGGGACACGTACTGTTTAGTGGCCTAATTTAAATTTTGTAAAATCGGCTGTATTGGACATATTTCGTTTTGCGGATATATATATTTAACCGAGGTTAGCTGGAGGTAGCCATAGTTCAAAGTTTACTAAACCCGACCTAGAGTCATAGCCTATCTTTATATGTCAGAAGAAAATAATAAATTTATAAGTAGTAGATTTTAAAGTCAATAGTAAATTTATTTTCCGAGGTGAGACCTGAAACCTAGTTCGCACTAGGACATTCAAATACTTTAACCGGTAATGTTGATTATAATAAATATAGATAATCGGAACTTATAATAATATTCTAATACTGCTATATTAAAATTGTTATTATGAAATTAAATAGGGTTGCTTAACAATTGACAAATAATTATTAACTCAATAATTTGTTTTAGTACAAAGTAAATGTCTACGGGTTTAGAGATGATAGGACGAACGAAACGCGGTTTTGACTTGTGGGAAGGTCAGCGCGGACTGTCACAGCGGGATGATATTGTTGGTTATTTATTAATATGAATTGCTAGAATTCTTATAATCTAGATTATTGGCATCTAATATGTACGTGATGTAATTGTAGATGATTAAAATTAGTGCTAAGGTAGGTTATTGTCGAAGTTATGGCGCAACCTTAAAATTGTTAGTTAATGTGAACTGCATGTTGCATCTAGATTGTTTTATACAAACTAATTAATTGACAGTTTTCACATATGTAGGCCGGGACATTGAGTTGATGAAATAATGTTATCAAAATCATTCATCACGGAAAGATAAAGATATTTTATTTGCAAGTGTGAATACAAAAGTTTACTTCGGTTAGTATTATCCTGTTCTATTTTAGTTTTGTTGTAGCGTTTTACCTAGGGTTGTTCTAAATTATAAGTAATTAATTGTTAATTGTCTGTTGTTGTCTTCTACGTTAGAAGAAGAACGGAGAAAGATAAGGGGGACTCATTTTGTTATAGTCAGCTGTATGATAGATAATCCTTCTAGTAAATATTTCTTGTGATTGCGGTAGTAACATAGAATGTTTATAGGATGTTTTGTTCATTAACTAATTATCTTCACCGCAGCTGTGGATAGGGATGGCTAAAGTATGTGAACAAGGTGGAGAAGATTGGTCATTATAAATTAAAATAAATACTTGAATTGCATTATGCCTGACTAAATAGTGCGAAGAGGTGGAGTAACTATGTTAGAGAAATTCTCTATTGCATAATATTCGAACTTTTGACATTTTCATTTGTAACTTTAGAATTTTGATTAGAGTATTTAACTAAGCGGGTCCAACTAAGAAGGCATGCTGAAAGCGAGGTCTTTGGTCGTCTATGCACACAATAAAATTATAGATGACACAAGGGAGCATTCTTAATTGGCACTGTTAAATTAGTAAAAGTAGCTTGTTTAGGGTGTTCGAATATTTTTAGTCGCACTGGGCACAAATAGAACTTAGTTAAGCGTGTAGGGTTTATTTTGATTTACCTGGTGAAGTAATTGAATCGAAGTTTCGGAACTGTGCTGTAGAAGTGGGAATTACTCAGCACACAATAAAATTAAGTGGTTTCCATTTAGCTTCATTTCCTAAACTAGCCTTTCTTAAAGTTGCGGAAATTCTGCTGTAAGGTGGTTCCTTTGGGGGCGTCTTGTGAAGTCTAAATCAGGACAATTATACTTGACTAACCTATAGAGAGATAATGTCTTAGGCTGCAGAAACAGAGGCCATTGATGGCATTTCATTTTGGCGTGGTCAGGGGATCTCGTGTTGCTGGGGAATTTTACCATCTGGACGGAAGGCTGAAAAGTAAAGTAGAATGCATAATGAGTAACCAATTAGAGTTACAAACATTCGGGAGATTACCATCTTAATAATGTGTCTTGTGCGAGTGTAAAATTAAAATCATCTAATAAAAAATAAAAATAAAAAGAAACTAGCACTATTGAATCACGCAGTTTGGAATTCAGTAAATACGAGAAAGAACTCACGATATTAATTACCATGAATACTAAAACTAAGTGTCACCTTCAGTGGCTTATTATTTACCGATTTGATCGTTATTAGTTATATAAAAGGTAGGAAGTTAAGTAGAGTTGTGGGGGCGGATAAGATAGTTACCGGTCTGTTTATTTTAATAAGAAAATGATATTTTTCAAAGGTATAGGAAAGTAAGGGGATATTGACGTATTATATATTAGCAAATGAGACTAAATGTTGTCTTTCGTGCATAGTAATAACTAGGGATGAGACATAGTTACTAGATAGGTTTTGGCATAAGTATTTGCTTATACGTATAAGCTCAGTACTTGTCAATTAGTATACAATGTCCAACGCGTACCGGGGTATTAACAAGTACTTATCGATGACGCATACATTGACAGTTAGATATACATAGCACACAAACTTCTAATAGATCTGAACTACGGGGTAGCTAGTTCAAACTCAAGGACGTGTTTCGAGATGCGTACCCCCTTAGAGTGAATGAGTTTTTCCTAAGTATTTACGATCGACAACCTTATTGTAAGGCGTTAAGACCTCTATTTGTATGCACGGTGTCACTGCGTACCGGACGGAAGCGAGTCTAGTATTCTATCTCGGTTATTTGTAGGATTAGACATAGATGTATCTCATCTAAAATAAAGTTATAACTCTTGGGCGATGATGGTATGCCTACTGGTTTTGGTTGTTATGGGGGGGTTTGGTTAAGATTTCTTATCCGCGGAGAGGAAAATAGGTTTCGGTTGAAAGAAGTAGCTAATTAGGGATTGTGGAGGACGCGGGTTCGATCCCTGCCTGAGGTAGACAATTGTTCCGACGTTTCGTTATCTTAGGTAATTATATAAGCTAAGATGAGATTGGTAGCGTTGAAGTATGAAGGAAAGTTTTAATTCAAATTATTAATAATTATTCATTAGCCTAGTTGGAACTAAAACCATGACGGCGAAGTGGTTGATGCTTCACCCACGAAAGATCCCAGGTTCGATCCCTAGGTTGCAACATTTAGATGCGGAACAAGTTGTAAGAAAAGACGTAAGTTAAAAGAAGGCCATGATGACAGATGTACTTGAAATTATTCTAGGAAAATAATTTAAAGAATAGAATAATTGAATGGTTCGGAAGATGTTATAAACTTTACGTCGGAATCGTCATAGAGTTGAAGAGTTTCCGCTAGGGGGCGTTAGTAGACAGCGCAAGAGACTGTTATATTGATTTATATTATAATATGATTTGTTGTTATGATGGTAAACAAAAGGCAAATCATTATTCGGCGGTTGTGTATGATTAGAGACATGGTAGATGTCTAAGTTATTGGGAAATATTTACCGAGACTAAGTTTACTGGGATTTCGTTTCGAACACGAGAACTGGGTATGCGATTATGATTTTGTGTCAGTTGAATAGAATGAGGGGTGTGGGCTATTTTGCAATAAGAAAGCTTATGGAGGAAGGAGTCATTAGGGATTTGGGGAGGAACTATAAATAGTAGGAATATCTTTGAGGGCTAGGATGACAATGGGGTTAGCAAGGAAGGACGTGCTATTTTGTACTTAATTAAGTACAGGGTTTAGATATAATTCGCCGCAGATAAGAGTGGTACTTTATCTGCTTAAATTCTATCGGGGGCGGCTGTAACGGTACAGAATGAATGGTATCCGTCCGTTAGTAAGGAAGGTGTGGGAGTAGCATTAAAATAAATATTAATGCGTAACACCATTAATATAATAAGCATGAAAAAGGGAATAATAAACTAGTTCAGAATAATGGTCAATGGTCTAACGCTTTATCTTTAGTTTGAACTTCGCGGGGACTGCTCTGTGTGCTCCTTGCGACATAGGCGCCATCTAGCGTGAGTTATTTACTTGAGCTTCGCGTAAGGTTGCTAGTTTGACTTCTTTATTTTGAATTTCGCGGGGACTGCTCTGCGCGTCCCTTGCGACATAGGTGGCGTCTAGCGGAAGTCATTTATTTGGGCTTCGCGTAAGGTTGCTAGGTTGACTAGGACCGTATTTTATTTTGAGGTTCGCGGGGACTGCTCTGGGGTCGGCAAAGTGGTTCACCTACGGGCGGACGCCATCTATGGTCGGAATACGGAACTTTTGATAGTTTCCCAAAATATAGGATTATTGGCTTAAGTGGAGGATTATTAAGAGGGAATTGTTAATAGAAGGCTACATTTAGATATTCAACGATGAAATATTGGCTGTCGGACGAGATTTGGTTAGATTATGGAAAAATTTTAGAATTGCGCGGCGAAAGCGGCAATGAGCGAGCGAGAGGTTGAGAAAAAGACAGAAAGAGAGGTCGGATGATAGCTCCACGTGGCGCGGCGCGAAGGCAGGGGGGATCGGGGAAGCGGCTAGCGATTGGTTGAAGGGAAGAAAAGCGGACTCGCGCGGGCAAATCTTAGGCGCGCGTGGCGCGAAAGTAAGATGCTTAGGAAAAGGGCGGAAAATTAGAGGACATTGAGTTTTGGGACGTCAGCGGAGCGGTCCAACTTAAGAGTGCGGTACGACTCATACGGGAAAAATAGCGTCCGAGCTTTGATAGTGCGCTAAGTGATATTCGAGCTGCGATATTAATTAAGATTTGTGAAATTGAAAGTTATAAATAAAGTAAACTATTGCGATCGCAACTCGAATCCGTTAACAGAATGAAGTATTCTGGGGTGCATCGGCTGAAACGAGTCACGGTGACAACAAAAACCTATGTACCTTTCAACAGACTTCGGTCTGGATGATCTTTGATTGTATTTAATAAGATCGGCGTTTTACACTATTACGCTAAACAATACACTATCTTCGACGGAGTAATGGGGGAGAGACAGTTGTCTCCCTAGTGAAAGTTGAAGATAGGTCAGACACCATTTAGCGGGAGGTAGACCCGTATGACCCAGTCCAATCTCGAGTCTATCTCCATACATACAGTGTAGGGATAGGAAAATAACACACTGAGTATACTGGCTCGACTGATAGAACATTTAGGAGTTAGTTGCTTTCAGGGGCAATGCGACTCTCACCACACACCACGAATTTAAATTAAATGAGGCTTGGCCTAGTTTGCAAGGTACACAAGAGGGACTGTTAGTTCGACAAAATGTAGGCATTTTCAAGTGAGGAAAGTTGTAGGAATCTATAGGTAGGCGGATATATATATATGGTTAGTTATTAATTCAGACTAATAAGGTAGGGATAATTAAGTTACGGCGCTAAATAAAATTATGATGAAGTGATGTGGGTCCTAGCTAGGCAAGTAATCTGTTACCGCAGGCCGATAAAATTCTAATTGTTTTCCTAAAGTTGTTACCAATTAATTATTCATTTTAAATAATTAATAGAAGCATGATAATATCGTACCATAATTACTTTGGAAGACCTAAAAGTCTAGACTGGTTTCCTATTACAAGAAAAATACTAAAAAGTTATAGCAAATAAGCTTAGCCGTACTGTGATGTTGGATTTTTAATGCTGAAATGACCAAACAGGCATTTTTTAGCTTTCCCTGGGATGCAATACGATCTCATATCGCTACACTCTTCAAGGTGTTAAAGTTTTACATCCGATACCTTAGCAAAAATAAGCTGATACAAACTGAACAACTAAAACCAGTTTAGAACCTAGGTTAATTCGTTGAAGGAAGACATTGCAAGCTATGAGCTTCCAATAATCTGAAACATAGAAATAATTGATTGATAACAACCAGCTAATTAGCCTGACAATGGTCTACTAATACCATTTGAATAGACCTCTTAAGATATGTAAGTACTTACTTCTAATAATATGAAACATAGAAATATTTGATGGGAACAATCTAATCAATCAGACTAATACCTAGTACAGTCTAATTTATACTTATTAAAGTGAGTAAAAGATAACTTCTAAATGTAATTTATTTAATGATTAACAGTGATAATTAACTACCTAATTTACTACCCACTAAAGGTATATTGACTATGATTTAGTAGTCTATCAAATTAACCACTCAGTCTGAGAGACAGAGGGTGGAAGTTAATGAAAAAATAATTAACTTTAGTTCTCTTCCTAAAAGTCAGGGATGTTGAATGAATTAAACATCTTTCAATAAACTTGAGATGTAATTACACTTTATAAGATCTGTATAATGAACACTAAGAGTAACCCAAAGTAATTTACTTCAAATGATAGTATTCTATTTCAGTTCACTTCCTAAAGTCAAGGATATTGAATGAATTTAGCATCCTTTAATAAACTTAAGATGTGATAATCTGCCAATGCAGCTAATCCAATGTAGTTATATTGGAACTTTACAAGACCTGTATAATAAATACTAAGAGTAAATAAAAGTAGTTTTACCTGTATTAATAGCATTCTACTTTAGCCACCGCCTGAAGTGGCGTTTGATTAAATTATCCACCCTTTACGGAACTGAATATAAGTTATTGCATTGAATAATTAAGTTCTTAATGTGAAAAGGATATTTGGATGATAGCAAGCCTTGAGATAAACTCTATTGACTTATGTGGAATAATAAGAATTTAAATTGCTAACACATAGTTCATAATGTAAAATGAAATTAGAGTTTGAGAAGAGATGTAAATTCTCAGTTTGAAAGAATTAAAGCTACAAGCTAATAATTAATGTTAAAGCCAAAGTGGACGGGGCCATAATTAAACAATGAGATGTAATGGCACGCTATGGAGCGGCGGTTGGAGCTCATAAACTTCCACAAGACTCTTATATTTCCACAAGACTTTTAAACTTCCACAAGACTCTTATATTTCCACAAGACTTTTAAACTTCCACAAGACTCTTATATTTCCACAAGACTTTTAAACTTCCACAAGACTCTTATATTTCCACAAGACTTTTATATTTCCACAAGACTCTTATATTTCCACAAGACTTCTATACTTCCACAAGACTTTTATAATCCCACTAAACCTTTATATAAATTGCACCAGGCTTCTTATGTATCATGCTACTGATAATAAATAATAATACCTACAAGCTAAGCTATCATCTGATTACCTTTGAGTGGTTACAAATCTTCCCCGCAGCTGCAGTGAAGGATTTAGGTCACAGTTCAGACGGAGTCATTGCTAGGCTACACATATTTATGTTAGGATTTATAGACTGGTAGGTAATTAGGTCAGTAGAAAATAATTTAACACAGGGATAAGCCAATTACTAAACTTTCACGAAAGAACTTGAGTTACTTAAATGCGGTTAACAACGGAGGGTTCACTAGACGATCTGGCCAAAATAGTAGTTATCATAATATTACATTGCTTGACTGAAATTCACTGCAAATAGAATTAAGCTATGCTAAGGTTCCATCTTCATACAAACGCTACACACTCTACAAAACTCCAGACACAACCATTAGATTGTAGATAAATTAGGTTAATTAGTTTTAAGAATTAGATAATAATTTAAGTTAAGGTAAAGCGGCGAGGATGTGTGTATGTATTATAAGGTAGCTAGGCATATGGGTAGATTTAGGTTTAGATTTAAGGGAGCAAAAGTTATAGAGAGGGGGGGAGGTTACAACTCCTAAAAACATATTTTTTCGACAATTTTCTTAATTTTACGCATGAAACAATAATTCTTACAAGAAAATATTTGTATTGATATTCCGCAGGGCACACCCATATTAAAAAAGTAAATTTTAATTTTTAACACAACCGCGTGATGGTTTTGGACATTTCGCAGAATAAAAACATTGCTCTAATCAAATTAATAGGTCTGAAATTTCAAAGCAGAATTGTTCTAATTTTAAATATCAATATGATTGATTTTGCTTTGAAGTTCATTATGAGACTTTTGTCAGTTTTTGCGAACCCTCTTAATGTGTATAAAAAAAATGTAAGTAACTGTCATTGAGGTACAATATACTAGAGAAGACACCGCGAAGCAAGTTTGTGCGCAACTAAGGTGCGGCTGCAAGGTCCACAATCGCTTGAATCACGCGCAATCACTGAGGCGTTTGCAGCCCAAGTGCGGCCGGCAGGCCGCACTTGAACGGAACACATTAGTGGTGAGCGGTGTCTTCTCTATACGTAGTAATATAGCTCAATGGTAACTGTATGTTTTTATGTTGTAATGGAAAATGTCCTATGATAGGGAGGGCATTTACTAATTAGTATCTGTCAGTACAGTTAAGGTTTTACGAACCAATGGCATAGCAACATTCCTAAGTAGGTGCTTAATTATTGTAGCCTAAAGTTATTGAATGATATTGAATTGATAATTGTAAGATAAGTAAGTAGGTAAAAGTTTTTTTTTATTAACATTCCATTTAACCTAACTGGTTCACACGGTAACTGCTCGTTAAAAAGCCCTCCTTTGTTGTGGAATTGTGTTGTTGTATTTATTGTGAATTTGTGATTGTGCGTGCTTGTATGTTAATTTATTAAATAAGTTCATATGTTGCTGCTTCGAGGAGCTATAATTGGATGTCAAGTGTTGTTTTAAATGTTTAATAGTACTATATTAGATGTTGGTCTTTGTAAGTTGTGGATTATTTAGGTGGTATTTCCGAATCGAGAGTGTTCAGTGTCAACATAAGCACCGGCAACTTCTAATACTTAGGTGTTTTATATTTGTATCATGGTGTGAGAATAATTATCTCATCTGTACAAAATCGTAACACGGCCACCTTTAGTAGTCCCCTCTTAAACACTTGTTTCATTTTCTATACTTCACTGATAATAATGTACAGAGACAAATGTAGCCAGTTTTCCGGCGGTTTCCTCTTGTATGAGCCTAACGCCTTAAAGTTTAAAGCAGAGTTACAAACAAAAATTAAACCACATTGTCTACCCAAAAACTAGACACTGGCTAAATCATAGCAAGACAACAAATAAGAAATTGAATTGAATTGAATGTAGCCACGATGTACTGTCATTTGCTGTTTAAAATTGTCATTTTATAATTATTCATAGATTGCTGCCAGCGACTGCCAAGATGTGATACGGCGGCGGCGAGCGGATTGTTGGTTCAATGCGTCAGTTATTCTATGACTATTTAACCAAACTGGAATAAGACTTACTCCGAGATTAGTCTATACAAATTCGGCGTTTAATCTAGGTATAACACCTCATTCCAGTTTGGTCGAATCCACCCTGAGTGCCTTACAAATAAACAAAGAATAAGCTACGAATAGTTATTCCGTGTTTTGTTCCTGTCATGTAAACGTAATTTCAAATTATTCTGTTTATTTGTAAGGCACTGAGACTTTGTAGTAGGTGTAACCAATGATATTTTATGGTCATTGGGTATAACGCTCAATGCTAGAATATACTCACAGCAGCTAGGCTGTTGGCCGTTATGCAGCTGATTTAATTTTGAAATATTCAGGTTTAGAAAATCAGCAAGGTTAAACTGTTTACCGAACAACCAGCTTGTATTCCGTATAGGTACCTACCGACTGTATTCATAGCTGAATAAAATATTTTTATCTTGTTCATGTTACTGTGCTATGTATGTACCTACCTATTGAATAAACATGATGAAATTATTGTGGTGAATGTTTTGTTATTTTTCTCTACACAAACGGTACCTACCTACCTACTGATACGGATAAGGGTGTCCTGTCCACAGCAAAACTAATTGTGCCGAAGACTGTCTAGCAATAAGCTACATGACTCGAGAAAGGCATGAAGAGTTCATCATACCAAAAAAGTCTCAAGCAATTTAAAATCAAATGATTCGAACGTATCATTAAATAAATAAGGGTGATAGGTACCTCTCATGTTTTTATATCTATTTCTACTTACCTACGAAATAAAAAAAATTTACAGATTTAATAATTGCTCTAAGCTTACCGCTACGGTGTCACCTCTAGGTTAGTAATGTAGGTACTGATGTGAATCCACTCTTTATCATGCAGAATGTTGCGATGCCTAGGTAGGTATTTATATTATTATAGATCTATCTACCATACCAACATGATGCACTCAGATATACACACATACGCCTGTTTCCCGTACGGTAGGCTGGGACTATGGATCACCATCTGCTACTGCATTTATTCTGCTTTCATACCTCTGCCATACCCAAGACTCACTTCAGTATCGGCACCAGCACCCACAAGCACTCCGTTATGAATAATAAATTATGATCATGAGGTAGGTTAGCAGTGTCACTCGCATGCTGCATGCAACTACCTATACCACCTCAAAGTTGGTGTTTTGCGTAAAGGTGGTGTTTTATCACGTGGTTTTATGCGTCTCAAGGATTTGATATTGGAGACGTGTCCATGTCTACAGCTTCCTCATTCGACATAGAGAAATTCTCCTTTGTTCTCACTAGTTCGATTCAGTAGTTCGATCGTCGAACTAGTGAGAATTTTTTTTCTCATTTGTTCGACCGTCGAACTAGTGAGAATGTTTGTTCTCACTAGTTCGATCCGTTAACTTATTATTTTTCTGTTGTCTAAAAAAAAAAATAACCTTCGAAATTCAAGACAATCGCTACGCTGCGCTTCGCGATTGTCTTAAATTTCTAACCTATCACGTGACCTACAGGAGTAGGGCAGACCAATATCTATTATATCGGTACTTAATGTTCTTGCTTCTCGATTAATAATAATAATAAGTTAACGGATCGAACTAGTGACTACAAACATTCTCACTAGTTCGACGGTCGAACAAATGAGAAAAAAAAATCTCACTAGTTCGACGATCGAACTACTGAATCGAACTAGTGAGAACAAGCCGAAATTCTAAGCATGCCATATTTTTGTGCATATTATGTGCAATCAAACGTTTCAGTCCTAATTTTTGTGCCACCACAACTTCGTTACTATGAGTTGTTTTATGTGTGTAAGCTGGAGACACGTGTCACCAGCTCGCACACGCCCGTTAAGACAAACCAGTGAGGTTAGGGTTTTGGACTATAGCTAGAAATTTTGTGCATAATTTGTGCACTAGGAACAAAAAAAACTAACCATCACACTCAAATACTGTTGAAACTACGATCATATTGGAGATTGCGCAGTTCGAGTTCTAAACGAGATACAATATAAACGTTGACCCCTGTCTCCATCTAGCGGCGAGTGGCAATGGGCAGTAGAGTAACATATATGTGGAGGCACGTGGAAGCGGAAGTGGACATGAGGCAATTTTGAAAAAAACATTATGGGGGTCAAAGTTACTCGCGTCCGTAGGTTTACCCTTGAGACCCCCTACACGTGATCCCTGTGGGTGGTGCCAAATGAGTGACACTGACTGAGTGGTAGAGCCACGCTGCGTTGCAGCACGCATTGGGCCGGCTCGCCCGGCGTAATACTACCACCCTCTCACGAATATTCGGCGTGAAATAATGGGTGTGCGTCAGCACAGCTGTGCCACGGTGGAGAACAGACTTTTTGACTATGCCAGGAATTAGTCGCCAAGTAACAGAATTAGTCGGTCTCGCGTTTAAAAGTTATTAGGGGTTTTTGGTGGCACAGCTGTACTGACGTCAGTACAGCTGTGCCACACCTGTATCTCGAGAATGGAACCACCTATTGAAGATCTGTTGTGTCCATGTCTACAGCTTCCTCATTCGATATAGAGAAATTCTAAGCATACCATATTTTTGTGCATATTATGTGCAATCAAACGTTTCAGTCCTAATTTTTGTGCCACCACAACTTCGTTACTATGAGTTGTTTTATGTGTGTAAGCTGGAGACACGTGTCACCAGCTCGCACACACCCGTTAAGACAAACCAGTGAGGTTAGGGTTTTGGACTATAGCTAGAAATTTTGTGCATAATTTGTGCACTAGGAACAAAAAAAACTAACCATCACACTCAAATACTGTTGAAACTACGATCATATTGGAGACTGCGCAGTTCGAGTTCTAAACGAGATACAATATAAACGTTGACCCCTGTCTCCATCTAGCGGCGAGTGGCAATGGGCAGTAGAGTAACATATATGTGGAGGCACGTGGAAGCGGAAGTGGACATGAGGCAATTTTGAAAAAACATTATGGGGGTCAAAGTTACTCGCGTCCGTAGGTTTACCCTTGAGACCCCCTACACGTGATCCCTGGGTGGTGCCAAATGAGTGACACTGACTGAGTGGTAGAGCCACGCTGCGTTGCAGCACGCATTGGGCCGGCTCGCCCGGCGTAATACCACCACCCTCTCACGAATATTCGGCGTGAAATAATGGGTGTGCGTCAGCACAGCTGTGCCACGGTGGAGAACAGACTTTGACTATGCCAGGAATTAGTCGCCAAGTAACAGAATTAGTCGGTCTCGCGTTTAAAAGTTATTAGGGGTTTTTGGTGGCACAGCTGTACTGACGTCAGTACAGCTGTGCCACACCTGTATCTCGAGAATGGAACCACCTATTGAAGATCTGTTTGCATGGAGAATTAGTCGAAATTAGTCGCCAAGTTACAGAATTAGTCGTCCCGCGTTTAAAAGTTATAAAGGGTTTTTTGTGGCACAGCTGCGCTGACGCGTCAGCACAGCTGTGCCACCTGTATCTCAAGAATGGGACCACGTAGCGAAAATCTGTTTGCATAGCGAATTAGTCGATAATTGGTCGAAATTAGTCGCCAAGTAACAGAATTAGTCGGTCTCGCGTTTAAAAGTTATAAGGGGTTTTTTGTATCTCGAGAATGGAACCACATAGCGAAGATCTGTTTGCATGGAGAATTAGTCGATTATTAGTCGAAATTAGTCGCCAAGTTACAGAATTAGTCGGTCTCGCGTTTTAAAGTTATAAAGGGTTTTTTGTGGCACAGCTGCGCTGACGCGTCAGCACAGCTGTGCCACCTGTATCTCGAGAATGAGACCACGTAGCGAAGATCAGATTGCATAGAGAATTAGTCGGTAATTAGTCGATGCATCATACAAAAATTCAGATCGCAATATTCTTTACTTTTCTAGATTTAAAGTATTTTTTTAATACAAAGGGTGCAGTCGCGATCTAAATTATAATGAAATAAACAAACGAAACATATTCTTCTTTATTTTGAAATAAAGAACAAGGTTAGAATAAAATATGAGTTATCTAGGTAGGTACCTATTTGCAAGTCAATAATGAACAACAAACAAACTTCTTACTTAATGGTTAAACCATTCTAACTCTTTTATTTTTCTTAACCTGAAAACAGGTGGTAGGTACCTATCACCCCAGCGTTTCATTATTAGGTTTCTAGAAACTCACGACAACGTCGACGAAGGCAGCGACGGTAAGTATTTGCTCAATTCAACACGCAGCGACGAATGTCTCTTTATACTTACATATAAAATGCTACGTCAATATAAGATCAAACGCAGCTACCTACACACGATTTATTTTATAAGTGCACGTAATTTTTTAAATTATAGAGTAACTTAATCTAGAGCTACAGATTAAATTTTAATTTATTAAGTGAAAAATAAGGAAACTAAAATTGTTCAAACATATAGGTACACAAAAATACCGTTGATCATCGTTAATCGACCGGGACCGCGAAACCTTTCGTTCGCCCGGTGTCCACGAGTTATTTTTATTGTACCGGACAAATTAAATAAATAATGAATAATAAATAAAATGAAAATTATATCTGTTAAATTACTGAATACTCCACAGTCGGCGATGATCGCCGATCATGTGATCGTCTATATTCGCCACGATCACCCGGAACTTAGTAAACTTCCGTCAGATTCCACATTCATCAGAAGCAGCGACATAATAAACTTCTGTCACCGGCACGATCTTCGTGCAAGCATCCACACATTCGTCTGTAGCAGTTCTCGAACGGCAAGCGTACAAGATGAACGTGGAGTGTGGTTTTGCTGCTACTATTTAATAAATTATATCAATATAATTAATAAAATAAAATTTGTTATTACACCAATTAAAAAGAAATCTGTAACTCAAGATTAATTTACTCTATAATTTAAAAATTATGCGCACTGATAAAAAAAAATATCCTGTATATTTTTGTATGGGAATTTGATTGCCATTTACTTACCGTCAAATCTGCAACTTTGCCACTTTTTTGTGAGGAACACAAATGAGGAAGTTCTCAATCCGCCTGTATATTGTTGGTTCCAGTTTTATCATAAAAAAATATGAAAGTTCAGGAGCACCTGCTTTGAGTTTATGTAACTAAATGACGTAATAACTTTTCTTTCTTATTAAATGTCTCTAAGCAGTTAAATCTAAATGGTTGATAATAATAATAATAAATATATTTATTTCACAAAAACAATTAGGTACGTAACATTTTTCAACGATAATTGAACAATATTAAACATTGTTATATAGCTGCTGGTACTTATGTTAGGAAACCCTCCGCTATAAATACCAGCGACCTTCCGTGTTACAGCTTAACAGATAGGTAGGTATTAAGTAGTTCACAGAATTATGCTAATACTAAGTTGAATACTATACTTCTGGACTTTTAACACTATTAAGCTGTAATATTCATAATTCGTATAGTTATGCAATAAATAATCAATTTAGTTTTGTAAATAGTTTAAACATGATTATTTTTTTGGTTAACAATTTAGATATTAGTAATAAAGAAACTAAAATATGTGCTAAACAAATGTGTGTGTGTGTGTGTGTGTGTGTGTGCGTGCGTGTGTGGGGGTGCGTGCGTGTGTGTGTGTGTGCGTGCGTGTGATTGTGTGTGTATGTATGTATGTGTTACCTTGTGTGAGTAAATTCTTTAGTAATTTTTATAATTAATATAAGGTTTATAAATAATAATTGCTAAGATCAGCGCACCGGTAGAAGAAGTTTCTCTGTTTCATCGTAACTTAAATTTAAAAGCCAATCAGTGACAACTTTTTTACAAGCGTATTTATTCTTAGAGTCAATTGTTAATTTACCATTAATTTTGTTATATAAGAAAGGACCCAAAAAGTAATAGAATTTTTTACTGAAAGAAGTCCTGGAGATATTTGAATTGGGGACCTTTTTAATACGTATAGAGCGGTTACGTTTTGGAGGGTTTATCAGTGCAATATCAGAATGTTGTCTTAAAATGATTTGCAAAATGAAAAGTTGACGCACCGTCAACACCTCACAGTGCTCGTAAAGATCTTTTGTTGGAAAACGGAAGGGTTTGAAAGTGCTAACTTTCAGTACAGAGCTCTCTGTGCACGTTCCAGTCTTAATAAGTGAGTCTTATAAGCCCCTCCCCATGATGATATGCAGTAACCTAATAAGGACTGGCATAGAGCGTAATATACCATCTTTAGGGTACTAGACTCTGCAACGTGTCTAAGATGTTTAAAGATGTAAATAAGTTTATAAACTCTTTTTGACAGTAATTCAATATGTGGCACAAATGAAAGCCTTTCGTCAAGCAATACGCCTAAGTATTTTATAGACACAGTTTTATCAATTTTTGGGCAGTCGCAGAGAATATTAGTGTTACTAAGATGATTATGAGCAGCAATGTAATGTTGGTTGGAGTCAGCCGGATTGTGTTTGGTACTAAAAGTTAGGTATTTTGTTTTGTATACGTTTAGGGACAAGGTGTTATCGGCGAGCCATCTCATCACCTTAGTAAAACCATTTTGTGCAGCAAGAAAAGTCTGTTCCCATGTATTTGCAGAAAATACCAGAGCTGTATCATTGGCAAAAGCCATCATTCTTCCATGTGTCAGATTAATTTTGCACATATTATTGACATACACCAAAAAAAGGGTAGGCCCCAGTATACTTCCCTGAGGAACTCCATACTCTATCGAAAGAGCAGTGCTAGTGAAGTCGTCTATCTTCACGGATTGAGTGCGATTGGTAAGGTAACTGCGAAATAGATTAAGCTGGTTGTTTTTAGCAAAGAAGATCGTGGCGATACCCTATTCTTAACAGTGTTGTCAGTTTTAATTTTCCAGAATGTGTGGGAAATTGGGAACACAATAAAAAAATAACCCAAATAGCCAGATTTGACGGAAGTCATTTTGTTAATATTTAAAATACCTACTTTAAGTAAAGTTGATCTCAAGAAATGTTTTACGTACTTTATTAAAATTTATACTTACTTAATATGTAAATAAATATTTTTTTTATTATTACCTATGTAATAACAAGGACGATATATAATAAGGACTGTCATTCTCCATACAAACGAGCGTAACTTTTAATATAGTTATAAATTACCACGCTAGATGTCTCCGGTAGTTTCAAATTGTAATATCGTGCCAAATAAGTAATCCTCTTGCAGCAGCCATTTGTCACTACATCAAACGAACTTAGTAATACTACAAAAATAACGTTAGATGGCGCTCTGTAAATAATTCAATAAAATGCAGTCCGTTTCTTTTACGAACTTTATTTTACAAATAACTAAAACTTGTTTTTTTTTTAAATTGTACCTATGTAGTTTAAGTTATGTGCTTTCATGTTAAATAATTGATTCATAAATGAAATGGCTCGCATCATTATGATTTATGAATGAGCGGCCGCGGCCGCGGCGCGCGGCGGCGGGCGGGGTGGTTAGCATTAGCACACGCGCGATAAAATGGTTGATGTTAAGCAATGTTTAACGGTTAGACGTCGGATGGGTGACCAAAACAATTTTATTGATTTTGATTTCTTCGTGCTATAATTATGGGGCGTTAATAATACACTCATTCTGACAATATTTAGTGCTCGGCCAGACTGCACGCGCGGGCGCAGGGCGGGCGCGGCGCGGCGTACTCAAACATAGGTATTCTTATTTGAGTGTCCATTATGCTGGATTTACACGGAGCCAATACTTGCGACAATCCAGTAAGCCAGTCCAATATTGGCATCGTGTCTATTTACACGATGCCAATATTGGACTGGCTTGACAGTCCACTACATTGGATTGTCCTCAAGGCATTTTTGCTTAGCATTGGCATTGGCTTATTGGAATGGCTTAGTGGATTGTCTCAAGTATTGGCTTCGTGTAAATCCAGCATAATAGTGGGCACGAGGCGCGGTGCATGTTTGTACGTCGCGCCGCGCCCGCGCCTGCGCGCGCAGTCTGGCCGAGCACTTAGTGGTCATTTCACGTAGCGCGCAATTAACAATAATTTCGTAAGGTATTCCTACCTAAAAAAGTAGGCAGTATACTCTGATTTTTAATTAGATGAACTAAAGTGATAGCTGCCGGCGCTTTTTATTTTTTTTAATGTG
This sequence comes from Scoparia ambigualis, assembly GCA_963921215.1. Classification (NCBI taxonomy): domain Eukaryota; kingdom Metazoa; phylum Arthropoda; class Insecta; order Lepidoptera; family Crambidae; genus Scoparia; species Scoparia ambigualis. The sequence goes on from OY992523.1 coordinate 23,733,902, forward strand.
CAATGTGTTGTTGTGACGCGAACGCAAATGATTTTACCAATTAAATTGGAATATTGAGTCATCGACATGCCTGTAAATAAGTAGGTACTTATTTAAGGGGATCCTGCACGAAATTGTGAAAATTTACGTATTTTTAAGTCACTTGTACTATGCGCTGAATTAGTTAAATACAATAAAAGAATTTACGTAAGTTAGCCTGATTATTGCACAAGGTCGTGGCCTTGTTGAAATTTGAAACAAATTGTTTAAACAATAACAAGCAATACATAAATCTAATGACTCCTAAAAATATTTTTCTTTGACAACTTCCTTAATTTTACGCATGAAACAATAATTCTTACATGAAAACATTTGTATTGTTCAACCGTTGTTATATTCCGCAGGTCGCCTCCATCTTAAAAAAGTAAATTTTAATTTTTAACACAAGCGCGTGATGGTTTTGTACATTTCACAGAATAATTACTAGGTCTGAAACTTCAAAGCAGAATTGTTCTAATTTTAAATATTAATATGATTGATTTTGCTTTGAAGTTCATTAAGAGACTTATGTCAGTTTTTGCGATCGCGCGGTGCTCTCTTAGTGAGATATTATTAAAAAGTACGTGCAATAATTCGCAAGTTTACGTGATATGTAGAAGTTTTTAATGAATCCGCTCCGCTTACTATGTCGATGACCAAGTGTCTTAAACAAGCCATTTGTCTTACTTTCATCACGCGATTGGTTGTAGGTACGTATTTCTTGCGCTCTTATGGTTGGTTGTTTTTGTTGTTTTGTTGTCGCCGCGCCGGCCGGCAGCGGCGGCAACCTACGGACACAGTATAAATTTAAGCTAAAGCAGTACGGAAACTAGGCCTTTTTGTTGTTTTATATACCTACGCGCCAATTGAGCGTTAGGGTTGTCCTCTTATTTTTGTAAAATTTAAAAAGTTTATGTTTAGTTAGTGCTGTATCTCAGCTCAGCTATCGCTTTTTGAGATAACTAGCAAAGCATTAGGGTTGTCACTTTTAATTTTTATAAAATTAAAAGGTATTTTTTTATTATTTATCAAAACGTTTATTTGGGTTCTATAATGATCAAATAATCGAATGAATTGACTAGTTTACAAACAAAATTCTGTAAGTAATTAAAAAATTTCAACATTTTAAAAAGTCTTTATTCTTCGTTAATTATTATAAACTATTCACTGAAAAATACTTTCGCCTTCTACGACACGTTCGAAAAGCTTTATTATTAAATTTTATATACTAAGTACCTTACAAATAAACAAAGAATAAGCTACGAATAGTTATTCCGTATTTTGTTCCTGTCATGTAAACATATTTTTAAATTCGAGTAAACACGGAATAACTATTCCGACCTTGTTATCTGTTTATTTATATAAACAGATAATAAGGTCTGTCTTTTTAAAAAATTATCGGAAAACGTGGACACGGCACTATAAAATTGATTTTGTCTACTTCTTTGTAAATTAATACAGCTACTTACTTATTTAGTTAATAATACAGCCGAGTTCAAGCAGCCGTAATCTACGCTATAATACACTCGCGGCATTTCAAAAATCGCGCGGACCGCGCATGCAATACAATAAATACTTACACAACAGTGACCACTCGTTTCGGCGCGGCACGCGCCATATACAATATATAACTATTCTATGGCACGCGCTATTGAGAGCACTGCGAGCGAGCACATGTATTTACTCATGTGCTGCGAGACTGCGACACACTTAGAGGCCCTGTAAAAACGTGCGTCTGTGGGCGTGGCGTCGGAATCGGTCGTACGTACTCGTCGTTGAAACTTACTGCTCTGTCTCGCTCGCTCGATTTACACTTTTATTGGTGTGCGTGTGTGAGTGTTTGCATATGTAGTTGAGTAGGACTATATTTTGATTGAATACAAGTAGGAGCATGCCGTATCTTCCCTTTTTGTTTTAATCTAAGGTAGCAACAGGTAAGTATCTATAACAAAGTAAAAGATATTCCTTTTTCTCCCTTGTCCTTAATTAAAAGTGATAAATATAACAACAAATATTGTCGGTAGGTACGCGAGGCGCAAATATTTTATAGTCTCAAAAAGGAAAACGTCTACATGATAGAACATTTAGATTGTATCTCAATGGGATAGAACCTTTGTGGCATATCCACATGCAGACATTTTGATATTTTCCTAAAGTTTCCGTGCACGATAAGAAAGGTATATGTACGAGTATATGGATAGAGGATACTTTAATAAACAAAAAATGTCAAGTAATATGGTATCCTAAAGTGTCACGTCCCCGAGATATTTGAAGGTAAAGATCGCCATACGAAAAAAATAACAATCATTAAAAGCCTACTAATTACGTATATTTACGCATTCCATTGCATTCAAATGATAATTCCCAGGTTGATTTAACTATTTATACTACACAAAAAATAAACAAAAACACTTATGTAATGTAGATGTAATGTAACAATCGTATGTCATTATTGCAAAAAACTACAATACCTACGTATGAAACTACCGTGGCGGCGACGGGATAGAAAACAAGCCAACCACCGCGGTTCGAGTACGTACCTAATATCATTTAATATTATTTTATAGTTAATATAGTATGACATGTAATTTTACATTTACCTACATAATATGTACATAATTGCCGATTTTTGACAACCTCCGTGGTCGAGTGTGGTGAGCACGCCCGCCGGGTCGCCGTCGTCGTCGCGCCATCTCTGAGGTCCCGGGTTCAAATCCCGGTCGGGTCAATTTTGGGAAACTGTTTTTCTAAATTGATCCGTTATCTTACCATATTAACGAGTTTCAAAGGAATACTTATCTTGGTGTAGATAATTGGTGTCAGCGTAAATAAATTTTAAATTTTAATTTTAATTAGGAATTTCTAATATGAAAAATCTGTGATATAAAATATTTTGCCGACAACGACGACGACGAGGACGAACGGCGGGTGCAGTAAAGGGGGTAGCAAAATGAGCCGCGGTCGATAGGTGTAGTATTAGATCAATGTAAAGTAGGTATTCAAATTCAAACGCGCGTGGACTCACAAAGATGCCTAAAATACTAACTTACATCAACGCCATCTATACATGAATAAAAAAAGTAAAAGCAACCAAAGCAAGCGCTCTGTCTCTAGCGGACTTTTTTAGTACTTTTAAGTAGTAGTGGTGGCGCCTCCAGCGGAAGTGTCTAAATTTATTAACGCCATCTACAAAACTCGTACTTTTTTGACCTATTTCCGCGCTACGCTCTTTTGTATGGAGACTGTCAGTCTTTATTATCTTATTTGTCTATGGTAATAATTAAACGCGTGAGGTTTTGTACAATTTAGAATCGTGTATCGTTTTGTATCTTCTTATGGACGGATTTCATGTATTATTTTTGTTACATTTTTTATTTATTTAAAAGATGAACCACAGACATGACAAATGAAATGATAAATATAATAAATGATTCATATGTAAAGCGAAATTCAATAAAAGAAATATTATATTATTATACTTAAATGATTTTATATTAAATAACCTGTATATAGCGGCTTACAATGTAGCAACATGTAGACCTTGATGTATCTGTGCTATAAATGTGTACCAAAGAAAATAAACACAGTGTATAAACTCAGTATTTTTTTATTTCCTTCTGATACTTATTAGGGTAAACCCACTAAAAACTATTATAATAAACTATTATTATATCAAAATATAGAATTATGATATTAGTTGTAATATATATTGTTCATTACCTGTGTAAAATGAACGTTATTAAAATAAAAATATATGCCAAACGTATTTCTATTAAATGAAGCGCACCAGATAATAAGTTATATTGCAAAAATTTTCACTAATGTAAAAGACTTTTCAACAAGCATTGATTCTGATAAAGACTAGCATCATTAAAATCCAGTCAACGCGCACACAATACACTATTTTTTATCGTGTCATGTAATCTAAAGACCATAATAACTATAAGAACTGTACTCGTACCTGTAACCTGTATTTTCGTAACTAAAGCAAAATGAAGAATTCTCATCCCTGGCATCATCCGCAGCGGAAGCGTCACTGCGGATGACGCCATCAACAGATAAGTATTTTTGACGATGTCATCCGCATCATCCGATCCAGTGCACGCAATATAGCCTGGCTATCAAAACTAGTCCCTGGATATTTTAGCGAACTTTTTACATGGTAATGTTAAATGCAAATGTCAACATCAATTTCCCAAGTTATCAGGTTGGTTGTCAGTAGTTTTATGTGATCTTGTTTAACGATTTACGGGTGTAAAACAGAATACACAGAGCAGAGTGAAGAAGATGTTGTTTTGCATGATTTCAAAGTTTCAAGAAAAACAACAGGAGAAAGACGCCAAATTCAATAAAAAACAAGATTGTTTACGTGTGGTGCTTGATTTCTTAGGTAGTGTGACGCAATTACTTTGATAATTACTTGGTTTTTATTAAAATTTTGACTATTAAAAAAATGTATCATGGAATATTGTTTTTTGTTTAACTATTCTTACTTAAATCCCTGACATAACAGAAAACAGGCGTTAGAATCATCTTAATATTACTAAATGATAATAATTAATAAAAAGTAGTTTTAATCTCATTTTCGCACCTGTGCTCTGGCTGATTACAGTATACCGGCGATTCGCCAACTTCGCCCGGACGCAATCTCTGATCATCCCGGTATAATTAAGAATCAAACGAACTTACCTTGTGAAGTTTGATTCCAATTATGCGAGGGTCTCAACCGAAGACGATTACTTGTTACATGCAGCAGTACATGAGATGGTGCTATCTTCTTCACACTTTTAGATATTATATCCTAAAAAGAAATATCTTATTTCCGTTCCCTTCCCTTCCCTTAAAGCTACCAAGATATTATCAAATACAGTACTGATTTAATGTTACTGACTTTGTTGCAAGAGATGTAAACACATATCTCAAGATGTTCGTGGTATACCATGTCTGGTCAACGATTCACTAATAATTTGGCGCCACCTGGATAAGGCTATCTAAAAGTGGATGGCTCGCCTTGAAAGGAAATTAGGTATAACAAATATTATTTAGGGCCAAAGAACATTTTTTCTTGGACAACAAGTTTGGGCCACATTGTATACCAAGGATGTAAATTCTAATCTGTACCACAACAATACCTTCTGCTTTATCCAATTTATATTAAATGTAAGTGGTTTTTTTTTGTTATGGCTTGGTCAGGATTTTGTGATGCATTCTGCGTTTGTAAGGGTTTGTAAGGTCAAATTATGGCTTTGCTAATAAACTAATAATATGTGAAAATGCATGGTAGGAGAGTTACCTACTACGTATCTAAGTATATCCGTATAATGTTTTCACAAGACTGGATGTAGGATGCGAATACAAAAAAGTTTCTGAATCAATCAATGCCAAGAACTTCTCTTGTTCAAACAACTTGGTGTAGGTAGGTAATTCAAACCGCAACAGCCGCTGTGCATGCCGTAGTCAGTATTCCTGAATTCATCTAAATCCCTTTTTATACATTTATGTATAAAAACAAGTTTTTTTGCTCGGTTTTTAGTAATGCTATTGTAAGTGTTTGTGACAAACCCTATGACTCCAAAAAGGTGCTTGTACTCGTAATTTTATTATTCAATACACACTCGTCATAGTTTGAGCTTGTTTTGCGTAGGTACAAAACATAAACTAAACAATTATTGTAGAAAATACAAATAATAATATTTGCGCAATTGTTCTAAAACCGGTTCCAGTAATTTCGCAAACACAAATAGGCCGAACAGAAGAACATTAATTTCAACTGAGGCCTCAAACTAAACCTTAACTTTTTCCGATCAGCTTTAATTGCAGTAGGTAGATACTTAATTAAAAATAAGCATCAGACAAATCAGTCGAGCCGTTTTCGTGCGCTTAGCAACACATTTGGCGATTCATTTTTATCTACATAGATTGAGATAGTAAGTAACAGACATTGTTTTGGGGTATAGTTGTTTTGTATAGGTTTGCCGGGAAAATGAATATTACATTTACGAATCCAATGTAAAACATTACGTTCCCTAGTGAGCTCACACTTTCTGTAATTCAGTCATAAAAATAGGTCAAGCGACTGCAGGAGCTCTGATTCCAACGTCTCCCTGTCAGATATCCGGCGGAACCTCGGCAGTCCCTCGGCGGTGTAAATGGTGCTGGTGGGCTTGATCGCAGCTCGATAGCTGTTGATGATACTACTACGCGCAGTGGCGCCCCCCCTAGAGTTTAAAGAACCTCGAAGTTGATCACAACTTCAGCCCGGGCATCAGCCCGGGACCCTGTACAGAGCGTTGGATTTTTGTTTTCTTTCCGAATTAAACTTGGTTATGGCATTAGGGGTCTTAATATTTATTATGCTCAGAAAATAAAGTTTTAAAACTTTTATTCATATTTACTTCCAACAGCGCCTATTATTATTATTTCAATTTCCTAATTTGGTTTTGGAGCTTTGAGGCTTATGTACATTATTACCATTTTTTTTTGTTAATTATTATTAACCCTTTATTTTTTATGAGGGTCTTCTCTGAGAAATTGTAGAATCTATGGGTGTCTAATGATAGCAGGCTATCGTCGGACTGACCGTCATATAAGGAGACAGATCAAAGATCTTAGTGGCGCAGCTGTGCCAGCTGCGCCACTAAGATCACACACACAGAGGGCACAGGCACTAGCGCTGCAAGCAGCGCGAATGGCCAAGCTTCGTTTCTGCCGCTACTGGTTGAGTCATTGTAAAGATAATGACATAGTTTAAGATGTCTTCACCAAATCATTATTGATAAGTAAACCCGAAGATAACGAAACGTTGAAAACATGTGAGTTCCACCTCAGGTGGGAATCGAACCCACGTCCTCAACAATGCTGAGTCTCTGCTTTGTTCCACGGAGGACGTGGAAACGTGAAACTGTTAGGGTGAAATAGCTATGGCCTCTAACGGTTAATGTGGAGTAGAAAATCCTCAATGCAGTTCAAGTGGAGTTAGAAACCATAAAACGGCTAGCGTGGAGTAAAATAAAGCCTCAACACTGTTAAAACGTACTAAGTACATATTCCCGAAACGGCTTGATTAAAATAAAATATAGCCTCACTCAACCCTGGTAGAGTGGAGTGAGTATCTTCGACACGGCTTGTGTAGCCGCTGTGTCGCGGAGTAAGTCTCATTATTATTCCAATACAATTAATAAGTATATATAATGCTGAGGTCTGACCTGAAAACCGCGTGGCGACTCCTTTGCTTCCAATCCAGAGGGGCTCCTTGGAATTTTCTTTCTTGATGTATCCACCAATTGACAACATCAATATAGCCTCAACACTGTTAAAGTGGAGTGAGTATCTTCGACACGGCTTGCTTGGAGTAAGATATAGCCTCAACACTGTTAAAGTGGAGTAAGTATCCTCGAGACGGCTTGCGTGGAACCTCAACACTGTTAAAGTGGAGTAAGTATCCTTGACACGGCTTGCGTGGCGCCTCAACACTGTTGAAGTGGAGTAAGAATCCTCGAACGGTTTGCGTGGAGCCTCAACACTGTTAAAGTGGAGTAAGTATCCTCGACACGGCTAGCGTGGAGCCTCAACACTGTTAAAGTGGAGTAAGTATCCTCGACACGGCATGCGTGGAGCCTCAACACTGTTAAAGTGGAGTAAGTAACCTCGATACGGCTTGTATGGAGTAAAATCAATGTCATTCAATGTCATTGATTAAAATAAAGCATCAACACTGTTGAGCAGTTATATATCCTCGACACATCATACGTTTAGTAAGTTAAACACTGTTACAATAGTTTAGTATTCAAAGAATTTCTCGTTGTAAATGGCTTTTAATTTTGTTACAATCATTATTATAGAACCCAAGAAAAACCAATAAAAATGAGGGTAGATAATTTTAATGATAAATGATCTTAATTCCTTACAACTATGATACATTCCTTAATAGTTAATTTTCCAGGTAAATTAGCGTTATGTTCCAATACCTGCGTGTCGTAATATCGTTGATACGACATTTATCCACAGACATTAATATGTCTGTGCATTTATCACTATTCACCGACACCGATGATGATAAACGCCTACGTTTTTTGAATTAAAAATGATTTCTTTACTTTACGAAGAATACCATAGTGATCACTGTCTCGCAACTTCGAACTTTAACATTTTCCCATCTTATTAAATACAAATTTAATATGGAATATAATTTTACAAATTACAGGTTTTAATAATAATTCACCAGATTTAATAACACATTAGGGAATATTGAACAATGAAATTGAAATAACCGATTAAAAAGTTACGAATTTCTATATATGTGCAGCTATGTATCTGCCTGCAGCATTTTATAATTTTTGCGTACTATTTTTTACTTAAGGTTTTATTTAATTGTGGTCGTTGGTGGTTGGATCCGATTTCAGAGTAGATTTAACGGACAAACTCCCTAATTTATAGATAAACCTTCAAGACTAATGATATTAGTGACGTCAAGGAGTCCTTGTTATTAGTGTTGTCAAATAGTTTTTAAACAGAAAAATGCTAAGTAATACATTGAGTTAAAATGTACTTCGTACTAGAGAAGACGTCACTACTAGATTGTTTGCTACACGCGATAGTACCAGCTCGCTCCAACTATATTACTAGTATGTGGCAGGCAGGCGCTAGACGCAATAATACCTACGTGTGTATTCTGCGTTCTATTTTATTCAATTCAATTTAAGTGCCTTGATGTGTGTTAGGGTACTGTTTAAAGAACTCAGGAAATACAAATAAAACCAAAGGAATCACTTTTCACCTGTAAATAGGTACGCACTAATTTATCAAATGCATGTTAACGCATTTGACTGAGGTATAATAACTCTACTCTTTCACGCAGTCCCATAGAAATAAATGTAATACAACAACTTATCCGTCCGCTCCGTATCGTATCCCTATTTAGTCTGTGCTCCGTATGCGATTCCGACTCAATGGACGTGCTCCTTTATCTAAAAATGTGAATGAATGAATGTGAACTGTGAATGAGAAAAAGTTCGTCAAGTGCGTGTGCGTGCAGTGTGCACCATATTATGTTATAGGTAAGGTAATACTGGTGTGCACCATTGCGGGACGCATGGACCCTTGACGCATGGTTTATCAAGTGTTTTTCGTGAATTCGACCTATTCGACTTCGTTGGCTATGGCTATTTAAAACGTAGGTAAATTAAACCAGCCGGTGCGGTTTATAGTTGCTAGTTGTTATAAAATGTATGAGTACGTAAAATATGTAAGTACCTACTTATCTCTTAAAAAATAATTTGCTGTTTAGCATTTATCAATTAACTAGTAGGTTTTTAAAGCTTTTCTACCAATGATATTATATCATTGTTTTCTACACCAAAATTATTCTCTAATTTTTGTCGTATTTTTTGTCGTCATTAAGATTTTCGCTTACTTACAAATACCAAATTATCCCAAAATAGTTTTTAGTGGAAAACTACCTACCCTCGTTTGTAAAACATGTGACCAAAGATAACATAATACTAGATCATGGGACAATAACAATTATTTATTAGTTTTATGCTTAGATTAAAACAAATTCAATCCAAGGTTTCATGATGTTTCACGTTTAGAAAATATTGCACTGGGTTAGTTCTATGTACTTATATATATTGCATTGAATCAGAGAAAAGTTTACATCTATTTATTAGAAACAATGCCTATCTAAAAGAAATAGTTCTTACCTAATCCTTTATTTCTACAAATAAGTTACTCTAAGCAACCCATGTATTTTTTCACCTTCGCAGTATCAACCACTTAACTTACTTATTATAACTTTTCAGGTGGATCAATCATCTCGTGGCAATATGATAATTATTTCAAGAATAACATACTTACCTACCTATTCTATCTTTTGGAATTGGAACAGAAAAACAGTACATTTCAAGATGAAAAATAATAGTGTAAAGAGTGTTTGAAGCCCTTTTGATACAGAGCAGCTGTGGGGCTCAGGCATTCCCTCATGTGGTAATTGGGCCACTACCACAAGTAATCTATATCCCACTATGCTGGCCCAATGCACTTTAGTGTTGTCTGTGCGTTTGCAGCCCATGGACCGAATCTCGGAAAACTGTTTGGACACCACTCAGTGCGCTAATCACATGTAAGTTACTTCTCTGTGTTCTTTCTGTAACTGTACTGATATTCAGTGGTTAATTCTTCTGGTCTTTTATGTAGAGATGTCCATAATATTGTATTTTCACCCAATGATTCCTATAAGGGTTTTTCCTCATAGTCATCTTATCTGACTGTATTGTATCACACACTTACACAGAAGACAAAACAGCTTGGGGTCTGAAATGCTCCAAGCACTCCAACAGCAATTATGGTAATGACATGTACTTATTAATTGAGTCTATTGAATAAATATATTTTGACTTTTAACGTCAACATTTGGATAACCATTTATTTTTACCACTTCTGTGTTACCAATAGATCTGGTGTGATGGAGTGTCTATAATGATGATGATGCAGACCCTGGTCTAAGAGTGTTTCTTCATCTCAGCATCCTAATTGTCTTCAACCTGGCAGTACAACTCCAACATTTTCATAAAGGTACACAACATATTATGGTAGTTAGCCATCAACCAACGTTAGGCCAGTGCTGCTGCTGCTGTCTGTGTGAGAAAGCCTAAAAGTTAGTTGCGAGTGGTTCTCTGTTAGTTAGTCAAAGCCGTGCACTGCCACAGCCCACACCAGATGACAACTGCACACGTGCTCAGCGATAGGTGGTGAGCCCATCGCCGCTCTATGCTGTTGGATGTGTGTGCAGTGTTTAGTTCGTCAGTCGCAGGCACTCCAGAGATCATGTGTCGGTAGTCTACTCTTCTAACCATGATCCGTCACCACACAGCTTTTTAACATCAATATCTTAAGCATAGCACACGTGGCATATTGTTGAATATATCATAGCTAGTGGTAAAGTTTTTACTTTCCATGTTTATGTACTTAGTAATTTTATAATGATATTAATTTCAGGTTTGAAGACTGCCTCGAGAAATGATAACTATTCAAAGGAAAGCAAAGAAACAGGTGAATAAGAAAGAGAAGGAGAGCAGCCTCACAGTAACCTACTTGGGAACTTTGGAGAGAAGGTATTTAGACTAGGAAAATATTTCACATTATCACTCCTGTGAGAATATTAATTATTGTTTAGAAAAATAATTTATTATGTAATTTTATTAGTAGGTACTACTTTTATTGTTTTATAATACGGTTACAATTGTTCTAATGAAACCATGAAACTGTTTAAAGGAATGCCTTTATAGGTAACATGTTAAAGAATCGGCAATGTTGACTGAAGCAGCAGAGTTGTATGGCGAAATGGGAACAGAATTTTTTTAATGGAAATATGGTAACACAACTTGTTTGCTGCCAGGAGGCGCATTACAAATTCCTGTTCCCATTAACGAGATAGAATGGTTAATTTGATAATTATGTTACGTTCCTATATTATTATGCTATAGTTGGGTGGCATGCGCTTTGGGATATCACTGGTGGTGATTTAACTTTACTTTTTTATGTGTGGTTTAAAATGTGTAATTTTTATGGACGTGAAGAGACATCAACATGTCTTACATTGCTGCCATGCTTATAGTATTTTAGTTTTAGAGAATATACATACACCTCTGATTTAGACAAAAATACGCTGATATAATAATACAGGGTTGTAAAGTGACCCTTATCGAAGCCGAAATATTCCTTTAGTTTTAATTCTGTGCGAAATATTGTCAAAATGTGCAGACGCCCGAAGGCATACGGTACGGATCAACATAGCACAAACTGACAATAATTCAAGGTAAGTACTTAATATGGATCAATATTGATTACAGTTTCGGAAAGGTTGGTCAGCAGCTGACCAACCTATCCGAAACTATAACCGATATTTCCGCGCGGTTGTTGGGTAGGTAAGTAGGGTAAGGTGGTGTAAGTGTGCGCATTTTAACTTTGAGGCCCCATAAAAAATAAATTATCATATTTAGAAAAATCAACATTATTTATTAATAGTCTCTATATATTTGTTAACAAATTATGGAACAACGAATTACACTAATGTCATTAATTAAAGTATGAAGTATGAATGATGTAGGGCGGTAACTCGTTCCTACGCGGCGCATCGCGGCGGCGATACGGCGGCGGCCGGATTGGTTATCGGGCCGACCAATGAGAGGCCCGATAGCGCGGCCATCTTTGGTATTTGGGGGCGTGGCGGCGTTCGGGTGACGCCCACTCCCAGCTCTGAGTTTAGTGTGATATAATAACTAATAATATATTTAACCTTTTGAGCGCCAAAGTCGTCTATACTCACGGAGCAAAAACAATCTATACTTGACCAGCACTTGCGGGCGCTGTGCGCCAACGACATCTATAGTTGACAAAAAACCCGGCTTACAAAAATATTAAATAAATGTGTTGAAAAACTATTACTGGTATTTTTTTTCTACATTCGGCAATAAAGAATATCCCTGCAACATAATTATGAGAATAAAAACAAGTCTCTTAGAGTCATAAGAACTGAGAAATATTAAACTATAAAACATGGATTTTTATCTAAGCAAATACTATGTTCAACACGCCAAAGTCGTCTGAATTAGATTTACAAAAATATTCATAAATTTCAAGTAATCACGCTTTATTAAAAAGTCCGAAATAAATTCGCAGCGCCTAAACGAGAAAACGTATAAGCTCACTGGAAACTGTATTCGATCCTTCTTGTCAAATATAATAACCATAAAAAGTTTCAAAAGTGTACATACATGCGTTATTGAATAATATTGTTAAAAGTCAAAACGACGGTGTCATAACTTTGATGTCAACATACAAGAAACCGGCTCAACCCAAGATGAGCGGGCTTAAACCAAAACTTAGTGCGTTTAGTCAAATAACATAGTGAAAATTTTCAGCTTGGAATGTTTCGCATATAAAAAGATATAAACAAAAACCAAAAATGTAAACAACGGCTGGTTATCCGACCAAATTCGAATGTCTAGAAAAAAGCGACGGATTCGTACATATCAATGACCTTCTTAACTTTACTCATGAACCGGTTGAAACGTGCCGTGCCTAAGTACACTGAAGTAGAAAACAACAAATAAAAAAGTCTTTTAATTGGATTATATTCTACTAGCTGTTTCCGTGACCTTGCAGATGATTAAGTACGTTATTTTTTAAATAGGTAAGTATAAACATTTTTCGATTTCCATTCGAGTTTGATTTTTCTTATTTACGCAAACTTAAACAACAAATCGATGAGTTTTTATAAAAACTATTTTTTGTTTCTCCTGGATGAGACCTCGTGCTCCTGACCCCGCGCCACCCGCTGACGTCACAAGGAGTCGCTTTGTCTAGTTTAGAGAAAGTGAGACAGCTATACTCAACGCAAAGACTTGTGGCAGACGGTATTGTAGAACTCGTAAAGGTTGGGGGGCGTTTGTTATTGAATAACAACAACCTTTATTTCGTATACCACTTATTTATTGTATACGTCTTTATCTTTATATACAAGTTACATTATTACAAATTTAATATATAAACAACATGGTCAAGTCTATCCATGTTGGCACTTCAGATCGTTCTTCTCAATTCCCGGTTTGACATCTTGTCATTTCAAATTACTTTTTTTCTAAATTACTATAAAGTAAAACGGATACATAGCCAAATGTGCAAGTCGCAAAATGTGCAGGCTGCGTAAAATGAGTAAATCGCAAAATGTGCAGATGTCACATTGAGCAGATCGCAAAATGTGCAGATCTCACATTGATCAGATCGCAAAATGTGCAGATCTCACAATGAGCAGATCGCAAAATGTGCAGATCTCATACTGAGCAGATCGCAAAATGTGCAAGCAGATCTTATATTGAGCAGGTCACAAAATGTGTAGATTTTGAAATAGAGTTTAAATAAATCTTTAATATTGTTTGGGTTTATTTTTATTTTTAAAGATTATTGTGACCTTTGGTTTTATAAGCAAGAATCAAAAGAATTTAGTCCTTTGGCCGTGAGCTCTAGGAGAAATTAGAGCTCCTGGTATCCGGGTTATGTGGAAACGTGTAGGTACACATGTCCTTAACACAGGTGGTACTAACAACCCGAAATACACGGAGCTGCCAAGAAACTTTTCCTCCAGAAAACGGTTAAGTTCAACCCATCGGATTACCTCTACTTGCCGTGGATCGGACCTGCGTCTACGAGTATAGTGTAAATAAGTGCACATTATACGATTTGCTCATATTGCGACCTGCACATTTAACGATTTGCACATATTGCGACCTGCACCTTCTGCGATTTGCACATATTGCGACATGCACCTTCTGCGATTTGCACATATTGCGACCTGCACCTTTTGCGAATTGCATTAGTGCACATTTTGCGACTTGCACATTTGGCTATGGATCTAGTAAAACCAGCCAGCGCCCTAACATGGTATAAACTCTACATTCCTCCCGACCTGGGGAAAAAAAAAATTTTAAACAAAAAAAAAATTTTCCAATTTTTTTTTTACATTTCTACCCATTTCTAAACATCTTAGCGGAAACAGGAAAAATAATACATACAAGAATGATTCAACCTAAACCCGACTTGGATTTAGCTATTCGAAGAACTGAACTTCGAAGAACTTGGCACATATAAACCCGTCAAAACTATATACCTATTTCGAATCATCCTCCAACACTAACTAACACCACTCATAAACATCACCCTTAACAAAATATACCTAACTAACTTTATCAATCTGCATGTTAAAATATTTCTCAACGTTTTCAACATGGAACTGAAAGTAGAGGCCCCTCACAAGAGGGGTCACCCATCTCAATCACAGATACGGGATCATCTATATGGGCATGCGGCAAATAATTGTTCGGCGCACCGACGGTGTGTTAAGTGCCTAGAGCCGCACTTCACACGTGAGTGTCCACGGGCCCGTCATTGTCCCACCTCCTTCCTGTGTGTTGTGCGGGCAAGTGGGTCACACGGCCAATTATAAAGTCTGCCCTCGTGCTCCGAGGCGCCTTGCACCTAAAGCCCAGACTGGGACAAAGGCAAAACGGCCTGCACCGCCGGCGCATAACGCCATCAACTTCCCGTAAAGGAAATGTCACAGAATAGCGGTTTGATTTTGCGCTACGATCCGGCTAGCGCCCGGCGCAGGGAGGTACCCGGGCCTCTCGGTGTGAAATCAGGTACCGAAGGCCCTGCAGGAGCGAGTGACCAGGCTCCTGAAGTGGCATCTGCTACTGGTGGTGGTTGCAAGAGGTTGAGGCCCGACGGAGTCCCGGGTATGGTCCTGCGGCTTGCTGCGGGTCAGCTTGGCGAGGGATGGAGGGGAGTCTTCTCCGCGAGTTTGCGGGAGGGTAAGCTCCCTAGCATCTGGAAGGAGGGGCGGCTCGTGCTACTGGCGAAGAAGGATCGTCCCAGGGATAGCCCGGCAGGGTACCGGCCGATAGTTCTGTTGGACGAGGCGGCCAAGCTTCTGGAGAGGGTGGTGGCGGACCGCATCGTCCAGCACCTGAGGAGGTTGGCCCGGACCTGTCGGACAGACAGTTCGGTTTCCGTCGGGGCCGCTCGACGATCGATGCCGTCATGCGGCTCAAGCGGTTCTCCGACGAGGCGACCTTGGACATCGCCAACGCCTTCGGCACTCTTCCCTTCGTGACGATTGAGAGGGCCCTCGAACATCATAGGGTCCCTCAATGTATCCGGCGCTGGGTCACCGACTACCTCCGAGACCGGAGCGTGGTGTTTGTCCGCAAGGACAGAAACCGGGGAGTGAGGCCGGTTCATGCCGGTGTTCCACAGGGGTCCGTTCTGGGGCCCCTCCTGTGGAACATCGGTTTCAACTGGGTGCTGCGGATGGGGTTGCTGCCTTGGACCGAGCTCATCTGCTACGTGGATGACACACTCGTAGTTGTCCGGTGCAGTAATTTTGAGGAGGTGTGTCGGCGGGCGACGGTCGAGTCTACCATGGTGGTGGACCGAATCCGCCTTCTGGGCCTGGAGGTTGCACTGGGCAAGACCGAAGCCGTGGTCTTCCACGGGCCTCGGCGCCGCCCCCCGGCGGGTTCCGCAGTGGATGTCTCTGGTGAGCGGGTGAGGGTGGGGTCAGTCATGACCTACCTGGGGCTCACCCTGGACAGCCGCTGGGGCTTCGAGAAGCACTTCCGGAGGCTCTCGCCTCGACTTGTTGGTGCCGCTGCGGTGCTCGGTCGTTTTATCCCCAAACTGGGGGGACCGAGCGCCCTTTGCAGGAGGCTTTACATGCGGGTGGTGGGCTCCATGGCCCTCTATGGCTGCCCCGTATGGGAAGGGGCTCTCAGGCGGAGTCCGGCGATCCGGGCCCTTTTGCGCCGACCCCAACGGGTCATGGCGATAAATAGCAAAACGTCATTACAAACAAGCGAGCCCTATATAAAGTTTGTGTTTTAACGTACGCCTCCCCAGTCTTTGGCCACATTAAGCCTTCTGCACTTAATAAATTACAAGTGGTTTAAAATCTTTTCTGTCGAAAAGCGACCGACGCGCCGCTATATGTTAGGAATGCTGACTTACATAGAGATTTGGAACTTCCAACTCTACAGCAACATATCAAAAACATCTCTGAGCGATTCTCCAAATCCAGAATCACCCTAATAATTTAATTCGCGAGGCATCGGACTATGAGCCGGCGCCCGCGAATAAGCCCCATTATCGTAGGCCGAAATATATTCTTTCGGACCCTCCCAATCAGTTATCAGTCGATCTTAATCGCCTATTAAAGGCATAAGATTTATAGTCGCATTTACATTGCGAGCCTTCCGCTCGCGCAGCTTCACTGCAGACATAGCGCGTCCTACTAGAGGGCGCGCAGTATTACTAGTTTTTTTTGCGCCTGAGAAGCAGGCACCCTCCCGGACACCGGGGGGAGGGAGGAGGTGAACTCTGCATGAGTATGACACCAGACGATTGGCGAAGTTATGTCAGACTCCTACTGACTAACACCCCCTTGTAAACCATAGACCTGGAGAGATCTTTCGGTTCTAAACGGAAGCGGTCACCCCCCCGGAGGGGGGAGGGTGATGCAAGCGCTACTCACTAATCATGAGCAAATGCGCGAGAAAATGCGGCGCGCCCTCTAGTAGGACGCACTCTATATGCAGTGAGGCTGCGCAAGCTGAAGGCTTGCTATTTAATACGCGGCTACGACTCTCCTGCCTCTAAGAGGCGATAAAGATTGACTGATAATAGATTGGGGGGATCCGAAAGTATGTTTTTCGGCCTACGACATTGTGGTCTAGTCGCGGGGGCCGGCTCATACTCCGACGCCTCGCGTATTAAAGGATTAGAGTGCATTTCTGTCGATTTGAAGAATCGCTCAGATATTTTTTGATATTTTGCTGCAGAGTTGGAAGTTCCAAATCTCTGTGTAGGTCAGCATTCCTAACATAATACGGTGCGTTAGTAGCCTTACGGCAAAAAAGATTCTGGACCACTTGCAATTTGTTAAGTGAAGAGGGCTTAACGTAGCCAAAGACTGGAGAGGCGTACGTCAGAACGGGACGCACGCAAACTTTAAATAGGGTGCGCTTGTTTTTAAGTGACATTTTACTGTGTCGACCCAACATACCGTTGAGTCGATACAAGTAGAATCTCGCATTGCGAGTGACTCTTTTTATGTGAGTTTGGAAGGTCAGGGCCTTATCCAACGTCACACCTAAGTATTTAGCTGTACGCAGCCACGGGATGGAAGAGCCTAATAGGCGGAGCGGACCTACACCGTGTGGGACTGTTCTGGTTCGTCGCATAACATCAAAGAGAATCGCGACACTTTTGTCGGGATTCACCTCAATGCGCCACATACGAAACCTAACTCATCTATGGAGGATTGGAGTCTGGTGAGGAAGTGGTTAGGTGTTTTATAGAAGACATACAGCCCCAACAGCCCTTGACAAAGAGCGCTGTATCGTCTGCGAAGAGCGCTAGCTTCACACCACGATCGGGGATTGGGATATCGTTGGTGTATGCAGTATGCAGCAACGGGAATAGCGCGGAACCCTGCGGCACCCCGGTCTTTATCGGCTTCGGGGTAGATAACGTACCTTCGTGTCTAAAACGAAAGGTGCGTTGATGCAGAAAAGAGCTAACTAATCTGTTAAAAACTAACCTGTCCGGCGTTTTCATATGATGTAGCTTAAAAATAAGCCCTTCGTGCCAGACCTTATCAAATGCCTTGGCTACATCAAAGAAAACAGCCGCTGTTTTGTATTTGCGCGGATAGAAACCGCTAGAAATAAACTCAACTATTCTGTGAACTTGCTGAGGGCAAGAATGTTCCCGCCGGAAACCAAACTGTTCGGGAATGATTAAGTCATTCCCATGTAAATGCACTCGTAGACGAGCAAGTATTGTCTTTTCGAATAACTTCACCATAGCCTTATGAAGGCTAATGGGTCGGTAACTCGAAGCTACATTTAACGGCTTATCCGGTTTTGCAATACCTATTACTATCGCTTCCTTCCAGGCGTCTGGAAAGTGGCATTGATCGTAACAGGCATTGCAAATGATCGTAAGTATGGCTAGCACTTGCTCGGGAAAGTGCTTCAAAGCCTTATTGTATATGCCGTCAGCGCCGGGCGCCTTGCGCGGTTTAAAGCCCTTGATGAGGGACTGGATTTCGTCGGACGAAACCGGATCTGACTCCTGATCTACGGAGAGGGGTAGGGCGCTAAAACGGCGGACCGCACTCGCAACAAATTCGACATGCACCGGGTCGCATTCCTGCGTGCTGATGGAGCATTGGGAAGCAATGCTATCAGCAAAGCATTCAGCCTTCTCCTCGTCCTCGAAGGCCACAGAGCCGTCGAAATTACGTACCTAACTCGAATTTTCGAATTCGAGTTACGTAATTTTTCTTTTTGAATTGTGTTTATTGTGTAAGTTTAAGTGATCCAGTGCAGTGAAAGAAAGTAGGGCACTCCATTTCGCTCTTTTTTAACTGTTTTCACCTTTTATTTTTTAAAATTAAAAATGTCTCAACTCAGCGCCATCTGCGCATTTCTATCCCAGCAATGGTTTGTTCTAAACAATGAGGTAACAAGTGGCTTATCTGCAATCGTTTCCCGCCCCACGACCCCAGATCCTTATTTTATGGAGGCCGAATCCTCGGCCTCCGCTGCCAAGAAAACCGCCTCAGAACGGTCCGAATCTCCTTCCGATGCGGGTTCCTACCGCACCCTGCGGGGTTCCGTCTCGGATCTTTCCGATGCGGGCTCCGCATCCTTTTCGGTGGTGGGCAAGAAGCGTGGCAAGCGGGCTAAGCGGGTTCGCTCCCCCGCTCGCTCGCGCTCTGGTTCACCCGCCTCGTCACACACTCCCACACTCCCCCGTCAGAATACGACCCATCTGGTCTTATCGTCCACCGCCTCGCCAGATCATGTCCCCTCCGGCCAATCTACCATCCCGGCATTAATGTCAATTAGTATAGATCCCTCTAATATCACACCCTCCTCTCCCCCTCGCGCTCCGCCTCCTAAAAAAGCGTCGCGTTGTGACCCCATCTTAAATGGGGCCAAAAATCCTCCGCCAATTCATTTGCGGGACAAAGGGCAATGGCCCAATGTCTCAACGCTCTGCCGTGAAAATGGCATTGCGTATACAAAGGCCTCCAATACTGGAGTGTCAATTAAAATCATAACCCCCACCTCTTCGGACTTCAGGAGCCTCACGCGGCTGCTGACGTCACGCAATATCCCGTACCACACGTACTCGCTCCACGAGGAGCGGAAGGTACGTGCGGTGATTAGGGGAGTTCCTTACGAACTCGACAACGAGCTCCTCCTCAACGAGCTCAAATCCAAGGGCTTTCCGGCTGAGGCTGTACATAAAATGTACAGCAGCACCGGGAAGAGGTGGCCGCTAGTACTGGTCATCTTACCCGCTTCGCCCTCTTCAAGGGACATTTTCAAGGGCATCACCCTATTTGATCTCGACCTTAAAGTCGAAGCGCCACACAAACGCGTTACCCCATCGCAGTGCCACCGTTGCCAGCTTTATGGTCATGCGGCGAGCAACTGCACCGCGGGCCCTCGCTGCGTGAAGTGCCTAGATCCGCACTTCACCAAAGAGTGCCCCCTTAATAGGGAATCCTCATCCCTCCCAGCGTGTTGTCAGTGTGGTCAAGTTGGCCACACTGCAAACTATATGGGATGTCCACGCGCCCCGAGGCGCACCGCTGCCAAATCTCGGCCATCCCCTCCGGCGCCTAACGCCAAAAACTATCCAGCCCTGCCTAATGCAGTACTAAATCAGCCTTCTCCGCCTCCAACTCTAAGGGTATGGGGCCCCCGCCCTTACAGCCTAAAATCAACCAACCAAACACCCCAAAATCACCCCCTCAGCGTTCCGCACCTAACCCATCCCCTCCGCAATGGGACTCTGCCAGTGATGCCGAGGTCGTCTACAGCGTCCTCGATCGCATTGACGTGGGAGAGTTGCACATCCTAGCTGATAAGCTACGCAACGCCCGTTGTGGTAGGGACCGGGTTATGGCCTTATGCCAACACCAAGCGTTGATTCGTTCTTTGGATTAGACACTAGGCTGGATCCCTTTGTCTTTCTGTGTTTGCTGTGTGTTCGCAGTAGTTCGGAAGGTTATACTTTATTGACCCTCTAAATGGCTGCGAACAACCTTAACTTCACCAATATGCCCGTTGTAAATTCACCGCGAGTAGGAACCGGTCGCACGAAACAGGGTCGTCGCTTGTTTCTTTCAATATTCGTTGTTTAAGTAGTAATATCACAGAACTAAAATCATTTGTCAGTAGCAGGGATATCGACGTTTTACTCCTTCAGGAGACGTGGCTAAAACCCACTAAACTGAAGGGGCTATCGATCCCTAATTATAAATTTTTTCGCAATGACAGGCCTTCCGCCAACTCGCACCCGCGTGGGGGCACCGCGATTTATTATAGGAATAGCTTACACTGCACTCCTATCACCACCCCTCCGCTCACCAATATGGAGGCTACGGTTTGCCGACTAGCTATGACCGGACATCAGTCCGTAACAATAGCGTCGGCATACATACCGGCCTCCAAAACGCCGTTACGTAGTGACTTCGAAGCGCTACTGGCGTTAGGGGCGTCGGTCGTTATGTTTGGGGATTTCAACTCAAAACATACCGACTGGACGTGCACAACGGCCAATCGTAATGGCCCTAAGTTATTACGGATAATGACATCACTTGGGTTGGACATTTTATGTCCCTACTCACCAACTCATTATCCGGATAACGACAATTATAGGCCGGACGTACTTGACTTCGCCTTGGTCAAGGACGTGGCATTAAATATAGGTACGATCGAAACTCTAGATGACCTAGGTTCCGACCACCGCCCGGTTTCACTAGTCTTAGGTCCGCAAGTGCCTCACACTAATACAACTAGTAAAAAAGTTTTTACAAATTGGGACGGTTTTAAGTCCGCCCTTGTTTCCGCCGTAGACCAACCTGACTCACCGTACACTCTAAAAAATATTTGGTAGCTTCTAACATGATTGTGATAGTTGTGATCAAGCATCTTGATTCCATGCGAGCCTAACAAGACGTTAGATACATCAAGTAAGATGATTTTGATTGTTCTTACTATTGCTACCTAACTAAAACAATTAAGATCTTATTCAATATTACCATGAAAAATGGCTGTTCTAACAAGTTCACCTAGTAAGTTCAATTAAGACCTTGGTCAATACTAACATGATAAATGACTGTTCTAACAAATTCCTCTAGTAAGTTCAATTAAGATCTTGGTCGACATTAACATGAAAAATGGCTGTCCTAACAAGTTCACTTAGTAAGTTCAACCAAAACCTTGGTCGATATTAACATAACAAATGACTGTTCTAACAAGTTCACCTGGTAAGTTCAACTATGACCTTGGTCGATATTAACATGATAAGTGACTGTTCTAACAAGTTCACCTAGTAAGTTTAACAAAGACCTTGGTCGATATTAACCTAATAAATGACAGTTCTAACAAGTTCCCTTGGTAAGTTTAACGAAGACCTTGATCGACATTAACATGATAAATAGCTGTTCTAACAAGTTCACCTAGTAAGTTCAACTTAGATCTTGGTCGATATTAACATGATAAATGGTTGTTCTAACAAGTTCCCCTAGTAAGTTCTACTAAAACCTTAGTCAATATTAATATGATAAATGGCTGTTCTAACAAGTTCCCCTAGTAAGTTCAACTAAGACCTTGGTCACTATTAACAAGATACATGACTGTTCTAACAAGTTCACCTAGTAAGTTCAACTACAAATTTATTTCTTCTCTAGTTTTTTTTAGTACCTACTGCCCGGTCTCATCCTATGGTCTTTTATAGCTTTAAAAGACCATAGGATGAGATTTATAGCTTTAAAAGACCATAGGATGAGACCGGGCAGTAGGTACTAAAAAAAACTAGAGAAGAAATAAATTTGTAGTTGAACTTACTAGGTGAACTTGTTAGAACAGTCGGCCGATTAAGGCGCGCCAAGTTTAAGTTATTATTTAATCGTGCGATTATAATTACTTATACTCGGCGCGGCTGAGCTGAATAAACAAAATTGAGGTATTGTCGTAATAAAGGCGCGCCAAGTTTAAGTTATTATTTAATCGTGCGATTATAATTACTTATACTCGGCGCGGCTGAGCTGAATAAACAAAATTGAGGTATTGTCGTAATAATATATCGTAACTATGTTAACTCATAGGCGCAGACTTAAGAATGAATTAAAGTAAGATTTGTCAATTAAGGACAGTGACTCAAATGCGTACACAAAAGCGAAGTTAGAGTTGAATTCAAATAATTAATAAACTTGTATCGACGCCCTGCGCTGCCTTACCTACCTAGAGAACCATATCATACCTTAAGAACCAAAAAACTAGAACAGAAACTGAAGATGTTAGTACAAGTAGTATAAGCCTGATCTGTTTATGATATGTATTTAAGTATTTTGATGAAATAAAACAAATAATAAAATTGCAAGAGGTTATTTATTTGTCCACTACTTAAAATATCAATATTACAAGGTATCGGAGATATTAATGAATTGAATTTGATAACCTTCCGTGTGGTGCTTGTTTCCTCAACTTCATAACAACAGAAATGGCTATCAAATTCTAATGTTTCTAATACAATTCCTATTAAAATAAGGTTTTCTGAATCATACGTGTACCTACGCCTGGCGTACTCACCATGGAATTCTGTTATTTCAAGAATGCCAAAAAACTGTGCTCAAATAGTACCAAATAGTGCCCAAAGGAAATAAATAGTACCCTTATGGTTCAAAAGTTATAGACATAGTTTGGTGAGTACGCTAGGCGTAGGTTACGCCTAGCGTACTCACCTCAGTTTGGGAAATCTGAGCAAGCTACAACTTTAATTAGTATGTCAAAAAACTGTACCCAAATAGTACCAAATAGTGCCCAAAGGAAATAAATAGTACCTTTATAGTTAAAAAGTTATAGACATAGTTTGGTGAGTACGCTAGGCGTAGGTTCTACGCCTAGCGTACTCACCTCGTTGCGCGAAAACAGAACCAGCAATGGCTCTCATTTCTATCTCAATAAATAGTACCCTCTAAGAGTGTAATTGTTATTTGACTTTTACACTAGAAAGTCATTAAATTTGATAGCAAACTTCTACATACAAAAATTACGTGTGGTACAGTCAAGCACAGTGAATGGTAAAATATTATTTTTTATTACCAAAGGAATTGAGATTGGAATAACTATAGAGTTCATTAATAGTCGACGACCTAAAATAAAATAGGTACATATTTAATTACAGTAAACCAAGGGTGGCCAAAAAAGGGGGGTCCTGAGGTTGGTGTGTCTGTCTTTGGCACCGTAGCTCCTAGATTTGGATGCGGATTTTTTATATGAAGGCTGGTTTTTACCGGTGACTATAAATCTAGTGATAACTGTTATAAATCACAAAATTTGTAGTCGAGGGTGAATGAGACCCACTCCAACTTATATCTATGTATCAAGCATTGCTTATTTATGATTTGTTGATCGTGAATGACAGCCCGCCCGCAACTTTGTCCGCGTGAACCCCTTACCCCGTGACGAATTTCCAAAAATGTTCATTTTTATACAAACCTTGTCCCGACAATTACAAATACAACAAAAAAGAATTAGTCAAATTGGTGCAGCCGTTCTGAAGTGATGCGCGTACAAACATTTTGGCAATTGATTTTTATTAATATAGATACATACCTACATAAATAGCGACTGCACATGTGCTCAGCGTGACAGGTGGTGAGCCCGTCGCCGTTCTAAGCTGTTGGATGTATGTGCAGTCTTTAGTCCGTTAGTCGCCTATTACGACACCCAAGGGAAGAGGCGGTGGTAGTATTCTTTCACCGGTAAGTACGCGACACAGTTCAACACTTTATACAGTCCATAAAACTAAGAATATGATTTAATTTGTTATTCTACGATTAATAAAAAACAATAACGTATTTCTGTAGGTAAGTATATATAATATATTCAAACTGAGTAGGTACCTGCCTAGCTAATGAAAGATCAACTGCAAATCGACATGAACATAAAATGCTATTACAGATGAAATATACATAGGTACTTACTCATTTTAAGATCACTCACATCACAATTATCTCAAGAGTCAGGAAACTGATGTGGATTTTTAAGACACTGAGGTATGTGGTGCCGAGGGCGGATGCCTGCCGGCGGAAACCAAACAGGGATCTTCTTACCGAAATTTACATTTCGTTGGTGCAATCGATATTGGTATATTGCATACCGGTCTGGGGGGGTGCGGCGAAAACCCGTTTTCTTGAGGTGGAACGTGCCCAACGTAGCCTAATTAAGGTTATGTACTTTAAAAAGATGGGATTCTCGACTGCATGTCTTTACCAAATTAGTAACCTTTACCACGTAAGGAAGCTATATATTACTCAAACAGTCTTAAAGAAACACAAATCCTTACCTTACAACTCGGATATCATGAACAGGAGAAGAAAAGATATTGTTGCTAGAGCTTCTAGAACCAACACCGTATTTGCTAATAGACAATATAATAAACGGTCAGTACATCTGTACAATGTTATAAATAGGGAGATAAATATATATGATAAGACATACTATGAGTGCAAAAATCTATTGACGAAATGGTTAGAACCCAAGACTTATGACGACATTGAGGCACTACTGGAATAAACGTACAACCACACACACAAACACACGCACACACACACACTGACACACACACACACACACGCACACGCATACATACTCACACACGCACGCATGCACGCACACAAAAAATATGGTATGTTGAAGCGCTTAAAACTTAGATTTTTGTCATTTTTTTTTAAATTTAAATATTTATAATTGCTTAAAAGTTGATTTTATTATATTTTATTTTTTTCATTTATAGTTTTATGGAAGAGCGGCTCCTTCTGTAACAGGTGCTTAATGTAGGCACTTAAAAGAAGTAGTCAACCCATGTTATAGTTATAAGAAAACTATTGTTAAAGAAAATAAACATTATTATTATTATTATTATTATTAACAATGAAACAAAATTAACAAGTTTTTTCATTAATTGTTTCACAAATTAACTATTCGCAAACCTTTGCGGTTGCGGTGGCAAGGCAAAGTAAACGACTAAAAAAAATCGGTTCCCGAAAACTATGCGTTCCCACCGCGGCGTCACGCAAATTGTTGTGAATAGCAATATTGATCTTTAACACTTTCATAATACAGGTCAGTTTGTAAGTAACTAAAGTAAGAAGTGTGATAAGCGCCATCTATTGTAACTTGTTCATACTAAGATGCATCGCTGTCGCAAGTTGCACTATGATCAACAAAAGTAACAGATTGTTCTCGCACAATGTTGAGCTTTCAATTTCAGACATAAGGCAAATAGTTCCTTATATAGAAGGTGCTTTTACTTTATGAAATGAAATAAAATGAAATCTGGCAAAAATACGATAGTCAATATTTCGGAAAACATGGATCTTATTTATAAGAAAAATAATTATAATCAATTATATAACTGATATTAAACTTCCTCGTTACGTATATACACCTATTAATTTCAACAAAACTAAAAGTAATAATTATGTAGTAGGTTCATAATACGAAATTTAATAATATTAAAATTATTATGAGTTCGCCTATACCTCATGTTAATGTATGTAGAAGTTTGCTATCAAATTTAATGACTTTCTAGTGTAAAAGTCAAATAACAATTACAATCTTAGAGGGTACTATTTCCGGTACTATTTATTGAGATAGAAATGAGAGCCATTGCTGGTTCTGTTTTCGCGCAACGAGGTGAGTACGCTAGGCGTAGAACCTACGCCTAGCGTACTGACCAAACTATGTCTATAACTTTTTAACTATAAAGGTACTATTTATTTCCTTTAGGCACTATTTGGGCACAGATTTTTGACATACTAATAAAAGTTGTAGCTTGCTCAGATTTCCCAAACTGAGGTGAGTACGCTAGGCGTAACCTACGCCTAGCGTACTCACCAAACTATGTCTATAACTTTTGAACCATAAGGGTACTATTTATTTCCTTTGGGCACTATTTGGTACTATTTGGGCACAGTTTTTTGGCATTCTTGAAACAACAGAATTCCATGGTGAGTACGCCAGGCGTAGGTACACAATCATACAAATATTTTTTTGTATTTGAAAAAATACAGGCAGTGAATTGCCAGAACTTGTACTATAAACTAAAATAGTACCGGGTACATAGCGGGTTAAAGTGATAGTAGCCCAAGAAATTTTGAATAAAGACTTATTTATACATAAATCCAAACTGGAGCAAATGAATTGCTTTTCATCTGATGTTGTTTGTACAGTAAGGCCTGTGTGGAGTAAATCCTCTAATTTGCCTTTCAAAGACATTTCGTTTAAATGTAGCTGAATAATAATAATAATAATATCACTCGCCAGCACTCGCACACCTATAGTAAACAATAAAACCTTTATACATTTTGTTCCTGTATTAAATAGTTTTATTTGAAGAAACCTTTTTCATGGCAATCTATGTTAAGTTTTTTATAATATTTTATATTGTAAATATGTTTTTTTTTTTATATATATAAAATATTGTAAAAAAATTTACTTAAGATAATATTTTAAATAAAGAGCATAATAATAATATTCATTTTCGTAACAGTATTAAAAGTATTTAATAAATAAATGTAAACTAATCTCTTATAAGTAGTTGTAATTTTACAAAAGAAATATCTAAGTTATTATACTATAATTAGGTAATGGTTAATTATAATTACATTTGTATTAAATTTAGTATGTGCATACTAAGTATTCATAATAAAATGTACTCCTGTCAAAAGTTACAGTGTAAATATCTTATATTCCTATATTGCAATCAGTGAGGAGAGACTCGGTAGCAGTTGACCCTTTATCAAAAGCGGATGACATTTTTTATAGGCCTTTTTGTATAAAGTACCACACAGGGTATGTATCAATACCATACTCCAAATTTAAGGCCCATACTATTTTGTAGCATGAAACAACTGCGTGCGTAATGGACTGTGTTTCATAGATAACTGATCTATTTGAAACAATTAAATAAGTGTTTATTTTTTCTAGTGACTCACCAACTACAACGATATATGGCTGGGATGAAGACCCTTTTTTATAAGTGTTGTTAACCGGAGTTCAACTGCCTGACTTATTTCTGCACTAGACCTAAGGTGCTTTATAAAGCCTTCCCGTACTTCTGCTTTACTAGGCTTCCAGCTTTGTCCTGCTTGCGAACTGCGTTTCTTCTTTTGTTTGACCGACGCTTGTTGAGTAAAAATGGTATATAGTAGAGGATCCGAGTATACAACGACCTTCACCGAGCGGTTAATTGATTAAAAGTATTTTATATCAAATTCAATGTGTTAAAAATGTATTGCGAGTGGGTTGGCTGAAAAATTTCAGTCCAGTATATGATTAAATAAATATTTAATAATATTTTTTTTTAAATATTGCACTTGTTTCGATAATAGATAAATTACGTAGGTACTAGGTACCAATCGAAAGTATGAAGCCCATAGAATATGGAAACGTTAGGTTGACTATTTTTTTCCTGTCATAACATTGGGTAGGCAGGTGTAAACAGGCAAGTCAATATTAGTAATTTGCAACAGTCTGGTTAAATAAATAAAATTTATGTTTATATAAAGATAAGCTCATTACAAACACACACACACACACACCAAACCAGTGCAAATAAAAAAAAAATTAAATTAATTATTAATGGTACTGGACTGAAATTTTTCAGCCAACCCACTCGCGATATATTATTTAACATATTAAATTTGATATAAAATACTTTTCATCCATTAACCTTCTCGGTGAAGGTCGTTCTATACTCGGATCTTAGACTAATAGCAAGAAATCCGGCTAAATTGGATATTTCTTCGTTGGATGCTGAAAACAGATTTTCGTTATTAATTTCATTCTCATAACATAACACAAGTTGTGAAAAAAATCTAGATAAAGGTTTTAGTTTAGTTAGAACTACATTGGAAGTCAAACGATCTTTAACTTTTATAGATTTATTAATGTAATAGATAACAAATAAGGAATAACTTGACTGCCACTGTGGTCTAGTGGTCAAGACCACCAGGTAAGACCCAGAGGTCCCGGGTTCGATCCCAACCGGGGGTACATGTTTGTGTACTCGGTTAGGTGGGACTAAAACAAGCCCAAGCACAAACCAAACCAGTGTAAACATGTACACCCGGTGGGACTCGAACCCAGGACCAAAAGGCTGAGACTGCGTCAACCACTAGACCACCATGGTGGGTAAAAATATAACTTACTCTCTTAATAATACTTACAATTGACAAGTGTTACTTCGTGGTAAAATGGGTCTGTTGTTTTTTTAGTTTTTACCAGGTCTTGCAGCTTTATTTTCAACAATGGAAAATAGATATATAGATTGTTTTTGTAAAAATCATGTAAAGCATTGAAGTCTTTAAGTAGCTGAAAAGATAAAAATGCATTTTAGTAAGTATATAGGTAGTATTACATATTATTGAATACAAAACTAATTTACTTAGTAATAAAAACAAACTAATATTTACCAGAAAATAACCATGTGTATATAATATTTTTCAGTGGTATCATTGTTTGAGTCGTATAAAATGCGTGTTCTTGCTTTCTGAGTCCTCTCCCACTTCTCTTCAACTAAACTCCAAGGCTCAGAAGAATTTTAAAGCCATTGTAAGTCATCCTCAATATTTTCCTCATATTTATTTTCTTCGTCATTGAAAATACTAGGTAAAGGCCTCGGAGATGGATTAGATCCTAATGAGTTAATGGGACTCTCTTCTCTGCTCCGTTTCCCTTTTCCTTTTGGTAGAGCTTCCAAATTTTGTAAGCGCCTGCGCTTATTTAATACCTGGTAAACCAGTTTTCCCTTAGCCTGCAGTACGATTCCATTAGCTGTTGTGCATGCTGGGATATAATATGTGGTGGTTCTCTGACCAGGAAAAAGCTCTTTGATATGATTGGCCCACTTATAGTAAATTGCACCGTTGATAGGTGATTTATTTTCAGTTAGTATTGCTTTTGCAATAACAGCTGCCAATAAATTTCTTGCACTATCCCCAGCAAGACAGCACCCTTTAAATGCAAGAAGTAACGCAGAGTCAAGGGATTGCTTCAAAAGGTTTTCCAATATCTAAAAAATAATAAAATTCGCCTAGATGTAGTAGCTATCGTTATTGTTGAAATTTTGCATTCACAATATAGATATAGGATAAAATGTGTACAAGACAAAAACAACCAGTCTCAAGAAAGCTCGAATGGGAATCGAACCCATGACCTTTGGATTGCCGGTCCACTGCTCTAACCGCTAAGCTACAGAGACCCCACCAGTAGACTCGTTGAATTTTTTCTAATGTAATAATTATTACCAAGAAGTAATAAGATAGTTGAAATAAGTAAGTACCAGTAGTAGTATAGATATTTTAATTTATACAGTTATTATATTTTATTAGGTATAAAATAATATTACTTACAAGAAAACTTAACTGACACTTAAATCTTAACAAAATGTTAAAACTGAAAATGAAATAACAGGTAAAATAGCATACCATGCACTCAGAACTGGTATCTTCACTATTTAGGTGAACAATCGGAGGCAGGTTTTCTTTTTCTTTATCAGAAGACTCTTGAATCACTATTATGTCCATGTTTATAGAGTCAAACAAAGAAAAATCCAATTGTGTCTGCAAATTAATGTTATAATACAAGAGCCTACATGGATACAGGTAGTACCTACTTACAAAAAAAGCATTTTGCAATCATAAGATATCATCATCTCAGCATATAAATTAATGACCCAAAGCAGGGCACAGGTTTTCTGATTTCTCACATGGAAAGATACACATCAAGCCTTTACTCAATGCGCATTGGTTAGTGTTAACAACTGCCAACGACAGCATGCGGGTCCAATGCTCGAGATAAGTACCTATGTTTGTTTTTAATCACCCGTTATGAGGCAGGAATGCTTCTTACTTAGGCTTTGCAATCGTTACACGATCGCGCTAGGCGATGTGCCATAGAGCTCCTCCGACGAGCAAGATAATAAGTAAAAGAATAGGTAATTGGGTATACTTACAGATGAAAACTCTGCCTTCCATGACCTCCAGCATCTCATGAACAGGGATCTAGGACCTGCTAGAGGGATCAGTTCTTTGATATCATCTTCCGTCAGAGCTGAAAAGGCCTGTATTGTTATTTGTTGTTCTGAAAATAATAATTACAGTTCGTAAACGGAGCAGGCAACAAACTAAATCATCATCATCAGCCTATAAACGTCACACTGTTGGGCACAGGCCTCCCACGTGGATAATAGAACGTGGGGATATTTGGCCATAACCCACCACGCTGGCCCAATGATGGGTTTTAACGACTGTCATCTTACGACAACAACCGGGACCAACGGCTTAACGTGCCTTCCGAAGCACGGAGGAGCTCGAGATGTTTTTAATTTGTTCACTCATACAGCGACCCGACATTGCGAAAGTTACTTAGCGTGCAAGATCGCCAGCCGAACGCGCTAGCCGCTGCGCCATAAAGGGAAGATACGGCATTACCGTCTCGTGAGTGAGCCGCCAAAATTAGGCCTAAAGGCACAATTTCACTTCAGTCACAATTTGCCGAGCGTACAGGCTACATCGTACTATTGCGGACATTCTGCTGTGATAAAAAGAGAAAGACGCTACTCCGCAGTGGCGTCAAAGAATATAATATACACTACCGTGGTGGCGTCGGAATCGGTCGTACGTACTCGTCTGTTGCGAAGCGACCGAGACGTCAACGCGCTACTCGCTGACTCCCTCGCGTTGACGTTGAAACTTACTGCTCTGTCTCGCTCGCTCGATTTACACTTTTATAGGTGTGCGTGTGTGAGTGTTTGCATATGTAGTTGAGTAGGACTATATTTTGATTGACTACAAGTAGGAGCATGCCGTATCTTCCCTTTTTGTTTTAATCTAAGCCTCTAACAAACTAATTAGGTACTTACCTACGTTACGTAGGCTACGTAGGTACATATAATCACGACTATTATCCCCGAAGGGTTTGCCAGAGAACGGGCAATGAGGACAGCAAAAGCAGTCCTCTGCCATAGTTCACTTTTCACCAAATAGCGACTACACGTGCTTAGCGTGACACGTGGTGAGCCCATCGCCGCTAACTAAATACCTACCTACTTAATAAACGTGTTATGATAAGTACTTATGACGCTGTATATAAAAGGGAGAAAAGAAATGCCCTTGCTGAGTTCCTTGTCGGTTCTTCTCAGTAAAAAACAAGGTCTCCTGCCGTGTAGACTTACGAACCGATGGCATACCCCGCATACCTAATGACATTCATTCATGTGCTGTGATTTTATGTTTAGGCATGCAGGTAGGTAGATCAATTCCCTACTTCCACAACGTCATCAAAGGGGACCGCCACGACCGATAAGTATAACACAAATAAAAACCACTGATACAGTAGGTACTTACCATTAATAAATTAAATTAAAAACTGGTACCGTAAAACGGGGTTAATAGGGACAATTTTGAACTTTACAATAGATTTTTACCATTAAAACGACTTCTGTGTAACTTATGGTAGCTTCTATTAACTTTCCGGTGAATAAATATATAAATATTTAGCAGCTAATATTCATTTAACTACAGGTTTAACGAGTTATAGGCAAAAATGTTGTCGATCCCTATTCACCTCGTAGCCGAGGTCAGTAGGACCAGTTGAGGGGAGAATCGGGAATTCCAGTAGGGCTGCCATTTATTTTAACCATTTTTAAAGAAAAGTAGGTAGTGTTTATTTCATATGAACTTAGCAAAATTTTACGACTAATTAAAGTTTAATGATGTTCATATGTAGGTAACTACAACTATATTGCGGCAAGCTACACTTTAAAGCTAGGTAGGTAGGTAGGATATCAAAGAATAAGTAGAACAAAAAATACAGTTTTAATAAAAAAACGTCTTTTTGGATATTATTTTTTTTATAATGAAATATACATTGATATGATATCAAATCAAATAGTATTGCTTTAATTATTATTTACGTACTAGCAAAAAAAAAAACAATTTTCCTAAGAATAATAGTAAGTACCTACCTAGCTATTATAAAATTAAATGAAACAAACAAATTATAAATTCTTTCTTATCTAATTGAGACGTTTTTATCTAAAAGTGAAAATTTAAAACTAATTAACATAAATCAAAGACCATTCCTTCTAAATAATGCTTTCAACTAAATAAGATTTTTTTTTGCCCCTGTTGTAGGCTCGTTTGTGCGTGGCATGTTCTGTAAATAAAAAAATAAATTATTTTCATGGAGAAACTGTATCATTTAAAATAAAAACTGCCTAAAAATCATCGACTTAAATAGCACAATATTATTAATTAATTAATATATTGCTTTAAAATTGTTTTGACAACCCTATTATATAGTCCCATTTCACCTCTCAGTCGTCTCAAGTCAGCTCCAAGGCATTCTAAGTTACCCCATTCTTGTCCCAAGACGCCCCATTCAACGTCCCAATTCTCCCCTCACCTGACCCATTTCTCCCCAAAATTATAGGCAAATGCAGGAACTTACAAATATGATGATTTCAGTAAAAATATTTATTAATTCACTTACCTCATTAATTTTTTGGGGTCCTATGTAAATAATCCGTCAAAATAAAGCCCTAATACCACACAAACACTGATTTCACCCGCGTAAGCTAAAATGTTTTCAAGACAATAATTTTGCGCGCTCTTAGTCTTGACTTTAATTTACTTTTTCACTGTCATTTTGACGCCTTAGAAAGTCTATGTTGCCAGTATAAAGAAAAGAAATATTCTATTAACTAAGTAGAAAAAAATCTCTCTACGACCTTTTATAGTTTATGAATGAAGCCAAATTAAAAAAAATCCCGAGTTTGTCCCTACTGCCCCCTGCATCCCTAGTCCCCCCGTTTTACGGTATTAGGTTTTCCAATTCCCAGGTCTTCAAGAGTTCGTTAGTTTCGTCCATTTTTAGTAAATGAAAGGACTCACTAAATTCACCATGCACACCATAAAGTTTCTTGTAAGCAGGGGTTGGTTGGTTGGAGTCGAGTATCGTACGTATCCTATCCCATGCGTACCTATCCCCAATGAATGTTCAATTCAAGCGCAAATAAACCGGTTTTAACTTGTATGCATTCGCCGCCACCCGCCCCTCGCGCCCCGCAGCCGAGAGGGGCGCGCGAGGCGAGCAGCGCGGTCTGCACACACAACACAGGAGCTCCGGCTCACGAGAGTTAAAGGTGGCCACTGACGATCAGTTTTTCCCATCAGTTGAACTGACGTCAGTCCAAAATTTGATCGTGAATGTCGAATCGTCACTCCAGAGTTTTAACTGACGGCGCGACACGTAAAGCCGGCGCGTCGCGCCAAACTGACCGTGAGTGTGTGATCGTCAATCCAATCGGGTCAGTTCGAATTTCTCCAATGAATATATTGATCCTTAGCACCAAACAATAAAGTTCAAAATTGATTGTTTCGCGTCAGTTCGAACTTCTCCAATGAATATTGATCCTTAGAGCCAAACACTAAAGTTCAAAATTGATTGTACCGGCCGGTCGAGACTGACGAGCCGGCGTGACGCCAGTGAATGGGGAAATCTGTTTGGCGTAAAACCATTTGGAGTGACGCCACAGGTTTACGCCTGGACTGACGCGCAAAACTGATCGTCAGTGGCCAGCTTAACGGAGTACGCTGGACCGACAATATTTCCCAGAAATATAGCGGTGTCGCGCAAATGGTTCACACACATATTCGCACTCACTACGGCACTTGCGTCTATATCGCGGCGGGAGTAATGCCGGCACTTCACTTGGCGTATCGTGTTCGCGTATTTGCATTATTTGTCCGAACACGGCAATGTGTAGACGGTCTATTTGAACATATTTGCTTTATTTGCACGAATATGACAAACAACGCAAATAGCGAATATGCGTTTCCGTCCACTTGTCGGTTTTTGATAACACATCAAAGGAATCAAATAAGGCAAATATTTGCGTCGACCGTCCACACTTGGTTCTGTTCTGAAGCTCGCGTGCGGCTGTCCTGTTCAGTCGTGTTTAGTTTTTTATACGTAAACCAATGATATTATAAACTATATGTTACGTTCATAGTAATTTGCGTTTAAAATCTGTTCCGAGCAATCCAAAACTGCACATAATGACAAGTTTCACTGTTAAGTAAAACAAAAGATACGAAATAGCACGCAAATGAAAGAGATAGTATAATTTGAATGATTGCACTTCAAACAATAATAATAATACTAAACAATATCATTGACGTAACCGTAGTAAAATGGATTGGACAAACGAAACCGTATTGCGATTTTGGGAATTATACCAAATGCATCCTTGTATTTTGGACCCCAAAAATGCCTCCTAAAAAAACAAAAACCGACTGAACGATGCATGGATCGTTATTCAAAATAACTTACTAGAACCCTGCACAATAAAAAAACAGGTGTTGGTAAGCCGCATTCAGGTAAGGACTTCTTGGCGGGAAAGTGAAGCGTCATGTCTGCAGTTTTGTTTTATTTTCTAACATTTGTGTTTTTTCGAATATTAATGTGAAATAATAGTGGATTATTAACCGTTAAGTGTTTGTGAACGTGCATGAGTGTTGGCAAATGAAACAAAACAGTGCAACATCACTTTTCAAATTCTCTCAAGTAGTCCGCGTGAGACCTCAGTAAAGTCCCACATCTTTACTGAGGACTCAAGGGGTTTGGGGAACATCATTTATCATTCATCTTAATCACCACTCATTATCATCAAGGGAAAAAAAACAAATAAAAAACTAATGACTAGGCAGTATGGCTCAGACCTTAGCCTGTTCCTTCATGGAACAAATATTAAAAAAAAAAAAAAAGCATTCAGGTAAATGTACTGCTGCTGCCACTGCCACGTCAATTTGTTTGTGAACAAGCAAATATTTGAGATGTTCGCCCGTACAGTCCATATGTGGACGGCTTGTTTGACGACAAGCGAAGTGCCAGATTATTTGGGCAAACACAACGATATCGCTACACGAACACGCTAAGCCAAGTGAAGTGCCGCCATAAGGTGCGTATTACGCGAACAGGAGGTACGCGGAAATGTCTCGACGTGAGCGGTACTGGCCCGCCACGGAGAACTGTTTCCGCGAACGGTAGGTATTGCTTCGGTCACGAGGTCTGACCGGCCGGGCGTTCACGCACAATGTGCGGAACACACCAGCACGGCACAGAACGACTCGAAGCTAGTAGACGACTACGGCGAAACTCGACACGTACGACTCGACACCTGAGTGGAGCACGCGCGTGTTGCGAGACGGCTCGGCGACTACCATCAGGGGTAGATAAGCCATAATAATTATCTCCCTACTGTTCTGGATGGGTCTGTTTTTCGGTCGTTCCTGTCCTTTATGGTTCTGTTTTTTCGATCGCCCTGCTGTATTTTGATCTAGGCACACCCTGTCTGCGGCGGTGGCCTCCGCCAGCTAGCCGGCGATGGTCAGCGGCCTAGCCGGTGGCCTAGATGTTGTCCTCCGGGGAAATTTGATTCACCGTAGGTACCTATGTCTCACCACTTACAGGTTTTGTCCAAAATTAACCTATGACGCTTCTGATAGTGGTTTATATCTACCCGGTGCCTTTTTGCACACGTTTGCAACGTGACTCTTGAAGGCATGGAGGTATTAAAACTAGAGATGAAACAACGAATCAAGTTTTTGTGTAACGAGTTGCTGCACGTGGGCTGAAAATTCCTCAGTGATTGTGAGTGATCCAAGCGATTGTGGTCCGTGCGCCCGCAAATCAGTACGCAATAAACTGCTTCGCGGCGGCGTCTCTTGTTTTAATGTTAACTTCTCGTCAGTGGTATAGACTCAAGAGTAGGTATGATCTCTTGAGCTGAGCTGAGGCGCGGGGTGGCCAATTTGGGCTTGTTTGTTAATTCATGTGTAACGCATTAAACCAATTTCAAGTCGTATTTGCTATAGTGAAATCAGGATTGTACGGTAGATTGAATTAAAAATGGAGTCTCACATCACAACACTTGTGTGACGAGAGAACTCTGGAGTAACCAAAGAACAGAAGAAACCTCTTTCTTCCGTTCAGGAATTAATCTAATTTTCAAGATTATTGTACAAACATAGTGAAATGTTGAAAATAATTACCACCTTAGTCGGGAATCGAACCCACATTATATTATTGTAGGCATGGCCGATAGTAATATTAAGATTTGCGTCTGCCAATGCTTTGTAAACTGCTGCGTAAGCTTTGATTTAATTGTACCATAGACAAATAAGATTGTACCTAAGAGTTGAGGTGTACCTACGCCTGGCTTCCTTCCTTACCATAGATTTCTGTTATTTTAAGAATGCCAAAAAATTGTGCCCAATGGAAATAAATACTCAGTGCCTTTATAGTTAATAAGTTATTGACGTAGTAGTTTTAGGCGAATGAGACTCTAACTGATAGATATCTAAGACAAAGTAAACAACTAAAAGTTCTGTTCCCGAAAACTATGCGTTCCCACTGCCCGATGTCAGCGTCTTTAGCTATTTCATAATCTTAATACAGGTCAGTTTGTCAGTAATAAAGAATTATGTAACATTGGAACTTGTTCATACTAAGATGCGTCGCTGTCAAAAGTTGCACAGTGATCAACAATTTTATAAGGAACATTGATGTCGCACAATATTGAACTTTCATTTCATAAATAGAAGATGCTTTTTAACTTTATTAAATCAGGCAAAAAATACGTTAGTCAATATTTTGGAAAACATGGATATTTATTTAAAAAATAATTATAATCAATTACACAACTGATATTAAACTTCCTCGTTACGCATACAAACCCAAAAGTAATAATTATTTAGTAGCTGTACTAGGTACATATTATGCAAAAATAATAAAATTATTATGGTTCGACTGTACCTACCTCATGTCAATGTGTACTTACTTAGAAGTTTGCTATCAAAAATGACTTTCTAGTGTAAAAGTAAAGTAACAATTACACTTATAAAAGGTACTATTTTCGGCACAATTAATTGAGCTACAAATGAGAGCCATAGCTGGTTTTGTTTTCGCGCAACTAGGCGTAGAACCTCCTACGCCTAGCATACTCACCAAACTATGTCTAAGTATAACTTTTTAACTACAGAGGTTCTCTTTATTTCATTAGAGCACTATTTGGCACAACTCCATGGTGAGGAAGCCCGGCGTAGGTAGGTACTTACCTACATGGTTGGAGTCTATTCTAAAGTTTGAGGTAACCTTCTTCAGGTTGTTAGGACAAGCGACATTGTTAAACCCTTTTCCTAACAACTTGTGTGTATGCATGTACAATATACTGCAAATGGTTTTCTGTTTCATGTTAGCATTTAATTTAACTAATTTAAGTTTGCTCTAAATCACCAATGTTTATTATTTTTTATTCTAACAACCCCCATGTATACGGTTATGCATATCAAAATGATTTTGTCTTATTCATGTAAGAATGTGTGTTCCTAGTTACTCGTATGTACGAAATATAAATAAATGATGCAATTATATTTTTGTAGTTTTCTTTTTTCTCTTTACGATTACGTACAATCATAGGCATATCAAATAACAGTAGGTATCAGGGTAAAATTACCTCTATAACGTAGGGGATAAGGCCTCCGGGTGAAACTGAACGCCTTATGCGCGTTATACCTCGATTTCACTATAAAATAAATTGTCCTTAATTTATCGACGACAAATTAGGTATAATTAAAAATGTTGAGTTGGCGATGGTAGCGAAGCCTATATAGACGAGTCACGCCACACACTAAACCTCAGTTAGAAGATCTTTGCTGCGACCTATGGCTATGCGGCTTTCGAGATACAAGCCACGCCAAAATGAGTGAGCCTGTAGTTATCCCTTTGTGACCCCTGCAACTCTAGGGAACACGCGCGACGCGCGAGAGCTATACTACGGTAATTATGTATATTTCTTGTTATTTGTTACTATTAGCACCACCAAACACACTAGACGTACCTAGGAACTGGACCAATGAAGACCGAAAGGACATTGATTAGCACAGAATAACCTATTAGTAGCGGTGAAAGATTACTACCACCTCTCTCTTCCCTTGGGCTTGGGTGTCGTAAAAGGTGACTAACAGACTAAGGACTGCACATACGTTCAACAGCAGCGGCGATGGGTTCATTACCTGTCACGCTGAGCACATGTGCAGTCGCTATTTGGTGAAAAGTGGATTATGGTAGAAGACTGCTTTTGCTGTCCTCATTGCCTACTAACCCTCCGGGGATCTAAGCCGTGATTATGATATGTATTTGTGTATGTTAGGTCCTACATACTAGGTAGTTAGCCCGCCACAATCTGCAAATTGTAACTTTATTATTATTTTGTGTCTTTGTTTTATAATATGTGGATTGTGGTGTGAAAATAAACCTACGTCTAGCTCACTTCTATTTATCATCATCATCGTCCACTGCCTTACCGACGCCACCGCACTCACAGCACATGGCAGTTGGACCGTCATAATGCTGCATTTACACGAAGCCAATACCTACTTGAGACAATCCACTAAGCCAGTCCAATAAGCCAAAGCAAAAATGCCTTGAGGACAATCCAATGTAGTGGACTGTCTCTATTTACACGATGCCAATATTGGACTGGCTTATTGGATTGTCTCAAGTATTGGCTCCGTGTAAATCGAGCATAACGCACACACACTGGCGCGCAATGCGGGTTGGTACAAGCCTAGGGCCCATTTGGTACGAGTTGACGAAAATCAAAATGGATGATGAAATGATCAAGGATGGATTAAGAAAACGGAATCGGATAATGAGTTGATCATGGAATGAATGTTGGACCGGGAAGATTGCGTAGATGTGAAGTTAAGACAGAACTCTGCGAACAGCGAAACTCAAACTACGCCTCGCTGTGTGTGTACATATACAATTACACGCACACACTGAGGGATGAATTATATTAGAGCGGGCCGTGCACGTAGCATGCACTGTGTAATATATGATCTAGGCTTGTTGAAAAAATATCGATATATCGATAGATCGATATTTTTTGTTCAATATATCGATATTTTTAGGCGATATTTTTTATTTCGATATATCGATACATCGATACAAAATAACCAATATCGAAATTCGTATCAAAATCGATATTTTTTATCATCGCATCACGATCTAACTTTTTAATTTGTTAGAATTAAAGCCGTAAAAATATAAAAAAAATCTTATTGTTGCTGAATTCTATTAATGTAATCCGTGGTAGTGAGTGTGTAACTTTCACTGTCAGTGCGTTGCTTCAATCAACTTCATGTCATGTGTGTTACGTATACGCAACGGAATTTTTTTTTTTATACTAAGCCCGGTAATTGACCCCACTCCACCTGATGAAAATGAAATATTTAACACCTACGGCTTCCTCCGTGCTGTCAGAGAGAGTGGCTTTTACCGTAAATATGGCGGTTCCTAACAACAGGAGCCGACTTAGAGGGCGGCATGATTAACAGGTTCACTGTCCTAAAAATATAACAATAGGTTAATCAATTGTTATGGCCCATATGGGCTGCGGAACTGTAAACCGGTTAAAACAATAATTTTAAAATAAAAAATCTGTTTTTATTACTGGGCTAGGCTCACCTAAATTATTTTTTATCCGATTTTAAGAAAAAGCAGGTGGTTTTCCTTTTTTTAAAGACAGTGTAAAATTTGACCGATATATCGATATATCGATATTTTTTTCGCGATATATCGAGGCCGATATTGATATTTTTCAAAATATCGATGTATCGATATATCGATATTTTTTTTCATTTCCGACATCCCTAATATGATCTGCTTCAAACAAAATGTATGCAACGTCTCAAATCAGTGCGCCGGCCGTCCGGGCCTCCCCGGGGCACGCCCCGTGCACGGCCTAATCATCCCATAAGCCGGCTCCACATGCTTGGCAAACAACGGCAAACAGCGAACACCAAACAACAAATACGAACATGTGGACGAGTGTTTGTGTGTGTTTGCCTGTTTTTGTTTGTGTTCGTCAGTGTTCGACGTCAGTGTCGGTTTTTCTTCACAAATCAAAGGATGTTCGGCAAACTGTTTGCGATGTCTCCAAACGCTTGGTGAGTAATTGAGTGAGCATCAATATTGCGCGCGAGCTTGCGGGCGGCGGACGTTCCGGTTCTCAACAGTTTTCCGCGCGCATAATGGCGGAGCTAGGAAAATGGCTGATTGGTCTGAGGACACAACTCTATCCTTTTTGGAAGCATACCAAAATGAGCAATGCGTTTGGTATACTTACTAAAAATGCCTATTATAAAAATAATAAAAAAAGTAAAAAATATTAAGGAAATAAAAATAAAAAGGAAATATGAATACTCTTTTATTGATACATATTTAAAGTAAAATTTTGACTAAAAAACATAAGCATCAAGCACTGACAAATTTCGAGGGGTGAAAACCAAACCTCGGTAGCCAAGTGGTTAAGGCAGCCGCCCGGAATGCGGAAGGTGCGTGGTTCGATTCCCGCCTGAGGTTGTCGTCTTTTTTCAGTGTTTAAAAATTTTACTTAAGTATATTTAAGCGTTAATAAAACGCTAAAATATATAAAAAACATTGATACATATTTTGTTTGAATTCAAAATAAAAATAGGTCAACCCGAATCTAATAGCTGCCACAAGTTATGTCATGTTAAGTCATGTTTGCCGATCCGGAATATAGATACCTACTAATAGCACGTTCGCCAAGCTTGAGGATGCCTGTTTGTGTTGGGTGCTTGTGGTCGATGTTTGGGACTTTGTTTGATGTAATCGGTATTTGCAGCAAACACCAAGCGTATAGCCGGCTCCACACGCTTTTTAAAAAACAAGTTTTTATTTAATTGCGCTAAAAAGAAAAAAATAAACTTTTACCTTAAAACTTTTACTATCAACATAAAACGTCATTAACTCATTACACAATGTTTATGGTATAAAAGATTGACTCCGGGGCATGTTGGGCCAATTGTCAGAATGTCCAAGGTGACATAATGTCCGGATGTTTTAAAGACCGTTGGTCAATAAGTACCTAGGTACAAGTGTCTTCTAGTAAGTACTAATAAATACTTAGTTAAAATCAATCACATCAAGTTATTTAATTTACTTGTTTATTTACACATATTAGTAACTATAAACATATTAGACTGCTAAAAACCGCAATTACACATCCTATTAGGATATAAGGTGACTGCTAAAAACCGCAAGAAACTTCAAGGGCTGGTCAGGTCAAGTGTATTAAACATGACAAGTGTCAAAAAAGGAATTCTTGTTTTTTCCGCGTCAGCTGGGCGATAAGTACCTACGTTAACGGGTCAACAGACGGCCGACCGGCCGGCCGTTGCCCTCGCGTTGTAAGTAATCGTAATTTTTAATTCTTTTCATTTTATTTTGACGTGACAACGTCTTATAAATTGGTTTGCCGGGTGACACTTCAAGAAACTGCGTTACGCTCCGCTCACGTTATGCGCTCACAATGAGAGCGAGTGAGAGGCACGCGTCCCTTCCACTCGGGCATGGTTAGCCCGCCTAAGAGCGAGAGAGACAGACATAAAAAGTGAAAGGCACGCGTCCCTTCCATATTATTTCATCCTTCTTCCTACTATATGAATGAATATTCACATTAAAATTATTTTACCACTCAAAGTCGTTGTCACGTAAAACTTTCGCCCGTATACCGACTTTACAGGCAACCAATTTTTTCTTATGTTATTGCTTTAAAATAAATTAGATAGGTACTCAAAACTATCTCATTAAATTGCAAAAAATGAATTATTTAATTTAAAATGAAAGAAACACGAATTCCTTTATTGGCATTTTTGTCAAGTTTAAAACACTTGACCTGACCAGCCCCTGAAGTCACCTTATATTATTATAGTAAAAATCGCGACAAACTTTTATACCATATAAATTGCGTAATGACGTTATAAGTTGATAGTAAAAGTTTTAAAGTAGGTGGATACACTTTTTTTTTTTAGCGCATTTAGTTAAATAAAAGTCTGTTTTTTGAAAAGGTTTTAAGTTTTAATTTATTTTTACATTTCAGTTATCCCTGGACTCATTTTTCATGTTTATCTCACTGAATACAAATATTTACTTATGTATACAAAAATTATTCACGTCCACCAAACCACCACCGCTCACCGTCACCACCCATCAATAATGGTCCACCCATTAACTCGACGCGGTTGTGTCGCTTAATTAAATAGAAATAGAAAAACGTTTATCCTACTGAGTTCCTATGGCCACCTTCAAGCTCCATCATCAGACCCTGGTTACCATCTAGCATCAAAGTAGGTAATCGTCAAGACGAATCAAACGAGCCCATACTCGATGGGTGGGGGGGGTATGTTGTTTAATTACTGAGTTCCTATGGCCTGGTTACCATCTAGCACCAAACTACTCGTCAAGTCGAATGAAACGAACCGAAATTCGATGGGGTTGCGTCGTTTCAATACAGAGTTCCTATGACCACCTTCCAGCTCCATAATCAGATCAGCACCATGTCATCATAATATTGCATTGTCACGGGATACACATATTATATGCAAAATTTCAGCTCAATCGGTAACCGGGAAGTGGGTCAAAATTGAGTTGCAAAATTCCACCCGAACAAGACATACTATACATACATTGCAAGTTATATAAAAGCTTGTAAAAAGCGGGATGGATGGAATCACAATCACACGTAAATAATTTGGATTTGAAAATTAATATTTTTCATTCAATAAATCAATCAAATCAAATCAAAAATTGATCAAAATATAATTTTGACGTGTAAGTCGGTACACACTACACAGTACACACACTCACTCTATAGAACGACACATTTTGCGAACATTAAGCAAGCAACAATAACTTTTTGCTTCGAAAACTAGCAAACTATTAAACTATTTCAATTGTGGACGTTTTGTTTTGCTCTTGGGGCATTTTAGATAGCGG
The DNA here is from genome assembly GCA_963921215.1 of Scoparia ambigualis. NCBI lineage: Eukaryota > Metazoa > Arthropoda > Insecta > Lepidoptera > Crambidae > Scoparia > Scoparia ambigualis. Next base: position 23,777,497 of record OY992523.1, read on the forward strand.
TTAATATGACAACAAGAACGTTTAGCTTGGAGGACCTTCTGCTCATAATGACCTACACCTAACCTAATACACTATATTTATTTAATATGATTACTTTCTTAGTAAGATTACTTAACTACTGTACTATACAGTAATCCCTCAAAAATTGATAATTAGTGAGTTAAATATCATAAAAGTTGTTGTAATCATATGTTTGTCTCAGTCTTCTAAAAAATGTAACAGCATCATGATAGCGCGATTCAGAATGCCACAACGCCATCTATGAACAACTTTATCAACTAAAGGTACGATAAAGCGTGACAACTGGTAATGAGGCTTCTTGACGGACACTCTGTCTGAAGTGAAGCGACATGCCCGCAGTTATGTATTGTTTGTTTTCTATGTACACACATACATACATACAAACACGACAGTAATATCCCCGAAGGGTTAGTCAGAGACTAGCAGGGAGGGATACCGTTATTTATTTTATACCGGTAATGTACCAAAAAATTGTGTTCCGTTTTTGTTCTGTTACAAATTACCGGTATTTATAACGTTACCAATAACGTTATTATCGCGACGTTGCCAAGTCGCTTACACGTGGCAAGTTGGCAACAGTGTAGCGCCGAGTGCCGACCATAAAGTTACTATACCTAGCGGAAGGTATAGTAACTTTATGGTGCCGACCGACAGACTACACTTGTTTGTTTTGATTTTGTTGCGATATTACTCTAGCGCTCTAAGTTATTAAACGTATTATTTATTACTTGTGCATTGTACAATAATGGGACGTAAAAAGAAAATAAGGTGTACAAAAATACTTTAAAATTAATAAAGAAAAACTTAATTCAAAGTGCTCTATATGTAATAGAACATTAAATGTAAATATTTTCATTTCTAGGTACTTGTTATCGAATCTTTTGTCATTACCTAAACTACCTATTTATTACCTACATATTTGTGTATTGGTCATGAGCTGTAGTTGGGCGTTTTCGTGCGAAGATGTCCCGGTTACAAAGTGGATGTCATTTTAGTTTATGTTATAAAATTATGTTATTTAGATGTAAAAATATTCCTTATATTTCAAGCTACCGATTGAACATAAAAGTTTCTTAGAAAAAACATAAAAAACGTGTGAAAAAAGGATTTAAATTTGGTGCAACACCATTTTGACTTCCACTTTGTAACCATACTGTTTTCTAATTCACAAGAAAACTATAGTGTTGAGATTTGCATTTTTACTGCATTACATTAGTTACGCATAGCTTGATAAACTAGACAAAAACAGAAGCGCTAACAGCTATAGTTATAATTTTATGGGTGAAATAAGATCCACTTTTCACTTAGTGGTCCATAATGGACACTGATTTTCTTTGTCATTGTACTCAGAACGTCCAATATAACTAAATAAATATTATATAGTAGATGTTTAGCATCTACTTTTGCCTTAGCATAAAACAATTAAAACAACATAGTAATATTTTTAGGAAATTTTTAATTTTAGGGTATTTGAAAAATGGGACAGGGTACAAAATTGAATATGAAGCTACAAAATGGAAATACCTAAAAAGTCACAATCACAATGCAAATAATTATTCGAAGCATTTGTTACAAGTGTCGTGTAACAACATTCAAAATTCAATTCAACACAATATGAAATATGTGTTTATTGAATGTTGCAAATACAATGGGCGATTTTAAGACCGCCCAAATTAAAAAAAAAAAATTAGTTCAAAAATACTCGATAGATGGCGTTTTATGAAAGCCGACCCGTTCCTACCTAAGGGCTGTAATAAATTCTACACCTTTGTCTATCAAAAAAATAAAAAATAGTACTTACAAATTTTTATTAAGGATCTCCAGAACCTATGTCTATTTTGGAATGGAATAAATATTACGTAGCCATACACGTGTTCTTCATGGACTCGCCTCTTACTAAGCGCCACAAAACAATATATAAAACACATAAATCGGTATTTTGCTAATATTTTGTTAAAAAACTATGATGAAAATGGAAAACATTTTTGGAGTCGGTGCCAGCCAAGGTAATCATAAACATGGCCTCCCAATCCCTCCCCCCCCCCCCTTCCAGTATTTGCGGTCTTTTGCGTGTGTTGGCCAATTCTTCGCGTAAGCATCAAGCTCATCTCTCCACCTCCGTCTGGGTCGACCTTGCTGCCGTTTAACCCCATTGTCGTTTTTATTTGTAAATATGTTTAATTAGCCTTTAACAGTTGTCGTGTTCATTGGAAAATAGATTTTATTAGGTATTGCTACATTGTCGTATTAAGCTGGCACCGACTCTAAAATATTTTTTAAGATTTTAAAATTGAGTAAAATAAAGGTTAATATTGCAAGTAAATTGAACAAACTAAACTACGCAATTATTTTTTACGTTTTAGTGCATTTATTTCAGTTAAATTTTTAGAGTCGGTTTTCTTTTTGATAAATTTTTTGTTCATTTCTCGCTTTTTAGTGAATCGTTCCGATCTATTTATCGAAAGCGAATATTGGTAAACCTACAAAACGCGCTACTTGTATGAGACAGCGCCGTTTAAATGCGACAAGCGAAGAAAACGAGAAACGCCTATCACAAAGTAGGATATCAACATCCAAAACAGATGGCAAGTTACCCGGATTTACTCGTGAACGCTGTATTGTATAGACCCTCGTATGATGATGACTTACGAGTTACTTAGGTTCACCGTTAGGCAAACTAGAGGGACGTTTTTGACTTGCTCCAGTCGTAGATCGTAGCCAAGTCACCATTGATCTGCTAAATCGCTTCTGAGAGGTTCTCAGCCGAGGCCTGAAACTAAATTTGTAAGTCATCGACATAAAGATGTTAAGAAGAATTTAGACAAGAAGTGACAGAAATAATAGTGTGAATAGTGTATTTTTCAATCCTAATAGAAATGTTTCAGAAGGAGTAATAAAAAGTGGCCTATGTCACTATTGTTCTTCAGCTATCTATGTGCAAAATCAGGTCGATGCGCAAGTGAGAGACGGATAAACAAACAAACACTCTTTCGCATTTACAATATTAGTTAGGAAGGATTTAATGCCGGAGTGGATCTCATTTGACCTATGGCTGAAAATACAAAAATCGCTATAGGATTCCACAATCAGAACTGAGTCCGATACCTGCCTTCTTTTAATTCGTCATAGTCGCTTAACTATCTTAATCGAGATATCTTATCGCCACCCGTGAAATACTTATAATTGATGAGTTCCAATGACATTCTGTGGTCTTCTTCATCAGTTCTACTTCATCAAATGATACTTTATGAATGCAAATTCTTGACTTATTGCTGAAAATATCAAAATCGCTATAGGCATGCCTACAATATTTGAGGAGTTCCCTCAATTCCTGAGGATTCCATCATCAGAACTGGATTTTGATAAAATGGAACCAATCTGGAAGTATATCCTTTCAAATAAAAAAAGAATTTTCTAAATCTGTGTATAAATGACTGAGTTGGTTCTAAGGTAACAGACATAAAAAAACATACAACTGAATTAAGAACCTCCTCCTTGTTTGAAGTCGGTTAAAAATAAAGTAATGTAAAATTGATGAAGCAATGTTGACTAAAAACATAAGCATCAAGCACTGACAAATTTCGACGGTTGAAAGCCAGACCTCAGTAGCCAAGTGGTTAAGGCAGCCGCCCGGAATGCGGAAGGTGCGTGGTTCGATTCCCGCCTGAGGTTGTCGTCTTTTTTCAGTGTTTAAAATTTTACTTAAGTATATTTAAGCGTTAATAAAACGCTAAAATATAAAACATTAATCTAATGTAAAATTGTAAAGTAAGGCCACTTAAAAGTGTAAGTATGATTAATGAAACTAAATCAGTACTTATACCCACTGACACCACACACATCACCGAGACAAAGTAGGTGTGCAAAGCCAAATGCATGAAATTAAAACAATTGTCTTTTACAACACCAACTGTTATTATATTTACAGTACTTACCTGGTTTGCGAAACATTTATTTTTAAAATAAAATACAACATGTGAATTCGACTTTATGTTTCCACTTTGTAACTTCTATTCCATCCAGAGGTTCCATCCTATATGTAACCAAACAAAGTGGAAGTAACGCTCCTCCATTTCGGCCACTTAAAACTGTAATATCTCGTAAAGTGTGAACCCAATGGTTTTAAATGTATTTGTATGCATTGTAGTATAATCAAACGTGCCTTTCAAAATAGGCCTTAACAGCAATTCCTTGAATAACTTTTATTTTAACGGTTACAAAGCAAAGCCAACTTTTTGTACCTCTCTCAACGAAACCTGAACCGACAAAACATGATTCTTGCCAATCCAAGTAAAATATGTTTGCCGGAATTGATTTAGTATTACTAAACCGTAAAAAGTGACATTCATTGGTAGTTTTTATACAATTTCTTTGCAAAAAGGCGGTTCAAAATTGAATTCCATGTCAGCACCAAAATCCGACACGAGTAATTAAATGAGTTTTAAAAATAATGTACTTGTATTTTCAATAATTTACACTCCATTTCTTAAATTTCATTATTATATGCATCAAGTAAAATACTTCGCGACTGCATAGAGCTAACAATAAATGAACAATAATGTTCTAAACTTCATCTAGTCAGTATGGGACATGCAAAAAATTATCATCATTTTAAGTTAAAAAACTTAACCAAAACACACTGTGTACGTTACACTGTGAAGTACGCTATGAAAGAATTACGAATATTGAGTGTGTAAACGCGAGCAATCACAAATTGAAAAGAGAAAGAACTATTGGTAACGTTATAATAACGTTAATTTTTAACGGTACTAATAACGATACAAATTTTGGGTATAACGTTACATTAACGTTAAATTAGTAACGTTATATGAAAAATACCGGTAATCCGGTCCCTGGAGACTAGGCAACGAGGACCCGCAAAAGCAGTCCTCTATAGCACAGTATAAATAAAGCTTACAAGCGGCCGCTCGCGGTTTCACCCGCGTGGTTCCCGTTGCCGTGGGAATATCGAGATAAAAAGTATCCTATGTGTTAATCCAGGTTATAAACTATCTGTATGCCGAATTTCATCCAAATTCATTTAGTAGTTTTTACGTGAAAGAGTAACAAACATCTATCCATACATTCCCGTGGGAGTATCGGGATAAAAAGTATCCTATGTGTTAATCCAGGTTTTAAACTATCTGAATGCCAATTTTATCTAAATTTATTCAGTAGTTTTTACGTGAAAGAGTAACAAATATCCATACATACTTACAAACTTTCGCGTTTATAATATTAGTAGGATATTTACACTGTGTCTATAGTCCACTTTTCACCAAATAGCGACTGCACATGTGCTCAGCGTGACAGGTGGTGAGCCCATTGCCGCTCTATGCTGTTGGATGTATGTGCAGTCTTCAGCCCGTTAGTCGCCTTTTACGACACCCAAGCTAAAAGAGGGGATGGTCGATGATATTATAATAAAAAGAGGTAATAAGTAGATGCATTTTAACGCCTAAAACTTTCAACATAAATCTACGCTAATTAGCGAACCTGAGCGTAGTCCCACGAAAGCATTCGCAGTGTTGACAATTTGTACTGTGATCGAAAACACTGTTTAACTCAAACATCGTTTAATTATTATTATTTTACACCGTTATTGTTGTATGACAAAATAACAACTCTAAATAGTACACGTGCGAAGCCGGGGCGGATCGCCAGTAAATTTACAATTTGTATCGCCCTTACTTCTCCACTGAGTTACAATACAAATACATTCCAATGAGTGAAATGTTTCTCAGCGGACGTAACGCTACCATGTGAGATAATAAAATAACACAAAAATGATTCCACCGATTATAATTTTTTCTTTGCATTTTGATTTAAATGTATAGTATAAACCTTAATCTTCATCAAAAATTGGTTGCCTGTAAAGTCGGTATACGGGCGAAAGTTTTACGTGACAACGACTTTGAGTGGTAAAATAATTTTAATGTGAATATTCATTCGTATAGTAGGAAGAAGGATGAAATAATAGTAACAATTTAAAACATTTATTTATACAAAGAATTATATTTAAAAAATTCTCTAGTGCTGCGCGCGCGGCAGACCGATCATAGTTGAGTGGGAGAGAGACGCAAGGCATTCGGCGAGCCTCTCTCTCGTTCGGTGACTCATCGTAACGTTACCGAGCGTTACACTTTTTCATAAGTGACTCCCAGCCGCAACCTAATTTAAGACGTTGTCACGTCAAAACAATACAAAAACACTGTAGAACTTAGTCTTACCTTGAATTTGCCTTGAATACTCCCGTAAATCAGTGGAAAATTTCAACTGCACCAAACTAACATCTTACTTTTTGGCTTCTCGAAACGGATAAACAATGTGGCTGACAGCTGTGACGCTTTAAGTTAGTGTTCTTTTGCCAAATTGAAAAATATACTACAATCCGGTAACAAAATTAAAATTATGGTTAAAATTAACGTAACTCAGTAGGAACTTTCCACTAAGACCTTTTTTGAGTTACGAGAAATAAACTCTTATTTTGCATACTATACGGTAGATATTCCGTGTTAGGCATTACGAACGTTGAGAAATATCAACTAGGTAGATTTGGATTCAATGGGCGATTTAACGAAATCAAAAAAAAAAAGAAATTGGTTCGTAAATGACTTCATAGATGGCGCTTAGCATAGATTAGTATGGCGCTTAAAAAAGGCGAGTCCATAAAGAGCACGTGTATGGCTGCATAATATTTATTCCATTCGAAAATAGAAATAGGTCCTGGATGTCTTAGGACATCTAGCACCTTTCATTTAGATGAAAATAGTTAAGTACTACTTTTTATTATTTTGGTAGACAAGCAAAATTATAGAATTTATTACTAGCCCTTAGGTAGGTACGGCTCGGCTTTCATAAAACGCCATCTATCGAGTGTTTTTGAACTAATTTTTACTTTTTAATTTGGGCTGAAAGAAAATCGCCTATTAAAAAAATCACAGCTTTTGGCGGCAGCAGTGACTTTAATGTTAGGATTAAACCAGTTTACATAGTGAGTTACATAATATTTTCTTACTTACGAGTACTTTCAGAAAATCATAAAAAATATATTTTAAGGAAACCTCACAATAATAATCGTATTTTAAAACAAAAATAAACAATAATCGTTATTTTTTATTCACATCGTGGATATTTGTAATTGATCACCAAATAAATAATAGTACAAGTGAGGTGAAACCTGAAAAATGCATGGTACAAAAAAATAAAAATACGCTCATGGTGCTGCGGTCGCTCGACGTGCGGAAGGCTAGCGGGCCGGATGGTTTTCCGGCGATTGTTACAAGTATGATGGAGGTATCTAGTCGAGCACAGCGAGACCAATCATTAATCTAAGGTAAGTACCTATCTTAATTTATAAAAAAAACCGTCAACATAATTTTATTACTGAGTAGATTAAAATGATTGTCACGTAAATTGACACTGATGACATTTTCTTACTGTCATTTTGACATAGAGCGAGTCAAATGGCCTCTAAACGTTATCTCATTTGACTTGGAATTAGCTCTCTATTTGTGCCAATGGCAAATACACCTTATCGGATAAGCTTAAGCCGTAACTTGTCTATACCACTGTTTTATTATAATAAAGTATTATGTTTTTATAAGGCAAGTGTTAGAGCGCGCTGGAGTATTATTACTTTGTTTTCCTTTTTAATCCTTTAACTTGTATTTATTGTGACTAATGACCGTCTCAAATGTTTCTTTAGCAGATTATAAAGTTGTAAAACGTTTAAATTAATTTTTATTGCTAATAAATGTCTTAAATGATTTTATTCCACTTGTTTGTTTTATTTTTGTAGAGCAAGATTTGGTCCCCAGTCCTTACTTATTTTGTCAGATATAAAATGTGTGGGATAGGATAAAAGAGTGTATGTGTGTGTATGATACTGCGAGTCTAAGCATACCAACGCCTGTAGCATGAGATGAGTGAGAGCGAGATGTCACATCTAAACGCCAAATCCATACAATTTTTATCAATTGATAAAAATATACGTAGGTATAGATAGATATACAATTATAATAAATATATTATATTACTAACATAGGCATATATGTGCTCAAAAAATTCAACCTACGCGTTCGTACTGCATTACGAGTCATACAGTAGCAGTTTTACCGCTATCTGCATACTGTCCCATAAATGAACAGCACTATTGAGTCAAGTCTGTATATCGTCCCACATATGCACACGACAATATTACTGAATAATTTTACAACCAATAATAATCTAGGGCAGGTTTTTTTATTTTTAGAGTCAGTTAAGATGATTTAATGCATAGACAAATATACAAGTAAAAATATTCGTAGGATTCTGAGAAATTCAGGTGAAAACACAGAGCGAAATTCAAACTGATTTTTATCTTTTTCTAGCAAGTCTGCCAACATTATGCAGCTACTAAACGTCAAAATATTTATTTAGTCTATGGTTTTTAAAGTAACCATCTCTCAAACTTGTTATAAAGGTGAACCGGCACTTTCCATAGAAAAATATTTAATTTGTATAATAGAAATGGTCATAAAGTAAAGCTAATATTATTTGCTACTACCAAGTCTGGTCTTATTTTTATCGAATCGCAGTTATGAGTTATTTAATTATTAACATTTTTTTATATGGAAACATTAAGTCTTCAAAAAACTGACATGTTACTTTAATAATGTCTAACGTGGCTGCGTACACCATAATTCTTTTGCCTTTAAAAAAGAGAAATGTCAACAATGCCGTCACGTCATGTTTGATTTGACAGCTAGCGGCTGTCATTTGTCAACAACTGTCATTTGTTGACAGATATTGCCAGATAGATAATGAATAACAGTAAATTAAAAAAGTATACAACTTAAGCATAAAACGCCGGGTCTCCTTTAAATTTTTAAAAAAACTTAAGTGTGCAAATATGGGATACAGTGCGGTAAGGGGCACCATTCATTCTAACATCGGTTTTTTCTAACATTTTAGTTAAACTTTATAAAATTATTGTTGAAATATATGAAATACTTCTAAATTAGATGTTTGTAAACACGGCATAGGGGAGAGGGGAGCAGTTTAGAACAGAGGCAGTTTTGAATTATTGGATTTATGAACGCATCATTCTTCTTTCCTAACCTCCAATACCTTTTTAATACTGGTAACACCGAAGTACACGTCTGTCAGTTGCCAATTTACGTCAAAAAGATTAAAATCTGTCGGTTACTTTAAGGAGACAAAACCAAACACTTTTATTTTTTATTGTAAGCGGATTACTGAAAACGTATGTATTATTTTCAAATTTTGACTACTTCATAGTGTTGTGTATATTATAGCAAGTGTATTACCATTATAAGTTAATTAAATACAAGTTTCTTGGTCGTCTATATAATTTTGTTTCTGAAGGATGGTATTGGGGCAGATTTGAAAAATCTGTGGGGCAGTTATCACTTACTTACACTTGTTCAAGACTGCCCCAGTCTGTTCATAGTTTTATAAAGTTTATTTAAGCAATAGTGAGTCTACGTAGTTAGTGGCAATACACAATTATAAGATAAGATCAGTATGTCTTAAATAAAGTGTTGATTATATTCTAAGTTACATTGTTTTCTTGTTATCGTGGTATTTCAAAACTGCCCCTAGGGTTATCAAATGTGCCCCTTGCCAGGGGCACATTTGAACAAAAATGGGTTTTTTAAAAATAATAATATTGTTACTTTATAAAGTAAAAACAAGTAAACTTAATTTTTATTTTGTAGCACAAATAGCATATCTATTCATAAAAAATAATATACCTTGATATGTAGCACAATACGACAAATATAATTGTATATTTCACTAAGGTCGGGATTCACAATTCACAAACACTTTTACTTGTATTACACTTTATTAACACACACCTTGAAGGAACTAACTAACAAATGCATCACTGCCTTTATATCATGCCAATAAAACGAAACGTTTGCGCGATTCAGCGTATGTACAGCGCCATCTCTTGGAGGCTTTGAGAATTAACCTTAATGTGAGATATTTATATTGACAAATCAGATTTCAATAAAAAATATTAAGTAAGGTTTTCATTTAATTTTTATGTTATTGTTTATTAAATTAGATACTATATAAGGACTCCAAAAAATACAGATTGTTCTTTCAGTTGATTTATCAAGCTCGACAATTATTACTTTTGACATTATTTATTCCTTATTTATTATGTGGACACTTTAGTAAATTGGACATCCCGCCCACCAAGGACGAGTCCTTCATAAATTAAAACTTAAACATTTAGACCACCACCATAACATGAACACTTTTCAGTGCAAATTCACATAGAAAGTAATGCTGAAAACAAAAATATACTATAAAAACTATATTAAAATCAAACTCAACATTGCTTGATCAACTTAACAACAAACCGCCCACCGTGAGAATACAATTTACTTTGGCAACACACATATTTTACTAAGAGGGCGTTTCATAAATCCGTTTTTACATTTAATAGTAACTACACGAGTAACATTATCAGGTCCTACGTGTTTATTTACAATAATACCCATAATCCATTTACAAGGTGGAATATTATCGTCTCTCACAAGTACTACATCATTTACATTTGGCTCAGTTTGCTTAGAATTCCACTTGTATCTCTGACTTAAAGTAACCAAATATTCTTTTGACCATCTTTTCCAAAAAATACTAACCATTTTTTGTACTATCCTCCATCTATCTAATGCTGTAATATTACATTCTGAGTAGTTTTCATCATTAACATTAAGTATTGGTACGCCAACCAAAAAATGACCTGGCGTCAGTGGGAGTGGGTCGTTTACGTTATCACTAAGTACCGACAAAGGACGCGAATTTAAACAAGCTTCCACTTGTGACAAAACTGTTGCTAGCTCCTCATACGTTAGCGTACTATCGCCGATAACTTTTCTCAAGTGACCCTTTACACTGCGCACACCTGCTTCCCATAGACCTCCGAAGTTAGGTGATTGAGGTGGGATGAAATGCCACGTCGTTGATTCTAATGTAAGCATTTCCGCAATTTCATTTGGCAAACTAGATTTGGCTCTATCAAACATCTCTTGCAACTGCTTGTCAGCCCCAACGAAATTTGTGCCATTGTCGCTAAAAATATCCTTACAATGGCCACGTCTTGATGTAAACCTCCTAAAAGCAGCTATAAATCCTTTCGAAGTCAAATCCGTAACGGCTTCTAAATGTACTGCGCGTGTTGTCATACACACAAAGAGGCAAATATATCCCTTGAAAGATTTCGCACCGCGACCTGGAGAAAATCTTATGTTGATAGGTCCTGCGTAGTCAACACCGGTAGATGTAAAAGGTTTAGCTGGCGTAAGTCTGGCTTGTGGCAGTTGCCCCATTAATTGAGTTCTCGCAGCTTTGGCATGTCTAGTACACACGGTACATTTCCGATAATATTTTTTTACCTGCTCTCGAGCCCGGACAATCCAATATTTAGACCTCAGATAATTAAGCATGATTTGTGGTCCACCGTGCAGGGTTTTGATGTGAGCGTCTGCTACTAAAAGCTGTGTAAGATGATTCTTAGCAGGCATAATAATCGGATGTCTCATGTCAAAACTCACGTTGGCCATATCAATGCGTCCGCCTACTCTTAAAATTCCTGTTTTATCTAAAATAGGACAAAGGGTATGTAGCACACTCTTCTTAGGCAAATCTTTTTCTTTCTTAATTATTTGAATTTCTTCTTCAAATTCTAAACTTTGCACTTGTCTAATACAATGTTCTAATGTTTGGTTCATTTCTTTTACGGTAATAAATTCTGGATATTGTTTAAGTTTAGTCTTTGTCAATAATACTCTTCTACAAAATGATATTACCTTTAGCATCCTTCTTAGATTAGAAAATCTTTCCCACTCAAATTTTTCTTTTTTATTCTGTGTCACTATTAATGATGTTTTTCTTTCTTCTTCGTGTGTCTCTATATCTTCCTGTTCTGTAAGTTCTAATTTAAATTTTCTTAACCAATCAGGTCCGTTCCACCATAATGTATTAGTAGTCATTGCAGAGGGTTGCAATCCTCTTGATGCACAATCGGCGGGGTTGGTATCAGTAGAAACATGTCGCCATTGATCGTGATCCATTATTGATAGTATACCTGATACTCTATTGCTCACAAAGGTCGTCCATTTGCTTGCTCCGCCTTTAAGCCACGCCAACACTATTGTGGAATCAGTCCACCCGTATAAATTTTCTGTTAGTATATTCATGACTTGCGAGATTTCAGATAGCAATTTCGCTGCAAGATGAGCGCCACACAATTCTAAACGAGGAATAGACATTTCCTTTTCTAATGGAGCAACTTTGGTTTTTGCTGACACCAACGTCACGTGAACACTTTGATCTTCATTTACAACACGAACGTAAACGGCTGCACCATAGGCTGCTCTAGAAGCATCTGAGAATGCATGTAATTCCAATCTGCTGTAATTTGTCGACTTAATCCACCTGGGAACTCCTATCCCCATGATTTCCTTCAATTTTTCTCGAAAATTGAGCCATTCTTCTCGCAGTTCCTCTGTCAAATCATCGTCCCAATCTAATTGTGCTTTCCAGATTTTCTGTATTATAAGTTTTGCACACACAACAACTGGTGCAATCCAGCCCATAGGGTCGTAAAGACGAGCAATGTCGGAGAGAACTTGCCTTTTAGTTATCGGATATTTTGGTTCTTGTAAGTTGACGGTATATTCGAAATGATCGGTGGTTTTATTCCATTGTATCCCGAGTACTTTTAGAGTGTCATCCATCTTTATTGGAACTTCATTGTTACGCTGTCTACCTTTATCAATATACTGAAGTACTTCTTTGCAATTGCTACTCCACTTTTGCAGTTGAAACCCTCCGGAACTCATTAATTCGTTCATTTCTTCGTAGATTATTTTAGCTTCTTCTTCTGTGCTACAGCCTGTCATCATATCATCAACGTAAAAGTCTCTTCTTGTTATTTCTGCTGCCACTGGAAACTTAGTCTCTTCTTCTTCAGCAAGCCTCTGTAGGGTTTTGACTGCAAGGTAGGGTGCACACGCCGTACCAAATGTCAACGTTAGTAACTTATAATGTTGGATGGGCATGTCTGGATGAGCTCTCCAAAGTATTCTCTGAAAATTTGTATCATCGTCATGCACTCGTACCTGTCTGTACATTTTAACTAGATCTGCAATTAAACATATGCGATGAGCTCGCCATCTCATTATTAAATGTCGTAAGTCTTGTTGAAGTTTGGGACCTACCAACAGATTGTCATTTAAAGATACACCATTATTACCTTTGCTTGATGCGTTGAAAACGACACGTACCTTTGTTGTTTCCTTGTCCTCACGAACAACTGCATGGTGAGGAAGATATACGGCTTTTTCATTGTTCAATTCATTTGCCTTGACGAGATCCATGTGGTCCAAACTCACGTACTCTGCCAAAACCTTTTTATAGTCTTCATAAAGCTGAGGATTTCTTCCCAATCTCTTTTCCAAAAATGCTAAGCTTTTACGTGCTCTGTCCAATGATTGACCGTATTGGACTTCGGGATCTTCGTCTCTAAAAGGCAACCTTACAACAAATCTCCCATCATCATTTCTGGTAGTTGTCGCTTCATAGAAATTCTCACATGTTTCTTCTTCCTTAGATAGTTTTTTCTGAATACTGTCTGGTTCAGCCTCTAATTCCCAAAACTTTTTAAGCCAATCATCTGGCTCTCTGATTTTCAAATGCATACTTGTAACGTTGTCTTTTGATGCAGAATTACTAGCGATTTTTCCCGATAAAACCCATCCAAAGACCGTATTTTGTGCTATCAGATTTCCTTTGGGGTGTTTTATCAAGCCATTTAACAAAACTTCGCCATGTACTTCTGCGCCTAATAAAACATCTATCTTTCCTGGTAACGTATAATCTGGATCAGCTAATACTAATCCTTTCAGTTCAAACCATTCAGGATCGTCAAGTTTGTCACAAGGAAGCAACGAGGTAAGTGAACCTAATACATATGCAGTTACTTGGATACTTATTTCTGGATTATGACGCGATTCTAAACAAAAGTTGACAACATGTTTAATACGCATTTGCCCTTCTCCCAGACCTGACACCACACCATTTACAGGAGTGCGTTTAAGACCAAGTAATTGAACAGTAGCTTCTGTCACAAATGAAGCTTGTGAGCCCTGATCTAACAATGCCCGAATTAAACATTTATTCCCGTTACTAGAACGAGCCTTTAAAACTGCTGTTGCAAGTAAAACATTAAAACTGTGATGCTCCTTCTTTGAAAAATTAACAACTATGTTTGGTTCTGCTGACGATGTACTAGGTTGATGTGTGTGTTCCTGTTTCTGTTTTGTGTTTTCTGTGAATCCTTCTCTTTCATAATGTAACATTGTATGATGTCTTCGGCTGCATTTCTTACAGCCGGTATGCGACATTTTCCAACTACGTGACTCGATTTGAGGCAGTTGAAGCATAAGCCTTTGGTTTGAACAAGGTTCCGTCTATCTTGCACTGACATTTGGCTAAATTTATTACATAAGTTGAGATAATGATTGCCGCTGCACATGACGCATGTCAATTCGCTTTTCTGGTTATCCTCTTGAATAGCTGCGTGGAATGTCTTTGGCTTCCCTAGTGATTTCTTTGGCTGCATTACTGGTTTGTGTAAGTTCTTGCCAGCATCAACCATTTCCAAACTTCTAAATCTGGCCTCTAGGAAATCTACTAATTGACTCCACGTAGGCGTCTCGTCGATCATCATGCTCATTTGATTTTCCCATTGTTTATGAGACTCCACATCCAGTCTTGAAATCACCATATAAATGATAATAGGATCCCATGATTCCGTACTAAATTCCATATTCTTTAAAGCCGTTAAGCATGACGTCGTAGTGTCTAGCAACTGTTTTATAGCCAGTGCAGACTCTCCATTTATTTGCTTTTGAGAAAACAAAATTTTAAAAACTGCATTCGAGTTATATCGTTTGTTGGCATATCGTCTTGTCAGTTGTTTCCAAGCCTCATCATAATTTTGTTCAGTAGTCGAGAAATTCCGTAAAAGTTGCTCCGGTTCCCCAGAAACGCTACTCTTCAAATAGTGTAGTTTTTGCACCTTTGATAATTTCTCGTTCTTGTGTATTAGTGAAACAAACATATCGTAGTACGTCTGCCACTCCTCATATTTGCCGTTAAAATTTGGCAATTGTATTCTTGGAAGTTGAATTTCAGTAGACGTAGACATATTAGCTATCTCGGTTATCTGCACGTTCTCCTTTAACTTCTCCAGTGCATCCTGGAGATCTGACATGTATGATGTATATATTTCTTCAAACCAATCATATTTATCTTCCGTAAAATAGGGTAAGATTTGTATTTGTTCCTCGGATAAATCTTCAATGAGCTTGATATGATTAGTTTTGAAAGCCTCACATAAGCTTTGCAACGTTTGTATTCTTGTTTCTAAATAAGATTTAGTTATTCTTACTCTTGGACTCTTCTTAAAGTTTTTCTCTGCCTTTTCTAATCGCGAACAAAATTCGATTTGCGACTTCAATCTTTTATCCGCCATAATGAATTGTATTGACTAACAACTGTGTTAACCACCGAAGATAACCTATTAAAGTTCGATGTATCACGCTTAAGTTCAATACCCTTCAATTAGTTAAAGTTCAAAACATGAAAACACAAAATCACAAGTCCCTTTTTATAACTTCCTAATGTTCTAAGTCCGTAGTAGAATAAAACACTAAAATTTCACAAGTGTTTTCTCGACGAAAATTTTCTAAGTCCAAACTTCGGATCAAATCACAAAAATTTTACAAGTCCTTTTCGCAGCAAATTTTTCTAAGTCCATAGAATAAATCACGAAAATTTTACAAGTCCTTTTTTTTTTTCTTAAAATTTTTCTAAGTCCATATAAATAAACACAAAATTTTACAAGTCTTTGAAAATGAGCAAATTTTTCTAAGTCGATGAATTAAATCACGAAATTTTACAAGTCTTTTTAATTTTAACACTTCAAATTTTTTAAGTTCTAATTTCACTCACGATTACCAAGTCCAAGTCCATCCCTGGTTTCGGCACCATGTATATTTCACTAAGGTCGGGATTCACAATTCACAAACACTTTTACTTGTATTACACTTTATTAACACACACCTTGAAGGAACTAACTAACAAATGCATCACTGCCTTTATATCATGCCAATAAAACGAAACGTTTGCGCGATTCAGCGTATGTACAGCGCCATCTCTTGGAGGCTTTGAGAATTAACCTTAATGTGAGATATTTATATTGACAAATCAGATTTCAATAAAAAATATTAAGTAAGGTTTTCATTTAATTTCGATGTATATTTTTATGTTATTGTTTATTAAATTAGATACTATATAAGGACTCCAAAAAATACAGATTGTTCTTTCAGTTGATTTATCAAGCTCGACAATTATTACTTTTGACATTATTTATTCCTTATTTATTATGTGGACACTTTAGTAAATTGGACAATAATATTTTATTTAAAAAGTGTTCAAAGGTGCCCCCCCTCTTCCCTACGGCAACGTTCTTTGATAAGGTGGTTGCTCACTGCACCTAGTTTGTAGTTCCGCAAGAAAAGGACAATGGCGAAATCATTGCTGAATGAATTCCTTAGCGTCTATTCATTTCACTATTACAACTACGGATGAAATAAATTCGTAAGATTTTTGAAACCATAAGAATAACCTGTCTGAGTATTTCTCAAAAAAGTGTACATCTGTGGAAAAAAAAGTGTGCCTCGAAATAATATATAAAATACATATGTTTTTATATGATCACACAAAAAATGTACTTATATATATTTGAAAAGGAATTAATCTTTAAAATGATATGATGAATAAATAGTAAAAACTTTTATATCTAATTTTAATAAACCATTTTTAAAACTTCGTTTTTTGAGTTCCATACAAAAACCAAATTGACTCCCTCGTTCCCTCGTGTGTTTATACTTCATAAAATACGTTAGATCAGTTTAATATTATGCATGTTTGTGTTTTTTGAGACCTTGATTAAATGTAGTTTCTGTATTATAATGATTTCCTATGAGGTTTCATAATAATAAAACAAGTTAAATGCGAAAAACAAAATGAGTCGTAATGATTTACTATTTAGTTAGTACTCTTTAGTAACGTTTTTTTTCAACTTCCACGTAATTTCTGAACGAATCCTTTAGTTTTTAACACCGGCGACATTAGCTTCTTTCTAATTGGTTGTTGGTTTGACGTAACCTTCATAAGTTTAAAGAGAAAATCAGTAAAGACGTGCTGTGTCAGTGGGGTTACTTTTTCGAGACAAGATTTTTAGAAGCAAATTTTCACATTAAGGTAAGTCTAGATTTATAAATCTTACTTAATACGTGTAGTGCGAACATTCTATAAGCTAAATATAATTGCATTTTCATGTTATAACAAACCATTAACTTTTTAGAACCCTTTCTAGTCTAATTCATCTCACTATTTCGTAACGTTTTTTATGGATTTTGTAGCGTTACGAAAAAGTACAATATAAAGTTGAGTGTATACTGTTACTGTTAATAAAGTACTAGTGGATAGTGATTAAGTTAAAGTTTTATTTAAATATTGTCTAAAAAATTTAACTTTATGCTGTTTTCTTGTAAAATGCTTGTTATATATTGTGTTACTACAATTTGAAAAGTTTTTTAAGACGATTTAATATTTAATAACAATAGTAAATGAATATTTTAATTTATTTTATTTCCTTTACAATATGTTTAACAAAATACAAATAGGTACACATAACTATAAATAAATAATAGGATAAACGTTTAATGGTAAATGATTTTCCCCCAAACCCCTCGAGACTCAATGAAGCTGTGGGACTTTAATGAGCTCTCACACGGACTTCTTGAGAGAATTTGAAAAGTGATGTTGCACTGTTTTGTTTTATTTGCTAACACTCATGCACGTTCACGAACACAAAACGGTAAATAATCCACCATTATTTCACATTAATATTCGACAAAACACAAATTATAGAAAATGAAACAAAACTGCCGACATGACGCTTCACTTTCCCGCCAAAAAGTCCTATCTCATCTCAATGTTTATGGGCAAAGACGACGTTTTTATTTTTTTCTCTCTTAAATAATGGCTTCGTGCGGTCAGCACGTTTAGCCAGTATATTGAAGTGAATATTTTCTTTGCATAAAGTCTCAATAAAGTAGATGATAATGAGTGATAATTAACGTTTAATGGTAAATGTTATTTCCCCAAACCCCTTGAGACTCGATAAATCTGTGGGACTTTATTGAGATCTCACACGGACTTCTTGAGAGAATTTGAAAAGTGATGTTGCACTGTTTTTTTTTCAACACTCATGCACGTTCCCGAACGCGCCTAACAAAGCGATGATTTGTCTGTGGATTACAAGACCCGAAACACGGGCCATGAGCCATGATTGAGCTTCGTGTGACGCCACATTTTACAAAATAAACAAAAGCTATCTTTTAGGTTTCAAGATAAAGTTTATTTATTGTGGTGTGACGTCACAGACATTTAGCCAAATGTCACGTGACCAACCGTTTCCGCAGAAATTTTAAATGAATAAATAAAAATATGTCTTTTACTATTGAATAAAGTTTTTCAAAAAAAAATAATTGGACGTGGTATAAAATAAGCGTTTGTAATTTTCAAAATATATTTCCGAAAACTATTAAGTAGAAAATTATTTGTTTTTCTACTATATACATATACTTAAACATTATACTTACTGATAATTAAGGATTATTAATGTTATTTTCTTTTAATGAATTAGGTTTCCGAGTGATTAGGTCAGTTCGTGAACAAAGAAGCGAATTTGTCATAAAATCTCATTTAAGTGAAAAAGGGTTACATTTTGCTAGCAATGAAGACGTAAAGAAATTAAAGTGCCGCATTTTAAAAAACTTTTTGTATTCTAGTGTATTGACAAATTTTTCTAACATTCAAAACATCAGACACCCATTTTCAATCATCGAGTACATTAAAACCATAATTGATAAATACATAAATATTTGTCGCCATTCTGCACATAAAAATAACCCCGAAATACAAAACCTGTCAAAGTGACAAAAAAAGTGTTTTGAAGGTAGGTATTAACATGTATTTTTTTTTCGTTTCTTTCCTTATTAATTATTTCATTTTTAATATTTTCAATTAATATGATTTACTTTTAGAAGAAGTTTTATTTCTTACCTATGTAGGTACTTACTTTTCAATGAAGTGTCCACCTACGAAATGTTACTCTATGAACAAGAAACATTTGAAGTGAAATCATTAAAATTATACTATCTCTTTCATTTGCGTGCTATTTCGTATCTTTTGTTTTACTTAACAGTGAAACTTGTTAATGTGTGCAGTTTTGGATTGCTCGGAACAGATTTTAAACGCAAATTACTATGAACGTACCATATCTGTAATTTGTAATATCATTGGAGCAAGTTTTTACTTGTACATCGAAGAAGCTGCTGATTTTTTTTACTATAATAGATAGTTTATTGAATAAGCATAATCAATGAACTCTAATATTACGACTGAAGGACTAGTATCCATCGTCAAGAAAAAAAAAAGAAATCATTCATTTAATTTCATTCTTTCTGAACGTATATTTTGAACTTTTGAAGTTTTTTTTAGCACATTCGGTCTGGTCGCTCTGACTTGTGTGCACGTGTTCATGTGCTAGTTCGTCTCGCTGAACTCTTTCTGCTTCGCTCGACCGTTGGCGTGAGTACCTACCTATTAAATTGTGCAGTAAATAAAATAATCTTTAGTTACGCCGATCGTTTGCGTCTTCTGTAGATAACCTGTTGTAAATTGGGTTTCATTCATTTGGTAGGTAGGTAACACTAATCACGAATCTTCCGCGTTGTGCACCGGGCGGCGGCCGCCAACTACCAACTAGTGCGAACCACCGGATCGAGTGGTAGGTAATAAGGGTACCGCTCGACGGTAAATATAAAAAAAATATAAATATATACCCTTCAAAATTCTACAATCCTCTCTCCTGTGGTCGTTTTTGCCCTTTTCTTGCTCACAATGAGTGACCCTAAGTCGTGTCAAGTCGAGAAGCCCGCGTCTCGACGGTCCTCTTTCGATTCCGATACATGGTCGATATGGTCATGCTCGTCATCGTCTGAGCATGATGAAATTGTACCTACTCAAATCAAGTCCGAGTATGATGTGTCTACTGAAATCAAGGTGGAGCGTGATGATATTGTGTCTACTGAAATCAAGGTGGAGCGTGATGATATTGTGTCTACTGAAATCAAGGTTGAGCGTAATGATACTGTGTCTACTGAAATCAAGGTTGAGCGTAATGATACTGTGTCTACTGAAATCAAGGTTGAGCGTGATGATACTGTGTCTACTGAAATCAAAATTGAGCGTGATGATATTGTGTTAACTAGAGTCAAATCTGAACCTGTTGATTCAGAGATCTCCGAATATACCCCTTTCGAGGATAAATCTTACTGCAATGAACTGATCACATCGCTTAGCCCCATTCCGTACCCCAGCCCCGGTACCCTGTCAGCACCCGTGTGGCCCCAACGACCCGACCCTCTCCCCTTTTCCCCCTCGCCGCCCGTCATGTCGTTAGTCCTGGCCCCGCCCCCCGCGCCGCTCATGTCGTTAGTCCTGGCCCCGCCCCCCGCGCCGCTCATGTCATTAGTCTATGCCCCGCCCCTCGCGCCCGCGGTGTTCCCCCGCTCGGCCTTTCCCTCCCGTCGTCGTCGCCGCAAATCGTTCCCCGTATATTTATGGGATCAATATATGTGGCCGTGGATGGCTCTGTGTTGCCGTAATTACGGCATTACATACACTAAGGTTGTGTACAAAATCAGGTCTGTTCTAATTACGTTGCCAACCCGCGCCGACCATAGGAAGCTTGTTAAAATCCTTTATCTTTACAATGCCCCTTTCCACACCCCGGTGCCGGTGGTATATGGCCCTAATTATTATTGTTAATACCTATACTTACCTAATATATTTGGATAGCGTGTTACGCTTATCTACATTGTTCCTATTTAATTAAGCCATTATAAATTATAATACTTTCTATTCGATAGGGTGAAATTCATTTAAAATGACCATTTTGATAACAAAAGTAAATATTCTTTTGACTAATTAAACGATGGAGGCGCCCCTGGTTCGTATAAGCTTCTATTCTAATTGGTTCTATTATTGAGGCATATCTAATTATTGTGGAAAGGTATGTCTAAAACTAGGTAACTTTCTATAAACCTACACACACTTGACAGTTCTATTTGAATTACTTACTTACCAGTATCTTTTACGAGTTGCAAAACAAAAATAATTTTAATAAAAATAGTTGGTACCTACCTACTTACCTAGTTGGTTACTTAGGTGTTTACTTACAGTTTTTCAAAATGTGTATTTTAAATCTATTTAAATTAAAATCAAGTCTCGAATGTATGCTTTCGCATCACTTTTAGCACGGCTGCACCTTTTTAGCTAATGTTATGTTGTTGTGTTCGTAATGGGTAGGGCAGAGTCAAGACAAGGGTTGTGTCACAGTCTCATATTTATACTGTGATTGTGTGGATGTTTGTTGATGATGTGTGAGGTACCTGCGCGGTCGCAGACTCGGAGTCGCGGCGGGTGGCTGCAGGCGCTAGTGATAAGTGATTAGCCTTTGATATCGATAAACGTCATTTTTATTTACCTAATTATTTTTAATATTAGAATCTTGGGTCGAAGATATTACAGTCAGAAGCAATTACAGTAGTTACACAGTACCGTGTCGCCCATTTTGTCGCCTTGAGTGTTACAAGTGTTTTTTTATCAAGGACAGCATTCAAATTTTAATAAATAAATCAGCTTTGTTTGTAAGGGCAAACTTACTTACATTTAATTGATTTGTAGATAGATTTCTTATTGTCGACCATTATTTAAATGTACCTACGGTGCTTTTAACAAATTTATATTTTTAAAACATTTAAGGTTACTTTCATAGGGGTTTTTTATTTTTGTTACGATTTTTGCCAGGTTTTTTTCACGCCACTAAGACATAAAGTACTTACCTACTACCTATACGTATAATCAAAGCCTACTACTTAAAAAAAAACAAAAGCTTCATCCACATTTGACTTATTTTGACAATGCTACAATTAGTTGCTTAAGTAGGTACCTACCTACAAATTTTATGTATTTCTGTACGTATATGTCGGTCCGTTTTTCTATGTTTTTGTTTGTTCGTATTTTGTAAATTTGTCAGTTTTTTTGTTTGTCTGTCTGCATGTTAGTTTGTCACGTAGATATCAATTTTTTTAGATTTAGGTTTAGGTTTAAGTTTTATAATATTCTCATACGAGAACGAGAAGGGTTACCTACTAGAGGTTTGTAAAAGAAGGAAACTATTTTATTTTTTATCTTATTTATAGTTCGGTTTTACTAAAGCAAATAATAAAAATATCAAGTCTTTTATTGTGTACACGGTCAATAAAAGTAATGGTCCGATAAACTTGACACACTTTGTGAAAAAGCCCTAATATTTCATTTCGTTATTAACCTAGGTTACGACATTAACTTTTGTTACAATGGTTATTTTAAATGATTTTCACCCTAAAAGTAATGTGTAAAGGGGGTGTTTAGTCAGTAGGAGTCTGACATAACCTCGCCCGGCCGCCCGGGTGTGGTATTCATGATGAATTCACCTCCTCCCTCCCCCGGTATCCGGAGGGTGCCCGTATTCCCTTTGGGCAAAAAAACAAAAAAAAAAAAAAGCTGGCCAAAGTAATTTTAGCAGGCTGGATGACGAATACGACTTGGGACTGGGATATCAGCGCGGCGCGATGTATTAAATACCTACATACAAGTTGGGAAGAAATCGGTGAGCATGTGAGTATACCTACCTAGAACCTAAGTAGGTACTTTAACATTATTATTATAAATAAGTAGTAAAGTAATATTAGTGCCGTGTCGCGAAGCGGGTCATTGAATGATTACTACCACCCCCTGTCTTCCCTTCGGTGTTGTAAAAAGGCGACTAAAGACTGCACATACGACGACGACTTCCTTGGTGGTCGTGTGGTTTGTACACCGGTTTTCATGATGTCGCCATCTCTGAGGTCCCGGGTTCGATCCCCGGTCGGGTCATTAGAAACTATTGTTTTTCTAAATTGTCTCAGGTCTGGGTGTTTTCTATGTATAATTAGTATGTATTTAAGTATGTTTATCCGTTGTCTAGTAACCATTTAACGAGTTTCATAACAAAGCTTCTCTTGGGCTAGATAATTGGCTACTTGACAGTTTTCGAAAAAGTATTTAAAAAGTTACAAACGCTTATTTTATACCCCGTACAATATTTTCTTTCTCGAAAAACCTTTATTTAACAGAAAAAAACATATTTTTCTTTGTTGATTTCAAACTTCGTGCGAAAACGGTTGGTCACGTGACATTTTGCTCGGTGACGTCACATTTCAATAAATATAGAAACTTAACTTGAAACCTGACAGATAGTTTCTGTATACTTTGTGAAATGTGACGTCACAATCCGTCACATGAAGCTCAATCATGGCCGCCCGTGTTTCGGGTCTTGTAATCCACAGATAAAAAAACGCAAATTTATTTTGTAAAAATAAAATATTTACAATTTATCTTAATAAAAAAAACTATTGGATAATTATCGTTTAATCATAACCTACCATTTCCGACATATTTCATATTTTATTGTTACAACTGTCAAATAGCCAATTGCTGTGAGTGTAGGAAAGTTTATTTATTTATTTTATTTATACTTAGGTACGTATCCAAAAGCATAGAGCGGCGATAGGAATAATAAAATAGAAATTCGACAATCGATACAGGCAGGGTTGGAAAAAAATGATATTTTTAATCAAATAATCGATTTTTTTATTTATTTTAATAAATTTATTTTTTTGTTTTTTTAATATTTATTTTAATTTTTTTATGAGTCAAAACCAAATACACTAATAATAGGACTGGCAATTGAATAGGCTGTATGACGGGAACACTTGCTTGGTTTTCTTGGCTCTGTCCAAAAAAAGATTGGGATTAGGTACTAGAGAGAGATCAATAGAGATGGAATGGAAAATAGAGATCAGTAGATAATCTTTTGACCTCGTACAATCCAAATTAAGAAACAATCTTAGAATTGATTAAGCAAGTAAACTGGTATTTCTTTTCAAACTTTTTAATAGGTAGGTACCTAAATTAAATATATTTTATTATTTTAAATTACTTCAAAAATTAATATAAGTAGATAAATCTTGACTAATTATTATTAGTATCCAACTTCGATCAAGGTATCCAAGGTTACAAGACTGATTTCTGATTTGATTTGCTACAGTTGAGACAAATTTTAGATTTATAATTCAGTATATCTCATACTGAAAGTTGCTATTTATTAAGCTTTTATGGTCTCGCTGCTTGCAGCGAGGCCAATCATTCATCTATGCTTTTATGATAAATGTTAATTTTTGAAAAATAGATAAAGCTAAATAAAAACCTAAGAAAAATAAGATTTTTTGAGACTGCTAATTCTGTGTAATCCCTTTGACAGTATTTTATTGTTAGTACTAAGTTAGGTATACCTAGGTACTTACTTATTGTTAATTTTATTAAAGATAGATATAACATTTTAAATTAAAAAATTAATGATACAACAAAATGTTCTAAAAAGTTTTTTTTTATATATCACGCAGTTAAATGCTGTAATAGTCGCTGTGATTTAAAACATAACGTTTTATATAATTTTACCTGAGTCTTGCAGACAAGGGTGTTACCAGACCAATCGATCGATCGTCGATCGACGGCATCGATCGATGGTAGAATGGATTAGTCGACGTCGATCGATAGTGTCTACCAGATCTATCGATCGATCGTCGATCGACGACATCGATCGATGGTAAAATGGATTAGTCGACGTCGATCGAAAGTTTCTACCAGACCAATCGATCGATGTCGATCGACAATCGACCGGTAGAATGGATTGGGTGTTAGATCGAGCTGTTTGATTAGACGCGCCGGCCGCTTCACTTTTTTTATAAATTTATTTCGTGCCCATGGATACTAGTCGTAATAATAGAGTTCATTGATTATGCTTAAAGTTGATGATAATGAGTGATGATAATATGAACGTTTAAATACTAAATGATATTCCCCCCAAACACCTTGGGAAGCACTTTAGATTAAGCAACACCGAAAAAAAAGGGGGGAAGGGGAGGGGAAGCCAAAGTGCAAAAATGCATAGTTTTCAAGATATTTTTATTTTGAGGTTATTTTAGGTTATTTTTAGAAAAAAGAAACAAATATTCCACTAAGTTACCATTACCGTACCCCCTCCATCCCTCTCCCCCCAAGATATTTTTCAATAAATCTAGTTTTCTGTTGTCTAATAAAAAAAAATAACCTCTAAATTCATGACAATCCCTACGCAAGAAAAATCAAAACAAAAACCGCTGCTTAAAATGTCATTTGGATAAAATAAGCGATCGTTGGCTTTAAAAAACGGCCGCATCCAGATTCTTCTGCGTTTGCGTCTCCGTAATAATAGTACGAGCAACATCGTACTGGCCAAGAACAACGAGTCCTTTTCTGAATACATTTCGAAAGAAACTGATGGAATTTAGCCAGTGTTAATCGATCAACGTCGACCGACCGTCGATCGATGGGTTAGACGAACAACGGTATCCGTCGATCGATTAAAGCTACCAGACCAGTCGATCAACTTCGATCGACGTTGATCGATGCCGTCGATCGACGATCGATCGATTGGCCTGGTAACACCCCAACATTTCATAAAGCGCAATCTTCTTACTTTCCGTGTTAATATATTCTAGAAACAGCCTCTATTGAAAAGAAAAATCTCACATATGTACCTACCTACTTCGAATTCACTAAAAACCCCCGACATCAATAAAACTCATTCTTCCTGAACCTAAACTAGAAAAGTATAGAAACAGCCCATACTACAGATCCATACTCATTTATAATAAAATCCTACAAACTTTAAAAAACGAAAATAATAAAATTATTTACAAATAAACTAAAACAGTACTTATTACAAAAAATGCTACTATTCAATACTACAGAAGTTCATGTCTGACAAAGATAATAAATAAATTAAGTACTTAATTAAAAAATAATATAAAAACGTTATCTACGGAAAGCTCACCCTTTTGTATTATACCTAATATAATTTAGTAATTAGTAGGATAATAATAAATATTATAAAAGTTAGGTAAGTTGTTGTGTTATGTTAGTTTTGCGACGCCCTAACAGGGTATGATATGTAACAAACAGGCCATCGTATATTTTTATAATTACTATATTGTATGATAGTGATACTGTAAACATAAGTGCAATAAATAAATAAATTAGTAAAATACATAACAGTCATGCGACTTTACCTCAATTGCGAGGAAGGAAAGCCTTGATGCGCTCTCTTTTTGCGTAGGTAGGTACTACCTTGGTACTACCAACATCTACGATGTTTCGCTAATTGTACTATCGTTCGCGCGGACGAAGTCGCAGGCGTGCCGCTATATGTATAGTATTAGTTATTTCCTTTTAAAAATTTAAAAGTAAAGTCGTTTCCTGTGGGTGTGTGTGTGTGCGTGTGTGTGTGTGTGGGTCTCAGCTCAGCTTTCTTATAAGCCTCGCAATGGATTTGTATGCGGTTTTCACTAAGTAATAGAAAGAGCGTTATAGGGATGCTTTTTTATAATTTTTTGACATTTGGCTGAACTTTACGGTGTTTCTAAGTTGCGGCTACAAAGTATGTTATTATTCATAGTTATTGTAAATTAGATTACTTACTTATTTATTTGAATATTTTTTCAGTGAATTAAGTAGGTAATTATTTTATCAGAGTTTGACATAAATTATTTAATTAGATGGGGGAAAGAAAGGTAGAAAACGTTTTTTTTCACCGCACTGAATCTGAAGAGTTAAAGTCAAAGTGTTTATTGCGATTCATGAATGTTGAACAAGGTAGTGTTATCAATAATACAGTACATCATGTTACCTTTTTGGGACTAGCATTGCATTTTAGCATGAACGTGTAACGGATATACAGATAAATTCAATTAAATTGAACAGAAGCACAATAATTAGGTAGGTTCATAAAATCAAAAGAAAGTCAAACAAAACTATCACCGAAACATTCATTTAAGTTGTAGTAGCATTTTTTTATTAATAATTGTTTTATTGTTTTTAGATATATCTACCTATATTCATATCTGTTTCCATTCTCGGTTCGACTGGCAGGTGGTTGTATATTTTTATTGCGGTGCAGTAAGGACTAGAGCTATACATTGTCATGCGGCTTTGCGGTATTTTGTATTTATTTAGGTTTATCTTTCTAGGCATGTGCGATAGGATAGGTTTCGCGGCCTCAAAGATTTCAGGGTTTTGATTACAAATTTACACATTTCAAAAATGTACATAGAGACAAGGCTCAGTATTTTTAATTTAATAAAGTGCGGTTTGCACGTGTCCCCAGCGATATTGACTACAATTCGAATGCATTTTTTTTGAAGTATAAAGAGATCTCTTGCATCCGTGCTATTTCCCCAAAGTATGATGCCGTAATTTAACCATGAGTGTGCATAGGCATAATATGCTGCGATTGCTGTTTTTTGGTCTGTACTCAATTTCAGCTCATACAGTGCATACGTAAACCGTGACAAGTTTGACTTTAGTTTATCTATGTGATTTTTCCAATCTAATAACGAGCATGCATTTACTTTTTCTAATTTAGTGCCACCAATTTTAAAATTTACGTATAGAGATGATTTTTGTACGGTCTGAATTCGATTAATTTAGTTTTTGTGTAATTTATTATTAAGTTATGTTCCTTTAACCAGTTTGTAATATTTATAAATGTTGTTTTTAACTCTGTATTTAATTGTCTTGTATTTTCAAATTTGTGTAGTACTGATACATCATCAGCAAAAAGGACGCACGGCGTATTTATGATTTTAGGGAGCTCGTTGATGTATATAATAAAAAACAAACAGCCGATAACGCTCCCCTGTGGTATTGAGCAATTTAAAACCGTTGGTTCAGACTTGAACTCTTTCCATTGGCTTGATTGTTGGTCTTGGTGGCCGATTTGCACAAATTGTTTTCTATTTTTTAAATATGATGCTAACCAATCGTACGCTTTTCCCCTTATACCATAATTAAATAACTTAGTTAGAAGGATATCAGGCAGAACTCTATCATATGCTTTTGTCATGTCGAGCAAGATTCCTACAGCGTAATTTTAAAATAGGTTAATATTTGCTGTACATACTGGTAAACTGCAAGGGTCGTTGATCGGTTTTTCCTGAATCCATATTGTTGGTCATCCAGCACATTGTACATTGTAGTTTACGCCCAGCTGAAAGTACTAGTTCTTGCTTCCCGCAACTTTGAAACTAATGATAAAACTACTTTAGTTGTGTAACACAAAATAATAAATTAAAATTGTTAAATTTGTTATTCTGTGTTTAGGTCCTAAACCACAGACAATACCAATGTCTGTGCCTGAAACTTATAACCTGTAAACTAATTTAAACAATTCATATTATTATAAAACTAGAGAAGACATCGCGAAGCAAGTTTGTGCGCACTAAGGTGCGGCCCATGGGCTGCAAACGCCTCAGTGATTGCGCGTTGCGCGTGATTCAAGCTATTGTGGACCTTGCGGCTGCACCTTAGTTGCGCACAAACTTGCTTCGCGGAGACTTCTCTGCCTAACACCACAGAATAAATAATAGTACTACGTAAACACACATGTGTTTTTCAGGTAGAACAATACTTGTCAACATTTCAACAACACATAATTTCAAGTAAGTATCACCTATTTTATGGAATGGATCGGACAAATAGTAAATTCAAGAGGTACCAATATTTCAAGACGAGAAATGATTATGCATAGGAACATTTGCAGCCCTGTTGCAGCCCGATTGATACACAGTACAGAATAATGTGTTCACCGTGTTGTAAGCCTGCACTGCCCACACCCCACGGCTGGGCGCGGCATGCCCACAAACAGCGGCTCGGGGGAGGTGGGGCCATGACCTGCCGCGGCCTGCTGCAGGTGGGTTACAAATAAGTTATAACATCTTAATTATATGAATACAATAGAATAGAAAACATTTATTTGCCTTAAAACACATACCGTGTTTAAGGCAAATAAATGTTTTTAATATGTTATTATAATATTTAAAACGGTACTGCGTGTTTTGCCATTAAGATAGCATGCAAATTATTGATATTATCAGTTGAGTTTTTAACTCGAGCCGCATAGTGACATATCCGTTTCTTGTTTTAAATAATATCATTGATGCAAATACATAATAACTACATTATTATTACAAATACATTACCTTATTACAAATTACATTCTATTTAAATTACATTAATTATTATTTTGCTTTATATGTCAAGAAACTCTTTCATACTCTAGAAATTATAATTATTTAGCCATTTATACAATTTTGTCTTAAATAATTTTACATTTAGTAGGTACTTGACTGTCATTCGGTAATTTATTAAATATTCTAACACACATACACAGCACACAACTCCTTTTGTATTTTTCTGTTTTAGGTATTTCATCTAATACAATGTAATGTAAGACGCTTCTCTGTATAATTATTATTAGGGAGTAAAAATGTACGGCCTCCTGAGTTTCTTGCCAGATTCTTCTCAGTCGAAGGCTCTTCCAAATTCGAACAGGGTGGTAAATTAGTTAGGTAGGTCGTTGAGTAAGTTGATAAGATTTAACTACTGTTGTTAACTTTTTTTGTAGGTATACATATTTTATGATTCAATAAGTACTTACCTGTAAAGGTTTAAATTGAATAAAGCATTTGACTTGACTAGATTCTGTGGTCTTGTCATTAGACTTTCTGATATAGACCTAAAAGTCCTCAGTTTCATTTCCATAAAAGGGTGATTGGTGGGTAATTTATAAATCACATGTAGGTACTTAATTTATTATTTATAATTAATATTATTTTTAATTTTTGTTAGGAAGGAGCAAGGATGACTGTATTGCCCAACACTGGGCCCTACAGCGTACACTAATCAGCCGTACTGGTGGAGAAAATGGTATGTATTATTCTAAAATGCTATCTAGATAATCGCGGGTTATGGGACATCTCGCAAATGCAAAAAGTGGACTGCGGGCCAAATGTCCACTTGTAAAAATATGCATAGGTAGAATCGCCCGAATCAGTTTGGAAGATCGGGCCAGATGTCTCCTACTAAAAACTAAAGGGATATTTGGGCCAAATCGTATAATTTTGTAATTAAATATCTTAAACCTGTAAATCTTAGCATCAAGTGACAATAAATTATTTTAACAAAAGAGAAATACCAGGGTAACCATCTTAACAAATTTATAAGTAGCTCGTGATTAGCTAGATCTTCACAATCTCTTAGTACAAAAATTTATAATTTATCTAGGTATAGTTTGAGTCATAATATTAAACTAGTTTACAAATTACAGTTTTATTATGCAGTGGTCCCACGCTTATTTCTTGGCCACTTATTCTTTTAAAACTATCGTTATTCGAGTGTTTGTTAATTTAGTGTCTTTTTTGTTTTACTGATAAATCCTTGAGAACAAAATAATAGTTCGAGGCCCTTTACAACTTTTCTAAGAATGTTGCTATGTTTGGTTTTGCTGATATAGGTACTTACTTCATGTTGTGTCAGTTTTATCCCCACTTCTCTAAACAATTTTTTTATATTGTGGGTAAAAATACCAATAGTTTACTCAATCTACTCTCAAATAAAAATTATATAAAATATATTTTATTTTTGGTGGTAGATTGAAATAATATTTGGTTGTCAGCATTCTGTCATTCATCAAATGGTAAATAATACTGGCGGACGTTATTAAATTTATTGTTAACTAAGAAGTAATAACCACCTAATTAAATCAAATCTAATTACGAGCTACTTATAAGTTTGTTAAGATGGTTACCCTGTTTACCATAAAAATTAAAAAATGCTGCTGCGGTTAAAATAATTTATTGTCACTTGATGCTAAGGTTTACAGGTTTAAGATATTTAATTACAAAATTATACAATTTGCCAGAAATATCCTTTTAGTTTTTAGTAGGAATCATGATGATGTCTATCTGGCCCGATCTTCCAAACTGATTCGAGCGATTCTACCCATGCACATTTTTAAAAGTGGACATTTGGCCCGCAGACCAGTTTTTGCATGGGCGAGATGTCCCATAACCCATAATCGCAGTATATAAGGTGACTGCTAGAAACCGCAAGAAACTTCAAAGGCTGGTCAGGTCATGGTCAGGTCAAGTGTTTTAAACATGACAAAAATGGTCTCATTGCAGGCTAACGTAGGTACTTATCGCCCAGCTGACGCGAACGGGTCAACAGACGGCCAGCCGTTGCCCGCGCGTTGTAATAATCGTTATTTTTAATTGTTTAACATTTTATTTTTCTTAAATTATTGCTTTAAAATAAATTAGATACTCAAAGACTATCCAATTAAAATTCACAAATTAAATTATTTAATTAAAAATAAAAAACAACACGAATTCATTTTTGTCATGTTTAAAACACTTGACCTGACCAGCCCTAGAAGTTTCTTGCGGTTTCTAGCAGTCACCTTATTTATATTATAATCAATCATGTATGTATGAGATTGGCTGACGACGATACATCACTTAGCAAACTTTAAATTGGTTATTTCAAAATTTAAATAAGTAGCTATTTTATCAACATCATTAAGTATTTTGAAATGTTCTGTGGAAGCGATTGAAAAGAGTTCTCCCTCGTTCTCAAAGTGTTTGTAAACTTGTCTACCAATTTACTATGGACAATGCCAAGGCGTTTGAAGGTTCAAGATATTGAACAGTAAAAAAAATATTATTTAACCCTAGCTCACTAACCTTAATTTCGAGTAACGTTGTCACTAACCATTCGTAATTATTACGACAGAATAAAACATCAATATTTATTTAATCAACTTTATTTATGACATGAAATTACCTCAATTGGCAGTCTTAGGTTTCTCTTAATGAAATAATATAATTTGTTTTGGAAATAACAAAAATTGCACATCGAAACAACATGCTCTCTGCAAATCGCTTTTTTGCAGCCCTTGCAGATGGTCGTGGTCATACGACGTTTTTTTGCAGGGCAGACATTACAAATTGTACTAGTTTTGGGAACGTCCTGACTAGAACCTTCCTGAGGGTCATCATGTTTCAAGATCTCTGCCACGATGCACTTCGAATTTCGTTGCAAAGTTACAGTCTGATATCTCTCTTGCAGCCACATCAGCTCGTCTGTCATTTCTAAAGCAAAATACCTTATTTTCAAATATTTTTTTTCATTTCCGACGTATTAGAGACATTGATGACATATGCATTCACTATAGACAAATTTAGGATGTTGTAGAACAAGCACAGGGGCCATAGTGATGAATGATTGCTGGTGTGGTGAATCCTCATGGTCGGAATTCATCTGATCAGTACGGGATGTCGTTGACGTGTCATCATCGGAATCTATGACTAACCTTCGACTACGGCCGCGGCCGCTACGTGAAACAATAACCTCGTCTTCCAAAGAAACTGCAGCGACCTCGTCGCTTCCATCAGTTTCGTTGTGAATTTCGGTCTCTAAATTATTATCTTCCTCTGATTCCGATGATTGTGGTTGATTGTCGGGGATTGACTCCGTGTCCGAACCTTCTAACTAATGCGTAATTTTTTTTATTTTGCCTCCTCAAATCTATCTAAAAAAATCATAATGTACATAAATAATTCCGAATCTAAAAAACAAACGAGATTCATAAATTTCCAAATAACATTGAAATCTATAACTTTATGGATAAAGCCGGGTAAAATTATTACGTATTATAATAACAAAATAAATAAGTTCTTATATTAATTATTAAATATAATAAACAAATAAAGAAATGCACAACTTTGAAAAAAAAGTTACGTTCTAACTAGTTACTAACCTTTCGTATTTTTTACGACGATTACACGACTATATTTCCTGACCTAATAAACGTGCATCCGTAATGAATGAGTGTCTGCGGGTCACTAATAAATAATGCGAATTAGGAAGGTACTAGAAACGGGCGGGGTGGCGGGGGCCGGGATCTAACCGAAACACTAAATGCGCAAGGTACGCGTCGTCATTTTCACGAATGGTTAGTGAGCTAGGGTTAAATATTGTTCTAAGAAGATGATTAGTAGATTTTATAAGTAAGGCTGTGACATTCTTTAATTTGCCAACAGATCCTGTGTGATGGAGTGTTCTACAAGCATGATGTAGACATTGGCCAAAAGAGACCAAAAGTCTTACATTGCATTCAGCTTTTGACAGAAGAATCCAATAGCAAAATGATTCAACTGACTGAGGGTAAGGCACACTAATAGCGGACCCCCATCTCCATCTAGCGGGGAGTAGCAGCAATTGAGTGACACTCCTTTCGCGTGCAACCGTACCTCCTGCTACTTCGCTAGATGGAGATAATGGTGCGCTATTACCATTATTATTTTAGTTTGAATGTTTACGATCTAAAAATGCTCCATTTTTGATGGTTATTTTAAGAGGGTTTACGCATTTCGGTTCGTTTAGGCCGTCCTTGGTTTAGGCGCAGAATATCCAATTCGCAAAATGTTAGCAGTCGATAACTGTCCAGTTCGCAGATTGTCTAATTTTCGTCATAAAGTTGTCACCGTAATTATTCCATCATCATTCATCAATCACCAAATGAATCAAAAATAGGGTTTTAATAATTTCTCAAGTTATTGGTTGAAATCAGTTTTGTTTTTGTCACATTTCTTTTAATACCTACAACATTAATCTTAAGTTTCTTAATAATTTATAAAATAAAAAACTTTAGTTACTGTAGGTAGTTAATGTAGTTTTAAACAACGAAAAAATTCTATAGCGTAAACACTTATTAAAATAAAAACCATTTTAAAAACTTACCTCCTGGAGTAACTCACACAAATTGTGAACAGCGGTCTCCATCTAGCGTGGAGTAGCAGCAGTTTAGTTACACTCTTTCCGTGTGCTACCGTACTTCCTGCTACTCGCCGCTAAATGGAGACGAGGGTCTGCTATTACCATTCTTTGAATTAGTTTTATATTATTATATTATCAAGGATAATTTGTCTATTATTTAGGCGATCTGAAAATGCGCTTTTTCTGATGGCTATTTTAACTACTTTGGCATAGAAGTAGCGGTCCTCGGTGACAAACTAAAGCAAGCCACTCACATAACCGCATAAGTCAACCTGATATATACCTATTAATATTAGTATTTTGTCTATAGGAAGCTGACTAAATTATTTACATACGTACTTGCTTACTTGCTAATTCTGGTACTTAAGAAATATAGTTAAGTAGATATCTACTTTAGTTTCTACTTAAACTGATTCTGTTATTTTTTAAAGGTTGATTCACACATAGTGAAGCCACAGTTCCGACGCAGTACCGGCACAGTGAAAAATATTCTTTCATACATTCTCTATGAACGCATCCCCACAATCAGTGAGAACACTGTGTCATCACTGACACTGATATGTGGGGATACGTTCATAGAGAATGTATGAAAGAATATTTTTCACTGTGCAGGTACTGCGCCGGAACTGTAGCTTCACTGATATGTGTGAAGCAACCTTAAATGATACCTGACAGTGGACTGGACTTCCATCTATCTCTCTCTGGCGTGGAGTAGCAGGAAGCAGTTGAGTAACACCCTACACCCCCGCCCCTTGGGCGACCGTACCGTATCCGTATCACAGAATATAATAGAAATAAATTTATTTAGCATCAAAAAAGACAACATAAAATTACAATTAACAATATTATGTGACACTGAAAAGGCATGTCGGTACTCAGCATTGTGTCATCGTAACATCTCAGTAATGCCACGACGCTGGTCTTCCAAAGATATCTACACTAAAACCTATTATTTGTTCTGTGCTAAAACTAACAATAGCCGTATACAAAAAAAAACGCGTGCGCGGTGGCCTCCCGTTACTTCCCGCTACATAGGGACAAGTGTCCGCTGTAACAAGTTTTTATAAAATCCTGGAAAAGATTTGTGATAACATAGACAAATTAAATATTCGGCCTTGGTGATAGTAGTTTTACGTGGATTTTATTTAAACATATATATAACATAACAAAAGGCAGTAATATTGTTTGGCTATTAAATAGATAATAAGCAATTATTAAATTGCTGAATAAAATTAACTTTGCGACAGAAAAGTTTAATTTGTCAGTTTGTATTTCAATATAGCTACTCATCAACAGATGGCGCTGTCTGAATTTTAAATTACTTTTTAATTTTATTTGTATTTTTTATTTCATCTCCTAATCATTTACATCGGATAGACTCACGTTAAAGTACTAAAAAAAAAAAGTAAATTTATAATATTTTATTCTCAAACTCAAACATATTTATTCAATAAACTGTTAGCGTGCCCTGGCAGGTTTCATGTTCGATTAAAATGAGTATTTTTGGGTATAATTATTATTTTGCAAAATTAATTTTGCCCTCGATTCAATCAATTGAACAGCAATTGAAAAATAGACTTGACTTTATAATCTGTACTAAAGTTGACTGTAAAGCCTGGCGTCGACTACAGTAGAAACGCGTCGAATCGAAGCGAGTCGCATTTATTCCTAGTGCGTCCATCTCTGAAGAATCGAATCGAATTGTTCATTCATGGTAACTCTTCAACAAATTAGGTCGTGTTTTCGTCATGAACAGCTCGGATGAAGAGATGTTTTTATTTCGAATACTTTTTAAACAAAGAATTATAAAAAAACATTTTTATTTATAGAAAGATTTTTTATGAGTTTTTAAACGATATCTACATATCGAAATGATAAAAATACGTT
Source organism: Scoparia ambigualis (assembly GCA_963921215.1). Lineage (NCBI taxonomy): Eukaryota > Metazoa > Arthropoda > Insecta > Lepidoptera > Crambidae > Scoparia > Scoparia ambigualis. The sequence goes on from OY992523.1 coordinate 23,813,428, forward strand.
GGCACGCATTCGCTTCTCGGCGTCGACTGAGGCGCGCAGAGTCGAATCGCATCGGCGAAGAAATTCCCCTGTCGAGCAATTCACGCGGTCGATTCGATTCGGCGCGCCGCGGCTCGTCGCTGGTGGACGCAGTTTCATAGAAATATATAGGAGGCGTAGGAGGCGACTTTCTGCGATTCGATTCGACTCTGCTCGGCGAGCATAGTCGACGCGAGCCTTTATCTGGAAATGAATGAATGAATGGTATGATGAATATGATGATATCCGCTATTCGCTCTCCCGCCGCCCGCCGAAAATCCGGCTGTCTTTTTTTTGGATGGCACGGCACGCACGTGTTGCAAGTGGCAAGTGTTTTGTGTTCTGACTGAAGTATTTCAAACAGTAATTAGTTTTCGTTGGATATTCATTTTAATTGTATAACTTAACCACAGAACAATGAACGTAACTTTAACCAACCGGTGCGACTTACAGTTGCTTGTTAACAAGAAATTCACAAGTACCTACTACCTATGTAAGTACCTTCCTCAAATTAAAAAATATTAAGGTCCTGCCTGAGTGTAGTAGTTACTCATGGGTAACTAATGTAAGTTAATTGTTTTTCTACACCAAATTCGTGTCTATAATTTGCTGTCGTTATTAATATTCTTATGACCTAAAATGCTACATGTAAGTAAGTACGTAGGTAGGTACTTAGTTCCTATTGAAAACCTACCCTCGTTTGTAAAATAATGTGACTACCAAAATTTTTTTATAAATTTATGTAAGTACCTAGTTATGTATTCCAATTTGAGTTATTAGCATAAATTGCTTGAAACTATTACAAATATAACACAAAATAGTTACCTATACCTACTTCTTCCAAAATAAATATTATTATGATTAAGTAAGTATTAATAATAATATTACGATGAAGGGTTTTAGGCTTGGATCTTAAAAAATGGTGCACTAATTTGTATAAAACGAGTATTCCACTTTGTTAAAAAAAATCAGAGATTCTAATGCACATTTGCATTTTCTAAATTTGCATTTTCTCTTAGTTTTCCAAAAAAGACCCATACGAAGAATTGTTAACAGCAATACAGCATGTTTATAAAGTGTAATTCTTGGTGTTTTATTTTTATTTTATAGACAATCTGTAGGTCAAGTGATAGGTTAGAAATTCAAAACTCTTCCTAACCATCTTCAATGACCTTTTTTACACATTTTAAGGTTAGTTTTAATGAGAACAAATGCTTATATCTCCATAACTATGTATCTCCTGTAAGTGGGAATGACACTGGGGTGTACCCCTAGACCCCCCCTCCTCCCCTCCACCCCTTACTACCCTAAATTCGTGCACCATTTTTTAAGATTTTTACCGGGTTTTATTTCGTGTTTTATTTTAAAGATCGACACTCTGACCCTATACTTACTTAATAGTTAGTAGGTACTTCCTGTATTAACTTACCAATAAAGGCCCCCACTTGTATCAGTGGATTTAATTTTTTCATTTAAATTTTCTTTACAATTTCTCAATTTGGAAGCTTGCCTCCCATATGACTGAGTATGTGCTAAATATTGATGTAGTAGGGAGTGTGCCTTTTAGACAATGAGATCTAAGTTTATGAGAAAAGTCTTTTCTAGGTAACTTTTGAGTTCCAAACGCTCCTGGAGCGCAGTTCAATGATTTGTTTTAATTGACGTTGTGGTTGGCTATATTTATTCCAATAGCTGTATGAACTTTTGTAAGAAGCTCTGGAAATGTAAGATTTACCTAGTGCTATAACGTGTAATATTTTCAGTGGATATACTGAAGTTACTAGAACGGCCTCTAAATACGGCCTATTTGTTGGCAAGATATATTTATCTGTAACTTCTAGCAAAGTATCATTATGTAACTAGTTGACTGCCTTAACTCCTACTACACCGATGAGGGACATAATGTCTATCTTCAACACCTATCGCAATACCTTTAAAGTATGCTTTGCTAGTTTTCTTAATTACTCGGCTGCTGTAAAACCAGAGAATAGAATTATTGTTTGTAACCTCTAGGAGTGTTTGTGACGGGCTGGGGGCTAAGAGCGTTAGTGCAACTCAATAGTCAACATTTCAGACTATTGAAGTTGAAATTATATTTATGCCAAGAACATGGCCAATTAGCCACCCTCAGTAGGAGACAATATTAAAATTTAAATATTAATCAATAACCGTGTTGCGTAGCGGTGAAAGAATACTACCACAACCTCTCTTCCCTTGGGTGCCGTAAAAGGCGACTAACGGTCTGAAGACCGCACATTCATCCAACAGCATAGAGCGGCGATAGCCCCACCACCTGTCACGCTGAGTACATGTGCGGTCAGTCGCTATTTCGTGAAAAGTGGACTATGGTAGAGAACTGCTTTTGCTGTCCTCATTGCCTAGTGTCTGACTAACCCTTCGGGGATAATAGTCGTGATTATGTGTATGTGTATATTAATTTCTTATCTTATTGTTTTCTATTTGTAAGTTGATTGCATTAACAATGCTATATTTATTATGAAATTAGCACCTAAGAAAAGAAAACTGTCTTCTGAGCATATACAAATTTGCTTCTTGCAAATTTGTCTATGCTCAGAAGCAAAAAAAAGAAAATACTTATTTGTTTCAATTTAAATTAATTGGTTTATTATCTTTACATTTTACTTATTTTCTTCCTTACTTGTGAAGTATTTTAAAAACATACGAAAAAAATACTTAGGCAGGCATTCTCAGTTATGTTTGGCTAACTTATATCTCATTAAAACATTTCAGGTGGAAGAAATCATCCCGTTGCAACATTGTTATTACTTCGAGAATAACATACCTATTCTATCTTTTGGTATTGGAATAGACAAACAGTAAATTCAATACTGTTATTCCATGATGAGAAATGAAACGCTAAGAAGCATTTGCCCAATTGATGCCGGAACAGCTGTCAGACTCGGTCATTCCTTCATGGGGTGGCCATGGCCCATGACCCACCCTGCTGGCCCGATGCAGTTGTTAGGACAATTAAATGAGGGAAACAATCCTGTGGTAATGAAATGGCAAGGTTTAATATAAATCACATGTAAGTTACTTCTCAGTATTATTAACAGTTTCTGTGATGTAGTAGTTAGAATTCCAGTCCATAACTAGAAGTTACAGGTTCGAACCCCAGCAAGGGTTGTAGTACTTGTTACCAATGTTTTCTATAAGCTTTTGTCCCCCATAACTGACTGTGAGTTAATGCTATAAAAGCAGAGCCTTCAACTGAGAAGAGCTGGAAAGACTCTTAGGAGGCATTTTTTCCCTTTTAGTACCAAATGTATTACGATAATGCAGGTACAATTATGTACGCATAAAAAAATTGTATTGCGAATAAAATAATCTTAAATAATTTGATTATATAATATTTAAATCATTTAATTTAATGTAATTTAAGTAATAAAATATAATCTATCATTAATATTATTTTAAACTAGCGGCCGCTCGCGGTTTCACCCGCGTGGTTCCCGTTCCCGTGGGAATATCGAGATAAAAAGTATCCTATGTGTTAATCCAGGTTATAAACTATCTGTATGCCGAATGTCATCCAAATCCATTCAGTAGTTTTTACGTGAAAGAGTAGCAAATATCCATCCATACGTTCCCGTGGGAATATCGGTATAAAAAGTATCCTATGTGTTATTCCAGGTTATAAACTATCTGTATGCTGAATTTCAACCAAATCCATTCAGTAGTTTTTACGTGAAAGAGTAACAAATATCCATACATACAAACTTTTGCGTTTATAATATTAGTAGGATCTAAAGACTACACATACATCTAATAGCATACAATAGAGCATTTTTGTTACTGTTACAATAGTACATTGTTACCCTAGAGGTAAAAGTAGCTTAATTACTCCCGAGACGGTTTGGCCAATAGTTCGAAGGAGTAAATAAGTCTTTCACCCGGTGTAAACACTGCTTTTTATTACGAATATAAGGAAAGTAAAAACAATAACATGAATATCTTTAGTCCGTTAGTCGCCTTTTACGACACCCAAGGGAAGAGAGTGGTTTGTAGTATTATTTTGATAAGCCCATCGCCGCTCTATGGTGTTGAATGCATGTGCAGTCTTTAATCCGTTAGTCGCCTTTTACGACACCGAAGAGAAGAGAGGGGTTGGTAGTATTTTGATGAGCCCATCGCCGCTGTATACTGTTGGTTGTATGTGCAGTCTTTAGTCCGTTAGTCGCCTTTTACGACACCGAAGAGAAGAGAAGAGTTAGTAGTATTATTTTGATAAGCCCATCACCGCTCTATGCTGTTGGATGTATGTGCAGTGTTTAGTCCGTTAGTCGCCTTTCACGACACCGACGAGAAGAGAGGAGTTGGTAGTTTTATTTTGATGAGCCCATCGCCGCTCTATGCTGTAGGATGTATGTGCAGTCTTTAGTCCGTTAGTCGCCTTTCACGACACCGAAGAGAAGAGAGGAGTTGGTAGTATTATTTTCATGAGCCCATCGCATGTGTTCCTTCCTAGCACGGCCCCCCGAGCTAGGCACGTAAAACTAATGCTAATGCTTCAGATGCTCAACGTACCTCTAGAATTTATCAACAGAATTCAATGTACCTCAACCGTTTTGACATAAATTACGATAAAATGCCTGATCTTACCAGCTAGGCCCTCGGCTGTATAACGCTCGAAATACATTAAAAATATACTGATCTAATGTACCTCCAATGTACCTCCCGATTTATGTATTAAATTTCAGAAATTCTAATTAGAACAGAAGATATTCAGCTTTAAAGTTTTGTCATCCTAGCTGGGCCCTCTGTAACCAAAATGAATACGAATAAAAAAAGTATACCATTTTTATGTTTTTCCAATGTACCTCTTAGTTCTTCGCAATTTACCTAATTTAGATACAAAATTATGATATTGGTAAATAACAGTACACGCTTGGTAAGATAAGGTCAGCAACAGGTAATATTTGCTGCAATGAGGGTAGCTGTGAATAGTTTATTTGTTACTTTTCCTACCAAAAAGCAGTTTTAATTTAGTTAGCATACCTACTAATTTGTTTTGTTGACCTTACCTTACCAAGTATAGTTATAGCATAAGCATAGTATAGTTGATAAATTCTAGAGGTACATTGAGCATCTGAAGCATTAGCATTAGTTATACGTGCCTAGCTCGGGGGGCCGTGCTAGGAAGGAACACATGCCCATCGCCGGTCTATGCTGTTGATGTATGTGCTGTCTTTAGTCCGTTTGTCACCTTTTACAACACCCAAGGGAAGAAAGGTGTTGGTAGAATTATTTTAATTATAAGTCACAATTACACATGTCAGAAAAACGATTCTCCCTAGGGCGGAAAAGTACTACTTTCCTCCCGCTCCTCAGGCAACGTCAGACCTACTTTCCGAGTATGAGGAATGAAAAGCAATTTTTCATTCGAAATATTTTAATTATGATGAATAAATAAGCAATATGTGTGTGTTACCAACAGATCCGGTGTGATGGAGTGCCTGTAATGATGATGCAGGCCATAGCCAAAGGAGGTCCCTTCACCCTGGAGTGGATATTGTGTTCAGCCTGACAGAAGAATCTAGTAGACTAGCGATACATCTGGACACCAACACTTCCGAGAAGGTACATTATTTTTGAATTGATTAATTTATCTATCAACCCACGTTGGGCCAGCGCTATGAGGCATGGCCCAACCTCCCCACGGGCCTGGCTGTGGGAGGGCCGTGCTTAACGGTACGACATTTAAGCTGATTTTTTTTTAATTTATCAAAATCTTCATGGTTCAGGCGTGGATTCCCTAAATCGCAATTCGTCTGATTATCTAAATTACCAGTTTCTTACTTCGTACACATCGCAAGTCGTGTTAATCGCAAAATGTCTAAATTACCAGTTTCTCATTAAATACACACCATCGCAAATCGTCTTAGTCGCAAAATGTCTAAATTTAAAAATAAGTATGGATCGAGTCGAGATGGGGTTGGGCATGGATTACCAAAAATCTAATTTTCTGAATTATATTTGATTCGTATTTCGACTTTTTCCAGTAAAATTAAGTAACCACTTTTAAAAATCAAAGTATTTAGTAGAAATAGAATTATTGGTGGCCGCTTATCTAATAATCAAATACAATTCAGAAAATTAGGTTTTGGGTAATCCACGCCTGACCCGACCCAATTTATAAATCAATCCGTACTTATTTTTAAATTTAGATGACCTCCTTGTTCGAGTGGTTTGTACACCGGTTTTCATTGTGTCGCCATCTCTGAGGTCCCGGGTTCGATCCCCGGTCGGGTCAATTTAGAAATTATTGTTTTTCAAAATTGTCTCGGGTCTGGCTGTTTTCTATGTATAATAAGTATGTATTTAAGTATGTTTATCCGTTGTATAGTAACCATTTAACGTGTTTCATAACGAAGCTTCTCTTGGGCTAAATCATTGGTGTGAGTGTTGGAAAATTTAATTTCTATTAATGTTTTATATTTTAGCGTTTTATTAACGCTTAAATATACTTAAGTAAAATTTTGAACACTGAAAAAAGACGACAACCTCAGGCGGGAATCGAACCACGCACCTTCCGCATTCCGGGCGGCTGCCTTAACCACTTGGCTACCGAGGTCTGGCTTTCAACCGTCGAAATTTGTCAGTGCTTGATGCTTATGTTTTTAGTTAAAAAAATTTTTAATAAATTTATTTTCATTACGAAAGTTAGGAAAGTAAAAACAAAAACATGAATGAAAGTCCGTTAGTCGCCTTTTACGACACCCAAGGGAAGAGAGGGGTTTGTAGTATTTTTTATGAGCCCATCGCCGCTCTATGGTGTTGGATGTATGTGCAAGTCTTTAGTCCGATAGTCGCCTTTTACGACACCGAAGAGAAGAGAGGAGTTGGTAGTATTATTTTGATGAGCCCATCGCCGCTCTATGCTGTTGGATGTATGTGCAGTCTTTGATCCGTTAGTCGCCTTTTACGACACCCAAGGGGAGAGATGTGTTGGTAGTATTATTTTAATAATAAGTCACAATTACACATGTCAGAAAAACGATTCTCCCTAGGGCGGAAAAGTACTACTTTCCTCCCGCTCCTTAGTCATTTTCAGACCTACTTTCCGAGTAAGGAATGAAAAGCAATTTCTTATTCAAAATATTTTAATTATGATGAATAAATAAGCAATATGTGTGTGTTACCAACAGATCCGGTGTGTTGGAGTGCCTGTAATGATGATGCAGGCCATAGCCAAAGGAGGTCCCTTCACCCTGGAGTGGATATTGTGTTCAGCCTGACAGAAGAATCTAGTAGACTAGCGATACATCTGGACACCAACACTTCCGAGAAGGTACATTATTTTTTATTAATTAATTAATCTATCAACCCACGTTGGGCCAGCGCGATGAGGCATGGCCCTACCTCCTCACGGGCCTGGCTGTGGGTGGGCCGTGCTCAACAGTACGACATTTATAGCCCATTTTTATTTTAATTTATCAAAATTTAATTTAACAATTATGACCATAGGATGTCAAACATTATGGGATAAAATGTTTACAGCGGATAGCATGCTTGTAGCGTAAATCACACTACCTACTAGAAAAAAATCAACAAGTCTTTTGGGGCCTCGGTAGCTTAGTGATTAGAGCAGTGGACCGGCAATCCAAAAGTAAGGCCATGGGTTCGAATCCCATTAGAGCTTTCCTAAACTGTTTTTTTTTCTGGTAAACATTTTATCAAGCTGCCGAAATTCGGTTAAACCGAATGTGAAACGAATTTCGGCCCATCCCTATTGTGAATGCAAAAAATTCACTATTAATTTAATAAATAGGCACATAATGTTCGCCTGCCTAATAATATTACGATCAAGGGTTTTATTTCGTGTTTTATTTTAAAGATCGACACTCTGAGCCTCTACTTACTTAATAGTTAGTAGGTACTTTTCCTGTTCCTGTATTAAAGAGCTAAAGTTCCTGTATTAGCTTACCAATAAAGGCCCGCACGTGTATCAGTGGTTTTAATTTTTTGATTAAAATTTTCTTTACTCTTTCTCATTTTGAAAGCTTGCCTCCCGTATTGACCGAGGTATGTGCTAAATATTGATGTAGTAGGGAGTGTGCATTTTTTAAGTAAACTTTGAGTTCCAAACGCTCCTGGAGCGCAGTTCAATGATTTGTTTTAATTGACGTTGTGGTTGGCTATATTTATTCCAATAGCTGTATGAACTTTTGTAAGACGCTCTGGAAATGTATTTGATTTACCTAGTGCTATAACGTGTAATATTTTCAGTGGATATACTGAAGTTACTAGAACGGCCTCTAAATACGGCCTATTTGTTGCAAAGTATCATTATGTAACTGAGTTGCCTGCCGTAACTCCCAATGTACACGGATCAGGGACATAATGTCTAACTTCAACACCTATCGCAATACCTTTAAAGTACGCTTTGCTAGTTTTCTTAATTACTCGGCTGCTGTAAAACCAGAGAATAGAATTATTGTTAGTAACCTCTAGGAGTGTTTGTGACGGGCTGGGGGCTAAGAGCTTTACTGCAACTCAATAGTCATCACTTCAGACTATTGAAGTTGATATTATATTACATGAACATGGCCAATTTGCCACCCTCAGTAGGAAACAATATTAAAATTTAAATATTAATTAATAACCCTGTCGCGTAACAGTCAAAGAATACTACCACCCCCTCTCTTCCCTAGGGTGTCGTAAAAGGCGACTAACGGACTAAAAACTGCACATACATCTTACAGTGTAGAGCGGCGATATGCTCACCACCTGTCACGCTGAGTACATGTGCAGTCAGTCGCTATTGGGTGAAAAGTGGACTATGGTAGAGGACAGCTTTTGCGCTCCTCATAGCCTAGTCTCTGACTAACCCTTCGGGGATAATAGCCGTGATTATGTGTGTGTGTATATTAATTTATTATCTTATTGTTTTCTATATTTAATTTGTTTGCATTAACAATGATATATTTATTATGAAATTAGCACCTAAGAAAACTGTCTAAGAAGCAAATTAGTGTATGCACAGAAGCAAAAAAAAAGTAAATACTAATTTGTTTAAATTTAAAATAAATGGTTTATTATCATTACATATTAAGTTGCTTTCTTCCTTACTTGTGAAGTATTTTAAAAACATACTTACGAAAAAAATACTTCTTTGAAGGCTTTCATTCTCAGTTATGTCTAGCTAGCTAACTTATATCTCTTTAAAACATTTCAGGTGGAAGAAATCATCCCGTTGCAACATTGTAATTACTTCGAGAATAACATACCTATTCTATCTTTTGGTATTGGAAAAGACAAACAGTAAATTCAATACTGTTATTCGAAGATGAGAAGTGATACGCTAAGAAGCATTTGGAGCCCAATTGATACCAGAATAGCTGTCAGACTGGGGCATTCCTTCATGGGGTGAGCCATAGCCCATGACCCACCCTGCTGGCCCGATGCAGTTTGGGGGTTAAAAGATAAAATATAGACACCATACTAATTATTAGGACAATTAAAACAGGGAAACAATCCTGTTGTAATAAAATGGCAAGGTTTAATATAAATCACATGTAAGTTACTTCTCGGTATTATTAACAGTTTCTGTGATGTAGTAGTTAGAATTCCAGTCCATAACTAGAAGTTCCAGGTTCGAATCCCAGCAAGGGTTGTAGTACTTTTTACCAATGTTTTCTATAAGCTTTTGTCCTCCATAACTGACTGTGAGTTAATGCTATAAAAGCAGAGCCTTCAACTGAGAAGAGCTGGAAAGATTCTTAGGAGGCTATTTTTCCCTTTTAGTACCAAATTTTATTGTATTACAATAATGCAGGTACAATTTTGTACGCATAAAAAATTGTATTGCGAATAAAATAGTTTTAAATAATTTAATTTAATTATGAATCATTTAACTTGTTAATTAGAAAAAAAAAAATTTTTTAATTCAATTTAATTTGAGTAATAAAATATTATCTAACATTAATATTTTAAATCTAAAGATTGCACATACATCTAATAGCATAGAGCATTTTTCTTACTGTTACAATAGTACATTGTTACCCTAGGGGTAAAAAAGTAGCTTAATTACTCCCGAGCTCGAGCGCCAATAGTTCGAAGGTGTAAATAAGTCTTTCACCCGAGGTAAACACTGTGCTTTTCATTACGAATATAAGGAAAGTACAAACAAAAACATGAATTTCTTTAGTCCGTTAGTCGCCTTTTACGACACCCAAGGGAAGAGAGGGGTTTGTAGTATTATTTTGAAAAACCCATCGCCGCTCTGTGGTGTTGGATGCATGAGCAGTCTTTAGTCCATTAGTCGCTTTTACGACACCGAAGCAAAGAGTGGGGTTGGTAGTATTATTTAGATGAACCCATCGCCGCTCTATTGTGTTGGATGTATGTGCAGTCTTTAGTCCGTTAGTCGCCTTTCACGACACCGAAGAGAAGAGAGGAGTTGGTAGTATTATTTTGCTGAGCCTATCGCCGCTCTATGCTGTAGGATGTATATGCAGTCTTTGGTCCGTTAGTCGCCTTTTACGACACCCAAGGGAAGAGATATGTTGTTAGTATTATTTTAATAATAAGTCACAATTACACATGTCAGAAAACCGATTCTCTCTAGGGCGGAAAAGTACTACTTTCCTCCCGCTCCTCAGGCAACGTCAGACCTACTTTCCGAGTATGAGGAATGAAAATCAATTTTTCATTCGAAATATTTTAATTATGATGAATAAATAAGCAATATGTGTGTGTTACCAACAGATCCGGTGTGTTGGAGTGCCTGTAATGAAGATACAGGCCATAGCCAAAGGAGGTCCCTTCACCCTGGAGTGGATATTGTGTTCAGCCTGACAGAAGAATCTAGTAGACTAGCGATACATCTGGACACCAACACTTCCGAGAAGGTACATTATTTTTGAATTGATTAATTTATCTATCAACCCACGTTGGGCCAGCGCGATGAGGCATGGCCCAACCTCCCCACGGGCCTGACTGTGGGAGGGCCGTGCTTAACGGTACGACATTTATGCTGATTTTTTTTTAATTTATCAAAATCTTCATGGTTCGGGCATGGATTCCCTAAATCGCAATTCGTCTGATTATCTAAATTACCAGTTTCTTACTTCGTACACATCGCAAGTCATGTTAGTCGCAAAATGTCTAAATTACCAGTTTCCATCGCAAATCGTCTTAGTCGCAAAATGTCTAAATTTAAAAATAAGTATGGATCGAGTCGAGATGTGGTCGGGCATGGATTACCCAAAACCTAATTTTCTGAATTATATTTGATTCGTATTTCGACTTTTCCAGTAAAAATAAGTAACCTCTTTTAAAAATCAAAGTATTTGGTAGAAATAGAATTATTTGTTACCGCTTATCTAATAATCAAATACAATTCAGAAAATTAGGTTTTGGGTAATCCACGCCTGACCCGACCCAATTTATAAATCAATCCGTACTTATTTTGAAATTTAGATGACCTCCTCGTTCGAGTGGTTTGTACACCGGTTTTCATTGTGTCGCCATCTCTGAGGTCCCGGGTTCGATCCCCGGTCGGGTCAATTTAGAAATTATTGTTTTTCAAAATTGTCTCGGGTCTGGCTGTTTTCTATGTATAATAAGTATGTATTTAAGTATGTTTATCCGTTGTATAGTAACCATTTAACGTGTTTCATAACGAAGCTTCTCTTGGGCTAAATCATTGGTGTGAGTGTTGGAAAATTTATTTTCTATGAATGTTTTATATTTTAGCGTTTTATTAACGCTTAAATATACTTAAGTAAAATTTTGAACACTGGAAAAAGACGACAACCTCAGGCGGGAATCGAACCACGCGCCTTCCGCATTCCGGGCGGCTGCCTTAACCACTTGGCTACCGAGGTCTGGCTTTCGAAACCGTCGAAATTTGTCAGTGCTTGATGCATATGTTTTTAGTTAAAATAAATTTAAGTAAAAATTTTACTTAAATTTATTTTCATTACGAAAGTAAGGAAAGTAAAAACAAAAACATGAATGAAAGTCCGTTAGTCGCCTTTTACGACACCCAAGGGAAGAGAGGGGTTTGTAGTATTTTTTATGAGCCCATCGCCGCTCTATGGTGTTGGATGTATGTGCAAGTGTTTAGTCCGATAGTCGCCTTTACGACACCGAAGCGAAGAGAGGAGTTGGTAGTATTATTTTGATGAGCCCATCGCCGCTCTATGCTGTTGGATGTATGTGCAGTCTTTGATCCGTTAGTCGCCTTTTACGACACCCAAGGGAAGAGATGTGTTGGTAGTATTATTTTAATAATAAGTCACAATTACACATGTCAGAAAAACGATTCTCCCTAGGGCGGAAAAGTACTACTTTCCTCCCGCTCCTCAGTCATTTTCAGACCTACTTTCCGAGTAAGGAATGAAAAGCAATTTCTTATTCAAAATATTTTAATTATGATGAATAAATAAGCAATATGTGTGTGTTACCAACAGATCCGGTGTGTTGGAGTGCCTGCAATGATGATGCAGGCCATAGCCAAAGGAGGTCCCTTCACCCTGGAGTGGATATTGTGTTCAGCTGGACAGAAGAATCTAGTAGACTAGCGATGCATCTGGACACCAATACTTCAGAGAAGGTACATTATTTTTGAATTAATTAATTAATCTATCAACCCACGTTGGGCCAGCGCGATGAGGCATGGCCCTACCTCCTCACGGGCCTGGCTGTGGGTGGGCCGTGCTCAACAGTACGACATTTATAGCTCATTTTTATTTTAATTTATCAAAATTTAATTTAACAATGATGACCATAGGATGTCAAACATTATGGGATAAAATGTTTACAGCGGATAGCATGCTTGCAGCGTAAATCACACTACCTACTAGAAAAAAATCAACAAGTCTTTTGGGGTCTCGGTAGCTTAGTGATTAGAGCAGTGGACCGGCAATCCAAAAGTAAGGCCATGGGTTCGAATCCCATTCGAGCTTTCCTAAACTGTTTTTTTTGCTGATAAACATTTTATCCTATGTCTATATAGCATTGTGAATTAGAGATCGGCCGAATGTGGTTTGAACCGAATACGAACTTCGGCCGAACTTTCGGTAAAAAAATCAAAATTCGGCCGAAGTTCGGTTCCTTTCACGGCGCTTTCTCTATACAACAACAACTTTAGGTTTTCGAGATATTGCATTTCCTGCTGGTGTAACGTTTTGCAGTAACGTGCATCTCTAAAGCCATTGTATGTGCGCCTGTAGGCTAAAAATATACGAGTAGCTCTTAATTTGTGCGTATTTGTGACAGAATTAGATTTACGAAAATATTCATAAATTTCAAGTATTGGCGCTTTTTTTAGAATCCGTAAAAAAAAATCGCCGCGCCTAAACGAGAAAATGTATAAGCTCACTGAAAACTGTATTCGATCCTTCTCGACAGATAACCATAAAAAGTTTTAAAAGTGTACATACGTGCGTTATTGAATAATAATACTAAAAGTCTAAACGACGGTGTCATTACTTTGACGTCAACATACAAGATGAGCGGGTTTAAATCAAAAATTAGTGCGTTTAGTCAAATAACATAGTGATAATTTTCAGCCTGGAATGTTTCGCATTTAAATAGATATAAACAAAACTAAAACATGTAAACAACGGCTGGTTATCCGACCAAATTCGAATGACTACAAAAAAGCGACGGATTCGTAGGGGAGAGAGGGCTAGTTGTAACATTTTTTCCTTTTTTCGATGAAGTGACTAAACTTTTGAGTATTTTTATTAATAAAGGCTTTAAAATGAGTAATCATATATTTGAAAACATATTTCCACATTATTTTTTCCTAAATCTATAAGAATTTTTTATTTATAGCACTTTTTGTGGAAAAAGTCGCTTGTTACAACTTACCCCGTTCCTGGGGTAAGTTGTAACTAGGGTGGGGCAAGTAGTAACGTCATATTGAAACAACAGGTTTCATTATTTAAGGCTTTTATTTATAAAATAAACAAACAAAAAATACAAAATTATATTTCTTACGAACTAATGAGGTGAATACTTATCGTTTTCTTTAACAAAAATAGTCTATTTTGACTTATAGAGCATATATTTAGGTTAATAATAAACTCAATCATCAGTGAAAATAATTTGCACCAATAATCGACAAAATATTTTTGTATCAAACAATTCTTAATGTTTTTGTATTTAACTTAACTGTCACAATCAGTGTTACATGAGCTTCGAAAAATGAAAAGAAACTAATCAAACATTATATTTGGTCAAAAGTTTAACGAAATGATTTCAATCAACTAACTTCCCTAGCCTTGGCTGCTTAACTAAACTTAACTAAACATATAACTATATCACAATAAACATGGCAAGATTGACTAACTTCTTATAAAAGTATAACAAAAATAATAATAAATCAGTCGTCATCAGAGTCACAGTTAATAAAAATGTACGAAACAGGATCATCCATCTCATACACATTTAACGTGTGACTATAATTTACAGATCATACATTCGACCCAATCTTCTTTGCCTGATTTACTATATTCTTCTCCGCAAATCAAACATGACCACTCTTCTTCTGAGTCTGAGTCTACATTGAAAATTTTTTTCTTCACTTTATCAATCTTGTTTTTTTAGCTCTATTCAACTTTGCTTTACCTTTGCCCTTTCCTGTCCTTTGTTTTTTGATTTAGCTTCTTCTGACTTCCTTTTGTAATTCCGCATCCCGAAATACAACAATGAACGTGACAAATAACATATTAAGTATAACCATTAAAGTAATAGAGAATTAAAAAAACATTGATTGCAAGCTTAGGGCAATTGTTAACAGGTTACTACTTGCCCCAAAATTTTGTTACAACTAGCCTCAAACCGAAATTACTAACATTTTTGTTTATAAAAAAATATTAATTGGCTTGGGTTATGTCAAAGTAATATCATACGACTGTTTAATAAATGCATACCAACAATTAATATAAACATTTTGCAATTAGACACTGTTTAATCTAGAAATCAAATTTTACGAACTAATATTTTTTAGGTTACGTGACAAAAAACAGTACTACTGCTGATAACCGGTCGTGCCGCCCTCCCGCGCTGTACTGGCTGCGCTTACGTCGTAGGCCCTAACTTACAGAGCATATTGAGTTCAACATCGAAAAAAAATATTAGAAACCGACTGAGTTATGAAGCTGTTACTACTTTTACCCCCGTTACAACAAGCCCCTCCCTCCCCTACATGTCAATGGCCTTCTTTATTGAACGTATTATACATAAGCTGTTGTCCGTACACTCGCGTTCAAACGTTTGTTGGCAATTATAAAACAAAATTTTGGGGCCCAATAATAAAAAAAAATGTACTGCACTTTGTGACCATATCAAATGAAAGAGCTTGTTGATGAGGAAATAATTATTTTTACAAGCTTTTATTTACTTTCACCTGTCCGGTGTCTGTAATGAAATCTTGCAACTTTTTGACCCACTTTCTGGTTTCCGATTGAGATGAAATTTTGCATGCATATGTATATCGCGTGACAATGACAATGCAATAATTATTATGATGACATGGAGCTGATCTGATGCTGGAGCTGGAAGGTGGCCATAGGAACTCCGCAATATAACGATAAAACCCCATCGAGTTTGGGCTCGTTTGATTCCATTCCTCAAAGTGATTTTGATGAACTGATTTTAAGCATGCCGAATCGCTGCGTTTGTGTGATTCGTGTTCATGGTGGAAACACAGGTTATATATTATTAATTTTATTTGTTTTTCTATTAATTTGCCTTTTTTGCCACTTAATTGACGCCGTTAACTTAGGTTAATTTCCCACAAATTGCAAAAACAGTCATTTTTCTTTTTTTTACCAAATATAGGATTATCTTGTTAACTTAAACAGATAACTTAAACACTTTCAACCAACTTCATAAAATTATCAATAAACAAACAATAACAGTGCAACTGCGTGACTCAACGCGACCGTGTCCTTGACGTGATAACTACATCTGTTTGTTTACGATTTTACGAAATGATAACCCATACGTGAAGTGCGTATGTACTTCCTAGTAAAACACACTTCGCATTATTTATTTATTTACCACAACAATTATCACTATCCTTACAGGTGGGTACCTAATGCGATAGGAAAGCAAATTTTACAATTAATTAATAATTTTTTACAATACTTAACATCAATAAAATCATACTTACATCAAGAAGTTAATAAATACTACATTACAAATTACAATAATAAAATAATTCATACATAAGAAATAAAAATAATAACATTATTAATAACATAATAATACCATTATAAATGAGGAAAAATAATATAATAATAATATGCCTTTTTGACAATGCTTACACCATTAATGTCATGAATGCCTAACCGTAATTAATTATGTTTATTATTTACAGAAACTTACAATGTAATAGATAACATAATTGAATTTATTTGTAACAAATTATCCAAGCAGCTACCCTCGTGAATTCGCTCAATGCACATACGAATAAATCCGTCTTCTTATCAATGAGGTTATAGATAATAAGCAATGTTTACGGGTAAAATAATTCCCATGGTACCTTCCAGGGACTATCACAGGGACCATGGGCAACAAAGGTAATGTATCTGTCTCTGTCCCACTAATACCGTACGCTTTATAGCTGTCTCACTTTCTCCAAACTAGACAAGCGACTCCTTGTGACGCAGCGGGTGGCACGAGGGGGTCAGGGGCACGAGGTCCCATCCATAAGAAACAAGTTTAAGTTTGCGTAAATTAGAATAATCAAACCTAAAAAATAACGTACTTAATCATCTGCAAGGTCACGGAAACAGCTAGTCTGGCTATCAAAAGTAGTCCCTGGACATTTTAGCAAACTTTTTACATGGTAATGCTAAATTCAAATGTCAACATAAATTTTCCAAGTTGTCAGTTGGTCGTCAGTAGTTTTACGTGATCTTGTTTTAACGATTTACGGGTGTAAAAATGAATAAAATTAATAAAAGCGGAGTGCAGAGATGTTGTTTTGCATGATTTCAAAGTTTCAAGAAAAACAACAGGAGAAAGACGCCAAATTCAATCAAAAACAAGATTGTTTACGTGTGGTGCTTGATTTCTTATGTAGTGTGATGCAATTTTTTTGATAGTGATTTTATTAAAATTTTGACTACAGTGAATGAAAAAAAATATTATTAACCATTCTTACTTAATTCCTAATATATAAGATAACAGGTAAGATTCATCTTAATATTAGTAGGTACTTAAATGATAATAATTAAAAAAAAGTAGTTTTAATCTCATTTTCGCACCTGTGCTCTGGCTGATTAAAGAAGGTATACCGGCGATTCGCCCCAGCTTCGCACGGTCGCAATCTGATCATCCCCTCATTTTTTTTTCATAACATATTTTGTTTTCACAAATTACGAACACAGCAAAACGAACATTATTAATGCGACGATTATTGAATTATTATTGCGTCTTAACCTATATTAGATATGAAAATCCTGAAATAAAACACATATTAAAATACTTACCTAATTCGAAGCTTATAATTTGAGATAGGCACTTCCGTTTCCCGTAGTCTTAGTCCTTTTCAGTACTTTTTATGCCTCTTGATGACGTACTTCCGTTGACTCAACAGGCTTTGGCGCCATCTTAGTTTTCTTGTAGACGAATGGCACCAACCTTACTCATTGGCTCTATATTCACCAGGCAGAGTTAGAAAGTAAGCTTCGAATTAGGTAAGTATTTTAATATGCGTTTTATTTCAGGAAAAACGCTGCTATTAAAAGTACTTGACCGTAATTCGAAGCTTATAATTTGAGAGGTGTTTGTTATCGCCTGGTGAGGAAAAGGAAGGACATAAAAAAAAATAACGCCAATGTGATATAATTAACAAATTTTTTATTAAAGAAAGTAAAGTATTATAATTTATTAACAATTTATTTAGCAATATAATTATTTCAACGATCCAAATGGTATTATGAATAAATTTACTTTTCATCAATTTGGTCTAATGCTATATTTAGCAATATTTAGGTATATCATTGAACAATACAAATAATTTGACATCAACTAATAGGGGTAAATAAATGTGTCACACTATTGGAACTGTTTACTGATTGAACCTCGCGTCTGTAAAATCTCTCGAATGTGTTAGCGGAACGCCAATTTCCTCGCGCTAGAATTTCATCGAGGGGATAAGATAACCAATTTTTTGAGGCTACAGCTGACCTCACACTGCCCGGACTAAACTGAATGTTTGCATCTTTAAGCAAGTGCTTTATCCAACCTGCTATAACAGTCCTCGAAGCAGGTTTAGGCGGACCTCTGACAGTCATAAATAAATTACAAGACTTTGCCATATCCCGTCTTATTTTTTAATAAAGATATAGTTGTATTGACCCAGAATACCGGGTTCAATCGCATGTTGTCATTATTTGTTATCAATTTCCAGCCGGACTGCATATGTCCACTAGAGTCAGTTTTTGAACCAAACTCCGGCCAAAAAATTAAAGAGTCAACCGAGTCTAAGCAATGATCTGAATCTACTCTCAGTAACGTCAAATCATGGATCCGGCGTCCTGAGCATAGCAGTATGCTGGGATGTTTGATATAAATTACTTGTATCTATTGAATAAGTACACAAATATTTAGAAAGATTGTCAATATCCCAAATTGGTGGTTTTGCATTTTTGGGATTCTTAGCGATATAGATTTTAAAATATGTTTGACCATTACATGAGAACTAAGTTGGCTAGACATATCTGCATTACACAGAGAGGAAACCACAGCTTTGTGTAAAATAATAGTATTATAGGATAATCCATAAATTAAATGCAAATCAGCTAAGAATCGAGCTAACTCAGATCCCGAAGGCGTCCGTACATTAACATGGTTCTTTTTTGCCCATGATAACCAACGTTTCCACGCTACCGAGTATGTTTTTAACGTCGAGTGCCGCCACGAACTTTTTAATAAAGATACTTGATTACTATTCCAGTCTTTTATTTCCTCGGTCCACCCCCACATCTCCAAACCTCGAGAGTCAGATCGTTTACATTCGGTGGTGGAAGACCCGTTGATTTGTCTATTAGGCTCTTGTCTAGGTTCCTCAACACAAACGGAGCTTCGAGGGCTCTCGCTCGGAGGTCTGCTCGCCAAAAGACTTTCTGCCACCGGGGTGCGATTATCAGAAACACCCCTGTCGATTGGTTGAGGTGAGATAGAACCCTGGGTATCAAGAACGGTGGGGGAAATACCCACGCTAGAGGGTAATTCCACGGTATACTGAATGCGTCGTAAAAGAGCGCTTTTGGATCTTTCTGATCCAACGACACATAATTCCAAACGACGTGGGCTCTCTCCGAAGCGAAGAGGTCGATCATCGGAGTTCCCCATTTCTTGAAAATTTTTTTTATTTTTTCGGGTAATAGGTGCCATTCCGGTGGAAGCCGGTGGCGTGAAAGGTGATCGGCATGGTTGTTGTATCTGCCCGGAATGTAGTGGATAGAAAATATTATATGATGTTGGTGTAACAGTGTCAACAATTGATGGGTTATCTCCATTAATGCTAGAGATTTTGTCCCGCCCTCCTTTCGGAGATGAGCAACTACCGTTTTGTTGTCGCACTACGCACTGTATTAAGATAGAACTGTGACTTAACGTGCGAGCATGTCTTTGAACAGCATGTAGAATGCCTAGCATCTCCTTTTGGTTGCAATGGAGATTTTGTTCCAGTGGCGAGTGTCCATGTCTACAGCTTCCTCATTCGACATACAGAAATTCTAAGCATGTCATATTTTTGTGCATATTATGTGCAATCAAACGTTTCAGTCCTAATTTTTGTGCCACCACAACTTCGTTACTATGAGTTGTTTTATGTGTGTAAGCTGGAGACACGTGTCACCAGCTCGCACACGCCCGTTAAGACAAACCAGTGAGGTTAGGGCTTTGGACTATAGCTAGAAATTTTGTGCATAATTTGTGCACTAGGTACAAAAAAAACTAACCATCACACTCAAATACTGTTGAAACTACGATCATAAAACTGTGTGCGAGCTGGAGACACGGGTCTCCAGCTCGCACAGCTGTATCTTCGTAGTTGTTCAAGCTACGGTTATGAATTATACCTCAAAATTTTGTGCAGAATTTGTGCATAAGGCACAAAAATTTTCAAAACTTTAACTCAAAAGGTTTTTGAGCTACGAACCGATAAGTATGTGTAAGCTGGTGACACGTAACACGGGCTAACACATGGTGAATTATTGTAACTGTATAAGATAGCGCTTCGTTTTAAAGATCAAATAATACGTTATAATTTGTGCACACACGAGGCAAAATTTCAAATCTCTGGGCTTTATAAATTATAAGCCAAAAACTATTTTCCCGCCAAAAAATTCAAAATAATGGCTCGGAAGCAGCTAAACGCGCGCCGATGGCGCCGTTGCCGTTCCGTGCGCTACACTATTGCAATCGAGTTTGAACTTGAGAGCTAGCTCAATTTAGTGTCATTTTAATTTGCGCTCTCGATCGTTTCGTTTCTATACCGAGAATTTTAGACTAGGAGACTGCTGATATAGGAAATTGGTTAATTTAAAATAAAAGCAGTCTATTTTATTTATGAATGTTCATAAAATATCCCTTTGCTTAGTTTTAAGTATTTACAATAACCTCATTAATATGATAAGTAGTGATAAAATTAGTCTGCCTGTTTGTTTTTATTACCACGTTTTTATTAGGTAGCTTTCTCGTTTATTTGTTTATTTATTTGTCGACAAATGCAAACGATTTTATACTAGCTTCCCGATGAGCTAGACTTGCAACTTTGAACATAGGTCAGAACAGGATGACAATGCAATATTATGGTGTCATTGAGCTGATCTGATGATTCAGCCGGAAGAAGGCCACAGGATCTCTGTAAGAAAACCATGAAACCCCATTCAGGCTCATTTGATTAGTTTTGATGAGCACTCTGACGGGAGACGACTAGACGAGGTCCATGGTCTGATGATGAACCCGAAGGAAGGCCACAGGAACTTAGTATTGAAACCATGCAACCCCATCAAGTTTGGGCTCGTTTGATTCATCTTGACGAATACTCTGTTAGAAAAAAGGGTCCAGGGTCTGATGATGGAGCCAGAAGAAGGCCACAGGAACTCGGTATTGAAACCATGCAACCCCATCGAGTTTGGGCTCGTTTGAATCGTGTTGACGAGTACTCTGTTGGGAAATAGTGTTTAGGGTTTGATGATGAAGCCGGAAAAAGCCCACAGGAACTCTATAATAAAACCATGCTACCCCAACGAGTTCGGGGTCGTTTGAATCGCCTTGACGAGTACTTTATCGAGAAATAGTGTTCAGGGTCTGATGATGGAGCCGGAAAAAGGACACAGGAACTTTATAATAATACCACACAACCCCATCGAGTTTGCGCTCGTTTGATTCGTCTTGACAACTACTCCCAAGAATTTTTAGTTATGGCACGTTAACTAAAAAACAGTTACTACGCTACGATAACTAAACCATCAACCATTCTGACAAGGGGTCGGTCAGCCATCAACACATAGAAGAATTGGTAACTTGCAAACTTTTTAACTTGTAAATAGAAAAAGTAAGAATTACTTACTACTGGTAAAATAAAAATTTGAAATAGCTTTATTAAAAATAATAAAAGTATCTTTTCTTTCGTTATCTATGGATTGGGTTTGAAATAGGTACATATAAAATTTAACATCTACCTACTTACTAGCATTTGAAAATAACTTTAGGTACTTACTCATAAGATAACAAAGGTACGCCGCCTACTATTGAATCTAGGTGACCTACTGCGGATGGACAACATCTACATAAAGAAGCCATAACTGGAGGTTAGTATAGGTAAGCAGCAGAACGATTAGATAGAACACAATTAAATTAATTTTTATTATAGTTCTTTTTCTATAGAATTTACAATAATGACGAAAAAGGCCGGCGCACAGGAAGATGCGCGTAATAAAATGCCCGCTTGCAAAGTGTTAAACTATAGCTACATAAATTTAATATCGGTGATAACAGTATCGACCATATCTACGGACTATTAAAAATTCAGGCAATATCGTGTTTTTTTCCACTATATTGTTTCAGAACGCATCGAACGTTTATAATAATTTTATTTTATTTAACTTTTACAAGCACATTTGTTTGTTAAAAACTGCAGATTAATGATAACTCAATAAATATCAGGGATACGGTACAATATTCTTGAATTCGATCACGTACAATATAGTGAACTCAACGCACACCGCATTCCTGACGCGATGTAGTGTTTTCCAAAATAGGTATAGTTTCAGAACGCATCGGTATCGGATCTGACGATATTGATGCAATAAATACGTTTCAGTAACCTTATACGATTTGTATCGCCTACTCCTAATTTTATCGGAAAAAATGGAAGAGGTGATTGCGCTTTATTACATGTCGGCAAATAATTACTATTTATTGCATCTTTATTATTTTTATTAATTATTAATTCGTAATATTGTATTACTTTTAATACTTTATCGTTACTCCAATCCATAATTATCGAAACAGAATAATATCGATAGTCGTATTTGCAACACGTTCACACCTCTAGTTGTCTAGCAGTCAACTAAAGTGTGCGAAGGAAATGTGGCCGCACGGACATTATCGCGACAAAATCCTTGATGTGCGGCAATTTACCAACAGCGCGGCGCGTCAACGCCATGATACAACGCGCTAACGCGAAGTGTTTGGCCAGACGTGTCGCGAAAACGCAAATCTTCGCGCTAGCGCGATAATGTGGCCCTAGCATTACATTGGGATGCCCCAGCAGACTAATCGCAAAGTCATCGATCACCATAGAGTACATTTATTTTTATTTATTTATTTACATTTAACCATGGGAAGTAATAGTGTCCATGTCTACAGCTTCCTCATTCGACATAGAGAAATTCTAAGCATGCCATATTTTTGTGCATATTATGTGCAATCAACGGTTTCAGTCCTAATTTTTGTGCCACCACAACTTCGTTACTATGAGTTGTTTTATGTGTGTAAGCTGGAGACACGTGTCACCAGCTCGCACACGCCCGTTAAGACAAACCAGTGAGGTTAGGGTTTTGGACTATAGCTAGAAATTTTGTGCATAATTTGTGCACTAGGAACAAAAAAAACTAACCATCACACTCAAATACTGTTGATACTACGATCATAAAACTGTGTGCGAGCTGGAGACACGGGTCTCCAGCTCGCACAGCTGTATCTTCGTAATTGTTCAAGCTACGGTTATGAATTATACCTCAAAATTTTGTGCATAATTTGTGCATAAGGCAGAAAAATTTTCAAAACTTTAACTCAAAAGGTTTTTGAGCTACGAACCGATAAGTATGTGTAAGCTGGTGACACGTAACACGGGCTAACACATGGTGAATTATTGTAACTGTATAAGATAGCGCTTCGTTTTAAAGATCAAATAATACGTTATAATTTGTGCACACACGAGGCAAAATTTCAAATCTCTGGGCCTCTTACTTTATAAATTATAAGCCAAAAACTGTTTTCCCGCCAAAAAATTCAAAATAATGGCTCGGAAGCGGCTAAGCGCGCCGTTGCCGTTCCGTGCGCTACACTATTGCCACTTTTAGACTAGGAGCCGTCTGTTACAGCGATGCGCGACGCGACTAATTTAGTTTTACTATAGGCAGGTACCTAATAACCTACCCTACTTTTTATTTTAGATATCTCACACACGAATGTCTTAGTTATTTTTTGTTGTTGAGACAATTAAATAATTAGATTTGGCATAATGATAAACATTATGGAGGAGTGCAGAACGACAAAATGGTTGAATACTTGAGCCTAATTCGATAAAGAACGGATGCTTTCCAGCAAACTAATCGCTATCGACCGTCACAGAATAAATTTTAACCATTGAAAGTAATTTATTTTAATATTAGATTGTATTACTTCCCATGGTTAAATGTAAATAAATAAATAAAAATAAATGTACTCTATGGTGATCGATGACTTTGCGATTAGTCTGCTGGGGCATCCCAATGTAATGCTAGGGCCACATTATCGCGCTAGCGCGAAGATTTGCGTTTTTGCGACCCGTCTGGCCAAACACTTCGCGTTAGCGCGTTGTATCATGGCGTTGACGCGCCGCGCTGTTGGTAAATTGCCGGACATCAAGGATTTTGTCGCGATAATGTTCGTGCGGCCACATTTCCTTCGCACACTTTAGTTGACTGCTAGACAACTAGAGGTGTGAACGTGTTGCAAATACGACTATCGATATTATTCTGTTTCGATAATTATGGATTGGAGTAACGATAAAGTATTAAAAGTAATACAATATTACGAATTAATAATTAATAAAAATAATAAAGATGCAATAAATAGTAATTATTTGCCGACATGTAATAAAGCCCAATCACCTCTTCCATTTTTTCCGATAAAATTAGGAGTGGGCGATACAAATCGTATAAGGTTACTGAAACGTATTTATTGCATCAATATCGTTAAATCCGATATCGATGCGTTCTGAAACTATACCTATTTTGGAAAACACTATATCGCGTCAGGAATGCGGTGTGCGTTGATATCACTATATTGTACGTGATCGAATTCAAGAATATTTTTTTTTTTTTTTTATAAAAGGGAGGCAAACGAGCAGGCGGGTCACCTGATGGAAAGTAATCACCGCCGCCCATGGACACCCGCAAAACCAGAGGAATCGCAGATGCGTTGCCGGCCTTCAAGGGAGGAATAGATTTAAGGAAGGAATAGGAATTGGGAGGGGGAGCGGGGAAGGGGCCTCCGGAACCCTCACTGGTCGGACGAAACACAACAGCGCCAAGTGCCGTTATTTCACGTCGAATATTCGTGAGAGGGTGGTATTACGCCGGGCGAGCCGGCCCAATGCGTGCTGCAACGCAGCGTGGCTCTACCACTCAGTCAGTGTTACTCATTTAGCACCACCCAGGGATCACGTGTAGGGTCTCAAGGGTAAACCTACGGACGCGAGCAACTTTAACCCCCAAATTTGTACCGTATCCCTGATATTTATTGAGTTATCATTAATCTGTAGTTTTTAACAAACAAATGTGCTTGTAAAAGTTTAATAAAATAAAATTATTATAAACGTTCGATGCGTTCTGAAACTATATAGTGGAAAAAAACACGATATTGCATGACTTTTTAATAGTCCGTAGATATGGTCGATACTGTTATCACCGATATTAAATTTATGTAGCTATAGTTTAACACTTTGCAAGCGGGCATTTTATTACGCGCATTTTCCTGTGCGCCGGCCTTTTTCGTCATTATTGTAAATTCTATAGAAAAAGAACTATAATAAAAATTAATTTAATTGTGTTCTATCTAATCGTTCTGCTGCTTACCTATACTAACCTCCAGTTATAGCTTCTTTATGTAGATGTTGTCCATCCGCAGTAGATCACCTAGATTCAATAGTAGGCGTACCTTTGTTATCTTATGAGTAAGTACCTAAAGTTATTTTCAAATGCTAGTAAGTAGGTAGATGTTAAATTTTATATGTACCTATTTCAAACCCAATCCACAGATAACGAAAAAAAAGATACTTTTATTATTTTTAATAAAGCTATTTCAAATTTTTATTTTACCAGTAGTAAGTAATTCTTACTTTTTCTATTTACAAGTTAAAAAGTTTGCAAGTTACCAATTCTTCTATGTGTTGATGGCTGACCGACCCCTTGTCAGAATGGTTGATGGTTTAGTTATCGTAGCGTAGTAACTGTTTTTTCGTTAACGTGCCATAACTAAAAATTCTTCATCTCCTATGGGAGTAGTAGAATCAAACGAGCGCAAACTCGATGGGGTTGTGTGGTATTATTATAAAGTTCCTGTGTCCTTTTTCCGGCTCCATCATCAGACCCTGAACACTATTTCTCGATAAAGTACTCGTCAAGGCGATTCAAACGACCCCGAACTCGTTGGGGTAGCATGGTTTTATTATAGAGTTCCTGTGGGCTTTTTCCGGCTTCATCATCAAACCCTAAACACTATTTCCCAACAGAGTACTCGTCAAGACGATTCAAACGAGCCCAAACTCGATGGGGTTGCATGGTTTCAATACCGAGTTCCTGTGGCCTTCTTCTGGCTCCATCATCAGACCCTGGACCCTTCTTTCTAACAGAGTATTCGTCAAGATGAATCAAACGAGCCCAAACTTGATGGGGTTGCATGGTTTCAATACTGAGTTCCTGTGGCCTTCCTTCGGGTTCATCATCAGACCATGGACCTCGTCTAGTCGTCTCCCGTCAGAGTGCTCATCAAAACTAATCAAATGAGCCTGAATGGGGTTTCATGGTTTTCTTACAGAGATCCTGTGGCCTTCTTCCGGCTGAATCATCAGATCAGCTCAATGACACCATAATATTGCATTGTCATCCTGTTCTGACCTATGTTCAAAGTTGCAAGTCTAGCTCATCGGGAAGCTAGTATAAAATCGTTTGCATTTGTCGACAAATAAACGAGAAAGCTACCTAATAAAAACGTGGTAATAAAAACATACAGGCAGACTAATTTTATCACTACTTATCATATTAATGAGGTTATTGTAAATACTTAAAACTAAGCATAGCGATATTTTATGAACATTCATAAATAAAATAGACTGCTTTTATTTTAAATTAACCAATTTCTTATATCAGCAGTCTCCTAGTCTAAAATTCTCAGTATAGAAACGAAACGATCGAGAGCGCAAATTAAAATGACACTAAATTGAGCTAGCTCTCAAGTTCAAACTCGATTGCAATAGTGTAGCGCACGGAACGGCAACGGCGCGGTCGGCGCGCGTTTAGCCGCTTCCGAGCCATTATTTTGAATTTTTTGGCGGGAAAACAGTTTTTGGCTTATAATTTATAAAGTAAGAGGCCCAGAGATTTGAAATTTTGCCTCGTGTGTGCACAAATTATAACGTATTATTTGATCTTTAAAACGAAGCGCTATCTTATACAGTTACAATAATTCACCATGTGTTAGCCCGTGTTACGTGTCACCAGCTTACACATACTTATCGGTTCGTAGCTCAAAAACCTTTTGAGTTAAAGTTTTGAAAATTTTTGTGCCTATGCACAAATTCTGCACAAAATTTTGAGGTATAATTCATAACCGTAGCTTGAACAATTACGAAGATACAGCTGTGCGAGCTGGAGACCCGTGTCTCCAGCTCGCACACAGTTTTATGATCGTAGTATCAACAGTATTTGAGTGTGATGGTTAGTTTTTTTTGTTCCTAGTGCACAAATTATGCACAAAATTTCTAGCTATAGTCCAAAGCCCTAACCTCACTGGTTTGTCTTAACGGGCGTGTGCGAGCTGGTGACACGTGTCTCCAGCTTACACACATAAAACAACTCATAGTAACGAAGTTGTGGTGGCACAAAAATTAGGACTGAAACGTTTGATTGCACATAATATGCACAAAAATATGGCATGCTTAGAATTTCTCTATATCGAATGAGGAAGCTGTAGACATGGACACCCATAATACAATCTAATATTAAAATAAATTACTTTCAATGGTTAAAATTTATTCTGTGACGGTCGATAGCGATTAGTTTGGTGGAAAGCATCCGTTCTTTATCGAATTAGACTCAAATATTCAACCATTTTGTCGTTGTGCACTCCTCCATAATGTTTATCATTATGCCAAATCTAATTATTTAATTGTCTCAACAACAAAAAATAACTAAGACATTCGTGTGGGAGATATCTAAAATAAAAAGTAGGGTAGGTTATTAGGTACCTGCCTATAGTAAAACTAAATTAGTCGCGTCGCGCATCGCCTTAACAGACGGCTCCTAGTCTAAAAGTGGCAATAGTGTAGCGCGCGGAACGGCAACGGTGCGCTTAGCCGCTTCCGAGCCATTATTTTGAATTTTTTGGCGGGAAAACAGTTTTTGGCTTATAATTTATAAAGTAAGAGGCCCAGAGATTTGAAATTTTGCCTCGTGTGTGCACAAATTATAACGTATTATTAGATCTTTAAAACGAAGGTCTATCTTAAACAGTTACAGTAATTCACCATGTGTTAGCCCGTGTTACGTGTCACCAGCTTACACATACTTATCGGTTCGTAGCTCAAAAACCTTTTGAGTTAAAGTTTTGAAATTTTTTGTGCCTTATGCACAAATTCTGCACAAAATTTTGAGGTATAATTCATAACCGTAGCTTGAACAATTACGAAGATACAGCTGTGCGAGCTGGAGACCCGTGTCTTGTAACCTCCCCCCCCTTATTATAAATTTGCTACACCTAAATCTAAACCTAAATCTAATGCCTTTCACACCTATATGCCTAGCTAGCTTATAATACATACACACATCCTCGCCGCTTTACCTTAACTTAAATTATTATCTAATTCTTAAAACTAATTAACCTAATTTATCTACAATCTAATGGTTGTGTCTGGAGTTTTGTAGAGTGTGTAGCGTTTGTATGAAGATGGAACCTTAGCATAGCTTAATTCTATTTGCAGTGAATTTCAGTCAAGCAATGTAATATTATAATAACTACTATTTTGGCCAGATCGTCTAGTGAACCCTCCGTTGTTAACCGCATTTAAGTAACTCAAGTTCTTTCGTGAAAGTTTAGTAATTGGCTTATCCCTGTGTTAAATTATTTTCTCCTGACCTAATTACCTACCAGTCTATAAATCCTAACATAAATATGTGTAGCCTAGCAATGACTCCGTCTGAACTGTGACCTAAATCCTTCACTGCAGCTGCGGGGAAGATTTGTAACCACTCAAAGGTAATCAGATGATAGCTTAGCTTGTAGGTATTATTATTTATTATCAGTAGCATGATACATAAGAAGCCTGGTGCAATTTATATAAAGGTTTAGTGGAATTATAAAAGTCTTGTGGAAGTATAGGAGCCTTGTGGAAGTTTAAAAGTCTTGTGGAAATATAAGAGTCTCGTGGAAGTTTAAAAGTCTTGTGGAAATATAAGTCTTGTGGAAGTTTAAAAGTCTTGTGGAAATATAAGAGTCTTGTGGAAGTTTATGAGCTCCAACCGCCGCTCCATAGCGTGCCATTACATCTCATTGTTTAATTATGGCCCCGTCCACTTTGGCTTTAACATTAATTATTAGCTTGTAGCTTTAGTTCTTTCAAACTGAGAATTTACATCTCCTCTCAAAATCTAATTTTTTTTTACATTATGAACTATGTGTTAGCAATTTAAATTCTTATTATTCCACATAAATCAATAGAGTTTATCTCAAGGCTTGCTATCATCCAAATATCCTTTTCACATTAAGAACTTAATTATTCAATGCAATAACTTATATTCAGTTCCGTAAAGGGTGGATAATTTAATCAAACGCCACTTTAGGCGGTGGCTAAAGTAGAATGCTATTAATACAGGTAAAACTACTTTTATTTACTCTTAGTATTTATTATACAGGTCTTGTAAAGTTCCAATATAACTACATTGGATTGGCTGCATTGGCAGATTATCACATCTTAAGTTTATTAAAGGATGTTTAATTCATTCAATATCCTTGACTTTAGGAAGTGAACTGAAATAGAATACTCATTTGAAGTAAATTACTTTGGGTTACTCTTAGTAGGTAGTAAATTAGGTAGTTAATTATCCCTGTTAATCATTGAATCAATTACATTTAGAAGTTATCTTTTACTCACTTTAATAAGTATAAATTAGACTGTACTAGGTATTAGTCTGATTGATTAGATTGTTCCCATCAAATATTTCTATGTTTCATATTATTAGAAGTAAGTACTTGCATATCTTATGAGGTCTATTCAAATGGTATTAGTAGACCATTGTCAGGCTAATTAGCTGGTTGTTATCAATCAATTATTTCTATGTTTCAGATTATTAGAAGCTCATAGCTTGCAATGTCTTCTTTCAACGACTTATCCTAGGTTCTAAACTGGTTTTAGTTGTTCAGTTTGTATCAGCTTATTTTTGCTAAGGTATCGGATGTAAAACTTTAACACCTTGAAGAGTGTAGCGATATGAGATCGTATTGCATCCCAGGGAAAGCTAAAAAATGCCTGTTTGGTCATTTCAGCATTAGAAATCAAACATCACAGTACGGCTAAGCTTATTTGCTATAACTTTTTAGTATTTTTCTTGTAATAGGAAACCAGTCTAGACTTTTAGGTATTCCAAGTAATGATGGTACAATATTATCATACTTCTGTTAATTATTTAAAATGAATAATTAATTGGTAACAACTTTAGGAAAACAATTAGAATTTTATCGCCCTGCGGTAACAGATTACTTGCCTAGCTAGGACCCACATCACTTCATCATAATTTTATTTAGCGCCGTAACTTAATTATCCCTACCTTATTAGTCTGAATTAATAACTAACCATATATATTTCCGCCTACCTATAGATTCCTACAACTTTCCTCACTTGAAAATGCCTATATTTTGTCGAACTAACAGTCCCTTTTTTGTGTACCTTGCAATCTAGGCCAAGCCTCATTTAATTTAATTCGTGGTGTGTTGTGAGAGTCGCATTGCCCCTGAAAGCAACTAACTCCTAAATGTTCTATCAGTCGAGCCAGTATACTCAGTGTGTTATTTTCCTATCACTACACTGTATGTATGGAGGTAGACTCGAGATTGGACTGGGTCATACGTGTCTACCTCCAGCTAAATGGTGTCTGACCTATCTTCAACTTTCACTAGGGAGACAACTGTCTCTCCCCCATTACTCCGTCGAAGATAGTGTATTGTTTAGCGTAATGATGTAAAACGCCGATCTTATTAAATACAATCAAAGATCATCCAGACCGAAGTCTGTTGAAAGGTACATAGGTTTTTGTTGCCACCGTGATTCGTTTCCGCCGATGTACCCCAGAATACTTCATTCCGTTAACGGATTCGAGTTGCGATCGCAATAGTTTACTTTATTAATAACTTTCAATTTCACAAATCTTAATTAATATCGCAGCTCGAATATCACTTAGCGCACTATCAAAGCTCGGACACTATTTTTCCCGTATGAGTCGTACCGCACTCTTAAGTTGGACCGCACCGCCGATGTCCCAAAATTGAATGTCCGCTAATTTTCCCAAGCATCTTAACTTTCCCGCCACGCGCGCCTAAGATTTGCCCGCGCGAGTCCGCTTTTCTTCCCTTCAACCAATCGCTAGCCGTTTCCCCGATGCCCCCCCGCCTTCGCGTCGCGCCACGTGGAGCTATCATCCGACCTCTCTGTCTGTCTTTTTCTCAACCTCTCGCTCGCTCATTGCCGCTTTCGCCGCGCAATTCTAAAATTTTTCCATAATCTAACCAAATCTCGTCAGATAGCCAATATTACATCTTTGAATATCTAAATGTAGCCTTCTATTAACAATTCCCTCTCAATAATCATCCACTTAAGCCAATAATCCTGTATTTTGTGAAATTATAAAAAGTTCCGTATTCCGACCATAGGTGGCGCCCGCCCGTAGGTGAACCACTTTGCCGACCCCCAAAGCCCCGCGAAATTCAAAATAAAAATAAAGTCCTAGTCAACCTAGCAACCTTACGCGAAGCCCAAATAAATGACTTCCGCTAGACGCCGCCTATGTCGCAAGGGACGCGCAGAGCAGTCCCCGCGAAATTCAAAATAAAGAAGTCAAACTAGCAACCTTATGCGAAGCTTACGTAAATAACTTCCGCTAGACGCCGCCTATGTCGCAAGGGACGCGCAGAGCAGTCCCCGCGAAATTCAAACTAAAGATAAAGCGCTAGACCATTGACCATTATTCTGAACTAGTTTATTATTCCCTTTTCATGCTTATTATTATTGGCGCTACGCATTAATATTTATTTTAGTGCTACTCCCATGCATTCCTTACTAACGGACGGATACCATTCATTCTGTACCGTTACAGTCTCCAGCTCGCACACAGTTTTATGATCGTAGTTTCAACAGTATTTGAGTGTGATGGTTAGTTTTTTTTGTTCCTAGTGCACAAATTATGCACAAAATTTCTAGCTATAGTCCAAAACCCTAACCTCACTGGTTTGTCTTAACGGGCGTGTGCGAGCTGGTGACACGTGTCTCCAGCTTACACACATAAAACAACTCATAGTAACGAAGTTGTGGTGGCACAAAAATTAGGACTGAAACGTTTGATTGCACATAATATGCACAAAAATATGGCATGCTTAGAATTTCTCTATGTCGAATGAGGAAGCTGTAGACATGGACACCAGTGGCGACCATAATCCGCTCAGAGAAAAGTTGTCTAGCTGAGCACCCCATGCGAGATCTGATGCATCGGTTGTTAGAAAGTGCATGGGAGGAGGAGGGTGCAACATTGTTGATGAATGACAATTTTTGAGCCACCATTTGAGTTCTGCTTGAACCAATTGTGGAAGCACAAATGATTTCGTTGGATGAACTAACTGGGAGTTCATAAATCTCAGGAGGTGACGATGATGTAGTCTCCCTCGAGGGACCACAAAACTGGCAAAATTTAAGAGACCTACAAGACTCTGTATTTCTTTGAGCTTCACTTGTTTTTGATTTAAAATTTGACAAACCTTTTTTGTGATATTTGTAACTTTCTCTATTGGCAGTGACTTTAGGTTGTCCCATGTTCTCCATAGGATCCCCAAGTACATTAGGCTCTTTTGTGGGAACGTTACCGACTTTTCTAGATTCACGCACCATCCTAGAGTGTGGAAAATATTTAGGGTCATTTGGACGTGTTTTTGAAGAGTGACAGGGTCTTGATGAACTATCAAATAGTCGTCCAAGTACACAAGAATGCGTACATTGCGTTGCCGCAGGATTTGTGCAACCCAATTGCTGAGAATCGAGAAGGTTTTGGGAGCCGTGCTTAAACCATTTGCGTGTGGTGTGAGGGCCACTTCGTTAAAACTCTTTGAAAATGTGCTTAGGATTTAGTGAACATTCCCAAAGAATTGTGAAAGTTGGAATCAGATTTTGTGAAAGTCAAATAAGCGAGCTATGGACTGTATAGTTGGGCCCTCAGTTCTCACATAGAGGATTGAGGGCCCACCTGTACCGGATAAACTATGGACACTACAGAAAAAGTCTTTATGCCAAAATCTAAGGTAATGCCAAACAAAATTTGTGGAAACAAGCTGTTACTGGAAAACATTGTCCTATTTTGTAAATAGTCGTTCAAAATGGGCCCTCAATACGTGTACATGTCTACAGCTTCCTCATTCGATATAGAGAAATTCTAAACATGCCATATTTTTGTGCATATTATGTGCAATCAAACGTTTCAGTCCTAATTTTTGTGCCACCACAACTTAGTTACTATGAGTTGTTTTATGTGTGTAAGCTGGAGACACGTGTCACCAGCTCGCACACGCCCGTTAAGACAAACCAGTGAGGTTAGGGTTTTGGACTATAGCTAGAAATTTTGTGCATAATTTGTGCACTAGGAACAAAAAAAACTAACCATCACACTCAAATACTGTTGAAACTACGATCATAAAACTGTGTGCGAGCTGGAGACACGGGTCTCCAGCTCGCACAGCTGTATCTTCGTAATTGTTCAAGCTACGGTTATGAATTATACATCAAAATTTTGTGCAGAATTTGTGCATAAGGCACAAAAAATTTCAAAACTTTAACTCAAAAGGTTTTTGAGCTACGAACCGATAAGTATGTGTAAGCTGGTGACACGTAACACGGGCTAACACATGGTGAATTATTGTAACTGTATAAGATAGTGCTTCGTTTTAAAGATCAAATAATACGTTATAATTTGTGCACACACGAGGCAAAATTTCAAATCTCTGGGCCTCTTACTTTATAAATTATAAGCCAAAAACTGTTTTCCCGCCAAAAAATTCAAAATAATGGCTCGGAAGCGGCTAAGCGCGCCGTTGCCGTTCCGTGCGCTACACTATTGCCACTTTTGGACTAGGAGCCGTCTGTTAAAGCGATGCGCGACGCGACTAATTTAGTTTTACTATAGGCAGGTACCTAATAACTTACCCTACTTTTTATTTTAGATATCTCACACACGAATGTCTTAGTTATTTTTTGTTGTTGAGACAATTAAATAATTAGATTTGGCATAATGATAAACATTATTGAGGAGTGCAGAACGACAACATGGTTGAATACTTGAGCCTAATTCGATAAAGAACGGATGCTTTCCAGCAAACTAATCGCTATCGACCGTCACAGAATAAATTTTAACCATTGAAAGTAATTTATTTTAATATTAGATTGTATTACTTCCCATGGTTAAATGTAAATAAATAAATAAAATTAAATGTACTCTATGGTGATCGATGACTTTGCGATTAGTCTGCTGGGGCATCCCAATGTAATGCTAGGGCCACATTATCGCGCTAGCGCGAAGATTTGCGTTTTCGAGACACGTCTGGCCAAACACTTCGCCTTAGCGCGTTGTATCATGGCGTTGACGCGCCGCGCTGTTGGTAAATTGCCGCACATCAAGGATTTTGTCGCGATAATGTTCGTGCGGCCACATTTCCTTCGCACACTTTAGTTGACTGCTAGACAACTAGAGGTGTGAACGTGTTGCAAATACGACTATCGATATTATTCTGTTTCGATAATTATGGATTGGAGTAATGATAAAGTATTAAAAGTTTTACAATATTACGAATTAATAATTTATAAAAATAATAAAGATGCAATAAATAGTAATTATTTGCTGACATGTAATAAAGCCCAATCACCTCTTCCATTTTTTCCGATAAAATTAGGAGTAGGCGATACAAATCGTATAAGGTTACTGAAACGTATTTATTGCATCAATATCGTCAAATCCGATATCGATGCGTTCTGAAACTATACCTATTTTGGAAAACACTATATCGCGTCAGGAATGCGGTGTGCGTTGTGATCACTATATTGTACGTGATCGAATTCAAGAATATTGTACCGTATCCCTGATATTTATTGAGATATCATTAATCTGTAGTTTTTAACAAACAAATGTGCTTGTAAAAGTTTAATAAAATAAAATTATTATAAACGTTCGATGCGTTCTGAAACTATATAGTGGAAAAAAACACGATGTTGCATGAATTTTTAATAGTCCGTAGATATGGTCGATACTGTTATCACCGATATTAAATTTATGTAGCTATAGTTTAACACTTTGCAAGCGGGCATTTTATTACGCGCATCTTCCTGTGCGCCGGCCTTTTTCGTCATTATTGTAAATTCTATAGAAAAAGAACTATAATAAAAATTAATTTAATTGTGTTCTATCTAATCGTTCTGCTGCTTACCTATACTAACCTCCAGTTATGGCTTTTTTATGTAGATGTTGTCCATCCGCAGTAGATCACCTAGATTCAATAGTAGGCGTACCTTTGTTATCTTATGAGTAAGTACCTAAAGTTATTTTCAAATGCTAGTAAGTAGGTAGATGTTTTAATTTTTTTATGTACCTATTTCAAACCCAATCCACAGATAACGAAAAAAAAGATACTTTTATTATTTTTAATAAAGCTATATCAAATTTTTATTTTACCAGTAGTAAGTAATTCTTACTTTTTCTATTTACAAGTTAAAAAGTTTGCAAGTTACCAATTCTTCTAAACGATGAAAGATTTATCACTCAACGGACAGACGGTGCACAACGACTGTTTGAGATACACTCATATGAAAGAGTTATCAAACAGCAACGTCTGCTACGGACATGTCAAGCCTCGAATACTGATTGGGGCAGACAATTGGCATCTCATAGTCACACGAAGATTGCTACAGGGCAAGCGAGACGAACCGATCGCATCGCTCACGAAGCTGGGGTGGGTAATACACGGATCAGCGCCACGGTCAAGCGTGCTGATGGAGAGTAATACGGCTGCGGTGTTATACGTAAACACGCCGCAGTGCGCGACGATCTCGCGCACTCTTTTACCCGACAACGAACTCCATGCTATGGTAAAGAAGCACTTCGAAATTGACTCACTGGGAATAACAAAGAAGGAGCGAGTGAGCCCTAGTGATGCACGCGCCATGGAATCGTTTAGAACGACGACAAAGAAAGTCAACGGGAAATACGAAGTTAGATTACCGTGGCGACGTGATGACGTCACGCTGCCGCCAAGTTACGAGTCAGCATTGAGACGATTGAAATCCATAGAACGGAAGATGGACAAGTCTGACGAATTCAAACGAGCTTATACGAATCAAATAGAGAATCTATTTGATAAACACTATGCCGAGGAAAGTAGCGAGAGCGATTTGATGAGCCCGCATTTATGGTACTTACCTCACTTCGCCGTAACAAATCCGAATAAGCCCGGAAAACTACGAGTTGTCTTTGACGCGGCCGCCGAAGCAAACGGAGTTTGTCTGAATGACGAGCTTTTGGAGGGTCCCGACTTACTACGCGACCTGGCGGGCCTGCTACTACGATTTCGCGAACGAGCTATCGCAATTACGGCCGACATCCGGGAGATGTTTCTTCAAGTTAAGATATTTAAAGGTGACCAACCCGCTCAGATGTTCCTATGGAGGGGCGCCGACCGAACGAAGCCACCTACACGCTACAAGATGACGTCAATGATATTCGGAGCT
This sequence comes from Scoparia ambigualis, assembly GCA_963921215.1. Taxonomy (NCBI): domain Eukaryota; kingdom Metazoa; phylum Arthropoda; class Insecta; order Lepidoptera; family Crambidae; genus Scoparia; species Scoparia ambigualis. The sequence continues at coordinate 23,849,960 of OY992523.1, forward strand.
AAGAGTTCACCTTTCTTAGCGCACAGCGTGAGAGATTTGAACGCTGAAACGCACGCTGCTGAGTATCCGCGCGCATACGAGGCAATTACGAGAAACCATTATATGGACGACTACGTCGACTGCTACGACACCGAGCAAGAAGCGATTGAAACGATAAAGGAGGTCGCGAAGGTTCACGCGCAGGCAGGATTCACGCTGGCCGGTTATAACTCTAACGGACCGTGCGTGTTGCGTGAGCTGCCAGCAGAAAGCCGTGACACATCACCTCGACAGCTCGGCGCTAGTCTTCAGCAATGTGGCAGAACGCTCGGTTTACTATGGGACGCTGCTACAGACGAGTTGGCGTTTAACACCGAGATGGTTCGCGTGCACGACGACGTGAAGCAAATGAGGCGCGCTCCTACTAAACGAGAGGCGCTGAGTGCGGTTATGTCAATATTTGACCCACTCGGACTGTTGAGTTATTATACTATACGAGCGAAGATCATCTTACAAGGCATATGGCGGTTAAAAATAGAATGGGACGAGGTCTTACCCGATTACGAGGCCGGCGAGTTCCATGAATGGTTGAACGGATTGAGGGCATTACGTAGTCTGCGTCTACCCCGGCGTCTACACACGGGGGGAGTGACGAGAAAGCAACTACATGTTTTTTGTGACGCCAGCGAAGTTGCTTACGGCGTTGCAGTATATTGGAGAATGAAGGGTGAAAATGGCGAAATACAAGTCGCACTCGCCGCTGCTAAGGCCAGAGTGGCACCGATAAAGCAACAAAGTATTCCGAGAATGGAGTTGCAAGCGGCGTTGATAGCTACGCGACTAGCGAGCTCAGTATTGAATGAACAAAGATGGCAACCTGAGAGAGTCGTATATTGGACCGATTCACAAACAGTGTTGAAATGGATAAATAACGACACGGTGCGTTACACCCCCTATGTAGCGCACCGCTTAACTGAGATCACAGAAACGACGATGCCGTCACAATGGCGATGGGTCCCTACGGCTCACAATGTCGCGGACGACGTAACGCGCGGCAGTGAGATTATGAAAACGAAGAATGATCGGTGGTTTGTCGGACCGGCATTTTTATACGAAAACGAAACCGAATGGCCTACGAGTGACGTCATCAACAACGAACACAGCGCGGAGAGTGAACACTGCGTGACGCACACGCACACGTGGCAGAGTGATAGTAGCGTAGTGCCAGACGCTAAACGCTTCTCTTCCTACGAGCGTTTAGTTAGAACGATGGCGAACGTGCTACTATTCACTCAGAGATGCCGCCGCCGCGCTAGTAACATGACACTTGAACATATCAACGAGGCCGAGCGCCTACTAACCATTGAATCGCAACGAGAGAGCTTCGCAGACGACATCGACCGCCTCAAAGCATCCCGCAAACTACGCGCGGGCAGCAGACTACGACGACTCGACGTGTTCATCGACGAAGGCGGAGTATTACGAGCAAGAGGGCGAATAAGGGCAGCGGGTGTGTCTGCCCCCGCTACTACGCCCGTAATACTGGACGGCAGCCACCCGTATGCGCGGTTGCTACTTAAACGTGAGCACCGTCGCGCCCACCACTCGCACAATGAGCGCGTCGTCAACGAAATAAGGCAACGATACTGGGTTCTACGATTGAGGCCGGCTGTGAGATCCGTGGCGTTCAATTGTGCATTTTGTAAAGTGAGAAAGACGCTACCTACGACGCCGGTGCACGGCGACTTACCAAAAGCACGTATGGAAGCTTTTGTACGGCCTTTTACGAACTGTGGCCTAGATTATTTTGGCCCGATGACTGTGACTATCGGCCGGCGCCATGAGAAACGATGGGGGGCGCTATTCACATGCCTCACTACGCGAGCTGTGCATATTGAACTTACGGCGAGCTTATCTACCGACTCAGCGATTATGGCTCTAAGACGAATGGCGGCCAGGAGGGGATGGCCCCACGTTATATATAGTGACAACGCTACGAATTTTAAAGGCGCGGACCGAGAATTAAAGGCCGCATACGAAGAATGGGAGCCAGCGCTACGAGAATACGCGCTAACGCAACGCACAGAGTGGCGTTACATTTCGCCAGGCGCGCCACACCAAGGCGGCGCATGGGAACGGCTGGTGAGAACAGTCAAAACGGCGCTGCGCACTACGCTCAACGAGAAGTCACCGCGTGAAGAAGTACTTATGACGCTACTAGCCGAAGCCGAGCACACTGTCAACGCTCGGCCTCTAACACACGTCCCTGTGAGCATCGACGACCCGGAAGCGCTGACACCCAATCACTTCCTTTTGGGTAGCTCGAGCGGCCTGCCCACCACTGGGCCGTGCGAGCGCGCCGACCGAAACACATGGCGGGCGGCGCAGGCGCTGGCGGACGAGTACTGGCGACGCTGGCTGCGCGAGTATCTACCACTACTCATACCGCGCGGCGGCACGCGCGACTCCGAGCGACGCAACGTACGAGAGGGCGACGTGGTCATAATTGTGGATAACACACTACCCCGCAATGTATGGCCTAGAGGCGTCGTCACGAAGACATTTCCTGGACCTGACAACGAAGTACGCAACGTAGAGGTGCGCACCAAAGGCGGCACGTTCCGACGACCGACGACGAGACTGGCTGTCCTGCCGATGGAGTGAAGAGGCTACGCGGATGCTGCGCCGGGGGGAGCCTGTTACGGACAGAAGTCTCGACTTTATGATATTATATAGTTAGATATAATACGGCTAAATTTAGGTATGTGTATTTGCATAAGTAGATTAAGTCTCATATGTGTAAAGGTTTTTTGATAATAAATAATTAATTTTTTGCGTTTCATTTTAACAAAAGGTAAAAGTTATTAAACAGGTAATGGTTTTGACAAGGTAAGGGCCAGGTATACGTGCCCAGGGGCCTTACGCCTCTCTAAGGTAATTAAAGTTAGGAAAGTAAGAGATTAGTTTTCGTAATTATAGGTTTCTATTGTTAGGAATATCTATCAATGTAATTAAGAAAATAAATAAGTAGGGTATCCAGATTACGAGTGATACCGTAGGGTAGGTAATAAATTTAAGATAAAAAGAGAAGTCCGAACGAAAGGGACAGCTGCACAAATTACGACGGTTCATGTGGGTAGTTAGTTATGGTAAAATGTAAAACTGCCCACATGAGCCGGCAGCTGTCCCACAAGGCTGCTAGTTGCCAACCCATAATGTGTTTAAGTCACGGCCGGTCAGAGCAGAATTTGTAAGCTCTCCGGACCCCACCTTGAAGAATAAAGAAGCACTAATCAAGAACCGAGTTTTATTGAAGAACATACAGTCCACATCGAAGCACAACGGCTAAACTGTTCGGCGACTACACCCGTCGGGAACACTTTTATTTATTAAGAAGAGGCGAGGAAAACTAAGCACACAGCTATCTCGTCAGTTTTTGAGTAATTTCGTGAAAATCTATAATTTCTTTACATGTGTTTGAGTACATTTATCTAACTGTAAATCATTTTATGGTCCTTATTAAAACTGGAAAAATCAATTTTCGATTTTCTAATTTGAAATATCGATTCATTGGATCGATTTAGTACTACATATCGATCCAATTAATCGATTTTTTTTGGTTCCGTTAAATGGATTTTTCGATTAATCGATCTCAGATCGCCTATATAACATGAGGGTAAAACGATTTTATTGTCACCCTACCCACTACATAACCACATGAGTAAAGATACCGTTTCTTTACTCATGTGACATAACTAAGTTGATTTCGGTATCTATTAAGATTTGTAGTTTTATCGTAATTCTTAGTAGTAACAAACAACATCAATTTGATGCACAATTTTTTTCACGAAAAGAGATAATTTTGTCTTGTCTTATCTTACATAGGTTAAGCGTAAGAAAATGTAAACAAAAGAAATGGAGGGTCGAGGGCCCGAATTTTAACAAGGTCATAACTTTCAAACTACAAGAAGTGGTGACCTGATCTTGCTTTCACAAATTTTCACAAATTATTTAGTAGCATATAGGATAAGCAAACAGTAGCTGTAAGTTAATGGTTTCATTTTAATTGCGAAATAAACTTGAACGTGTATGAGTATTGAGGGCCCATTTTGAACGACTATTTACAAAATAGGACAATGTTTTCCAGTAACAGCTTGTTTCCACAAATTTTGTTTGGCATTACCTTAGATTTTGGCATAAAGACTTTTTCTGTAGTGTCCATAGTTTATCCGGTACAGGTGGGCCCTCAATCCTCTATGTGAGAACTGAGGGCCCAACTATACAGTCCATAGCTCGCTTATTTGACTTTCACAAAATCTGATTCCAACTTTCACAATTCTTTGGGAATGTTCACTAAATCCTAAGCACATTTTCAAAGAGTTTTAACGAAGTGGCCCTCACACCACACGTAAATGCTTAAACCTAATGGGAGGCAGGTCATTTCGAGCAGTTCTTTGTCGTAAATTAAGCGTAAAAAGCGACGGTGTGATTGCGCAACTTTGACATGAAAATAAGCCTGACTCAAATCTATTTTGCACATCCAATCTCTCTGCTGCAGGAAATCGGGAACACGATGTATATTTACTAAGTGAAAATCTTCGGCTTTTACAAATTCGTTCAACGCTTTTAGGTTGAATATTGGGCGAAGAGAGCCGTCGCTTTTTGGTACGAGGAAGAGAGGTGAAATGAAACTGGGAGAAACCTGAACCGGTTGTAAGATTCCTTGATGTTTCATTTTTTGGATTATTGCAGTCATTTCTTCCGACACGCGAGTGCAGAAGTGGTTGTTTGCTTTTGGCATGTACAAGGGAGGTTTCTTGACAAATGGTATGCGATAGCCTTTTATTAATTCTAATATTATTTCTGGTGCTCCCAATTCCCTCCACTTCTCTATGTGACGTGTTAACTGCCCGGCTTGGAACGACCTCGAGTCATTGTTCAAAATGTTTGGATTGACCCCTAGTGACATAAGAGGAAGATCCTCGACCTCTTCCCCCTCTCTGTGACCCACGAGGCCTCGAGCCTCGGTATTGAAATGAATCTGAATTGTGCCCCGTAATATTATGATTGTAATGTGGATTCATATGGTGGCCACCACCCCTCGAGGGTGGTGCACGATAGTGCATAGGTCTAGAAGAGCCTGATGCATTGAATGGATACCGAGCACCACTTATTTCTGTAATATGTTTCTTGTGGCCGGCACTTCTTGTAGGTTGATAGGTTCTGTAAGCTCCCTTCTGAATGTTTTCAGATTTAAGAGGCCAAAAGGTTTTACGAACGCCACCTGCTTTTTCCAAAGTGCTTGAAAAGGCATTTGTCTCAAAAAGGTGTGTGACTGAGGGTGGTATTTTACTAAGTAAAACTTTAACAGTGGGGTCTTTTATGTGTTTAATTATAGCATCTCTTCTTACTTCTATAGCTTCGGATCTATGACCGCATACTAGTTGTAAAAGGTCGTTCGAAATTTTATGAGATTTACCATTTACAAATAATTCCTCAATTTTATTGCCCAATTTATTCATACTACTAGAACTTGAATTAGCCTAAGTAAGCAAGTCACGTATACTTTATTGTAAGGCTTCTTTTTGTTGAAGGATACAAAATGATATAGCTGCATAAGCTTTATCAGCTTTTGCCGATTGTGTTGTGACATCGTAGGATTTTATTTCTGGGTTAGATTCAAGATCTACAAAGCCTGGAGCATAATTGTACAGCTTTTGAGTATCGGCATACCTAATTTCGGACCAGGATGGATTACCGAAACGTTGAATTTCGTTTAACATCTTAATAAAGTTTTCAGGTGTCTTAGGCACTGAAGGTTCCTTTAACTTTGTCTCAATGTCAAATGTAAATTGAGAATAAACAGGGGTATCCTGAACATCTGGCAAGTATTCGTTACCAGCAATATCATTATAAAGCTCGCCACTTATTGCTGAATAAACAGATAAGCGATCTGTATCCATATTATTGTTATAATGAGGTGGCTGAGTAAAAAGGTTACGTAACTCACTGATTTCCTTGGACACCTGGTCTCGCCATTCCTGTATCCTAGTATGCCGACTTCTCTTACTTTTCTTATTTCGGCGGCGACGAGACTTCTTGTGCTTAGAGCCTGCAGTGGAACTCGAACTGGAGCTGCTAGAAGAGCTGCTACTGCTGGTGCCATTATTGCGGGCCCGCTTGCGGCGCTCCGTACTTGGACCAGCTTCAGGCATTTCTTCCGCAGGGGCACATTGATAGCACTCATTCTGTAAATAACCGTACATTAAAATATGTCCGCTTATTATGTTACACTTGTTACATACGATTTAAAAGTAAAAAAGGAAAATCACATACGTAATACTAGTATCGAACGGAAAATCCGTTATATAAATTACATTTCATAATCTATGTCAAGCATTAACATGGCTTATACCACGTTAAAGATTTTTCTTTTGAAGGTAGAATTTTTTCCGTTTTAAGTACGTAAATCAGCATACAGCGCGAGACTTCGTCGAGTCAACATCGTTTGAGTTAGCTCCCGTTATAAAATTCAAAATTACATTTAAATACTTGTAAGTTAGAGTGCTAAATTATATACACGTGAAGCTGTGTTTATAGGCTGTGCAAATGTGCTATTAGTTTCGTCACTTAATCACCGTGGTTCAAATAAATAGAAGAAACAATCACTGTAAACAGTAATCAGCTGTTTCGTCGCCGGAGCGTCTGTTCGTGCAAGGACGCGTAGCCAAGGCCGGTCATTGACCCTGCCTTGAAGTGAAAGGCGCCTCCGCGCTCGCTCTTATCGGCGTGCGCGCACATCTTGCCGTCCTCGTCGCTCTGCTGCGCTGCGTCTGTGTGCTACCTGCCTACCTGTACCTGCTTGTTATCGTGAGTTTAACCGACACTGTTCGGTCCCGCTGTTATTTTGCTTGCCGATATCTCGTCTTTTAATTGCAATTATAGCTAAGATGAACTGCTTTGCTTGTAAGAAAGTTATTAATAAAAATGAGCTAATGAAATGCGTGGCATGCGAAGGATCCTATCATTATCAATGTTTAAGTTACTCAACCTCTTATTTTAAAACAAATATTAAGGAGTTACATCGCAAGTGGCGGTGCGATTCATGCGCAAATGTTACTCGCCGGACAAGGAATGATGATACTCCTGCCGGCTCGCCGTATACATTAACCTTTTCACCGCCAACGACTTCTATAGAAGTTCGAGATTTTCGTGCCCTCCACGCCAGGACTTCTATAGAAGTTCTTCATTATACCTACTTTGATAAAATACATTTACGATACATAAAACATTTGTTTCTTTTGTAATTTTGTAAGATGGACACAGCTGAAGCCCTATTTTTTATTTTCCTAGGCAAAACAGGCTTTTTTGAGTCTTAAAATGGATAAAAACAAAAACGTCTCAAATATTTTGATGTCCCGCACGCCAACGACTTCATATCAAGTAGGCCAGTGATGTGACGCGAAAGTTGCATTCACTACAATCCTCCATATTTACTATGTTTTATTCCATCCAAATGTTCATAAATTCTATGATTTAAAATAAATCCCGGTCAGGAAATAACGTATTACATAATACATTTTAAAATTAATGTACGTATCAAATCACTTTATTAAAATTAGTTAAGTTTACTGAGGATTTTCGATATTGCAACACCCATCTCTACGTAATGGCAAGATGTCAGTGCTACCTGCGCCACCGACTATATTTCAAGTTAGCTCGTGACGTCGTAAGCGCACAGGTGTCAAGGTCATCGTGTCATAGTGCTGGGCGTTACAAACAAAACAAACGTGTGCCGTGTTTTTTGCCCGGTTCGGGAAAAGTGCAAATGATGAGTGACAGTGAATGTTCTAATGAGTTGTTACGGATTTTACAAGGTGTGGAACCTGATTCAGAATTTGATTGCGAAACGGAAAATAGTAGTACTTCGGAAGAGGACGATAATGAGGTAAGTTTTAATCAGTAAATATTATCTTGTTTTATTGTTAGCTAATTATTAAAGTGCAAAGAAAACACAAGTTATCTTGATATGTGGATATAGTTATGTGCTAATTAAACTTAGGAAGATAATTAATTAAGTTGCGAATCGCGAATCACTTACAATACAATCTCGTTCACAAATTCATAAATACAGTAACTAACACAATACCTACTCAACTAAGTTCAATCAATATTGCACTGAATATCACTCGAATTTATTTAAACAGTTTCGATACGCTTGAGTTTTTAAATACCATATTATTTTATGTAGTACTGGTAGGTACCTATTACCTACTTACATGTTCTTTTTGAAAATAACTATTTTTTTACGGAGTGCGGCATTTACCTACGAATGCTCAAAAATCGACCGTCGCTGTATGATCAGAGGTAAGTTTTAGCTAGGAGGGCTGATTAGTTTGTGAGCTAACTGGACCGGACTTTAGACAACCCTTTTCCTTAAGAAATTTATCGTGCTACGAGCGCCAAAGACTTGATATGAAGTCAACGGACGACGTTATGAAATGAATAGTGAAGTGCCTATTATAATATATCTCTAGCAAGTATATGCATGTCTTTTTGTCTCTGATAATGGATTTTCATTTTTCTTACTAAAATTGTTCATAAAATAAAACCAACTACCATTATAATGTATCAGTGTTTATTTATATTTGTAAATTTAGATACAAACTTAAATTTACACGTAATTTTTTTTATTATCGATATGACGTTACCGCCATCCTTGCTTTCGTACTATAGAATTTGTTATACATATATACGTTGGCGTACAGCGGGACATCGCGTGCAGGATAGTTGGGCGGTGAAAAGGTTAAACAGCGCCTCTCACCAGATCAATATGTCGTGCGACGAGTCACTGATCGATAATTCTTTAGTTCCTATTGAAACCAGTAAGGAGCATGAATGCGCAACGGATGTCGAAGCCACTCGCACCATGAGCCAGTTTAGTCAGCTGATTGACGCGAAACTAAATAGCATCAGAGCAACTCTCAGCATTGAAATGCAAGATAAAATTAAATCAGAAATAAAATCTGTGTCCGAGAAACTAAAACTAAACTTTACAAAGACTACCGATTTTTTGTGCAATGAACAAGCCGACATTAACAAAAAGCTTGAACTGGCCAACGCGAAAGTCGTCAAACTCGAATCTGAAAAAGACCGACTTCAGTCCTGTATCACTAAACTTGAGCTACGGCTTGGTCAAACAGAAAAAATATCAAGAAGTTGCAACCTTGAGCTCCAGTGTATACCTGAGCGCCGCAACGAGAACTTTGTGGCTATGTTTAAAAAATTATGTGAGCTTATGAAATACCCAGTAACAAACAGTGACATACGTTCGTGTCGTCGCGTCGCTAAGTTGAATCCTACCTCAGCTAGACCTCGCAATATACTTGTGACCCTACCGTCAGAACGTTACCGTGACGCCATCATGTCCGGTGTTAAGAGGTACAACAAAAGCAATCCGAAAGACCTTTTGTGCTCAGCGCATGTTGGTGTTCCTGGAGACAAATGCGCAGTCTTTCTAGGTGAGCACCTTTCGATAGAATGTAAGGAGCTGCATGCGGCGGCTCGTAGAATGGCGAAAGAAAAGAAATATCAGTTTGTCTGGGTTAAGTACAGTCGTGTGTATGTTAGGAAGAATGACACTTCACCCGCTATTTATGTGAAAGACATGGCTAGTCTAAATAAGATAAGATAAGATAATTTATTGCTGTATAAAAACTTAGCCTAGATACAAAAGACTTATGTTAAGAAATTAGGGTTAGTGTATATTATAATAATATGTAATACCTAAGCTAAGCAAACAATATTGCCTGTGTATTAGGTATCTATGCATAAAACTAGGTTAGTGCTTTTTAGACAATAAATCATTTACACATTAGCTAAACTATAAAATATACGGAAATAGAAAGTACAATTATAATATTAAATATTGCTCTACTTAATCAACATTTCTATCACTCGGTGTTCACGATTACGTAATAACTAATAGTAAGTTCTCTGTGTCATCAAATGTTTTACCTTTTAACCACTCTTGTACGGTTTTTTTACATTTTACTTTGGTCATGGAGTAAATACATAGAGACAAGTTTATTCTGTTATACAAAAAATTACCCAGGTGACAGAAGAATCTGTGAGAGTTTGATCTTCTAAATGGTTCAGTAGAGCATACAATATCTGCACGTCTTCGGCTGGTTTCGAGCGCAGGGTCATAGAGCATTATTGAGTGCTTTTTAGTAATTGTTAGTAAAATAAACAGCTGGCGTACAGATAGGATATCGCATTTAGTAAGGAGCTCTGCCGTCGGGAAGCGTATTGGTCGGAAAGTGCTGACTTTTAGAACTGCTCTCTGTGCTCTTTCTAAGTTTATCATAATAGTTTTGTGTGCACCGCCCCATGATGTAATACAGTATACAAATAATGACTGACAAAGTGTAAGATATATTGATTTTAGTAGACTAGCACATGCAATGTGACGAAGATTTTTAAAGACATAGATTAACTTTCTAACTCTAGATGTAAGTGCTTCAATATGTGGTGTAATGGCGTTGGGACGGAGACCCGAAATGAAACAATGTCTTGCGTTGAATCAATAATTCTTTATCCTCTAGTGTATCATCTTAAATACTAATTAACATCACATCTATACGTGACTAGAGGAAGGACGCCTTGTCAATCAGGAAGACCTTAATTATCACGTACTATTGAGTACGTGCTGATAGTGTAATTCACTATATCACACCTCCCCTGAAAAGGCTAGGCATCCCTTCCCTGAAAAGTAAACTCTTATTTTCTAAATATCTTAGTCCTATTCTTATGAACTATATATTCTTTATTATTCTTTAATATTTTTACATTAGTACCTAGCTCTTCTAAAACTTCAAATGGACCTAAATACAAGTCATTCAATTTATTATAATTTTCATTCTTATACAAGAGTAGATCACCTTTTTTGTAGTGTACTTCCTTACAATCTAAATCATAATTAGTTTTTCTACTTTGTTTTGATATTAATAAGTTGTTCCTGGCATCATTATGAGCTTTTTGCAATCTAAATTTTAACTCCGATGGATAATTGTCGTATACATATAAGGGATCAACTTTACTAACTAAATTACTAGGTACGTTACATGTTTTCCCAAAAACTAGTTCATAAGGGGAGTATTTGGTACTAGTATTTACAGAATTATTATAAGCAAAGCACCAATATGGTATCCAGGTACTCCAATTTGCCGACTGATTCTGTGTTTGTATTCTCAAGTAACATCCGAGATGTTTGTGCCAGTTTTCTAGCGAACCTATACTCTCATGATGATAGGGTGTTGAATTTAACTTATCAATATTTAGCAATTTACATACTGTTTCTAACGTGGAATTAATAAATTCCGTTCCACAGTCAGTCGCAATAACCCTGGGAGTACCATATCGTAAAATAAAATTTTCAGTAAAAACCCTAGCAACGGTTTCAGCTGACTTATCAAGTATTGGGTAAGCTTCTACAAACTTTGTCAATTCGCATTGTATTGTTAATATGTATTTATTACCCAAATTATCGACCTCCAACGGCCCCACAATATCTAAATATAATTTTTCAAAAGAAGTAGATGCTGTAGTGGTTATTACCATTTTCTCCTTATTATTTTTATTACAAAATTTCTGCTTTTGGCAATCTTTACAGCGAGTCACATATTCAGTTATGTCTTTTTGCATATTACTCCAAAAATATTTTTTTCGAATATTCTTAGTCATTTTATTTATGCCTACATGACCACTTGTCGGCAATAAATGATAATCATTTAGTATAACACGTATCAAGTCTTTATTTGTAACATGTTCAACTTGGTTATTAATAATACATAACCGCGGTAATTCTTTATGTTTCATGAAAGTTTGGGTCAAAATTTTAATAAACTTTTTATTAAACCCATTTTTAATCACAACGACTTCTACAATATTATATTTTTTACATAATGCACTCAGTTCTCCTATCGTTGCGTCTCGGCGCGCCTCCGTTAGTAGAGATTCCTGATTTATGTAAATAGTAGAGTCACTAAATAACATATCACCCGTCTGTGAGACGTATCTTTTCTTTTTCCTCAACTTCACGAAGTTTTCATACGAACAAATATCTAACCTTACATCATTTTGTGATTTCTGCATAATATCTACCACTCTTGGTTGCCTATGATCAACAGGGGGCTCAACCCTGCTACTTCCAGAGGTAGCGGGTTCATTATTTTGCTCCATGGTTCTTTTCATTGAACGGGTTAATACCCCCAAAAAATTTGAATTTAGATTTTTTAACTCGTCTGATGTTATAATGACTCTCGATAAGGCATCTGCCGTTACATTTTCGGAACCTTTTATGTATTCAATATCGAAATCATATTCTTCTAAACAAAGTCTAAACTTAGTTAAACGGCTACTAGGATCTTTTATGCTAAATAAATGAACCAATGGTCTATGATCTGTTAATATTTTAAATTTTCGTCCGTATAAATATGGTCGAAAATGTTTTATAGCCCACACTACCCCTAATAACTCTTTATGAATGGTTGGGTAGTTTATTTCTGAACTGTTTAATTGTCTGCTTGCATAAGCTACGGGCTTATTATTTCCATTTGATAATACAGCCCCCAAGGCTACCCCTGACGCATCGGTTTGCAACCGGAAAACATTATCTTTTCCAAAATCTGGATAATCTAAGACAGGAAATGAACTAAGTGACTTTTTTAAGGTCTGAAATGCCACGTCACATTCTTCCGTCCACTGAAACTCGACATGTTTCTTACAAAGACGGTTTAGTGGGTACACTATTGTGGCAAAGTTTTTTATGAATTTCCTATAAAAGTTCGCAAAAGCCACAAAACGACGAATCTCATTTACATTTTTAGGTACTGGGAACTTTTCCAAGACCTCGATTTTACTGTTGTCTGGCAACACCCCGTTTGGCGTAATAACATGCCCTAAATAATTAATTTCTTTCCTCAAAAATTCGCACTTACAAGGGTTTAGTTTTAAATTAACTGACCTAAACCTCTCAAATACACTCATTAAATTTGTATTATGCTGCGATAGGCTTTTCCCGAAAACTATTACGTCATCGAGATATAGAAAACATATCTCGTAATTTAAACCCGATAGAGCCATAGACATAAGTTTAGAAAATACGCTAGGACTCGTTTTGAGACCCATAGGTAATCTTTTCAGTTGATATTGCTTATCAGCTGTAAAAGAAGTGAATTTCCTACATTCTGGTGATAACCCTAGCTGGTAATAACTAGAACTGAGGTCTAAATGAGAATAGTATAAGCATCCCGAAAGTGAGTCAATAATTTCTTGTATATTTGGTAACGGGAACTTTTCGTCTACTATTTTTTTATTTAAAAGTCTATAATCTATTACGATTCTCCACTTTTTTTCACCGCTACTGTCAGCTTTTTTCGGAAGTAATAATAATGGAGAAGACCATTCGCTGGTACACTCTTCGATAATATCTTCTTCTAACAATTTACCTACCTGTTTTATTAACTCAGCCTTCTGAGCGTGCGGTATTCTATACGGTTTGACATAAACAGGAGACGCGTCATTTTGCAGTTTAATATTGTACTCGTATAAGTTTGTAACGGATAGCTTATCACCCGGCATATGAAAGATATCTGCATATTTTGCACATATTTTCTCAATAGACCGTCTCTCTTCATCACCAAGATATGTTTTTAATTTAAGAAAATCGAATAGTTGTTTAACCCTCTCGACAGATTTTCCGTTTTCCGTATCAAAATAGCATACGAAATAATCCGAGTATTTTCTAATTTTCGGGCTAAAGTTATTTAATTTTACATCTTCTTCCCGTGTGTTTAAAAATCGCACCGGAATCTTTTTCCCGTCTCCTACTACCACGGCGCCTGCTACAAATACGCCTGCAATAACTTCCTCCGCTAAAATGACACATTCGCCCTTTATCTCTGACGAAACATATTTTACGACCTCACATCTCCCTGGAATAGTCGTTATTATGTTTTTACCTAAGCCTAATTCTAGACTTATCTTATCCTGTAATGTAACCAGCTTATTTTCATAGTTAATTTTACAACTATATTTTAATAAAAAATCTTCTCCTAAAATTCCATCATTTTTACAGTGGAAGTTGCTAAACACATAAAACTTATGCCTAAAATTATAATTGTTAACACATAAGTCTAGATAAACATAACCTATTGATACTAAATCCCCACATACTCCTTTAATCTTAATTTCATCCCTTACTAGCTTTGCGTCGCGGGACACGCTACGGAGTTTATTTAACCAATCTAACTTTAAAATTGAAATGCTTGCTCCTGTGTCTACTAATAGAGAAATTTGAGTTTGACTACAAGTAAAACAAACGTAATTACCACTACCATAACTACAAATATCCACCTCAGCGCTATTCAGAACGAAAAAAATCATCGCTATGATGTTCGTTCTGACGTATACTCTGACGTTCACTTTCGTTCTCGTCATTAGACTGTTCTGCTGAGTCAACTAAGAAATGTACATTCCTACGTTTATTATGAGGTGACGTAAACCTGGTGTTGCGCTGACCCTGAAACCTATTCGAGTTATAGTAGGCACGACCCCGACCTTGCTGACTCGTCGCGTTGTTGTTACGTGACTTATTATATTGTTGATGATAGTTTTTATTTATCTTTTCAAATCGCTGGTTCGAAACATAGTTAACATAATTGTTTATTGGTGGTTTCACTACCGAGTCTTCTTGTTCTAAGGCTATAGTTATTGCCTGCCTAACTGTGCTTACGGACCTAGACGTAACTATAATGCTTGTACGAGCATTGTTTAGGCCGTCAGCGAAACGCTTGATAGCCATTTTTTCATTAATCGGCTTTAATAAATTATATGCCGACTCGTCTCCATTAGCCTGTGCTGTACTTAAATCGTTGGACATTTTTTCGATTTCACTACCAAACACTTCTATGGTCTTGTTTCCTTGCCTACATCGTAGCATTCGGTCTAAAATGGCTGTGTATGATTTAATCGGAATTAAAACATTTTTTATATCTTTTATTAGGTCTGCCACAGACACATAAGACTTATTAATTTTTGTTTTAGCACTGCTAGAAAGACGAGTTTTTAAAACAAAATTGATTAACAGAGGCTGGTCCTCGTTTCTAAGGGTACTACTATAATACTCTATTCCGTCTATTAGTTGGTTAATTTGCGTTTCGTCGCAATCTACTACTGGGAGGAGCGTGAGCGCGACTTTTAGATCGAACGTGGCCATGGTTGTGATCGTTTCTGAATGATGCGGGTTAACGAGTGACTCGATTTCCTCAAAATTACATAAAAACTTTGACGATATTGCTTTTGTTATTTGTAATTCTACAGCATCTATCCCTTTTTTACATAAGTCTGCAGATATTTGTTCAAAAATATTTTTAATTTCCTTTGCTCTTAAAAACTTATTCTGCCCCTGAGCGGAATAACGTTTGTCCTTACTTAATTTAATAATAGAGTCTCTAATAGCCTTAAGCTCACTCAAGAGTTCTGACAGGTTTGCCATGAACACACTTTAGAAAAAAAAAAAAAAATCACTCACACACACACATAGATTCTTGGTAGCATAGTTATATTAATTCGTGCTGGCTTACACGTTCTGTGCTGGTCCAATTGCCCGTCGAACCGCTCTGCGTTCTACCTCTTCTAATAGTCGTGCGTTGAAGTAACGTAGCAGCCTAAGTACTATATAGCCCGCTAGTACAACGACGATGGTCAGTAAAAAGATCTCTGAAAGTTGCATCCCAACGGCCAAGGGAGTTGATGCTGCCGCCGATTGAGTTGGTGATTGACTGACAATAATATTGTCTTTAGATTGTGGGATTCCCATAGTTAAACAATTTTGGCTTACAGTTTTTCTTCTTATTTCCTTCGTCCTTATTGTAGGCCCGTGTAGCACTATTTTCCTGATATTTTGTAGACTTCAACTAGCGATTTCGCGGCGCGGACTTGTGATACCATGTCACGGTCGCCATGTAATGGCGTTGGGACGGAGACCCGAAATGAAACAATGTCTTGCGTTGAATCAATAATTCTTTATCCTCTAGTGTATCATCTTAAATACTAATTAACATCACATCTATACGTGACTAGAGGAAGGACGCCTTGTCAATCAGGAAGACCTTAATTATCACGTACTATTGAGTACGTGCTGATAGTGTAATTCACTATATCACAGTGGTTTAAATTTTAAATACTTATCAATTATTACCCCTAGGTATTTAATATTGTCAGTGCTGCTGAGCTTAGGGCAGAAGCAAGTGTCAGGCGAGTCCTTGCACAGATGGGCTGTTATGGAATGTGAGTTTGGGATAGGTTGGGATAGTGAATTATAGGAAAAAGTCATATATTTTGTTTTATCTATGTTAAGTGTCAGTAAGTTACTTCTAAGCCACTGAGTGACTGTATTATTCAACAGTCAATTCGTCACTCATAGTGTCATCTATTATTACACATTGTGTCCGATTAGAAAGATAATCTTTGATGAGGTTATGTGGAACACCCCTTATACCAAGTTCACATAACTTCTTTAGAAGTATAGATATTGAAATCGTGTCAAATGCTTTTGCGAGATCAAGGAATATGACTAAGCACTTTTTTTGTGAGTCCAGTCGCCTTACAATGTAGTCAGTTAGCTAATGTACTGCATCGTCAGTCGATCTGTCTGCTCTAAAACCGAATTGAGTAGCTGCTAAGAGTTTGTTATTTTCTAAGTATTTTATAAAGTGCTAGTGTGAGCTATTTCCTCCGATTATTATTATTACTATATTTTATTTTATTGTTCAATGTGTGTATGTTATTGTTGTTTAAAGTATGATTATTCCGATATCAAGTTATTTAATCCATTTCTTATTATTATTTTATGAAAATATATTATCAGAATGTTAATCGTATCAGAACTAAATTAGACTAATTGTATAGGAACGTATTAAGTGAAAATTATGATGTAATTTGTATGTGCGAAACTAACCTAGATAGCTCATTCTTTGACAGCGAATTTATGGATGACAGATACACTGTGTTTCGCAGAGACCGTGAATCTACTAATTCATCTAAGGGATCGGGCGGCGGTGTTTTGCTGGCCTTAAAAAAGACCTTACAGCCCTAAGGCACCCGGAATTTGAGAGTTCTCTGGAGGATTTATGGGTCACAGTACACGGAACTGACGGTTCTCGTGGTACATCTTTGAACATTTACTTTGTGTATTTGCCGCCGGACCTTCCTGTCGCTGTTTGCCATGACTTTTATGACCACTGTTGTAGTATTCTCTTGAATCATGTCAAACTAAATTCTAAGACTATAACTTGTGACTTGTGACTTCAACTTACCTGGTTTGGCATGGGCAGCTGATGACTCTTGTCCCCCTCGCATGTCAGCTAGCAAAGCTTACGATGCTAAATCAACTTTGTTTCGTCTCTCTCAGTATAACCATGTATGCAACTCAAACGGTAGAATTCTTGACCTTTTTATGACTGATCTCTCAAATTTGACTCTCTCCGAGGGCCAGCCTTTGTGTGCACCTGATCGTCATCACCCAGCCATTGTGGTTAATGCCAGCGTCGATATTGACGCTGATGTAGTAAATCCTAAAAATGTGACGGTGCCTAACTATCGCAGGTGTGATGTTGCTGCGTGCGCTGTGCGGCTCAGCGATGTTAACTGGGAACAGGTTCTAAATAATAACGATGTTAACTTAGACGTAGAGTGCTTTTATAGTATATTAAATGAAATCATAATGGATAACACTCCTCTAAAGCGGATTGGATCATCGTGCTATCCTGTTTGGTTCTCTGAACCCTTGAAAGCGTGCATTAAAGAGAAAAACCATGTCCATAAACGATTTAAAAAATATAAAAACCCAAGGGATTACGACGAATTTCAGTTGTTGCGTTCCAGGTCGAAAAAGCTAATAAAAGCCTGTTACGATTCCTATGTCACCAATGTTGAAAATTCTCTAGCTGATTCATCAGAGTCGTTTTTCTCATTTATTAAAAATAAAAAATGTAGTCGCACGATACCTCAGTCCGTAAAGTTTGGCGGGGAGACTGTGGTGGGTGGGCAGGCGATAGCTGAACTTTTTTCAAAATGTTTTTCATCGGTTTTTGAGCCTCATAACAATAGCCACTCACGCACGATTACGGAGTCCTACTGCAATTACCCCTTATTTGCACTCGATCTTACTGAGGACGATGTTTACAAAAAATTATCAGCTCTAGACTCTCTCTCTAATAAGGGTGCTGGACCTGATGGAATTCCCCCTTCTTTCATCAAGCTTTGCGCCGCTCCACTCGCCGTGCCGCTTTGTATTATTCTCAGTAAGTCCATGCGATTGGGCGTATTTCCAAGTGCATGGAAAGTAGCACACATCGTGCCCATACACAAGACTGGTGACGTTGCTGACTGTTCCAACTATAGGCCGATAAGCATCCTGTCCTGCTTCGCAAAGGTGTTGGAGTCGTTGGTCTATGATCAGCTTTATCATCACCTTAAGCCGTATCTCTATGAACAGCAACACGGATTTGTTAAAGGCAAGTCTACCGTTAGCAATTTGCTGGAGTATGCCAACTTTATATGCAAAGCTTTCAACGAGCACGGGCAGGTGGACTAAGTATACACGGATTTCCGGAAGGCATATATAGGCAGCCATGGAATTCTACTTTGCAAACTTGAGTCTATGGGCGTACATGGTTGTCTTCTGCGCTGGTTAAAGTCTTGCATCTCGAACCGTAGTCAACTGGTTGCTCTGAAAGGATATCTCTCAAAACCAGTCTCTATCACATCTGGTGTCCCCCAAGGTTCGCATTTGGGACCCCTGTCGTTTATTTTATACATAAATGACTTGATCGGAAAACTCAGAAATACCTCACTACTGTATGCAGATGACCTAAAAATTTTCTGCCGGGTTGACACAGTTAGGGACTGCTTACAACTGCAGAGAGATATTGACACCGTTGCAGGTTGGTGTAGAGACAACCAGATGAGTCTTAACATTGAGAAGTGCTCTGTTATATCTTTCACACGCAGGAGGAACCCTATTCATTTTGAGTACGCCATTGAGAGGACAAAGGTTGAGAGGTCGACAGTGGTTCGCGATCTGGGCGTGCTGTTCGATGATAAGCTTAGTTTTAACTGTCATTATCAAGCAATGTCAAAGAAGTGCAACAAGCTGTTGGGCTTCATATGTCGCGTATCAAGAGAGTTCAAGTGCCCTAATAGTTTGCTGCTGCTCTATAGATCTCTTGTCCTGACGCAACTCGAGTATGCATCCGTAGTCTGGTCGCCTCAATATAACACTTACGTGGACATGCTCGAATCTTTGGGGTCGTCACATTGAGGTTTGGTAGGAAAAGGGAGCTCACATCTTATGACGTACGTATGCGCTATTTTAATTTTAAAGGTTTGGAGGTCCGGCGTAAGATGCACGATTTAACTTATCTGTACAAAATATTGAATGGCTCTATTACGACTTCTCTTTTGTCGGATATACGCCTTAAAATCCCATCTAAGTCGTCTAGACATAATTACTCTTTTTCGGTGCGTTTCTGCAATAACAATGTTTCCTTTCACAACCCCATATACAGAATGTGTCGCGAATATAACACACTACTGAATAGAATGGATGGTGTGCCTGACATCCATGGTTCATCTCTAGACGCTTGGAAGTCTAGTCTTCGCAAAATTATTGAATGATTAATTTATTATTTGAATTTATTGTTTATTGAATGTTATGTTTTTGTATATCCCTATTTAATTTTGAATTAGCGATTATTAATGTTTAATTAGCATCTTTTATGTTTTAGTTTTAATTTTGAATTTAATTTTGAATTTTGAATTGGCAATTATTAATGTAATTTTTTTTTGTAATTACTTTGGAAATAATGTTTTATACTCAATTATTATTGATCTCGATGTATTTTATGCATGCTGTCTGCACATACCTTGGAAGTGCAGTCTACCTATGTTTGTACAAGCCGAAAATTACTTTGTAAACGCTGTAATTCCGTTTTGTGTGGCTAATAAAATAAATAAATAAATCGTTTACACTTATCAAAAAAAAAACTACCTTGTAATAAGCAACTGCTCTTATAAAGAACACTTACAAATAACGGGTAATAAAAACATGTACTCACGTTGTTCAAATGTAATAGTTCTGTTCACTTGATTCTTATGAAAAACGTTTTTAATCACTTTTACACTTTCACATCTATTTGAAAAGAATTATTTGCGGCAGGAAACGTCTCTGCACGCGTTTATGCTACGGGGAATAAAACGCCAATGAGTAAGGTTGGTGCCATTCGTCTACAAGAAAACTAAGATGGCGCCAAAGCCTGTTGAGTCAACGGAAGTATGTCATCAAGAGGCATAAAAAGTACTGAAAAGTACTAAGACTACGGGAAACGGAAGTGCCTATCTCAAATTATAAGCTTCGAATTACGGTCAAGTACTTTTAATAACAGCGTTTTACCTGAAAATAAAACGCTTATTAAATACTTACCTTTTTTGAAGCTTACTTGTTTGAGATAGGCCCCTATCTGTTTTCCGCTTATATGCCCCTCTTTTTCTTCCCCGTATCTTGCATCTCTCTCGCACACCTCCAACAACTTCCGATATCGGGCGGGGTGAGCCGACAAGTTTGCTCGGCGGTTATCGTTCGTCATTGAGTCGAAAACACCAGGCAGAAATTAAATGTAAGCTTTAAATAAGGTAAGTATTTAATAAGCGTTTTATTTTCAGGTAAAACGCTGTTTTTAAATCCTAGACCGTTATTTGAAGCTTACTTGTTTGAGACGTGTTTGTTATCGCCTGGTGGAAGTGGATGCCAATGTGAGAATACAATGTGTGTAGTAGTTATGCAATGGTGCCATAGAACCATATTATGAAAACTTAGGTGTGGTGTGCATTGGGTTTTTTTTTTTTTTTGTAACTTATTATTAAAGGCAATAAAATCCAAGAGAGAGATTCAAAAATTAGTTCTATTTCCATCAATCAACATAATATAGGTAGCTTTAAATGTTTAAATCAGGAATATAACGACGTATTTGTCGCAAATTATTCATTAGTTCTTAATTTCAATCAACCGGAATAAACATACTACTTATGCTGCTATTAACAGTAGCAGGTAATATTTCCCTTCTATAGAAACGAGTAAATGTATTGCTAGAGCGCCAATTTCCTCTGGATAAAATAATATCTAACGGTAAATTATCTACCCAATTTTTGGAGGCTACCGCTGAACGGAAGCTTCCAGGAGTTGCAGTTATGCCTGCCTCTTTTAGTAAAGTCTTAATCCATCCCGCGATTATCGTTCGGGAGGCAGATTTTGGTTGACCTCTAACAGAAATAAAAAGATTTGAAGATTTTGCCAATGATCGTCTATCTTCAAGTAATGTTACAGTCTTTCTGACCCAATATACTGGACTTAGGTTTTTATTTTCCTGATTGTCCTTCAAATTCCAGCCTGACTGTCTGTGATCGGTACTGTCGGTCTTTGATCCAAAAACTGGCCACAAAATTAAACTATCAGTGTTATCGATTAAATTATTTGAGTCTATGGCAAGTAAAGTCAAATCATGGACTCGTCTTCCTGAACAAAGCAGCAACAGGACGGCAGTGTGTCTAGAAGTAGCGAACGGACTATTTTCGTCTACATTTATTTTACTTAAATAAGAAACCAGTTGATCAATATTCCAAACAGATGGTTTCCGGGGAACAGGTTTGTGTAAAGCAATCGACTTCAAAATGTGTTTAACTAGGACGTGTGAGCTTAAATCTCCCGAAGTTTCTGCATTACACAACGTAGCAACAACAGACTTGTGTAACAAAATTGTATTATATGCTAGTTTATGCACTATATGTAAATCAGCTAGGAATCTAGCAAGCGTAGGTCCAGTAGGGTTCAAGGGATCTTCGTTCATAGTCATTGCCCAGTTTAACCACCGATTCCATGCTGCTTGATAAGTTCTGCGTGTCGACGGACGCCAGGAAGACTGCAGTAAATTTAGTTGCTCAGTTTTCCAGTTGGTAAGACTCCTTGACCACCCCCACACTTCCATATTTCCAAAGTCATTTGTTGGACTTTTGGGAGGTGGTAGCCCCGTTGCTATGTCTATCAGTTTCTGTTCGAGGTTCATGATTGTGTAAGGGGCTTCCAACGCTCGGGATTTCAGGTCCGCTCGCCAAAATACTTGGTGCCATCGAGGAACGACTAGGAGACAAATTCCTGTCCCTGAGTTGAGGCGATTGAGAACCTTCGGTATCAAGTTGAAGACCTCCTTGGTCGAGTGGTTTGTACACCGGTTTTCATGGTGTCGCCATCTCTGAGGTCCCGGGTTCGATCCCCGGTCGGGTCAATTTAGAAATTATGTTTTTCTAAATTGTCTCGGGTCTGGGTGTTTTCTATGTATAATAAGAGTTACATACTCTTATTCTCTCATACTCGTATGTGTTTAAGTACTTTAAGTAGGTTTATCCGTTGTTTAGTAACCATTTAACGAGTTTCTTCGAAGCTTCTCTTGGGCTAGATAATTGGTGTGATTGTAGGAAAGTTTTAATTTAATTTAATTCAAGTAGGGTGGAGGGAATACCCACGCTAGAGGGTAAGTCCAAACTTGTGACAAGGCATCGTGGTACAGTGCTTCCGAGTCTAGAAGGTCTAGAGTCACATAATTGTTGACTACATGTGCTCGCTTCGAGGCAAATAAGTCTACTACGTGTCCCGAATTTCCGGAAAATCATTTCCGTGGCTTGCGTCACAAGATGCCATTCCGGTGGAGCTTTGTACCTGGATAGGTGATCGGCATGACTGTTGTATAGACCCGGTATATGGTTCGCTACCAGTTGAACATGGTACAGCTCTAGATAATGGAATACCTTGTATGTTACGTTCATCAGATCCCGTGATCGAGTTCCCCCTTGATTTTTTAGATAAGACACCACTGTTCGATTGTCGCACTGAAACAGGGTTGTCGATCGGCTCAGAAGCTCGCCGTATAGTTCTAGGGTCTTCAATATCGCTAGCATCTCTTTTAGATTGCAGTGAAGGTGTTTCTCTTTCTCGTTCCATGATCCCGCAATGGGCAATCCATCGAGTTGTGCTCCCCAAGCCACATCAGAGGCATCCGTGGTTACAAAGTGACTTGGCGGTGGCAGGTGAATGTGTGATGATTTGTGGCAACCGATAAGCCACCACTTTAGATCCTCTAATGCATTCGGTGGTAGGTTGAACACTCTTGCTGGACTGTTCAACACGGAATTCAGAAACGTGAGAAGAGTACGAAAGTGTAGCCTGCCGTTTGGAACTACGAAACTTGCAAAGTTGAGTAGCCCTATTAAGCTCTGTAGGGTTCTTAAGTTTGTCTTGCCCTTTTGTAACATTACAGTTATTTTGCTGATGATGTTTGCAATTTTGTCTTTCGGAAGTGCTTTTCGGTTTAACCACGGGTCCCAGAGGATTCCTAAGAAGGCAAGGCTCCTTTGTGGTTTGAGAATTGATTTTTCCATGTTTACTTGCCATCCCAGACGATGCAAATGATCCAATAGTAGGTGGACATGGAGTTGCAGAGTCGTTTTGTCCTGGTGGACCACCAGAAAATCGTCCAAGTATACGATTATTCGTAAACCTTGTGCTCTCAGCGTTTGAGCCACCCAGTTGGTCAAGGTGGCGAAAACCTTTGGCGCTGTACTCAGGCCAAAGGGAAGGCATGTCAATTGCAGCAGTTTTCCCTTGTATGCTAGTCGTAAAAAGCGTCTGTGACCCTTGGCTACTGGCAAATGGAAGTACGCCTGAGAGAGATCCACTTTGCAAAGCCAGTCGTCTTTCTGAAGAAAGTCTGGCACCCGAAAAACATTTATCAAACTGAAGTGTTCCGTCTCTATGAATTTGTTCAGAGCTTTTAAATTGAATATTGGGCGGTTTGATCCATCGCCTTTGGGCACAAGAAACATTGTGGATAGAAAGCTGGGAGAGTTTTGTACTGTCTCCAGAACCCCTTGATTTTTCATTTGGGATATGACCGCATTCATATCTGGCATTATCAAAGGAGGCTTTCGAGCAAAAGGTATGCGATACCCTTTTATTATGCGTAACAATATCGATGGGGCTCCCAAATTTTTCCACTTTTCTTGATAAAATGCAAGACGACCCGCCTTGAAACTCGTCGAGTCAATACTTACGTCTTTTGTTGGCTGAATTAAAGTCCGCTGGCGGTCCAGCTCGCTTTCGATTCCCTCTATTGGAATCCTGGTTTCTATTAAAGTGGCCTCGTGTTGTCCGAAAAGAGCCTCTTGAGTTTGGCACCGTGCGCCGGTCGGCGAGAGGGTGATCATCAGTTCCCCGCGAGGGACGGTCATAATAGTAGCCCTGCGAGGGCCGGTCATAACAGCAACCTTGCGAAGGTTGGTTGTAATGGTGTTGTGGTGCGCACCATGCTTGATTGGTACCCTGCAAGGGCCCACGATAGTGAGTAGTAGACTTACTGGTCCGTGCTTGCGAAGCGGTGGCAAAATTTGTTGTCTTATTCAAGGGTAGAAAGGCTTTTTTAACCCCACCAGCTTTATCAAGCGTTGCGGTAAACATATCTGGGCTAAATAGATGCTGGTTAGAAGGTGGAATCTTACGCAAGGCAGATTTGGTTAATGGGTCGCGTACACTATTTGTGATGCCATCACGACGCATCTGAATCACCTCAGCTCTATGACCACAAATTAGCTGCAACAAATCTGATGATACCTTATAATAGTTCCCATTACCAAACAGATCATTTATTTTGTTGCGTAAACCTTGAACGTTAAGGTCACCCTCTCTACTAGCCCAAGATAGAAGTTCGGTAAAACTTGATGTCAATGCTTCATTTTGTTTAAAAACGCAAAAGGTAAGAGCCGAGTAAGCCTTGTCTGAATAGGCCAAGTGTTTTAATTGATCATAGGCACGGACTTCTTCATTAACTTCTAGGTCTGTAAAACCAGGGGTATGATTGTACTGTTTTTGTATATCAGAGTAACGTACCTCACACCATTCCTTTTTATCAAAATGTTGAACGTCTTGAAGCGACTGTACCAAAAGCTCAGGTGCCCTAGGAATTGTGGGTTCCTTTACTGTTGTCCCCATATCAAAGTTAAAAGGTTGGAGATCATGAGATTCAGTAAATGGTTCAGTTTGGTATAGAATGCCACTTATGCTGTCGTCAATTTCATCCTCATTTTGGCTAAGCGTAGATTGAACAGGTTGATGATCTTTATGAGCTAGTTGTTTACAAAGATCACCAACTTGCTGCGCAAGATTCCCTAGAAGTCTTTCACTACGTTTGCCCCCCCTTTTTTTATCGGAACGATGTTGCCGTCGACGGCGACGATGACGCCGTGAGGAATTCGTCGAGGTGCTCGAACTGGATGATGAAGACGAGGAGCTACTGCTAGACGTTCTATTTCGTTTACGGCCCCGATCACGGGAAGAGGCGCGCCTACCCTTCGTCTTTTCGGTAGTTATTTCGTTCGTTACTAAGTTTGAATCACTCATTCTACAAGCAAAACGAATTAAATTGAAAAGCAATTCCACAAAGAAAATATCGTAATACTTGGGGTAGGCAAAGAAAAAATTGTTAGAAACAGGGACTAAAAATAAATTCAAGTATACACTTGAGTTCACAAATTAAACATCGAACGGTAAAACCGTTAGAAATCACTTTATAAAATGTTCAGTACTTACCTGTGGTTTTAAACGAAAAATTCTAATGGTGGTGTCTAGACAACCTTTCACGGCGGAAAACAGGACGCCAATGACGAACGATGACCGCCGAGCAAACTTGTCGGCTCACCCCGCCCGATATCGGAAGTGGTAGGAGGTGTGCGAGAGAGATGCAAGATACGGGGAAGAAAAAGAGGGACATATAAGCGGAAAACAGATAGGGGCCTATCTCAAACAAGTAAGCTTCAAATAACGGTCTAGGATTTAATGAAATGATAAAATATACAGAAATAATAGTATCAACTTCGTTTATTCACTGTTACAACCAGCAGCAGATTTTTTGAAATTGCCGCCGTTTCTCGGGGACAGCTTTCATTAGCCAGACTTTAGTAAAATGTGTAGGTGACTTTCCCAACACACATAATTATTTACATATATAATTATAAATATTTGAATTTATTAAATAATATTTATTTACTTATTCGAAATTAAATGTATTACATATTACACAAATACATAAATTATATTATTAACACTCCACACGTATAACATTTAAAGTATTTATTTAATAATTACATATATTAACTTTCGCTAGTTGGTCAACCATCCGATAATAGTCGTGCGCTGTGGAAACGCGCAAAACCGCTGCGACGGTATATAACGCCTTTTGTTCGCTATGTGCTTAAGCGACCGAACGACCGGGCGGCGCGCACAGCAGCCATAGAGTACTATATATTATATATTTAAACAGCAGTCTAGATATATTCACGACGCGGAGCCCACGCTACTCTGGCTATCGGCTTTGACCTTACGGAAGGACACTCGCTTATGTGCTTTTGTGTGATCCGCTTAAGTCGCTTTTAATTGATATTCTTTCTTACGTGTGCCTTTCTGATCTTCTTTCCGAACTATTATTGTGCTTGTGCTTTGGATGTTATTCTCCTTCTGACCGTATTTGTGACCGTTAAATGTGCCGTTGTGTTTGGGACAATATACCCGTTTATAACGTAAGTGTTAGACTTATTTACCACCTACCACACTATAGACACTACATAACATCTCCAAAAATGTAATCCAATTACAAGTTTTTTTTACTTTTGGTTTTCTACTTCAGTGTACTTAGGCACAACGCACACCACGTTTCAACCGGTTCATGAGTAAAGTTAAGAAGAATAATGTTTTATATTTTAGCGTTTTATTAACGCTTAAATATACTTAAGTAAATTTTTTTAACACTGAAAAAAGACGACAACCTCAGGCGGGAATCGAACCACGCACCTTCCGCATTCCGGGCGGCTGCCTTAACCACTTGGCTACCGAGATCTGGCTTTCAACCGTCGAAATTTGTCAGTGCTTGATGCTTATGTTTTTAGTCAACATTGCTTCATCAAATCTTAGAAGTTTTCACCTCTGAGATCCGAAAGAAATATTTTTACAAATATTTGAAAATTCGCTTAAGATGAAGCTGCGTTTATAGATTAATGTTTTATATTTTAGCGTTTTATTAACGCTTAAATATACTTAAGTAAATTTTTTTTTTTAACACTGAAAAAAGACTACAACCTCAGGCGGGAATCGAACCACGCACCTTCCGCATTCCGGGCGGCTGCCTTAACCACTTGGCTACCGAGATCTGGCTTTCAACCGTCGAAATTTGTCAGTGCTTGATGCTTATGTTTTTAGTCAACATTGCTTCATCAAATCTTAGAAGTTTTCACCTCTGAGATCTGAAAGAAATATTTTTACAAATATTTGAAAATTCGGTTAAGATGAAGCTGCGTTTATAGATTAATGTTTTATATTTTAGCGTTTTATTAACGCTTAAATATACTTAAGTAAATTTTTTTTAACACTGAAAAAAGACGACAACCTCAGGCGGGAATCGAACCACGCACCTTCCGCATTCCGGGCGGCTGCCTTAACCACTTGGCTACCGAGATCTGGCTTTCAACCGTCGAAATTTGTCAGTGCTTGATGCTTATGTTTTTAGTCAACATTGCTTCATCAAATCTTAGAAGTTTTCACCTCTGAGATCCGAAAGAAATATTTTTACAAATATTTGAAAATTCGGTTAAGATGAAGCTGCGTTTATAGATTAATGTTTTATATTTTAGCGTTTTATTAACGCTTAAATATACTTAAGTAAATTTTTTTTTTAACACTGAAAAAAGACGACAACCTCAGGCGGGAATCGAACCAAGCCATGTTGACTAAAAACATAAGCATCAAGCACTGACAAATTTCGACGGTTGAAAGCCAGATCACGGTAGCCAAGTGGTTAAGGCAGCCGCCCGGAATACGGAAGGTGCGTGGTTCGATTCCCGCCTGAGGTTGTCGTCTTTTTTCAGTGTTAAAAAAAAAATTACTTAAGTATATTTAAGCGTTAATAAAACGCTAAAATATAAAACATTAATCTATAAACGCAGCTTCATCTTAAGCGAATTTTCAAATATTTGTAAAAATATTTCTTTCGGATCTCAGAGGTGAAAACTTCTAAGATTTGATGAAGCAATGTTGACTAAAAACATAAGCATCAAGCACTGACAAATTTCGACGGTTGAAAGCCAGATCTCGGTAGCCAAGTGGTTAAGGCAGCCGCCCGGAATGCGGAAGGTGCGTGGTTCGATTCCCGCCTGAGGTTGTCGTCTTTTTTCAGTGTTAAAAAAAAAAATTACTTAAGTATATTTAAGCGTTAATAAAACGCTAAAATATAAAACATTAATCTATAAACGCAGCTTCATCTTAACCGAATTTTCAAATATTTGTAAAAATATTTCTTTCGGATCTCAGAGGTGAAAACTTCTAAGATTTGATGAAGCAATGTTGACTAAAAACATAAGCATCAAGCACTGACAAATTTCGACGGTTGAAAGCCAGATCTCGGTAGCCAAGTGGGTAAGGCAGCCGCCCGGAATGCGGAAGGTGCGTGGTTCGATTCCCGCCTGAGGTTGTCGTCTTTTTTCAGTGTTAAAAAAAAAATTTACTAAAGTTAAGAAGGTCATTGATATGTACGAATCCGTCGCTTTTATGTAGTCATTCGAATTTGGTCGGATAACCAGCCGTTGTTTACATGTTTTGGTTTTTGTTTATATCTATTTAAACATTCCAGGCTGAAAATGTTCACTATGTTATTTGACTAAACGCACTAATTTTTGGTTTAAACCCGCTCATCTTGTATGTTGGCGTCAAAGTTATGACACCGTCGTTTAGACTTTTAGTATTATTATTCAATAACGCAAGTATGTACACTTTTGAAACTTTTTATGGTTATCTGTCGAGAAGGATCGAATACAGTTTTCAGTGAGCTTATACATTTTCTCGTTTAGGCGCTGCGATTTTTTTACGGATTTTAAAAAAAGCGCGATTACTTGAAATGTATGAATATTTTCGTCTAATAATAATCTAATTCTGTCACAAATACGCACAAATTAAGAGCTACTCGTATATGGTTAGCCTACAAGCGCACATACAATGGCTTTAGAGATGCACGATTCTGCAAAACGTTACTCCAGCAGGAAATGCAATATCTCGAAAACCTAAAGAAGCACATTTTTTATATTAATCGAGAGAAAAAGAAATTACTTCACCTTTTTTTTGCAATTTATTATTATTATATCCTTTATTGCACAGAAACACATTAACAAAAGTGACAAGAGACATTGTATGCAAAGGTGGACTTATCTCTAAAAGAGATCTCTTCCAGTCAACCCAGAGAGTGTGCGAGAAAATGTTAGAGGGGTGACAAAGTGCAACAAAAAAAAAGACAAAATTACCTAGACCTATAAATATATTATTATAGAATATGTAATACTAATACTATACTGGCACACAAATTAAACAACTGCACAAATAAAATAAAAATAAAATATATAACAAAAAAAAACTTACATAATTAAATAATAATATAATAAGTATGTATATAATATATATGATCATGTTATAGGTACTATTTGTCTAAGAAAGTGCTCTTTAAGCTTAATTTTAAAAGAGTTTAAAAGCAATTTAATAGAAGCATCAAACTAAACATAATTAATACATAGCCAGATAACGATAAGCTCTTCTACCTGGTCTTGCAAAACCTAGCCGGTTTCCATGCAAGATCTAAGTTCCTGAAAGAGAAAGTTAATATAGAAACGCCCTTGCTTTGGTTGTTGCCGATTCGTTTGGGTGCAAGGCCTCTCGCCCCATACACGCACGACGCGAACGCAGTGACCATCGGAAGTGCTCGGCTGCTGAATATTATTAACTTTCAATATTAGTGTAAGTAACTCAATTAATTTGTTTATTAATTTCAGGTTTGAACACTATCAAGAAATTACAATTCCAAGTTTATATTCAAAGGAAAGCTAAGAAATAGGTGAAGAAGAATGGGAACAAGAGATGCGTCACTTGCAGCACCGCTTCGGATGTATCATAGCTTAGGAGGGAAGGTACTTTAACAATATACTTCACGTGAATATGAAAATTATAATAATAACTTTTCAAGATAAGTTATAGTGTAATTTAATTGTTTACGGTATTATTACCACTTTTATTGTATACGGTTATAATTTAATCAAATGTGATCATAAAATGTTAAATGTTATATTATAGAAACAGCGGTGGCAAAATGGAAGCGGGAATTTGTATGGCAACATTGTAACGCGCCTCGTTTGTCACCAGGGGGCGCTGTTTTAGTGCCATACGAATTCCCCGTTTCATTAACGAGATCAAACGGCGAATTTGATGGTTATTATGTTTCTATATTATTATTTTATAGTTGGTTGTAATATTTCACGTTCATTGGTTTCAAGACTTTTACTTTTTATAATGTGTAGTTTAGGTACCTGTAGGTACCTGCTGTTAGCGGATCACCAACCTAAATATATGCAACGAATGCAGAGATCAATTAAAAAGAAAAATCTGTATAGAGAGTACTTACTGTTATCATACCAATTCGTACTTAAGTCGGCAAGTTACAAGTCTTTTATAAATCTTTTATCATCGTGTTTCGACGCCTGCGGCCGGCAAGCGCCCGTGCCTGGCCAATGCCCAGGTCGAACAAAGGGCAATTCGGATTTATTTATGCAAGATGCTAGTGACTCCTACAGAACGGCCGTTGGTATTCGGCGTAGACTGTACCTATTAAAACGCAATTCTTGTTGGCTAATCATTTATATATAAGGTGACTGCTAGAAACCGCAAGGAACTTCAAGGAGTGTTTTAAACATGACAAAAAAGGAATTAGTGTTTTATTAATTTTTAATTACATAATTCATTTTTGCATTTTAATTGGATAGTCTTTGAGTATCTAATTTATTTTAAAGCAATAACATAATAATATTAAAATGAAAAACAATTAAAATAACGATTATTTGAAACGCGCGGGCAACGGCCCGTCCATTGACCCGTCCGCGTCAGCTGGGCGTAGGTAATAAAATTAAAAAACACAAATTCCTTTTTTGTCATTTTTGTCATGTTTAAAACACTTGACCTGACCAGCCCTTGAAGTTTCTTGCGGTTTCTAGCAGTCACCTTATATATAAATATATAAACATATAAACGGCACTCTATATACCTAAATTAATTATAGACAATTAGAAATAGCTGTTGGAGTACTTGGAGCATTTCAGTTCAGAGCTAAGCTAAATGTACATGCCCACGAATTCCTTTTTTGACATTTTATTTAAAACACTTGACCTGACCAGCCCTTAAAGTTACTTGCGGTTTCTAGCAGTCGCCTTATATAAGCTCCCCTCTGCTGACATGCGGGGACGTATTCTATCGTGGGCGTGGCCCCCTTGGCCCCACCGGGGTTGCAGTTGCATGGTGGTTACATACTGTACAGACTATCAGTACTCGTTCCAAAAAATTTGGCAAGTCGTTCCTCTGTTAGACCATTCGGCTTTGGAATTGTTTGCCGGCGCATCAGCTCCTACAGTCCAGGGTCTTTTGAGCGGGGCGTGAAACGGCATTCATGCAGGCCGTCATGAATGGGTGCGCTCGTTACGGTGCTTATTCCACGGCGATCTCATTGTTTTGGACTGCATCGGCTGCTTACCATCAGGCAGGATGCGGTCACTATGACGAGTCAAATAATAAAAAAAAATAGAAAAAAAATATAAATATATTATGTTCCATTTGTATTGCACCATTTTTAGTGCCCTTCAATCTTAACTAACTTATTCTATTGTTATTTGTCTACTTATTTACTATTTTACATTATTGTTTTGTGTTCAGCGTTAATTTACAAGAAATTAGTAACACGGCAAACATTTTACATCCTTGCTTATTATGTATACCCTAGGTATATACAATATACTGGTGGTTACATATTTATATCTACTTCTATTTCTCTTAATTACCTTCTCTGCTATGCCTTTGCAAAAATCTCTTAAAAGTGTCCTTGTGTACTTATTATATGTTCGTTAATTGTGCTTTGTTCCATTTTCATTCCAGTCATTCTCTCATACCTCATTCTCTCATACCTCATTCTTTCATACTCATGTATAGGGCAACTTAGTAAAATATGGGCTACTTTTTCTTCTTCATCGGGGTCACAGATGCACGATGGATTCTCCTTGCACTTGAACCGACTCAAGTACGAGGAGAATCCACCGGGCCTTGTCATAATCTGAGTCAATACGCCCGTTGATTACATCTTCCTCACTAGGCTATAGGCTGCGGTTGCGTCCGGGACCAGTATAGCATACCGGTCCAGGATCTCCTGGTGCTTGAGGGCCACGAGCTTACTCCCGAGACTCAAGGCGGAATGGGGAGAGTCCACAAACTGAGCTGGCAGCTCCATCTCCCTGTCATCTGGCACGGCCAGGGTCTTACCTCTCCTCGCATCGTAAAGGGCCGCAGCCTCCAAGATACGGAGATCAAGTGGTAAGATCCCGGCCAGCGATTGGCTCGAATTTAGGGATACCGTGCGATATGCACCGCAGAGTTTTTGAACAAACCCTCTCTGTACAGCTGCCAGCTCGTTTTGGGTCCCTGTCTTTTTGGTTGCTGGTGCCCATGCTGCCGCCGCATGTGTTAATATATTTTCTACCGCCATTATGTAAATATGCCTGACTCTGGGTGCAGACCCCAACTAATTTTTGCTGCCGTTCAGAGTCTCTTATATATTTTGGGCTTTTCTGCAAACGCTAACGACGTGCGTGTTGAAAGTCAACTTATCGTCGCTGGTAAGACCCAGGACCTTCATCTCTCTGTGCATCTCGATGTCGCGCCCTCCCATGCTTTGCTTTGGTGCGTCATATTTTAGCTTTTTGCTTACCGTAATTGCTACCGTTTTATTGGCGAACCATAGCTTATTTATGACGCCCCAATTCCAAACATCGGAGAGGGCGTCATTTGCCTTCACTGAGATATCCAGTCCCGAGTCCCCATCGAAGATCAGCAGCACGTCGTCCGCTAATGCTTGTATGTAATGGCCTTTTTTCTCCATTTTTCACAAAAGTGGGTCCAACAACAGATTCCACAGTATTGGTCCCCCGATAGAACCCTGCACATATCCTTTCTCTGTATTTCGTACTTGGTGAACATTACTGAGTATTAGTGTGATATTCGAGGAAAAAGTTCTTAGGATGTAAATGAATTTTACACTTTTGGAAAATAAAAAAATACTTAACTTTGCAAACTTTGCATCTTAGTTGGGATGCGCTGTACTGGACCACGTGATCAACCCCGTCATATCGAGATGATTCACGATGAGATCTACCTGTGGGACATGGTCCTCTCTTATCGCATTTTTTGTAGCTTTCGAGCAAACCCTTTGCCAGTCATTTACGAAAAGTGAGATGATCATGTTCTCCACCATCGCGATTGTAAAGTTGCTACGCATTATGCACAGTCATATCTAAGAGGTGACAAAACAGTAAAAAATACCATTCTTGCCACGAATAGAAGTCCGATACAACCCTATGTTTTGATCTGATCTATCGACCCCTCCC
Organism: Scoparia ambigualis; assembly: GCA_963921215.1. Classification (NCBI taxonomy): domain Eukaryota; kingdom Metazoa; phylum Arthropoda; class Insecta; order Lepidoptera; family Crambidae; genus Scoparia; species Scoparia ambigualis. Next base: position 23,883,614 of record OY992523.1, read on the forward strand.
ATATTTTCATTGTATTGTCCTAATACCGACGGTTGGTCAATATGTACAAATCTTTTTAGTTCCTGCGAAAATACGTGATGCTCCGGGGCGAGACCAACTTAAGCTAGGTAAATTTAATAAGCATGAAAAAAATGTAGATAATATGTATATAATTGTAGATCCAATTTAAAAAAATGTATATCAATAGTTTGGTTGTAATATTTAAAACAAAGTGGGCGCGCTGGAGAGCATACTCGCCAGCGAGCCCACAAGGATAATTCCGTTACTTAGGGCTTTTCAAATTCGTTTGTGACACCATTAAATATATATTAATCTACTATCATCAATTCGATATTTAATTTAGTCTATACCAATTCACAGCCACTTAAAAAAATGGATATGGCAAAGTCGTCTTTATGAGTAATTGATCGTAGTCTATCAGAGCGTTGGCTTGATATGTTACAATCTATTAAGTTAATGAGATTATTTAACTGGGCTATTTATTTTCATTACTTTCCTCTAATTAATTGAATCAACAATCATATGAACCACTAATTTACATTGATTCTATGTTCATTTATTTCAAGCAGACGTACCTAATCATAGACGCAAGTACCTATCCTACTAATATTATCAACGCGAAAGTTTGTAAGTATGGATGGATGTTTGTTACTCTTTCACGTAAAAACTACTGAATGGATTTGAATGAAATTTGGCATACAGATAGTTTATAACCTGGATTAACACATAGGATGATCGGGATTTTTATCCCGATATTCCCACGGGAACGGGAACCACGCGGGTAAAACCGCGAGCGGCCGCTAGTCTAAAAAAAACAACTAAAAACTAAGTGAACTACCCACATTTTCATAAATAAATCATTGTCAATATTGAATCGCAACTAGAAGTTATTTGTGTTTTATTTGTCAATTATGAAGCGTGGAAAAAGACTTGTGTTTGGAAAAACAAAAAAGTGTTTTTCTCTAGTATAGGGACCATTTTTGAGCTAACTATATTTTGAGTTTTATTTACCCTAATTCTACGAGCATGTCGTAACGTAGTTTTCATAATAACAACGATCCCAAAAACGAAAACGTTGCCTTAGCCTCAGGCGCTTTTCTAATGTTATAAAATTTAAAAGTGACCGTGAATTGGTATAGACTAAATTAAATATCGAATTGATGATAGTAGATTAATATACATTTGATATACATTTTAATGGTGTCATAAACGAATTTGAAAAGCTTTAAGTAACGGAATTATCCCTGTGGGCTCGCTAGCGAGTATGCTCTCCAGCGCGCCCACTTTGTTTTAAATATAACAACCAAACTATTGATATACATTTTTTTAAATTGGGTCTACGATTATATACATATTATCTAATTTTTTTTTGCTTGTTAAATTTACCTAGCTTAAGTTGGTCTCGCCCCGGAGCATCACGTTGCGAAAATCTCTATACTTTTTGCAAGGGCAACAGAAAAAAGGCAAACAGTTTCAATATTCGAGGCAACAGTAACGACCCGGTTGTCATTCCACTTGCAAACCAAACTGTTGGTAGGCGAACTAGATTCAAATACAAATGAACCTCTTTTAGCCTTTTTGAAATTTTTGTTGGACTCGAGAGGACACTTGGACGTTCTATTTCACGAATAGTGCCAGTTGCTCTCAGACCTCTATTACCATGTTCATGAAGTAGAGGAAAAGGGGAAAAATAATTGTCGAAGAATAAATGAAGTGGCAATGTTGGATAACGACCTTGTAGAACATCAGCAAACTACAAAATCACACTCCCACCTAGACCAAACTGTTTCTAACCTTCTGTAATGGTTGACGATTTTCCTGGTAAGGATCAAACCAAATCACGTAGCCTAATCGTGTAGCACCAACCCACAGTTTATACCCCCAACGAATTGGTTTGCCACGTATAAACTGTTTGCAACTGTGGCGTCCATAGTACGGAACCATAGCCTCATCTATGCTGTAGTTTTCTTCTAGCGGCGCCATTTCAGTGAAGTTTTTATTTAACTCATCAAACAGAGGCCTCTTTTTGACAAACTTGACAAAGGTACATCGTCTTCTTCGTCGGAACTCAGATGAAAAGTGACCGCGGCTGGAGCTCTTAGTTGAGAGCCTGGTAGATTTTGCAATGCAACAAATTCTTCATCTCCAGAATCCGCATGTGTGGCGTCGTTATAGCGTTCTCAGGTGGAATTTTTTTAATTTGAGTTAGCAACAAATCATCATTCTTACATCGCTCTAATTCATCAACTAATTCGTTGAGATTGAGAGCTCTCAAAGGTCGCGTGCTAAAAAAAAAACAATCATAATATTATATAATAGTGGGCGCAGCTTCGCACGGGCTGCGCGGGTCTGTTTAATGGTGTATTTCAGTCGATTTTTATGCCCAGGTACTTGGCCTGATTCGACCAGTTGATTTCAGTCCCTTGTAGTTTTAGTCTTGCCGGGAGGTCTCTTATTCCACTGATGATAATCGCTTGAGTCTTGGCCACATTGACGGTGATCCTCCATTTGCTGAGCCACTCCGGAATGAGATCCAGGGCCCTCTGCATTTTAGTAGCGGCGTGGGCCCTTTTGTATGATGTCGTAAGCAGGGCTGCGTCATCGGCGTAGGGCGCTAAAGTTGCACCCTCTCCAACGAGAAAATCGTTTGTATACCATGAGTAACATGCAGGTGACAGGCAGCTACCCTGTGGGATTCCTGCTGTAATGGGGCGTTCATCTGATAGAGCCTCCTCGACCGCCGCTCGAGCTCCTGTTCTGGAGAAAGGTGGCCATGATCCTAACTATTCAACGAGGAGTAGTGGATGTGGCCAGCTTCTAGAGTAGTCCGGGGTGCCATACACGGTCGAAGGCTTTCTCCATATCAACGAACACTGTCACGACGTGCTCCTTCTTGTTGTTGGCTACTGCTGCCATAGTGAACACAAAGTCCTTTAACCGGGCTATGAGGACGCGTTCGTAAAGTTTTCCCAACGATTTGAGAAGACTGATCGGGCGATAGCAAGACGCGACAGACTTATCTTTACCTGGCTTATGAATGCCAATGACGTCGGCCTCCTTCCACGCGCTGGGGAAGATGGCGTTGGTCATGGCGCTATTGAAAATTGCTGCCAGGAGGCAGATCACCTGAGCGTGTAAGATCTTAAGGATCTTGTTAGAGATTCCGTCTGAACCGGGGGCACTGCGCGGTTTGAGTTGCCGGATTAGCGTTTGCATCTCATCCTCCGTGACCGGAGAGAGAATCGCGGTGGTAGCGAGCGAAGAGAGCCTATCGACTTCGTTATCGACCATGACGACATGATCTTGGTTGACCGGAAGTGTGCTAGGCGAGCACTGCGACTCTAAGCTGTCGGCCAGGCATTCGGCTTTCTCATCATCGTCAAAAGCGATGGGATTGTCGGGTTTCTTAAGCGGCGGTAGAACGGTCACCGTGTCCGACTTGAAGGCTCTCGCCAACTTCCAATAAGCTTGGTGAGGGGGCGAGATCTCTTCAAGGAGACCCTCCCACTGCGTAGACCGGAAGTCCCGCATGCGCTGCTTGACAGCACGCTGTAAGGAGCGCATCCGGGCCCGGTTGTCCTCGGTGGAATAAAAGTCATGGGAACGGGTGGCGGCGTTCTTCGCCCTCAGTAGTTCCCTCGCATCGTCCGGCAGCTTAAAGCGATGATCCAGCATCACTGGAACCCGCCGAGACGATTCGCTAATAGCGTTCGTGAGGTGACTACTGAGGGCGTCGACTGCGGCCACTGTCTCGTGAGGCGAGACAATGACATCTGGAATCGTACTAAGCGGCTGACTGTCGGTAGACTCGAGAAGTTTCTCGAGCTTGTCCCAATCAGTCACCAGCTTAGTGACGGGCGTAGAATCCGCGGCGGGCCCTAGTTGCAATACGACCGGTCGGTGGTCAGACGAAAGCGCGTGTATCGTTTCTGTAAAACGCATCCGTAAGGATACGTTCTTTAGTAACGCCAAATCTAAAGAGCTAGGCGCGTGCCCGGCTACAAGCGGGTATTGCGTAGGTGTCATAGGGACCAGGATGTCCAAGAGCATCGACTCAGAGAGGTTGCTCAAGACCCGGCCGTTACGATTGGATCTATTGCAACTCCACTGAGCGTGTCTGCTATTGAAGTCGCGGGCAAGAATGACAGCGTCTCCCATAGCAAAGAGCGCTTCGAGATCGGGCTGATTAATGTTTTTATTGGGGGAGAGATAAACGAGCGCGATAGTTAGAGGCGCGTGACCCGTCATGCCTAGCCGACAGACCGAGGTCTCTAATTCCGCGAGCGGTGGGGATCGAGCGGGACGCAATGAAGTGACCGTTTATAATAGATTAGAGTGCCGCCTCCCCGGCCGTCTCTATCATTACGCACGATATTGTAGTTGGCCATACGGGGCCCGCGATTGGAGGGTTTTAAAAACGTAACCTGGATAAGGAAAATGTCGACGGAGTGCTCGACTGCAAATTCGAACACCTCATCCCGTTGCTTTAGCGGCCCGGCTGCGTTAAAGAACGCAACCGTAAGTGAGCGCGGTTTTACTCAACTTAATGAGGGTGAATATTAATTCATTAAGGTCGCGGTATAGAGTCAAGAAGGGCTTAAACGCTATCCGCAAGGGATTGGTGTTCGAATAGGATAGTCGCCAAGGCTGTATCACGGTCAGGGCCAGAGTTTATTGCCTTGATTTTGCGAATAATCAAGGCGATTTCGTTATTGTGACGCGTGAGCGCGACAAACTGAATGAACAGAGCCATGTCAGTTATGCTAAGTTCCTGCTCGCTATCGGGAGGCGAACGCGAGAAAGACACGGGCAGGGCAGCGGGCTTAAGGTCTTTGCCATTAGATGACGATTTTACGGGCTTTTCCGTGGCCTTAGGGGCCTTGTATTTAACCGACTTTACTGCCTTCGTCCGCTTGGCCTTAAGGGCCAAGGGCTTCGAAGGCTGACTACGTTTCGCTGGATCGGAAACGTTCGCGGCTTGTGTCTGGCGCGGCGGTTGGGCCGGGGCCGAGACAGGAGGAGCAACTACTACAGCGGGCGCGGACGCGGGGGCTGCTACCGTGGGTTGAACGGCCTTCGCAGGCTGCTCGACCCCCGGTTTGACCCATGGGTTGCGAGGCGGTGGAAGCGGAGCAGCGCGGCGAAGAGTGATTTTACATAGACCAGAAGGCGCTGGAGCTCGCGTCGCGGGACTAGGCTTAGGACGCGAGGCCGACCCGGCGGCCGCGGGCAAACGTGGCGCCTTGGGGCAACCGCGATAGCTCGCGGGGTGCCCCACCTCGCCACACAACACGCAGCCGGGCAGGTCGTCGGGCCTCGGGTCCTTTGGCATTGGGCACGCGTCAGTGCCATGGTTGCCCTGGCACTTGACGCACCGAGGACGGTTGTGGCAGTTACGGGCAGAGTGCCCGTAGCGCTGGCAACGATGGCACTGACTGGGAGTGCCACTCTTTTACGGTACTTCGATTGTGATCCGATCAAAGTACATTATTGATTTAATGTTAAAAATTTCTTTGCCCTTGGGGGTCTTATCGAGGACAATACGGATAAAGCGCGATGGTTGCTTATCGCGCCTAAAAATACGATGTGCTTCGCGGGCCGGTAACTCTGTGGTCTTAAGGGCCGAAAGCACGTCGGCAGGGTTTGTGGATGTGGGGAGGCCACCTAAAACGACGGTAAGTACTTGCTCCTCGGGGAGCGAGTACGAGTGAAATTCGATATCATGTTTGCGTAGGAACGCAGTTAACCGGCGGTGATCTAGCGCCTCCCTCGCAGACAGCGCGCGTGAAATTGATTTTTTGCACTTTAATAGCGCTTGACAGTTTGTTCCAATCCTTGCATTGCAAGACATGGACTGGCGGGATATCGCGTTCGCGTTTCGCGGGCTCCTCCTGGCTCGACTTGGGCCTTGGAGTGTTAGGGCGCTGACCGTTGTCAGCCTTGGCGGCTTTCGACGCGGGTACTGATGACGGCGCGGTTTTGCGTTGTCTCTTGCCAGAGTGAGACACAACCGTGTAGTCGGAGTTAGACGAAGCTGAGTCCGACGACGAGTCGTAGTCTGACACTGACGGGCAAACATCTATATCAACCGGGTCGATATGGGACGAGGCGGTTTTAGTTACCGGAAGGGTAACATCGGTCGACGCGGGGTTGTCGTAAACGACAACCATCGGTTGCGCAGAAGGCGGCTTTATCGCGACGAACGCGGAAACGGTCTGCGCTGAAGGCGCTGAGGACGCTGACGTAGGTTGTGCATAAGGCACCGACAGGAGTTGCGCTGAAGGCGCTTTGCACGCCGTCGCGGCGGGTTGCGTAGAAGGCGCTGGGGTTGGCTGCGCAGAAGGCGCTAATTTCGCGGCGGCGGGTTGCGCTGAAGGCGCAGAGGAGGCATTAGTTGGATGGATGCGGCTCCTAATGAGTTCGACCGCGTTGGGTTCCTCCAGCAAAGCCGAGAGTTCCCCGACGTCCATTGTGGCGGAGTGCAATGCCACAATGGGTGTGTTGGCGTCAGACCCTCCCTGCCTGTGAAGCAGGGAGGCGTGAGTGAGAAGGGAACCTACTGCCTGAATGGCCCTAGGTGAGTCCACCGATGAAATTTAATTCACCGTTGGGTGTGTACCTAGTCTGGTTAGTGTTGTTAGTATAGTTGTGAGTATAACTAGATCTCCCAAGGCCAGGGACTCACAACTCTTCCGGAGTGTTTTCCCCCCAGGAAGGTAAGGAGGGCAGCCGGGTCAGTGCCCCAACTGGCTTCGTTGGCACCGTTAAGTATCCACCAGTTGGCTACTAAAGTCGTAGTCTTGCTTTGACGTCTTGATGTTGTCTATAATGAAATAGTGAGATTGACGTCTTGTCCGAAATGAGCACCAATTGGCGACTTGTCGATAATAAAAGGGCGACCCCGCAATAAGAATTGCGCCGGTACGCCTTGAGAGCGACGAGCTGGGTGCTGTGTTGCGCGAGCGCGACACGGACGGCGAGCGGGCGGAGCGAGCGCGACGTGCGTGCAGCACGGCAGCTAGCGCGAGACTGTGGCCAAATAACTGATGACGAGTGTCTTCACGACCCCGCATAGGGTCGGGGAAACCGTTCGGGGCGACGGCCCCCTTCGGTGGTATCTAACGCCAATCGCACATACGATTGGGGCGCTGGGTGGGCTCTTATGTCCCTAATCTTCTTTCTTCCTCTTCTTTTCTTCTTGCCGCTGACGAGGTACGAGCCCGCCGGGTGAGACCATGTTGATGGAGGCCCAGCGAGCGACCTGCGAGCCAGCGAGCGACCTGCGAGCCAGCGGCGATGATGTAGGGTCCGTTCCGGTGTCCGTTGACGAGGCTTACGCCTGCAAGACAACGGAGGGGTGTCATAGTTGGATGGGAGGGGTATTGGCAGCGAGGCCGTGGCCTGCACGCTGATGGGGGTGGTTTGTTGGGGGGGAGTCAGGGGGATTAAGTCTCTTGGGAGAGCCTTTCTGTCGGGTGGTCGTGCGTGGTGCGGAGCGATGTCCCTGATGTGCGGGTGACTCGATGACTCCGCACACTTGAACAATGTTTTTGTTTGTTGGCGTATGAAGTTGATGAGGGGCTCCATTTTCAGGTCCCTTTCTAGGACCTCGTTTCTCACATATCGTGGGGCGTTGGTAATGGTTCTTAGGGTCTGGGCCTGTTGGCTTGCCAGCCTCTTCCTCGGCGCTCTCCCGCGAGCGCGTACCAAGCTGGGGTGGCGTAGGTGGTTCTTGGTCTTATGTAGGTTTTGTAGATGCCCAACTTTGCCTTAAGGGGCAAGTTGGACGTCAGTAGAGCAGCAGCGCAGCTTCGCACGGGCTGCGCGTGTCTGGTTAATCGCGTGTTTTACTTGGGCATTCATGTTCAGCTTTCTGTCGATTGTTATGACCAGTTGATTTCTGTTCCCTGCAGCTTCAGTTTAGCTGGGAGGTCTCTGATTCCACTTATGACGATCGCCTGTGTCTTGGCCACATTAAAGGAGAGCCTCCACTTGTTGGGCCACTCCGGGATGAGGTCCAGGGCTCTCTGCATCTTCATAGCGGCGTGGGTCCTTTGGTAAGACGTTGTTAGCAGGGCCGCCTTATCGGCGTATAGCGCCAATGTAGCACCCTCTCCAATGCAATAGCATGCAGGTGATAGGCAACTACCCTGTGGGACTCCTGCCGTGATGGGGCGTTCGTCTAATAGGGCCTCCTCGACCGCCACTTGGAAGCTCCTGTTCTGTAGGAAGGTGGCCACGATCCTAACTATTCGCAGAGGAGTAGTGGATGTGGCCAGCTTGTATAGTAATCCGGGGTGCCACACGCGGTCAAAGGCTTTTTCTATGTCAAGGAACACTGCCACGACGTGTTCTTTCTTGTTATTGGCTACTGCTGCCAGGTGTAGCACTCGAGCCAGCTGGTGGGTCGTGGAGTGTTCCTGTCTAAAGCCGAATTGCTCTTCCCTGGGCTCTGTATGCTTGGTGAGGTGCGGCAGGAGGAGCTTCTCAAACACCTTGGAGAGGATGGACAGCAACGTGATTGGGCGGTAGCTTTCTGCTTTTTTAGGGTCCTTGTTGGGCTTGGGGATAACGATCACGCGTCCTTTCTTCCACGATTGTGGGAAGTGGCCCGTCCTTGTGATTCCGTTGTATAGTCGCGTGATAGCTGCCACTGCGCGGGGTGGTAGGTGGCGTAGGGCTTCATTTGGTATTTGGCCAGGTCCGGGAGCCTTGCGTAGCTTAGTGTTGAGCAAAGCTTTCCGGACCTGACTGGGAGAGAAGATGATTGGGTCTTCATCCGCGGGCGTCTGTTCTCTCATGTAATTTTTTAGGTATTTTACCACTTCCGTCTCTAGGTGTTGGTCGGCGGAAGGGTTTGGGCTGAATTGCGTCTGCAAATGGCTGGCTAAGATCTTAGCCCGATCTTTGGCTCGATATCTCAATGTTCCGTCTTGGGCTAGCAGAGGTCTGGTGGGTGGGCGGCACCGGGCAGACGGCGACATAGTTGATGAATGTCGTTCCAGTTGTCGCCGGCCTCTTCGGTTTCTAATAGCCAAGAGGTACTGGCCTCTGTTGCCAGGGCGGTGGCTACTTTCTCTGCCAGGCTGTTGAGCCTCTCTTTCTGAGCTGGGCATCGTGATAGTTGCCATGTGCGCCTTAACTTCCTTTTTTCTTGAATAAGGCGTTTTGTCGTAGTTGAGACAACATGGGAATCTCGGTGGCTTCTTGACATAGTGGTGACGACGGAGCTTTCCAGCGCGCCTGCTATGCATGTGGTTAACTCGTTGGTAAGGCTGTCCACTTCGTTGGTGTTGTTAACGGGGAAGGATTTTAAGTGCCTGTCCACTTGGGTTTTGAATTCTTCCCAGTCTTGCTTCTTCCTTTTCTTTTGGAGAGAGACCCCCCCGGTCGTGGTTTGCGTTTGCATGACTGCCAGGACCGGTTGATGGTCCGAGATGAAATGGTCGTCTATGACGCTCAAAGATAGTTGTAATAGGCTTGTAATATTTTTGGTTATTACCAGGTCGATGGTGTCTGGTTGGTAGCCGGTGGTGTAGGGGTAGTGCATTGGGGTTTCCGGTCCGTGTATGTTGTATTCATTTTCTTCCGAATCTGTTAGCAACAAGGCACCGTTCTGGCATATTCGGGTGGAGTTCCATGCAATGTGCTTACAATTTAGGTCTCCTGCTACTACGGTGGGCAAGGGAGAGTCTAGCAGCTTCCTTATGTCTGCCGTCTCCATCCCTTGCTGTTTGGGTGGTCTGTATACTGAGTATAGTCTAATGGGCCGGTTACCGATGTAGATTTCTACTCCAATTGCGCTCATCGAGAGGAGGTTCGTTGGTGGCAGTGGTTGTTGTAATATTGACCGTTTCACCAACACTGCAAGGCCTCTATACGCTCTACCTTGTTGGTTGGTCTCATCTTTTCTGTAACAAAAGTAGCCGGGCATTCCAAATTTCGTTCCTGCTTTTAGGCGGGTTTCTTGTAGTAGGGCCACGTCGGCCCTTTGCTTCGCTAGGAGGTTTTTAAAGAGGTCTCTTTGTTTTGGAGAGGCCGTCCGAGTTCCAATATATGATCTTCAGGTCACTATCCATTTAGTGTATATAGATCTGCTAATCCTTCGAGGATGTAGGGGACCGGGTTGGCTCCCCTTTGGATGGCCTCTAGCACGCCTTGCAATAATTTTATGCATTGGCTAATTAGTTGTCTGTCTTCTTCCCCCTTCCACTGAGTTCCCTCGGGGGGGATGGTTGCGACCGGTGCCGGGGGGACGGTGGTTGGGGGGATTGTTATCTTTTTCCTCCTTCTCTTCCTTTTCGGTTTAGGGGGTCCGCTGTTTGCCGCGGCCATTAGCGAACCTGGCGCGTTTTCTTCCGTTGTGGGTAAAGTTGGCGGGTTAATTTCATGGGCCGGCCTTGTCTGCGCGACCGTGCCTGCCGTCTTGTTGCGCGCCTCTTTCCTGTATATGGGACAATTGGCATTGTTTGCCGTATGTTCTCCCTTGCAGTTTGCGCACGTGGGGGGGTCCTCCAAGAGGCGCGGGCAGTCTCGGGCGGCGTGTTCCTCGCCACATCTGACACACGCCTGCGTTCTGTGGCAGTTCAGTGACGAGTGTCTAAATGATTGACACCGGTGACACTGTGCGGGTCCCTTCCGGCCCCTCCAGGCTTCAATTTTCACTCCCGGCATTCCTAGAAGTTCGTTTACTTCGTAGATTGCCGCACATACTCGGAGGAAAAGCCTAGCTCTCGGAGGTCCTCTTCGAGGTCTTCGGGGTTTGTATTTTCAGGTAGTCCTCTTATTAGATTTCTTTCTGCGGGTAGCGAGTAGCAAAACCACGAAATTTTGGTTTCTTTGCTCAGTGCGGTGAGGTATATTTACACGATGCGGTATTCGTCCTCGTGCTTTGGCAAGAACCTTATGCCCCTACCATAAGGGCGTGCGTTTGGCGGGTGTCCTAAGATTTTCCGTAGGTCCTTAAAGTGGGTAGCCCAATCGGGTAGGGACTCCACTACTAATGGCGAGTATCTTTGCATCTTTGTTTGTCTCACGCCGGTCTGGGGTGGTTGTTGTTGCGACGGCGTCGGGGATGGAGGGGCCGAGGGGGCTTGCGCTGTGTCCATTGGTGACGTTGTTGTTGTTTGGTCTAGGCGCGGTAGTGAGGGGCGAGGTCGGGCGATGGTGTGTCGTCTAATCGTAGGCGTCGCCTTCCCAGTTGTGGTGATACCTCCGCCAAAGGCAGACCCCCCGTCTGCGGCTGCACGGGTGAAGACGTCCACTGTGACAAATAAACACCAGAAGAGCACTACACAAATATTCTCTTCGAACAAACAATATTCAAATTACAAATTAGGTTACCCAGTAACACATCCAACAGACGTCAACCGTGACGTACTGGCCTATTGAAAGGCTCATGGGAAGTTTCTCAATTTCCCAAACTTGTGCATAGTTATGGAAATGGTACACAAACACAATGACTCTAGACTATGCGGAGTCGAGTCGTCAAACTGTGTACATAATAGAAACAAAAAACAAAATAGTTGGCACTGCCAGCAGTGTAGAGCGACCCAGAGCTATCTGGGTGCCTAGTAGGATCCGTCCTAGTACACCCGAGCCCAAGAGTAGGTCAATTGGGCCAGGTGACAAAGTGTGGGTCTGCCCGGTCTAGACCAATGTCTGTGCCGTTATCCCTGCGGGCGAATCGGTAAAAGGCTGTTAACCTACAATGGTAAATTTATTACCGTTACCGAAATTGACATTCTCAACATAGATACATGTACCGAGGAGAGGGTGACTTGTGTTAGCCCCGTCAAACTCCCAGTAAGCATGCCACCAAACAATGTCGCCCAAATTAAAGTTTCAAATTTAAGATTTCTTTAAAATCTACCAACAAATTTCAAATTTAAGGTTTCTTTAAAATCTACCAACCGCGGCCGCCGTAGTAGAAAGCAAAACCGTCAGTGGTTCTGCTCTCGCAAAGGGGCAGGCTAGCTATGGCCTGCCCGGGTCCCCCATCTCCAAAGAAGGCCCCCGCCCGTGTGATACCGCGGGTGGTACTATAACCGTTGCTCGATCGCGCTGCCTCACGCAAGCGCACGCAGAGCGCGGTGCAAAGAGGGGCCCCCGCCCGTGTGATACCCAAATAGCACACGGGCCGGCGGCATGGTAACCTGCAGGCGTGGGTTTGCGCGCCTGTGCATGGTTCACCTTCCGGTGTGGGGGCGTGCCTCGCGCATGACTGGGCCTCCAGTCCGCTGGTAGATGTGTGCTCCGCCCTGGAGCACCCCTGCCCGTGTAACGCTGCCACCGCTGTTGTGTGGTCGGTGAAGCCGCTCCCGACCTGTTGACACACAACAATAATAAATGGTGTGGTCCACCAAATGCAATGCGGCGCTGGGGCCTATTGCCATAGCAAAGGCCGCTGCGCTTTGCCATACGCCGCCTCTTTATTACAGGCAGCCCTCGTCCGTCCTGGCACTGCGCCAGAGCATGGCCCATTTGGCCACATTGTGTACAAGCCGGGTCCACACCGGCTGCTGCAGTCAGCGCCGCCAGCCGCGCTGTAGTGTGTCCTGGCTGCGGCTGTGCCGTGGGATTTGCCTGGCGTCCCGTTGAAACCTGCGCGTCTGATGGCGGCAGGTCAGGCTGGGAGTTCGCAACGTCCCCCGCCTCATCGCCGAGGAACCTTAAAAGTTCCTCCAATCCCGGCAGAGTAGCCCCCCCCCCCCTTCTCTCTGCCGTTTTCCGCTCAAACCGGGAACGAACGTCCGTTGGCAGCTTGTCCAACACAATGTGTACCAGTAGCAGCGACCACTCGGCTACTGGCAAACCTAACTGTTGCAATGCGTTGCACGCAACTGTGACTGGCGTCAACAGCTGCGTCGTTAAGTCCGCCCGATTGGCTACCTTAGGTAGCGACAACAATTGGCGCGCGTGTGCGTCTACCAACGATCCTTCTTCCACTTCGCCACCCAAACTTCCTAACTGATGTGTAGGAAGCCTATCAGGTATCCTGGGCCCTCCCATTGGTGGCGGTGTGGATGGCTGGACATACCCTATCCGTCGCCTTTTATTGTCGCAGGCCGCCTGGACGACATTATCATTAATTTCCATGATTTGGGCAAACTCTTCCTCGTATGCCGACCATACCTTTTTGTGGAATGTTGGAGCAGTCTCCGACAAGACCACCATGGCGGCCTCAACCGAAGACACCCGCTGCCTTAACTGCCTGGCTCGCTCGAGGATGACATCATCGCAGCCCCTCCGAGACAGCAGATCCTGCGTATGCACGAACCAGCGCAGCTGCGTTGCAAAGACTGCCTCCGCCATCGCGTTGTCAACAAAAAACAAGTAAAAGAGAAATGAGATTCTCTGTCCAACAATAGCACAAAAGGCAGGACAATATTGCCTACATATCCTTCTAGTTACAATATAGCAACAACCAAAATTAATAAGTACAAAAAAAACTTATACGGGCTTGCAACGAGAAGCGCACTAACAAATAGAATGTACAAGTATTATTATTACATAGTCCCTATGCAAAAATCAATCAATTTAAAACCAATGTAATAATCAAATTAAATTTAAAATTGGTCTTAAAAATGAAGGCGCCAACAAAACAAAAGTGTTTAACCAATTTCACATATGCCGCTGTGTAGAACAAAACAAATCTAATCGGTTCCAAAGAAAAATAAAAATACAAAAATAAAAATGTTCCTTAATATACGCCACTATGTAAACAAATCATTTACCAAACAAATGTTACAAATGAATGGAACTCAAATTAGGTTACCAAAGAAAACTACAATAAACAAAATGTTACTTAATTATACATAGGCTAAATTTACCTTGTAAAAACAAACAATTTATAATGTAACATAACTGCAATATTAATATATGTGTCTACAGCTTTGCAATCCTTAGACAACCACACTACAAATATTGTGAATCAAATGCCTACAATATTGAAATATGTTTTCAAAATGAAACAACAAACCAAATCAAAGTACCACAATTTCCAATGTTTTAACTTTAAATTCCAAATTAAGTTTTCAAGCAATCAAGGAACAAACAAAATGTTTAATTATTTGCAAACCGCTAGAATCTTAACATTCCGTTTGCAAACCAGATGCAACAATTAACATCAAAAATATTTATTTGTTGTCACAAATCCACACTACCCTAGCGAGACTAATTCTAAATTAAAGTTAGGCAACAAAGCAACAATGAACTGTCGCAAAACAGTTTAATCAGTAAGTACAACTTTCTTGTCCGACAATTACAGGACAATTATTAACTCGTCAAATCCGATTTCTAAATACCTTCAAAATACGCGCTAAAACATCCATAAGTTTCAAACGACAATATGGTGTTTTTTTCCCATAGGACGACACCAAGGGATACTTGAACCATGGAGCCTAGTTCATGGTGATTCCACACGTGTGCGGCATTAGTTTTCCTCTCGTCCGCCGCGCTGATCGCGGAGGTCCCGGTGACTCGCCGCCCGGCCGCTCGTCTACCCCGAGAGCTCTCAACCCCAGAAAAACACACGTGACCTTCACCGTAGCACGTGGCTCACTGCACACTAGCGAGACTGCATCGCAATGCGCCGATGCACAACAACACTTAGTCCACTTAGTTTAAACTTATTAAAGTTCACACTCCAACGCGAGTACCCTGCGTGGGTCTCATAACCCAAAAAGGCCAAGTGCCTCGTGCTTGACGACCGCTGTCGAAGCTCCAATCAATTAACTGTTTGTAACTAGCCCGCCCTGGTACTAATGTTTTACACTGTTTATTAATTCTTACGGGCCCCCCGAATCAACTTATGTGCCCTACATATCAAATTACAAAAACAAACAATTACTTTTTACACGACCGCGCGATTTTAAGTCCTAACCTAGCCATTTCCAACTTGAGTGTCTCACGTCACATTGATAGCCGTCTGTCATTCCAAATTAAAAACAACCAAAAGGTTGCCAGCCGTAAGTGGCCAGTTTGTCCCAAACAGGACCTTTTGCGACCAGTAGACATTTTGCGAAGTGGACGTTCTGCGCGTGAGCCCCTGGATGGTCCGAAATTCATCGGCGGTGCGCGGCAAAAATCGAATGCCGCTTTGGAAAGGGCGAGCGTTCGGCGCGCTGCCCAATTTGGTGGACAACTCACGGAAGTGAGCCGTCCAGTTCGGCAGGTTCTCCACCACTATGGATGGATACCCGCGGGCGCGCGGCGGGGCCTGCTGCGCTGCGTGAAGTACGTGTTGCCCACCTCTGTAGTGGAGCGGGGGGAGCTGCTCTCAAGCTCTGAGGCATCTGCCTGGCCTCCGCCCTCGGCGGGCGCATCGGGCGAGGCGGGCGATGTCGCTAGTATAAGCCCCGGGAAGTAACTTTCCGGGGGCGTGAGATCGGGCATTGATGAGCTGCGGCGGCGATGGGGCGGCGACGGGCACGTGCAGGGACGCTTGTCCTCGCTTTCCTCGTCTTCGCTGTCCGGGCTGCGGTGGCGCTCCTTGCCCTTGTTTCGCATCCGCTCGGCGGCTGGGGATTCGTCACGAATCCCGCCCTCCGAGGAGAACGAAGGTCCAGGCTGGGTGGCCATCTGGGCTGATGAGGTCTTAAGTGGTGTGGGTGGTACTCGACCCGACGGCCCCGGTTGGGGATCGGGGAGTTGTTCACCCGGCGATGAAGCGCGGTGCGCCGCGGGGGCGATCTCGCGATCGCTCATGGCGATTAAAAAAGTGTCATATGTACTTACACTGCACTAACAGTTGCAAGCACACGCACAATAAACACAGATACAAAAAAAACGTAAACAACACTACACTGAGCTCCGGCTCACTAGAGACTCTGAGTACGCTAGACCCGCCAAGTATTATCAAATAACTAGCGGCCGCTCGCGGTTTCACCCGCGTGGTTCCCGTTCCCGTGGGAATACCGGGATAAAAAGTATCCTTTGTGTTAATCTAGGTTATAAACTATCAGTATGCCGAATTTCATCCAAATCCATTCAGTAGTTTTTACGTGAAGAAGTAACAAACATACACACTCACAAACTTTCGCCTTTATAATATTAGTGTGATATGATGTGATTGGGGGTGGTCGCGCAAAAGTTTATTCTGTCCAACCTACACTAGCACTAGCGTCTGTGTCGCGGCTGGAGGTAACGGAAGAAGAAGCAAGGGAGGGTACGAGAATGTCTCGACGTGGGTGTCCGGGACAACACCACGGAGAACTGTTCTCGTACGCGGAACACTTCGCACGAACGGCTAGCCGGGCGTTCACGCTTTCGCGAAACACACACCGGCTGCACAGGACGACGCGAAGCTGTAATCGATTGCAGCGACTCAGCACGTACGGCGGCTCGACGCTAAGCGGAGCACGCGCGTGCGTGTTGCGAGACGGCTGTAGGACTACTCTTCTTACTTGTCGACCCGCTTGACTTGATTTATTCATCGGTCGTATGACCGGTGCGGGCGTCGAGGCATACGTGCCTCCTTACCCGGGCTGCTGCTCGGCGGCGCTAATTGCCGCCGGGTCATTTTGGGGGTGCGACAGGGAACATTTTTTTTTTGTTAATGTCTTTTTTGTTTTTTTTTGATTAATTTTTTTTTATTTTTTTTTTTCATTTTATTTTTATATCTTATTTTTTTTTGTTATATATATATTTTTTTAAATTATTTTTTTGTTCTCTGTCGCACCGCGGAGCTTACGCTCCCATAGGACGTGTTACCTCCCCTTCCATTCCCCAACGCAGTCCTCGGCGCGGCTAACCCCCCGGGTGATTCGGCGTT
Source organism: Scoparia ambigualis (assembly GCA_963921215.1). Lineage (NCBI taxonomy): Eukaryota > Metazoa > Arthropoda > Insecta > Lepidoptera > Crambidae > Scoparia > Scoparia ambigualis. The sequence continues at coordinate 23,900,388 of OY992523.1, forward strand.
GGCCGAGGCCCGGTGAGCCGCCAGCGAGCGAACCGCGACTTAAGGGGCATTGGTCGGTTTGGCGACTAGTCTCGGAGTAGGTGCGATCGATGGTATTGACGTCTTGTCTATGTTGTTGTCTTGTTCTGTGAGTAAGTTAGTCCGGACGCAGTATAGACGCCTCAGGCGGCACAGGCCGTCTGCCGTCTGCGTTCGTGTCGCTGTAAAAGGCGCCCCTAGCGCTCGGCGTCACGGCGCCGCGATCGGCGGCGGCGCTGTCGTGGCGTACGCGGCGGCGTCTTGCTGCTGTAAGTTGTTATCAATGTCTTCGTTAGCAGCCGCGGCCAATAGCGACCACGGCAGGGGACGGTAGGTGGTCACGTCGAGTGGGCGCGCGTGGAGCGGCGCGATATTGTGTAAGTGTTCGTGCGGCCCGTTATCTGCGCGGTCATACATACCGCGCGCTAGGCGGCGCACGAACTCTTCAAGCGATTCGACGTTTGTGTCCCGGGCTATTACATCATTCCTGACATAACGCCCGGCCCCCACGATGACACGAAGGGAAATGGCTTGCTGTGCTTGTAGTTATATTTCGCTGTGTGGCTGAGGCCAATGCGTACCACGCCGGTGCCGCGTAGGTCAGCTGCGGGCGAATGTATGTCTTATAAAGCATTAGTTTGGTCCGCAGCGGCAGTCGGGATGCCAGGACCGGGCGAAGCTGCGCACGTGCGGCTTTGGCGCGGTTGACCACATGGTCTATCTGCGGCGCCATTCGCAACGTGCGGTCGATCCGGCATCCCAAGTATGTGACAGTTTGATGGTAGGTGATGGGCGTGTTTCTTATGTGCAGTGTGGGCTGTACTAAGCGTTTGTTGCTGACAAATAGCGCGGCGGTTTTGGTGACATTAACCGCCATGCGCCACTTGTCAAGCCAGTCCAGGAGTAGGTCTAATAAGCGTTGCAGTTTTTTGTGGGCGATCCTTACGCTGGCCGACGATGCGAAGTACGCGCTGTCGCGCGCTAGGACAACGTCTTTATCGCCCTCCCTGAGACGCCCCTCAAGCGTTGGCGCGTCGTTAGCGTAAAGGGCATACAGAAACGGCGAGAGACAGCTGCCCTGTGGAACACCCGCCGTCATGGTCTTCGTCGATGAGCGGGCCTCCTCTACGGATACCACAAAGGTGCGGTCCCGGAGGAAGGCCGCTAGTAGGTGTGTGTAGGCGGGTGGTATGTTGCTGGTGGCAAGTTTGTGGAGGAGGCCCGTGTGCCACACCCTGTCGAAGGCCTTCTCCACGTCCAAGAACACACCGATGGTGTGGTGTCCTCTGTTCATCTCAGCGGCCAGGTGGTGGAGAACGCGCGTCAGCTGTAGTGTTGTTGAGTGGCCGCTGCGGAATCCGAATTGCTCGACCATTAGGGGAGCGTGGGGGCGGATTCGCTGCAGCAGCAGGCGCTCAAACAGCTTGGCCGTATGAGAGAGCAAAGTTACATGTCTGTAGTTACAGGGCAGTCGGCGGTCCTTACCGGGCTTAGGTAGAAGTATGATACGCCCCTCCTTCCATTTCTGCGGGAAGTATAAGGTGCGTAGTACTGCGATAAACAAACGGGTCAATGCCACCACCGCACGCCAGGGCAGGCGGGCGATGGCCATGGAAGGGATGTCGTCAAGGCTGGCAGCTTTTTTCTTGGGAGGCGGCGAATCGCCTTAGCCGTCTCCGTCGGCGATATATAGGCGTCGCCGCTTAGTGGCAGGGGGGGGCGTGGTCAAAAAGTCGGCTACGCTACGCCCCACCTCCTCGTAGTGAGCGGCGGGGGCGTGGCCTGTTGCGGCGGGGTGTGGCTTAAATTGATGTTCGAGATGTGTTGCCAATATGTCGGCCCGATCTTGCGCCGCCCATTGTCGCCTGCCCGCGCTGTCCAAAAGCGGGTACACCGGCGTTGGCGTAGTGGTGAGTTGTCGGGTAAGTCTGTAGAGGTCAGCGGGGGTGCCAGAAGCAGTGTCGATACATCGCTCCCAGCCGTCCCCGCGCCATGCCTTAACTGACTCCGACAACTTTGCTGTTATGTGGTTAAAAGGTCGCTTTTGATCGTAGGGCAACGCGTTTGCGCCCATAGGCGTCGTAGGTTGCGCTTGCGTAGGCGCATGGCGGTTAGCGCGGGCGGCAGCTCATCCCTTTTGCGCGTCTTGTTGTTGGGAGAGCTCGCCGCTTCCTTCGCTAAGTGTAAGGCCGCCGTAAAGTGTTCGGCGGCCGCCTCGACATCTTCTGGTGTGGAGAGGGGTCCTTTGAGCTTGAACCCCTCAAGAGCGGCCGTGTAGTGCTCCCAATTCACCTTGGGGGTGAGAGGGCGGGGCTTCACCTGGATGGCGCCAGCGCCCACCGTGATGAGAACGGGGAGGTGCTGTGTGTCGCAGTCGTACAGCACCTCCACGCTTATTGGGTGTGTGAGGCCCTTGTACAGGGCGATGTCTAGGACGTCGGCTCGGTGCATTGGGTTGGTGGGGACATAAGTGGGGCTATCTGGGCCTGCAACCTCAATCTCTAAGTTCTCTGCTGCTTGGTAAAGGGCGAGGCCCGCCGGGTTGCGCAGGTGTGAGCCCCAGCTCGGATGCTTGGCATTCAGGTCCCCTGCCAGCAGCGTCGGAGCGGGGCCCGCAAAGATAGTGGCCAAGTCGCTTTGTACTAGCAGCGACTGCGGGGGGCGGTATGCGGCATAAATAAGATGGTCGACGCCCGCGATGTTGAACCGGACGCCAATCGCCCGGATAGAAGTGTAGTCTGGGAGGGGTAGGACGTCATGGATGACGTCTCTACGAACGAGCGCCGCAACGCCTCTGCAGGCTCGCCCGTTCGGAGACGTCTCGTCCCGGCGGTAAATGAAGTAATTGGGCAGCTTAAAGGGCTGCCCCGGTCGCAGGAATGTCTCACCCAGGAGGACAACATGTATGTCCTGCGACTGGGTGAGTAGGCGCAGCTCGTTGACTCTATCTTTGACTCCGCCGTAGTTCCAATAAACGACTCTTAGGCAGAGTTCCGTAATGCCTTTAATACGGCGTTCAGTGATTGTAGTATGCTCAACCAGCCTTCTTCGCCCTGCTCGATCATTGAGCAGGCCGTGTTGAGCATACTAGTTACATATTTGAGCCCCATACGCACTTCATCGCTTCTAATCTGGGCGGGTGCGTGGGGCGTGTCGGGGCGCGCCTGCGACGCTAGTGCGTGGGGCTGCGCCGGGAAAATATTCCTCCTCCTTCATTGGGTGAAGCGGGTGGGGAACTGAACTGGCTGTACCTACCAGTAGGTGTATCCCAGCCGTGGAAAGTGGGCGACGGGCCTGTGCGGGGGTGCTTGTCATCGTTCCCGAAGTCGTCGTCTGGGCTGCGGTGGCGGGCCTCCTTAACCTTCCCCCGTGCGCCACCGGTGGCAAGAGATTCACCACGAATCTCGCCAGCCGAGGCGAATAAGGGGCCGGGTTGGGGCATCAGGAAAGGAATCGGTGTGCGCTGGAGCGCGGGAGGCGCTCGACCCGACGGTCCCGGTTGGGACTCGGGGAGTTGTCTTTCCGGCGTTGAGGCGCGGCGCGCCGCGGGGGCGATCTCGCGATCGCTCATCGCGGCACTATAGTCATGTGTAAGAACAAAAGTCAGGTCACGGAGGGCGCTAGACCCGTTAATTATTAACAAATAATTAAGGGTGGTCGCGAAAAACGTTTTTTACGATCATCACACTGGCACTTGCGTCTGTATCGCGGCTGGAGGTTACGGAACGTAAAAACGGAGGGTGGGCACAAAAAAAGTCTACGACGTGGGTAGTCCGGGACCACACCACGGAGATCGATTTTTGAGCGGAAACGCTGCGCGCGGACGGCTAACACACCAGTTGCCGGAACGACGCGAAGCTAGTAATCGACTACGGCGAAACTCAGCACGTACGGCAGCTCGACACGCTAGGTGGAGCACGCGCGGGTTGCGAGACGGCTGCCATTGTCGACCCGAACTTGTATTCTTCAGCCCTTGGGCTGGTTCGGGCCTCGAGGCTAGGCCTCATTACCCGGGCATCTTCTAAGTCCTTGTCGGGCCTGGTCAAGGGTGATGGTTGGCAGGGGCGTTTTTTATTCAGGTTTTTTTTTTTTGTATTTTTTTTCTTGTTTTTGTATCTATATATATATATATTTTTGGGTCGCTCTCCTGCCAACCTGGAGCGTGTCGCCCCCCTCGGTTATGCTACTTTTGCTTCCCTTCCCCTGCGCAGCCCTCGGCGCGGCTGACCCCCGGGTGAGACGGCATTGACCGAGGCCCGGTGAGATGCCAGCGAGCGGGCCGCGGCTTAGGGGGCATGGGTCGGTTGGATAGCAAGTGAATGGAAGGTTTGAGTGTCGATCATAGCTCAATAGCGACTCGACTGTGTTATCGAGTCACTAGTTGCCGGTTGCTGTCGTATGTTGAGATGAGAATGGCGCATAAGGCTCACTGTATGATCCTTATGCGCGGTATTGGTACCGACGGTGTTGACGGCGCTGCTGGCGTCGCCGTTGTCGGCGTCGGTTGGAGTGGAGGAGCGAGGCTTGGCGCCTCGTCATCGTCGTCGCTTGCCGCTGCGATGGTGCGCGGCAGCGGTCGTTGTGGCACGTCGGGTGGTCGGGCATGCAGCGGCGCGATGCCGCGTAGGTGTGAGTGTGGCCCATTGTCGGCGCGGTCGTACATGCGACGCGCCATACGGGCCACAAACGCCTCGAGAGATTGGATATTAGTGTCCCGGGCGATGACGTCATTGCGGACGTACCGCCCGGCACGGACAATGGATCGCAGCGATATCGCCTGTTGCGACTGCAGACGTTTTCTTTGTTGCCGGCTGGTGAGGGCGTACCACGCCGGGGCTGCGTATGTGAGCTGCGAACGAACGTAGGTTTTGTATACCATTAGTTTCATTCGCAGCGGCAGCCGAGACGCCAACACGGGGCGCAGTAGTGCGCGCTTTGATTTGGCGCGGTTAATGATTTGTTCGACCTGCGGCGCCATCCGCAATGCGCGGTCGATGCGGCAACCCAAGTATACTACATGGTTGCTGTAGTGTACTGGGTGGCCTCGTAGATGTAGCATGGGCGGGTTGGTGCGATTACGGCTGACAAACAGCGCGGCGGTCTTGGTGACATTGACCGCTACGCGCCATCGGTCGAGCCATTCCGGCAGAAGGTTGAGCAGCCGCTGTAAGCGCTGCTGCGCTAGGTGAGGCCTGCGGGCCGATGCGAAGTAGGCGCTGTCGTCCGCAAACAGCGCCAGCTCCACGCTGTTGGGTGGAGGGCGTTGCTTTGACTTGACGTGTTCGTCGGTCGTATGACCGGTGCGGGCGTCGAGGCATACGTGCCTCATTACCCGGGCTGCTTCTCGGCGGCGCTAATTGCCGCCGGGTCATTTTGGGGGTGCGACATGGAACTTTTTTTTTTTGTTGTATCTTTTTTTGTTTTTTTTTTATGATTCATTTTTACTTTTTTGTTTTTTTATTTTTTTTATATCTTTTTTTTTCCTTTTTTATATTCATTTTTTTTAATTTTTATTTTTTGTTCTCTCTGTCGCACCGCGGAGCTTACGCTCCCATTGGACGTGCCCATTCCCCTACGCAGTCCTCGGCGCGGCTAACCCCCCGGGTGATTCGGCGTTGGCCGAGGCCCGGTGAGCCGCCAGCGAGCGGACCGCGGTTTAGGGGGCAATGGTCGGTTTAGTGGCGGGTCTCGGAGTCGCGCTTTAGTTCGTAGGTAATTTGACGTCTTGTCCTATGAATTTAGTCCGGGCGCGGGCAGAGGACGGTAGGTGGTTTGATCCGGTGGGCGCGCGTGTAGCGGCGCGATGTCATGGAGGTGCTCATGCGGCCCGTTGTCCGCGCGGTCATACATTCCGCGCGCTAGGCGGCGCAGGAGCTCCTCTAGTGGTTCTATGTTAGTGTCCCGGGCGATTACGTCATTTCTGACGTACCGCCCGGCCCCCACAATGACGCGAAGCGAGATCGCTTGTTGGGCTCTCAGACGGTTGCGCTGCGTTACGGATAGTAGTGCGTACCACGCAGGGGCCGCGTAGGTGATCTGTGGGCGAATGTAGGTCTTGTACACCATTAATTTGGTCCGCAGTGGAAGACGGGATGCTAGGACCGGGCGGAGCTGCGCTCGTGCGGCTTTAGCGCGATTGACCACATGGTCGACCTGTGGCGCCATTCGCAACAAGCGATCGATCCGGCAGCCTAAGTAGGTGACGGATTGGTGGTAATTAATAGGTGTGCTGCGTGAGTGAATCGTGGGCGGCGGATTGCGCTTGCTGCTGACAAACAGCGCGGCGGTCTTAGCTACGTTGACCGCCATGCGCCACTTGTCAAGCCAGTCCGGTAGTACATCCAAAAGTTGCTGTAGTCTCTTGTGTGCGATTTTGACGCCGGCTGACTACGCGAAATATGCGCTGTCGTCAGCGAACAGCGCCAAGACATCATCTTTCTCGCCCTCTTTCAATCTCCCCTCAAGCGTCGGGGCGTCGTTTGTGTACAGGGCGTAAAGGAAGCGTGAAAGGCAGCTGCCCTGCGGCACCCCCGCCGTGATGGTCTTGGTGGATGAGCGGGCCTCCTCGACGGATACCACAAAGGTGCGGTCCCGGAGGAAGGCCGCTAAGAGGTGAGTATAAGCATGTGGAATCTGGCTGTTAGCTAGCTTGTGAAGGAGGCCGGTGTGCCACACCCTGTCAAAGGCTTTCTCGACATCTAAAAATACGCCGATGGTGTGGCGGCCTCTGTTCATTTCCGCGGCCAAGTGATGGAAAACACGCGTTAGTTGTAACGTTGTTGAGTGGCTGCTGCGAAACCCGAATTGCTCGACCCTAAGGGGAGCGTGGGGGCGGATTCGGTGCAGTAGCAAGCGCTCAAACAACTTGGCGGTGTGACTAAGACGAGTGATAGGGCGATAGTTGGCCGGTAGCCGGCGGTCTTTGCCTGGCTTAGGTAACAGTATAATGCGCCCCTCCTTCCATTTTTGCGAGAAGTATAATGTGCGCAGAAGAGGGCGTCGCTGTACTGTACTGTTGAATTCATCGGCCTTAGCCGGTTCGGGCCCCGAGACATATGTGTCTCCTTACCCGGGCTGCTTCTCGGCGGCGCTAATTGCCGCCGGATCATTTTGGGGGTGCGACAGGGAACACATTTTTTTTTTTCGTTAGGTATTGTATTTTTTTTTTGTATTTTTTTTATGATTCATTTTTTCCTCTTTTTTTACATTTTTTAATTATTATATATATTTTTTTAATTCTTTTTTATATTCATCTTTTTTTTTGTTCTCTCTGTCGCACCGCGGAGCTTACGCTCCCATTGGACGTGCCACCCTTCCCTCCCATTCCCCTACGCAGTCCTCGGCGCGGCTAACCCCCCGGGTGATTCGGCGTTGGCCGAGGCCCGGTGAGCCGCCAGCGAGCGGACCGCGGTTTAAGGGGCATTGGTTGGTTAGGTGGCTTGAAGTGGAGTGGTACGTATGTTTGTTGACAATTGACTTCTTGTCTTCTATGTCAATGTGGACGCGGAATGATCCGCGTCCGAATGCGTGGCGCCGGTGTAGGCGCGGGTGTGGGCGCTGTAGGCGGCGCGCGCGGCGCGGCAGTTGGTGCCCCCGGCGCTCGGCGTCTCGGCGCCGCAGTCGTCGGCGGCGCTGTCGCGGTGCTCGTCGCGTCGGCGTCGGTGTCTTCGTCTTCGTCGTCGGCCGCGGTTAGTAGGGACCGCGGCAGTGGTCGGTCAGTCAAAATCCCTTGCACACTACGTTGTCTATTTGGTACGGGCACGTAGGTACCCGGGCGGTCGGTGCGCTTCACACGAAAATCGCTGCAAAGTGGTAAAGCGACGGCGACCCCGACCGTACCTAGGTATATCTTTTTTGTAAATACCATAATAGCAAATAAGCTGCGTAACTATAAAAATGTAGGTTGTTATTAAACGATTTAAACACTTTCACTTCTGATGCAAATGTACTCACTGCTTATCAATTTCAACACAAACAAATAAAACTTTTCTCGTATCACCGGCTCACCGCACGTAAACAAAATCACGCCATCTCTCGGTCGTTCGCGAAACTCGCACGTCCGCCACTATCCCGAGACTTTTAATTCGAGTCACTAAAATTACAAATTGCTTGACATAAGTTTCCATAGAAATAACGTGAAACTGACATTACAACGATAGATTTAAGTGTAATTTTATGACTTGAATTAAACATAATTAGACTTTATGTCAGTATCTTAAGTCAATAAATAAAATTGTGCACGATTGTACTTAAAATCGAATGTATGGTAGAAGTTTACATTATATTTTTGGAAAATAGCAAAGAAGAATTCTTTTTTTATTTATATTGAAAGATTCACAATTTCACACACAATTTTTTCATGGATTTATTTGTTTAAAACTTCAACCCGTTTCTCTGGAATCGCCATCGCAAGAATCGTCAAGTTGGCAGCCCACTTAGAGACCGTAATATCTCGGTTTGTATTGAAGTACAATTGTTGAAATTTTGCGTATTCGATTCACTATTTATGCACAGTTTTTTGACATATAAATCACATTGATACGAACTGTATTTCTTAATGTGCCTGCTATCTTGACGTCAAGTTAGCAGGCACACCAAGATACTCAAATATCTTTTGAACCATAGTATCACTATTTATATGCTATACGTCACTATTTATCACTATTTATACACAATTTTTTGACGTAGTCAAAACCATCTAATTCCATGGTGTGCCTGCCAACTTGACGCTCACTCCAGGAGTGCTCAGCGGCCCCTCTAGCGAAAGATCGCCGAGGGCCGCCGCGTACTGCTCCCAGTTGACTTTGACTGCGGCGCACGTATAGCGCCAGCGCCCACAGTGATAAGAATGGGGAGGTGCTGCGTGTCGCAATCATACAGCACCTCCACGCTCAAGGGGTAGCTTATGCCCTTGTGTAGGGCTATATCTAGTACATCGGCGCGGTGCATCGGGTTGGTGGGGACGTGGGTGGGGCTATCAGGGCCCACAACCTCCACGTCTAGCGCCTCTGCGACCCGAAGTAGTATGGTGCCTGCCTGGTTGTAAGAGTGCGAACCCCAGCTCGGATGTTTTGCGTTTAGGTCGCCAGCTAGCACTGTCGGAGTGGGGCTATTAAATATAGCCTCGAGGTCGCTAGCTACGACCGGTGCGTGAGGCGGTCTGTAGGCTGCGTGAAGAGTCAATTCGGTGCCCGCGATGTTGATGCGGACACCGATTGAGCGTATGGCGGTAAAAGGTGTAGTAGGCAGGGCGTCGTGTATGACGTCTCTACGAACGAGCGCCGCGACGCCTCTGCAGGCTCGCCCGTTCGGAGACGTCTCATCTAGGCGGTATATGTAATAGTTAGGCAGCTTGAACGGCTGCCCCGGTCTCGCCCAGGAGGATTATATGTACATCCTGCGACTGGGCGAGAAGACGCAGCTCGTTGATCTTATTACATATACCGCCGGGGTTCCAGTAGATCACCCTTAGGCCAAGTTCTGTAGGGCCTTAAGTACGGAATTCAAAGATGCAAGTATGTTTAGCCACCCAATGTCGCCGTGCTCGATCATTGAGCAAGCAGTATTTAACATAGAGGTGACGTAATGTAGCCCCATCCGCACATCGTCGCCCGATGGGGCGTGTGTGAGGGGCGTGTCGGGGCGCGCCTGCGCCATTGTTGTGCGTGGCTGCGTCGGCTGCGCAGGGAAAATGTTAAGCGGGCGGCTTACTGTAGTCTGCCCGGGGTAGCGACGCGGTCGTGGGAGAGGAGCCGGTAGTGGGTCGCTCGGCAGGCGTAACCCCACCTTTTCTTTGGGCGCCTCTGTAGGCGCTTCAGTCGCCGCCGGGGCGCGCGCGATGGGTGCGGGCGCGGCGGCGGCCCCGGCCGCGGCGACGTTTCGCCTTGGGGGGCGCGCCGCGCTCGGTGGGCGGGTTGGCCGGTGGGGCCAGAGTTAGCCCGTGACAGGCCTCGGGCATGTTGGCCGAGGGCGGAGCGGGCGGCGCAGTATTACTCGCGGCCGCGGTGGGTTTATTTGGCTTGGAGGTGTATGGGGGGGGAAACTTCATCCCCCTAGCGTTTAAATCACCTGCTAGCAGTGTCGGAGCGGGGCTCGCGAATATGGTTACTAAATCGCTCGCCACAAGTGGTGAGTTGGGTGGTCGGTATGCGGCATGTATCAGTAAGTCGAGGCCCGCGATATTCACGCGGACTCCGATCGACCGTATGGCGGTGAATGATGGTAAAGGTAGGGCGTCGTGTATGACGTCTCTGCGAACGAGCGCCGCGACGCCTCTGCAGGCTCGCCCGTTCGGAGACGTCTCGTCGCGGCGGTATATGATGTAATTAGGCAGATTGAGTGATTGTCCCGGTCGTAGCAAGGTCTCGCCCAGGAGGATAACGTGTATATCCTGCGACTGGGCGAGAAGGCGTAGTTCACTCAATCTGTCTTTTATACCGCCGGGTTTCCAATAAAGTACTTTTAGGCGGAGTTCCGTAAGGCCTTCATAACGGCATTCAAGGATTCGTGTATGCCCAATCACCCACTGTCACCCTGTTCAATCATAGAACAGGCCGTGTTGAGCATCTCTATTACGTGTGATAACCCTTTCCTTACGTCGTCGCCTTCGGACGGGGTGGGTGCTATCTGTGTGGGGCGTGACCGCTGCGCATTAAGTGCGCGCGACTCAGTCGGAAATATATCAAGCGGGCGGCTTACCGTTGTTTGACCCGGGTAAAGTCTGGGTCTAGGTAGTGGTATTGGCTGGGGGTCGCCTGAGGGAAGTTGGGGGCGTGGGCCCCTTTGTTCTCCGGGTGGTGCGTGTCTTGTAGGCACCTCTAGGGGTGCTACAGTCGGCGCCGGCGTTCGCGTAACGGGCGCGGGTGTGGAGGCCGCGGCCGGGCCTTGCGCGGTGCGAGCGCGGCGGCGGCCCCGACGGCGACGTCTCGCCTTGGGGGGCGCGCTGCGCTCGGTGGGCGGGTTGGCCGGTGGGGCCAAAGTTGGCCCGCCGCAGGCCTCGGGCATGTTTGCTGTAGGCGGTGCGGGAGGCGCAGTCTTGCGCGCGGCCGTTGTAGTCTGTGTTGGCTTGGTAGGGAAAGGGGGTGGCACCTTCATCCCCCTTGCGCGAGCGGCCTTTTTGAAGGCCGGGCATCGACGATCGTTCGCCGGGTGGGCCCTCGCGCAGTTTGCGCAAGTGGCGGGTTCCGTCCGTGGGCGGGGGCAGTCTCTCGCTAAGTGGTCGTCGCCGCATCGGAGGCAAGCGATCTGCTTGTGGCAGGTCGGCGACGCGTGTCCGAACTGTTGGCAGCGGTGGCATTGTGACGGGCCATCCCTGCCTCGCCACGCCTCTATGACGACTCCCGGCATGTACAGGAGCATGTTCGTTCGTTCTAGCAAGCTCCTGTTGGTCTAGATGTTCTATTTGGACGAAGAATAGGCATCCGGGCCTGCCTTTCTTCGCCGGTATATGACGTATGTGGGTGACTGGAAAGCCCATACCAGTCAGCGCCACCGTTATCTCGGTGGTGGGCGTACACGCCGGGAGGCCTCTGAGTGCCACCTTAGTAGGGCGCTCGTTCGCCGGCGTGTAGCAAAACCATTTCACTGCCTGGTCAATCTGTGACGCTTGAGTGAGGTGGGCTTGGATTGCTCGGAATTCTTCCGGTGTTCTTGGTAGAAAACGGATTCCGTTTTGAAAGGGGCGGGCATTTGGCGGGCAACCGATTTTCACTGTTAGCTCTCGAAAATGCGCCGTCCAGTTGGGGAGGTTTTCTACAACTATTGGCGGGTAGCCCCTAGCGCTCTGCGGCGGCTGTTGTGCGGTCGTTTGGGCTTGAGTGTTGCTAGTAGTAGGGCTAGTGTCTCTGTGGGGCGATGGTGGCGCCTGCACCATATCGGCATAAGAGGCCGACGGGGGCGCCTCGTCCATCGCGCCCGATACATGGGCGAGTGAAGCGTATTCGGTGGAGTAGGTATGACCCTGTATTAAGGGTATCGTTAGGGGCCGGCTCGGGTCGTCCAACTCCGAGGCGTCGGCCTGTCCTCCTTCTTCTATGGGTGAGGCAGGCGGCGAAGTAAAAAGTTGGCTGAGCCTCGCTTCCTTGGGCGAGGTCCAGCTGTGGGATTGGGGCGACGGGCCGGTACGGGGGCGCTTGTCGTCATTCCCGTACGAGTCGTCGTCCGGGCTACGGTGACGGACCGCCTTGTCCTTCACCCGTGAGCCACCGGCGGCTGGGGATTCGCCATGAATCCCGCCGGCCGGGGCAAATGAGGGGCCGGGCAGGGGCTCCTGCGTGGTTGGGCTGCTGCGCTGGGGTACGGGGGTCGCTCGACCCGACGGTCCCGGTTGGGACTCGGGGAGCTGACCACCCGACAATGAGGCGCGGCGCGCCGCGGGGGCGATCTCGCGATCACTCATCGCGGCACTAAAGTCATGTGTCCGAAAGACGAAACAAGCACATAAAAAATAAAAATAAACACAAGAAACACAATTACCTAACTAGCTCCGGCTATCAAAAAAGTCACGGAGAGCACTAGACCCGCCAATTATATCCAAATAATTGGGGGTGGTCGCACATAAAGTTTTTTCACTACACCAGCACAAGTATTGCGTCCGTTATCGCGGCTGAGTTAATGCTATGTAGCTAAAAGCAAGGGGGGTCACGAGAACGTCTGCGACGTGGTTGTCCGGGACAACACCACGGAGAACTGTTCTCGTGCACGGTAACACTCCGCGCGAACGGCTGGCCGGGCGTTCACGCTTTTTTCACGTTTGAGGGCCGCAATGGGAAGGCCATCAACGCCGGGGGCCTTCTTATTAGGCAGGCGTAGAATCGCCTTGCCCGTTTCCGACGGCGAAATAAAAAAGTTGCCGCTAAGTGGCGGCGGTACGGTGCGGCGAAAGTCGTCCACCATGCGAGTGATCTCAGCATGGTGGGCGATAGTGGTGGGGTCGCTTGCCGACGGATGTGGCGAGAACTGCGTCTCTAGATGTTCGGCGAGAATGTCTGCGCGGTCCTGCGCGGCCCAGCAGCGCCTCCCCGTGCGGTCGACCAACGGGTAAACGGGGGCGCGCGCGTTCGTGAGCTGTCGGGTCAGCCGGAATAGGTCCGCGGAGTTGCCGGTGACGGAGTCGATATGCGTCTCCCAGCAGTCTCCGCGCCACGTTTTGACTAACCCCGACAGCTTTTCGGTAAGAGTGTTTAGTTCGGTCTTTACCCTCGGACAGCGACTGTGCGCCCACAAACGGCGCAAATTGCGCTTGTGTGAGCGCAACGCTTGCAGGGAGGGCGGCAAATCGTCTCGGCGGTGTCGACGGGGACTAGTGGGCGTGGTCGTAGCGGTCTCTTTGGCCGCAGTCATGGCGTCGGCCAATCGGTGGGCCGCAGTCTCGACGTCCGTTTCATTGGTTATCGGGCCGACCAATGAGAGGCCCGATAGTGCTGTCGTGTAGGCGGCCCAGTCTATCTTTGGCATTTGGGGACGTGGCGGCGTACTGGTGACGCCCACTCCTAGAGTAATCAATATGGGGAGGTGCTGTGTGTCCATGTCGTACAGCACCTCTACACTCATAGGATGGGCGATGTTCTTGTGGAGCACAATGTCCAATACGTCTGCCCGGTGTCTCGCGTTGTTGGGTATGTGAGTGGGGCTATCCGGTCCTGCGACCTCGATGTTACGGCCTTCTGCGGCGTTGTGTAGGTGGTTGCCCGCTACGTTCGTAGAGTGCGAGCCCCACGCCGGGTGTTTGGCATTAAAATCGCCGGCCACTATTGTCGGCGTCGCATCGGCGAACAGCGGCGACAAGTCGTCTGCGACTAACGGCGATCTTGGGGGACGGTAGGCGGCGTGTACGTTGAGATCGGTGCCCGCGATGTTTATACGGACACCGATCGTGCGGGTGGCTGTGTAGGTGGGCGGCTGTATGGCGTCGTGGATGACGTCATGTCGTACCAAGACCGCCACACCTCTATACGGCCGGCCTTGTGCGGATATCTCGTCCCGGCGGTAGACGTGGTAGTTAGGCAGCCTAAACGACTGCGTAGCGCGCAGCCAGGTCTCGCCCAGGAGGACAATATGGATGTCCTGCGACTGGGCGAGAAGGCGCAGCTCGTTCACTCTACCACTCACACCGCCTGGGTTCCAGAATACTATTCTTAACTGGCCCTCCGTAAAGCCTTAAGTACGGCAGTCAAGGATATAATTACGGGTAGCCACCCTGTCTCTTTGCGCTCGATCATCTCGCAGACGACGTCGAGCATACCGGCGACATGTAGTAGGCCGCTCTCGACGTCATCCGCGAAAGCGTGGTACGCCGATGGATGGGTGGCTAAGTGTGACGTGTGTGAGGGCGCGTCTAGGCGCCTGGGGGGCGCTTGAGAGCGCGCCGGGGGCGCATGTGTGCGCGCTGGGGGCGCCTCCTCGCGCTCGGGCGTACCGACATAATGCGCCGGCAGCGGCTCATAGCGCGGAGGTGACATCTCTAGTATTGAGACGTCGGATGCGGGGGCCACAAGTGGGTCAGTGGGGGGCGGGGCCGGCACGTCTATGTGCGTGCTCGGCTCGGATGAGAAAAAGTTCAACGGGCGTGTGTCGGTTGCTTGGCCCGGGCGCAACCGTGGGCGCGGCTGCGGTGGAGGGCCGCGGGGGGCCCGCGGAAGGGGCGGGCGCGGGGGCGCCTGCGGGGGCGCCGTCTGAAGGCGCGCATTCGCGGCTGCGGGGGCGGGAGTGGAGGCCGCCGTCGGGCCCTGCCCGTGACGGCGTCCGCGGCGATGGCGACGCCTCGCCTTTGGGGGCGCGTCGCGGTTAGGGGGCGGGTTGGCCGGGGGCGCCAGGGTTGCCCCCGGGCAGGTCTCCGGCATATCGGCCGATGGTGGTGCGGGCGGCGCGGCGTTGCGCGCCCGCGTCGGCTGTGTCGGTTTGTTAGGGTAGGGAGGGGGCACTTTCATGCCCCTAGCGCGAGCAGCCTTTTTAAACGCCGGGCAGCGGCGGTCATTGGCCGGGTGCGCCTTGGCGCAGTTGGCGCAAGTCGCCGGCTCCTCCCGGGGCCGCAGGCAGTCGCGGGCCAGGTGCTCGCCTCCGCATCGGAGGCAGGCGATGCGCCTGTGGCAGTTGGCCGAGGCGTGTCCAAACTGCTGGCACCGATGACACTGAGCGGGGCCGGCGCGCCCTTTCCACGCTTCGATCACCACCCCGGGCATGACGGTCACCGCGTAGAGGCGGGAGAGCTCCTGTTGGTCGAGGTGGTCGAGCTGTGCGTAGAATAGGCAGCCGGGGCGGCCCTTGATGGCAGGTATGTGTCTTATGTGGGCCACTGTGTAGCCCTTTTGTTCGATCGCCGCTTTTAATTCGTCGATCGGGGTGTTGGCCGGCAGCCCTCTAATGGCCACCTTGCACGGCCGCTCGTCTGCCGGTGTGTAACAGAACCACCTCACGCTTGAGTCAAACGTCGATTCCTGCGTGAGGTGGGCCTGTATTGTGCGAAATTCTTCGGCCGTGCGCGGCAAAAATCTAATGCCGCTTTGATATGGGCGGGCGTTCGGCGCGCTGCCTAACTTAGTGGACAGCTCACGGAAGTGAGCCGTCCAGTTTGGTAGGTTCTCCACCACTATGGGTGGATACCCACGGGCGCGCGGCGGGGCCTGCTGCGCTGTATCGGTGGTCGTCGGTGGGGCAGTGGTTGCGGTGTCAGTCGGGGTATGTCGGGGCGAGGGAGGCGCCGATGCCATCTCGGCGTAAAATTCGTGCTGCTGGGTGTCTTCAGCCCTTGGGCTGGTTCGGGCGTCGAGGCATCCGTGCCTCATTACCCGGGCTGCTTCTCGGCGGCGCTAATTGCCGCCGGGTCATTTTGGGGGGTGCGACATGGAACATATTTTTTTTTTTTTTTTTTTTTCTTTTATTGTATATTTTTTTTGTATTTTTTTAATGATTAATTTTTTTATTTTTTTTTATATATTTTTTTTTTTATTTTTATATCCTTTTTTTTTGTTTTTTTATATTCATTTTTTTTTTTTATTTTTTTTTTTGTTCTCTCTGTCGCACCGCGGAGCTTACGCTCCCATTGGACGTGCCACCCTCCCCTTCCATTCCCCTACGCAGTCCTCGGCGCGGCTAACCCCCCGGGTGATTCGGCGTTGGCCGAGGCCCGGTGAGCCGCCAGCGAGCGGACCGCGGTTTAGGGGGCATTGGTCGGTTTGGTGGCGGGTCTCGGAGTTGCGATTTTGTTCGTAGGTAATTTGACGTCTTGTCTTATGAATTTAGTCCGGGCGCGGTATTATTCGCGTCCGGATTCTCGGTGCGGGTGTAGATGTGGGTGCCGAAGGCGTCGTCGCGCGTATCGCCGGCGTCGGCGCGCGCAACGTCGTATTGGGTGCACCCGGCGCTCGACGTCTTGGTGCCGCGGTCGGCGGCGACGCTGTCACTGAAACATTGACGTCTTGCTGGTCATTATTGGCCGCGGTCAATAGTGACCGCGGCAGAGGACGGTAGGTGGTTTGATCCGGTGGGCGCGCGTGTAGCGGCGCGATGTCATGGAGGTGTTCGTGCGGCCCGTTGTCCGCGCGGTCATACATTCCGCGCGCTAGGCGGCGCACGAACTCCTCTAGTGGTTCTATGTTAGTGTCCCGGGCGATTACGTCATTTCTGACGTACCGCCCGGCCCCCACAATGACGCGAAGCGAGATCGCTTGTTGGGCTCTCAGACGGTTGCGCTGCGTTGCGGATAGTAGTGCGTACCACGCAGGGGCCGCATAGGTGATCTGTGGGCGAATGTAGGTCTTGTACACCATTAATTTGGTCCGCAGTGGAAGACGGGATGCTAGGACCGGGCGGAGCTGCGCTCGTGCGGCTTTAGCGCGATTGACCACATGGTCAACCTGTGGCGCCATTCGCAACGAGCGGTCGATCCGACAGCCTAAGTAGGTGACGGATTGGTGGTATGTAATGGGTGTGCTGCGTAAGTGAAGTGTGGGCGGCGGATTGCGCTTGTTGCTGACAAACAGCGCGGCGGTCTTAGCTACGTTGACCGCCATGCGCCACTTGTCAAGCCAGTCCGGTAGTACATCCAGAAGTTGCTGTAGTTTCTTGTGTGCGATCCTGACGCCGGCCGACGACGCGAAATATGCGCTGTCGTCGGCGAACAGCGCCAAGACAACATCTTTCTCGCCCTCTTTCAATCTCCCCTCAAGCGTCGGGGCGTCGTTTGTGTACAGGGCGTAAAGGAAGGGTGAAAGGCAGCTGCCCTGCGGCAGTAAAATTCGTAATTTCTAAAAGCGCAGGTATGACCTACGCGGCAATACCGTATAGACGCCCCCTAAAAACTGGCCTTTTCGAATGTTTATTTTCATTATAGATCTTACAGTTTATGTTACATAGACGAAAGACTATATTACTTATATACAAGTATTGTATACTATTATGACCCTTACGCTAATACCTACATATTGGTATATCGTACATCGATATAGCTTAGATAGTAATTAACAAAGCTATGTGCATTTATGTATAGCTAGAAGCTATGTTTAGCTAGAAGCTGTGTTTACTTATAGTTCAATGAAAACACACATTAGTGAACTTTTATTTCGTAAGACTTATTTACATACTAGCTATCTTAACAATTAAAAACATTCAAATTAAAGCGATACACATTACGTTATTTTTGTACGACTTTACATTTTAACTAACAAAACTTATAAACAAATTAACATATCATAGGTACACATATTATTTACGACTTATTTACTTGGTAAGGGCAATTCTGTGGTAAGGGTGGCCGTTCTGAACAATAAGAAACTATTGACCTGATTTCTAACTTGATCTCATATTACTTTTAAGAGTTTTTGTTTATTTAATTAGTACTTAAATAATTTAGGTACATTACTTTTTGTATATTTTACATTTTATCTTCACGATTATTATGATGATTTTATAAGATAAGAATTACTTAATGTGATTGTTGAAAAATAAGACATTATTGATCTGATTGCTTGCTAATTTGATCTCGTATTAATCTTAGAAGTTTTTGTTTATTTAATTAGTAAATAATTTACATTTTATGTTAACGATTGTTATTTCTTACTACTTTTTGATTTTATGAGAAGTATGATGATTGTTTAAACATTTCGTCGCTGACGTTACCAATAGGCGTATCTCATTTTTTATAACTTTACAGTAGAGCCAAAAAACGTATCCGTCAGAATGGCGGGTGTGTGACTTCCAAATAGATCAAAAATAAACTATGTAAATGTACGGAAAATGTACGTTTTTGTACTGAAATAAGTATAAATGTACGTTTCTGTAAGCGTGGCAACAATCATTTTAAAGTGAGCCGCCATTATGATGTCAGGTTGGCGGGTAAAATCTTTTACAAATAACTTTTTTCAAATTTAACTTTAGGAAAAAAATGTACGTCAATTGTACTTAAAGGAAAACTATTTAAAAGCTCTGATATTGTAAAACGTGCGTGAGCCGCTACCCTGACGTCAGAATGGCGGGTTGTTTCTAAACCAATCAAACTATTTTGATCCACTAAATAACAAATAAATGTACTTATTATGTTCTTGACAGATTAAAGGATGCAGGATTTATTGTTTTTATAATTATATAAAAACAATAAAAAATGCAATTATGCAATGCAATATTTTCAAAAAAAATTCTGTCTTAACCGGGTATCAAACCGATCAAAGTGGTAAAAATAACATACCGTATTTTATGATGCAGATCAAAAGGGTCTTTCATATTGATTGTTAACACTAATGTACCATGAATTAAAGACCTTGAAAATTAAGAATTAGGTACTTCTATTGTGGTTTGTCATTTCATTACCTAATCATTTAACGAATACTTACTGAAAAAACAAGACACTCTAATCTCTGGCATGCAAGATGTTTAAATGAGCTACTCTGATGTTTACCTATCAGTTTAGTTGCGATTAGGTACTAATGCCACTTCTTTAGTAACCTACTTCTTAAATAAGAAAATTACATCAATCATTACCATTACTACTAGTCATCATAGTTGCTTGCATAGGTAAGTTGCATAGTAAGTAATTTAAAAATGAAACATTTAAAAAAATCCATAGTTGCAGTATTTTTTTAATAAACTAACTAAAACCTTGCTAACTAATCAAATCAAATGTTCAAATTGAGCTCCATTTTCTCGTATGCATAAATTTATTTTATTGATTGAGGAATTAGCCGGGTAGGTACACACCGGGCGCATGGGCTCGCGCGGCAGCCTCGATGTAGTGGCTCGCGAGCATGGCCGACTCGAGATGCACCACCGAAACACAGAGGCGAGCCTCGCGATGCAGGCCAAGCCATCAGTAGTCCCCGAGAACCACCGTCCACACCGAGCGCACAGCGCACCCTGTGGCACCTTTGAGCGCGTCCGGTTTACCGACAGCCGACGGCACGACCCCGAGGCACGTTCGGCCGAAGCAACGTGCGCCCGAGGCAGCCCGAGCCACGTCCACACCGGCTGAGACATTGGCTCGCGAGGCTGCCTCGCGACCCGTGCTCGGTCGGTGTGGACGCTGCTATTGACTTCTCGTAGCTCTTCGCAGTGAATTTTTATTAAATATTACTAATAATCACCACAATTCACTGCGAAGAGCCACGAAAAGTCAATTTTTCAATATAATTCAAAAATCCACATTTACAGTATTTATTATTCTCTAAAATAAAAGTAAGTCTCTATTCCGTACAATTTGCTATTTCTTATAATTAAAGTAGTTGCGGTGCATTTCACGTGACGGGTGAAAACAAAATTAAAAGGTAAATGTTAGTTTTCATGACCTTCCATTATTTTGATTGTGTTTGTTATTAAGAGAAATATGAGCCTTATCAGTAACCCTCTCTATCTGCATAATAAAATACGGCATGTTATTTTTTTATCGCATTTGACTAGTTCGAGTCCCGCCTAAGACAACCGATTTTTCAAAAATCCATAAATGCAGAATTTATTGTTTTTATAATTATAGGAAAGTCTCATTTACACACAATGTGCTATTTCCAATATTTAAGGTATTTGCCATCCATGTGGCATTCGATCTTTCCACCCAGTATGGTCAAATGTTATAATATTGATTAAATCATGTTATGAATTAATAGTCCAATTTTGTTTTTTAATCTGTCAAGAACATAATAAGTACATTTATTGGTTATCTAGTGGATCAAAATAGTTTGATTGGTTTAGAAACAACCCGCCGTTCTGACGTCATGGTAGCGGCTCACGCACGTTTTACAATATCAGAGCTTTTATATCGTTTAGGAAGTTTTTAAATAGTGTTCCTTTAAGTACAATTGACGTACATTTTTTTCCTAAAGTTAAATTTGAAAAAAGTTTTTTGTAAAAGATTTCACCCGCCAACCTGACATCATAATGGCGGCTCACTTTAAAATGATTGTTGCTACGCTTACAGAAACGTACATATATACATATTTCAGTACAAAAACGTACATTTTCCGTACATTTACATAGTTTATTTTTGATCTATTTGGAAGTCACACACCCGCCATTCCGACGGATACCAAAAAACGTTTATTTTTTCCCGATTCGTAAACGTTTTCTTTTTTTCTTTCAATATTGAGCCACTGAGGCAAATAAAGCTGTGTGATAATTATGTTTTAATAGTTAGGGTATCATTATAATGACAGAGCATCAACATAATACAAGTGTATATGTAAAAAAAAAATCTAAGTCATATACGCCTGTTTGTCAAGTCCCAATTTTAAAATATAGAACCACGATAATAGTTTCGCCTACTGTACATCTTTTAAAAAGTAATTTATAACAACTTATAAGTATTACAATAACTTAATAAAACAAACATATTATTAGAAATAAGTTCGTTTTTATTATTTTTAAGTTTTATTATGAATCCAGAGTTTCAAAGAACAATAATATTATTAGAAATAAGTTATATAATAAAAAAAATGTAACAAAGGAACATTGGGCATTTGCGGCTCAATAAATTAAAATACTTATTCATGAGGCAGCTACCGTCTTTGGTAGCAGTCTTTGTACTTTTGAAGTCTGATAATACCAATACTACCTGAGCAAAGACTTAAGAGGCCTATTACACGTCAAATGTGATTTTTGCGTAAAATGCACATTTTTGCGTTTTGTAGTAATTTTGCAGTTGTATACATTTTATTATGTAAGGTAACTTTTAAATATTTAGTTTCCTTTCTTTTTACACGTAAATATCTATATGATATTTCAGTATGAGTATTCTTAAAAAAAATGTAGTAGGGTTTACGAACATGTATGTGTGACATTTCAGTCCAATTAACATCATAACTATTGCTATCTTTTCGCAGAGAGAGGTTTTTTATTTTGCGAGAAAAGTCTTTAATTTTTTTAAAGGCTTTGTATTCTAACGGTCGATCGTCATAAGGCTGTGCAGGTCGGGCCATCTTCATAATGGGGTACAGCTGTGAGGGTAGAAAAATATCTCTAGGCTTCTTCAAAGCATATGCAATGGCACTGTGGGCCGAATCTCCTTCATTTTGTCCATGAATCGGTGCAAAGAATCAGAGATATTTTCTTAATAATCGAACAGCTATTGATAAACTACAACAAAGCAGAGGCCACTATAGAATTTTTGTTCTGGCCTGCACTGCCATCTGCATACAGATACGCTCGCCGGCTTCATCGCACTCCTTTAAAAAAAAATCGAAAGCGCTGTAGCAATTTCTGAAGAACCACATTTACTTTCTGTCTGAGGCTAAGTGAAGCAAAAACAATCTCGAAAAGATATATTTTAATAGTGAAATTATTAACTAATAGGCGTCCTTTATATAGAAAATTGTTCCTTTTTTGGAATTTGGTAAATAGATAACATATTGAAGATCAAAAGATGCACAAACTATTTTGTTATCTTCCATGGCACAGGTAGGCGTTACTCATACAAAGCTTGATATAGGGCTTTTTGAGCCGCCAAATTTTATAAGCGTTATAATTGTCAATAGGCGTTACTCAATGTACGCTTATATGTTACGGCTGTTTTCATTGATCCTTGAGTTAAGCCCCGTGCTTACTTTTTAAACTAAAAGAGTTAGAGAAACGTCTCTTTGTGACGACATAGAGCATAACGAGACGATCATTTTAGTGTATTTAACTCAATTTTCACTTTTTATGAGATACGCCACGCCTATTGGTAACGTCAGCGACGATTTGTTGAAAAATAAGAAACTATTGATCTGATTTCTAACTTGATATCGTATTACTTACGTTTAGGAGTTATTGTTTATTTAATTGGTAAATAATTTACATTAAGTACTTTTGTATACTTAATTTACATTTTATGTTCACGATTATTATGACGATTTTATAAGATAAGAATAAATGTGATTGTTGAAAAATAAGAAATTATTGATCTGATTGCTAATTTGATCTCGTATTAATTTTAGAAGTTTTTGTTTATTTTATTATTAAATAATTTACCTTTTATGTTCATGATTGTTATTTCTGATTACTTGTTGATTTTATAGGAGAAGAATAAATATGATTGTTTAAAATTAACACGTCCTATTTTTAGGAGTTTATGTTTAATAAAAAATTTACATATTATGTTTCCTTTTATTCTGGTAATCACCCAACAACGTGTTCCTCGGAGGATATAAATAATATACCTTATTTAGAGATTAAAGCCTAATGTTCTTCCAGAAGAAGTTTTTTTTTACTTTTGGTTAATCGAAATTGATTTCATTTCATGCAATGATATTATGAGCCGGTCTTGCCGCGTTGCGTATATCTAGGTACCTACTTGTCGGTGTGTGTAGTTTTGGATTGCTCGGAATAGATTTCAAACGCAAAATACTATGAACGTAACGTAGGTATCTATAGTGTATAATATCATTGATTTCATGTCAATAAAGCGTTAAAAAAATTCACGTTGAGAAATTTATTCTAACACGGTTTTTATGAAATTTTTATGCATGGGCGGCAAGCACTAATATACTTAGTTCATTATTGTGCTGGGCGTTAAATTCAACCGGCATAAAATTTGCTCGGGCGTCAATTTGTATTTTTTTTTGTTCACGTAAATAATTAGTAGATATTAGCATGTATTGGTTCTCTTTTATTAACATTTACTTATTAGGTATATTATATTTGTATCTACGCTCTACGAGAATTCAGTTTCACTGGAGGACAACACCTAGTCCAAATTCTTGTTTGTTTCGTTTTATTCTCTAAGCATCTGATGTAATGTAAGATCTGCTTACTCTTTCCTATCAACCTTAAGTACAGTCACGAGCACCAACATGTATACACTTTGACTCTTATTCCATTGTATTAAGAGTTACAATTGTTTACATATTTTTGCTCGTGACAGTACACCAACTATACCTACATGTGAAAATTGCAGAATAAAATAGTTTTATCGAAACCATATTTGTATCTTTGACTATATACATGTCTAGACGGAGCATCGCGGTACAACCGCTTTTCAAAATCCGTCCGGTTTTTGTATTTAATTTGAAGTGTGCGTGACAGCCGTGTATGACTGACACTAGCGCGAATGGTTGCCAGCGAATGCCTAATTTCCAATAAAGTAGGGAAAAAATATTTATGCACAATACAATTTTAAAATTATTCATAGTATAACATAACTTTTTAAATTACGTATGTCTACTGTATATGTAGGTATAACGCATAAAAG
Source organism: Scoparia ambigualis (assembly GCA_963921215.1). Classification (NCBI taxonomy): domain Eukaryota; kingdom Metazoa; phylum Arthropoda; class Insecta; order Lepidoptera; family Crambidae; genus Scoparia; species Scoparia ambigualis. Next base: position 23,924,050 of record OY992523.1, read on the forward strand.
AAGCTGGTGTGTTTAGAAGAAATGGATGATTGAGGGCGAGGGCGAGTAGGTACAATAAAATAATGCGCTAATGGAAGCCTGCGTGCTTGTGATATGTTTGTAATAGGGACGAAAAAGAAGCAAAAGGCAGGATGATTTACATTTAATACATAATCAAAATTGTTTTTTTTAATTAAAATCAAAACAAATATGGCGTTCTCTTTGTATTTGTTTCTTAAATAACTTTCGTTGGGATGTTACATCATTTTTCATGTTCTCTAATTTCTTATTATGTTGAAACCTTGTAACTAGTTAAATATTTCGACAACGACTTCTTTCTACCGGATCAGTTGGAAATCTGAAAATTGAAATGTTTGCTATGTGGTCGAACAGTTGTAAAGGTTACATATTGTGATGACTGCTCATCAATATCCGTGAGACGAGATAACCTACATGAGACGAGATATATTGACCTTTTAGGGGCACAAACATACACCCGCACTTTCTCAAACATCGTCATCATCATCATCATCAGCCTATAAACGTCCCACTGCTGGGCGCAGGCTTCCCACGTGGAGGTAGCACGTGGGGATATTGGGCCTTAACCCACCACGCTGACCCAATGCTTGTTGGTGGGTTTTAACAACTGTCATCTTACGACAACAAACGGGACCAACGGCTTAACGTGCCTTTCGAAGCAGGAGCGGAGGAGCTCGAGATGTTTTAAATTTGGTCACCCATCCACTGACCCGGCATTGCGAAAGTTGCTTAGCGGAGAAGATCGCAAGCCGAACGTGCTAGCCGATGCGCCATCGAGCTCTGAAGCATTCATACTACCATCCCCTACATACATATACTTAAACACACACTTCTTACATAAATACTTACGTACATTCCATTTCACACATAATATTTTTTTTATTCGTTTCGAATATCGATACGATACCATACCATAATAACAATTTATAATAATAGATAGTATTATAAAATATTACAGTAGGTATTATATTTTTTCTTGTTTTAGAACGGAACCTATAATCCAGCCCAATTCGATGACGAATGTTTGTAAACAGATTACTGTTATACCTAGTTGCAGTAGGATTTTACTTTTTTTTGAGAGACATTCACAAGAAAACAGTTAACTATTGTGTATTTCTTTCAAAAAACAGTAAAAATCCTACTGAAACTAGACATTTGCACAAATGACAGTAATATGTTTACAAAAATTCGGCATCGAATAGGAACCGTGACATTTATTCACGCTCATAAAAATTAGACATCAGTTTAAAAAAAAAATTAAAAGCGTTCCAATAATAATTATATTCAATGTATTTACTTCATTTACAACAAGACCATGTATAAATACTAACTTAAAAGACTGAGTATTTTTTATCATACTTATTATTAAACCTCCTTTTATAATCTGCCACCAATAATGGGAATTTTTCATTTTGATACCAGCAACACTACGCATACATGGCCGTTATTATTGTTAAACTTTAAATTTTCATTAAAATTTATCAATACTTACGGATGAAACGTGACTTTCCATTTCGAAAAAAAAATTTCTTTTGTAGTTTCGACAGAATTTCACTGAGCAAACGGTCATTTTGCGAACAATTTCACCGAAACGCGAGAGGTAAACACTGCTTGACGGCGCAAAAACACTGACCGCCAGGATTGCGCGATAGTCCAATTTTTGCCTATAAATATTTCTACGTTTTTTTACGGCCAGGCTCTATCTAGACATGTATACAGCGTGTATCAAGCGGGGCCAGCCTTAATCCAGTGTTTCAAATTATCCCAAGTGTAGACCCTTTCTATAAATACCCTAGTTAGATAAACTCAATTTAATTTGTTTTTGCATTTACATACAAAGTTAATCTGTAGTTAATTTAAAATCAAAACAAACTAAACCCATCACTAGCAGGGTCATGAACTCTGTATGATAACTGCCTATAGTGCACCTCCTGACTATAAAACTGCGTGCCCTAGTATGGCCGCGCCACGCCCCCGCCTCCTACCAGGCGCAAGATCAAGCAATGGAACATAATTATCGCATAGTCATTCTGATTGATTTACGCATTGCATTAGGTCAGGGCGACACCCTGATAATTAAATGAGATGCGTGGGTTTTTACTTGACAAAATATGCGCGGTTACTTGGCCAGGCTACCCCTTGGCAGCATTTTAGCGGGCATTACTTTCCTTTTACATATTAAGCCGATGTTTGATTTGATGAATGTGGCACACCGCCCGCCGGTTATGCCTCCTAAGCGGCATGGACGTGCCAAATAGAAGTCTAAGCGAAGGAGAAGTCCTTCCACTTCATCCACGTCCAGCAGTGAACCTGTACCCAGGAAGACGCCGCCGGTGTAAAAACACCTTACTGGAAGCATAAATTAGCCAGGTTGGTGACTATATGCACAACCAACTCGTTAGCTAGTTTAAATGTTGTGTTTATGCCATCCTAACCAGGGGCACTGTTTTTACGGATGTTTTGACGGGATTTATTAATGTCTAGTAATTCTTAATTTTGACTTTGAGGTTGGTTTCGATGCGTTATATTATTTACTGATTTCCAAAAGCCTTTCGGGTTACTTTTATTTTTAGACAGTGGATCTCTTTCAAATTTCAAAAACCTTTGACCATGGCGGCACCTTTGACACAAACCGCCTGGGTTGTTTGTCGGCAGTCGCTTGGCGGCATTTTTTGTTGGATTTGTTAAGACAGATAAGTAGGCAGCTATTTTACTTTCGTGATTTAATAATTTGTATTAAGTAGGTACCTACCTACCTAAGTACCTAATTATTATCAAAGTAATAAAAATATTATCATTTTACAGTCACATTGTTTCGACTGTAGTAGATAGGTACGTTTACCTACGAGTAGGTAGGTACCTAAATAGGTCTTAAATTAAAATGACTTATTTTTGAAATAACTCAATACAACTAAAGCGAAGCACTTTGAGGTGTAGTCACAGAATAGATAATCGTACTACTTTTAAGCTGGCCACTGACGATCAGTTTTGCGCGTCAGTCCTGGCGTAAAACTGTGGCATCACTCCAAATGGTTTTACGCCAAAAAGATTTCCCACTCACTGGCGACACTCCGGCTCGTCAGTTCTCGACCGGCCGGTACAATCAATTTTGAACTTTAGTATTCGGCATTAAGGATCAATATTCATTAGAGAAGTTCAAATCGAACTGAGGTGATACAATCAATTTTTTTAACGACATTCACGATCAAATTTCGGACTGACGTCAGTTCAACTGATGGGAAAAAGTGATCGTCAGTGGCGACCTTTAGGCTCGGACTACATGCATCCGGAATCACACGGACCCGAAAAAACACGGCCCCGGATTCATTCCGTAGCTCAAACAAATATATGAGTTTTTACTGCATCGACTACATGTGATCAGGGGCCTTCCGATCCCGATTTTCACCCGGAAGCAACCGAAACATGCTCCGGACGTCTCCGAGTAGCCGGTCCGTTATTTTTCGGCACGGGGGGCGGGGCCTATCAATATCGTATGAAGTTGTATGGAGCTGACCACACGAGAACTCGAGAAACGTCCGTTCCGGTCCGGTCCGGAGGAATCACGCGCCAGTCGATGACAGACGCTCGAAGCGGTCGGTCGCGTCGCGTGCGCAAGCAAAACTGCAAAATAGTAGTTGATTCCGAGCGCCTCATTATGGTGATAGTAGTAGTAGCACAGAATAAATAATAGTACCCTACTACTAGTACACTAGTAGTAGTAGTGTTCGTAGAATTTATCAGAAAAGAACCTTATTTTTGTATAAGACTTGTAGAATTCATATTCCGTTATGCGGTCTATGTGAAAAGGATTAACCCAATATCTTTTCACTTTCTTCTGTTTCCATTTTTATTCCAATTACATTTCGACTGCGATTTTTGCGTAAAATGGCCAATTTTGGCGTTGCGGATCTCGGAAACCAAATACATTAACAATTTTGACTTATTGAATAATGTAGAATAGCTTTTGGAATAATGCGTAGCGGCCTCGCATTTTGTAAAGTTTGCATAACGTATACTGCCCGGAGGTGCTTCTATATTTGCAACTTTAAAAATGGATCTTAGTCCTGGTGGCAGTCTTAACTATTCCTGTTACTGAAATAAACAGTTGGTCTATGTTTACTTCTGATCTTCTCCTTTGAGAAGCCTGTATTAATAATTGTATAAGACGCACCGGACAAATACTAGGGTCCGGGTGATTTAACAAATGCCAACCAGACTGTTGATTGTAGCTGAGTCTGTTTTAGACCCATGTTCCGGCCATAATATTATTTCCTTATCTTTTTGTAATAATTTGTCCTTTTTAATTAAAATGTTTACTAGAAAAAAACACACGCACACACACTTCACAGTGACGTAATACCGCTGGCTTGCAGCACTACTAGAAAAAATCATAAAATTTAACCGCCTGTGTGGTCTAGTGGCTAAGCTACCTGTTTCAGACCTAGAGGTCCCGGCTTCGATTCCCAGCGGGGGGTACATCTTTGTGTGCTCGGTTTGGTTGGTGGTAGGGCTGTTAAGTCCGCCTGGCTAGCTACCACCATCTTATCTAAGTCTGTCGCCATAACAACGATGTTTATAGCATTGTTGTGTTTCGGCAGTTTGAGATAAGATAGCCAGTTCCTCAGTGAGGATTCCAGGTGAAGCGCGCTTCCACCTTCGGCCTTATCGTCACTTACCTTACCATAAGGTGAGATGAAGACCAAGCGCTTACCCGATAAAAAAATAATAATTCAAGAGTCTTCTGGGGTTTCCGAGAGGTAGCTTAGCGGTTAGAGCAGTGGACCGGCAATCCAAAGGTCACGGGTTCGAATCCCGTTCGAGCTTTCCAGAGACTGGTTGTTTTTTGTTCTACAACTATAAAGCATTGTGAATGCAAAATTTAAATAATAAAGATTTTTAATTAAACCCAAAATTGCAGAGAAAGATTTTCATAAAATGCGGGAAGGCACTTTTTTGAGCTCCTAGATTGAACTAAGTACTGTTCTAAACAAATGAAATAAAAAAAATAGAATGTTATCACTTATATAGTCTTAAAGTGCGTAGCGGTCTCGGAATTTTTAGATATCATTGATTTTATATAGAAAAAAAAATCTTATTCGAAACCAAAAAACTTCGAAAATTGCTTTAAGGTATCCGTGAATTTCTTCTATCTACGATAATATTATTGAGCAAAATTTATACCAGAATAATCGTTACTTACTTCATAATGAATAAATATTTAATAATTAATTAATTATCCTATTTCGATAAAAACGAGAAATACAACTGTAAAATTACTTCAAAATGCGACGCGCCGGCCGTCCGAACTCAGCTTATCCTCGCAAAAGGACATTTGTAATATTAAGCATGAATTTATTATCCTATTTCGATAATAACGATAAATACAACTGCTAAATTACAACAAAATGCGAAAATGGGCATTTTACGCAAAAATCACAGTCGAGATGTAAGTAATAGGCCTCTTAACGGCTACAGCTAAGCCTACAATTTCAACTAAAGTTAAACTTTCCATTGTCGACTGGACGACTATCCAGCGCAAGTGCTAGAGACCGACTGAGTAAATTTCTCTCCGGATTCAAAACGGAGCGCGTGTAGTCGATTACTTGCCGAATTAGGTTTTTTCCCGGGCCGGACTGATTCCATATGCATGTAGTCCGAGCCTTAGCCAGAGTCCTAAGTCACGGCGCATCGCGCAGGCGGAATCCGCCGCGCACGAAACAAATACCTACTCGACATGTCAGAACCTGTCCGAACTGCAAGCGGGCGCTTACATACCTACTTTATTTCTACGCTCCGCAATCCACCTCCGAGATGCGCTTGTGACTCAGGACTCGGCCTAAAGGTAGCTACGCCTACTTAGAACTAGGTACCCTAGGTCCTTGATTACAATGACTTATTTTTGAAATAACTAAAATCAAAACCTCTCAGTCTTGGAATCGAAATGTCAAAAAATGTTTAAAACATTAAAAATAACAAAGTTATCATGTAACAGTAAACAAAACAAATATTGTTACAATTCACTCGGACATTGAAAAAATGCTAACGGATTACACCACGTATTATTTTACTCGTATTTCGATGTATTTCTTACAACTTATTACCTACTGATCATTAGTCAGAATAATAATTTTCTAATAAACAACAGTACCTACTTACATTAGATAAATCTGATAAAAACAGCACACCAAGATTCACTTCTTGCCGCTTGGGGCTTGAGAGGTAAAGCGAAGCACGTGTAGTCCACTGCACTTCACAATAAACAGTTTACAAAAGTGGCTCCAACACAGTCTCCTGAAAACCCGGGTCCCGCATATTTGGCTGGACCTCCGGACTCGTCGCACGAAAGGATCCAGTCTGCTGGTCTGCCGTCGATGAATCTCTCGCGGTACAGTTCACGAGCACCACGGAGACTGCCATTAGGTGCTCCGACACAAAGAATCATTTCGTAATACTCCTGATTACTTAGAAATGCCATATTAATTTAATAGGTAGTCGAATCGAAACCAAACAGCAAAAAATATGTAAAAGTAGGTATGCACTCTGTAAGCTTTCACAAACGACTGCGAAAAAATTGTAGGCATGAAACAACAACAACATGAAAACAAACCTATCGTACCGTTGGGCGTTGCTATGTCGGGGGTGTGCCGCCTATCCTGGTACTTAGAATTCCGAAATGTGTAGTTTGCCCGCTCCCACAAAGGCACAGTAATGCCCCCACTATCAACTGCGGTCTCAAGCGACCGCTTGGGGTTCTAGAAGTTAATACCGCCCATAACCCTAGTAGTTTTTAGGGTTCAAAATTTAGACTTAAGTTACGAAAATCAGCAATATTTTTAAATTAGTTAAGTTATTCATCAATTCATTACAAAATACTATCTACCAAAGTGTAAACTGGCTTAAGCGCTGCGTATTATTTTTAGGTTTGTTGCTATTAATTTAGTCAATTAGTGATAAAATATTCCATCACACGTAAGTTTTATTTAGTACGTATGTCACAGATGTTTAAAAATGTTATTCTTATGAACATTATTATTGTAAACAACGAATGTGTTACGTATTGAAACTTTGTGTGATACAACATAGTTAAACTTAGTTATTTAGTAAAGTTTAACTATGTTGTATCATACTAGTTAGGATTTCAGGAATGCTTACATTTATAGCGGGTCAACCAAAGCGGTTAGAAAAATAAAATGAGCTACAGAACCCATTAAGGAGAAAGACGCACGCGCACGATTTCTTGTGACTCCGCCCATACCAGGAGTGACCCTAGTACGAATACCGCCAATAAGTTAATACCGCCCATACTTTTTAGGGCTCGTAAATTAGACTTTGAGTTACGAAAATTAGCAATATTTTTAAATTAATTAAGTCATTTTTTATCACTGTTCAAATTATTAACATTATTATTTTCTGTTTTTTTAGAGCCGACATAAAAGTTACAATGAAAACTCACATGGTGACAGATTTTTCTGTTTTGTTATTTTTACTGCGTGTAAACGGGTGAGTTTAGTTCAGTGCTGAATGAAACCCGTATTCACAAACATTTACTTGTCTAAGCCTCAGAACAATACTGCTTTAGTTATTGTTCAGCAGTGCGATTCTCTAAGTTAAAGCCTTGGCAGTAGCGGCTGCCGCAGCGCTGAGAATTGACTCTGTCTCTTTCATATTTTGAATTGCACCGCCTACAACTCTTTCTGCCTAGCCCTAAGGTTGACTGGTAGAGAATGCCACTTGGCATTAAGTCCGCCTTTTGTACATTTTGTTTTCTTTGTGCAATAAAGATTAAAATAAAAAATAAAAAAATATTCATAGAATCGGAAAGAGACAGCAATCACAGCGTCTATGTGTAGCTTAGAAAATCGCGGTCTAAGCAAAGTAGAAATGCTATGCGAAGTAAGACATTTCTCAGTGCGTTTCGTATGACAAGCCTTTCAATTCATGAACAATACTCAGACGACTCTTTACATTTAAGTACATTTAATTTTCTCAAAATCATAAATGTTTTGGATTCGTACCTCCATACTAATTAACCGTCAAAAGTACTTACCTGATAGATAATGACCTGACCTGGTGATAGGGACAGAGAATAATTGACTAAATAAAAGTAGGTAGTCGTAACTTATTTTCTTAGTGAAAAAAATAACAACACGGAACCCTTTAAACTTAATCAAAAATAAATAGTTGAAAGCGGGTGGAGTCAGCACAATAGGCACAAAAATACTAGGGTCACAGCAGAGGCAAAGGAGGAAGTAACACTAGACAGAGTTCATTACTCCAATCAGCTGTTTGATCGCTGTTTGTTAGTGTTGTCATAATGTCGATAAACTCGTATTATTTTCAAAAGTATGTACTTCCACAATGCCCGAGATATCAAGAAATGTTTTTATGTGTGCCAGCTCACTAAAAGTAACTGATTAGGTACGTGAAATATGGCTGGCCCCGCTTGATACAAGCTGTATAATCAAAGATTTGTATGTACCCCTCCTGAATAAATATGATAAAAGTTTACCGCTTACCGATGAGTATGGTAAATCAGAAGGATATGCAAGTATCTATAGTCTCTGCGTATTCGGGGTTGTCGCGGGCGATAAGTAAAACGTGTAGGCAACGGTAATTAATTTATTATTATGACTGTACACAACTGTACAGGAACGCGACTCTAGGAGAACTGGTGGCGGAGCCGTAATCCCACCTAAAGGTATGACGCAATACTCATACAATGTGTCGCCACAGTACTTCCCTTCTCATTTTTTTTAAATTTAGTAACAACCAAAAAAAAATAATTATAATATTGAAAAGTAAATTGATAGTCAAAACATAGCTAGCTTCTGCAGTATGGTAAAAAAAGTTGTTCAACCCTAATACTACCAAAACATAACATAGTAGCTAACTCATGCCTACAAAAGGTCTGATAAGTTTAAAATTAACAAAGGTATACAGTTTCTGCTGTTATTACCTACCTAAAGTACTGAGCTGTAATGAGAATGATTACTAAGTACGAATGATTACAATAGACTTGAGTTGTTATATTAACAAGAAATATTTAAGAGCGTTGTAACATTTTTCGTACGTAAATCGAGAACTTGGGAGTTTTTGAAGTGATTTTAGTCATATAATTTATTGCTTTAGCTTCTTTTAACTTCGATAATTGGAATAATCATGTATTTTTATTGTAACTCTATTAACCAAAACTCGATTTAATTGGATAATTTACCACGAAACAGCGGATTTAGAAGGCGCGATTTTCAGATTACGCACGAAGGCTCAACTTTGAAGTCATTTTACACCAATTATTATAACTAAATGGGAACGTAAAAAATATACATTATAAGGAACATATCCTTAAATTGAAAATGTATTAAGAAAATTTTAATTTTTGTTTCATGAACTTGTAATTTTATCACGTTTAAGAAAGTGAAAAACCGAGAAATTTACCACAAGGAAACAAGTTATATCTCATAATCTAGAAGTCATTAGGCAACATAAATTATTTTATACGTAAGAAGAAAGATTGTACTATAAATGTGTAAAAAATCAAAATTATCCCTCCTCAATCTTTTATGAGATAATTGTTCAAAGTTAGCATATAATCGGGGCGATCGCACGGCCTCAATCCAATCAGTCGCGCTCAGGCGCTCGTCGACGTAGGATCTATGTCGGTTGACCTTCCAGCTGCCTCAAAAATGGCAAGCGTAAAATTCATAAAGTTATTATACCTAACGGAATATAGTAACTTTATGGTAAAATTACGTAGTATATAGTGCGACGAAATAATTTTGATCCGTACATATTTTATTTGTGTATCTGAATTAGGTTGTTCATTTAGGCAACATTTTGATGAATAGTTGATCTTATAACTATTTTCTCTACTTATAAACTTTCTATTATTAAAAGCTTTTATTTAACTTGCAATGTGTGTATGTACAGTCAGCAACAAAAGTAGATACACACTTTCGACAGCTATTAACTCTTATGTCTTTAGAAATCATCATCATCAGCCTATAAACGTCCCACTGCTGGGCACAGGCCTCCCACGTGGACAATAGCAATATTGGGCCATAACCCAACACGCTGACCCGGGTTGGTGGGTTTAACGACTGTCATCTTACGACAACAACCGGGACCAACGGCTTAACGTGCCTTCTGAAGCACGGAGGAGCTCGAGATGTTTTTAATTTGGTCACCCATCCAGCGACCCGGCATTGCGAAAGTTGCTTAGCGAGCAAGATCGCAAGCCGAACGCGCTAGCCGCTGCGCCATCGAACTCCTCAAGTCTTTAGGAATAGGAACTACGAACTGTCATATATGTGTATCTACTACAGAAATATATCAAGATATATTTATATCAAGATATATTTCTGTGGTATCTACTTATGTGCGTTCGGGTCAAATCTTGCAAAGAAGATTTGGACCCCTTCTCGGGAACTGATAGATCTGAAATTTAGTATACCTACGTAACTTCGATGACAATACAATAATATTGCACCATAGAGCTGATATGATGATGCAGTCATAGGGACTCTGCAATGAAACAATATAACTCCGCCGTGTTTGGGCTTGTTTGATTTGTCTTGACTAAAACCATAACCTTGTGTGGTGCGGCACCACCCAGGGTCTGATTATGAAGGTGGTCATGGGAACTTCTGAACTACATATATAGTTTTATAAATCTTTAATTGAGTCGGTACTTATACAAATAAATAAATAGAAATAGGCTTAAATACTAAAATTTGACGACGGAAAAAATGTCACTGAAAAGTACGAAATAAAAAAATATTATAGTGATGTCAGAATATAGCCGATCACGGCATGCTACCTTCCCTAAGGATTGCTTAAAGTGGCATGCGACCACGATTATAGTCTCTGAACATCATTAGGCTATCTAACACTACGGGTTTATGTTTTTAAACTTTTTTTACATTTAAATTATTTTAGGATTTTTAAAGATAGCTCTTTTGTTAATGTATAATAAGTAGTTACTGTCTGTCTGTGCCAGATATCCGTGCAATATAAGTATAATACCCCAGATTGTGCCAAAAAGTCACCAAACTACGCGATATAGATCGCTTCTCATACAAAACCGTCGCTAATCTGACGTCAACCAGAGGCTAACTGACTAATTTCAACACCTATCGCAATACCTTTCAAGTAGAAGTACCTACATAGTTTCGCTAGTTTGATTATTTTAAAAAATATTTAGTAATAAGCAAACTAGCAAAGCAATGTAATTGTACTTGAAAGGTATTGCGATGGGTGTTGAAGTTAGACAATTACCCACCGGTTTCATAATACCGTGCGTGAAAGCTAAAGAGAACAAGTTAATTTAAAAAGAAAAAACGAGGTTGAATACTGACAACTCTTTTCATTTTTTTAGTAATCTTTTATTGAAATATAACTCTTTTTAGAATAGAATAGAAATAAATTTATTCAGCATCAAAAAACACTACATAAACATTTTACGGATTAACTCGCGTTTAATTTTACTACGTAACATAGTTTTTCAGGTTTATTCTTCGTTCGTCCCACCGAGTTTCGTCCCACATAAAAAAATCCGGTTTATGCTTCGTTCGTCCCGAAGTTTTATCCCACATTCCAAAAAAATTCTTAGTTCGTCCCATATCACTATTAAAGTGGTGCTTCGTCCCAAATTACAAGTAGATAGTTAAAAGTAAAGTCAATACAAAAAGTGTTATTACTTACTTATTTAATTTATTTTAAACAATCATTCTTTTATAAAACAACTCTAAACACTCTGTGGTTTTAAAACCGTGTCGCGTAGCGGTGAAAGAATACTACCACCCCCCCTCTCTTCCCTTGGGTGTCGTAAAATACGACTAGCGGTCTCAAGACTGCACATACATCCTATAGCATAGAGCGGTGATGGGCTCACCACCTGTCACGTTGAGCACAGTACAGTCGCCATTTGGTTTAAAGTGGACTATGGTAGAGGTCTGCTCTTGCGATCATTATTGCCTAGTCTCTGACTAACCCTTCGGGGATAATAGTCGTGATTATATGTATGTATGTAAGTATGTAAAGGATAATTAAAACAACTCTAAACATGTTGGCATAAATCATCTTTATTATCCAGTATCACAATCAAAACCACAGAAATTGTATAATTATAATCATCCTATCATATAACTACAGTTTAAATATCTGTACAGAACAGTCAGGACTATTAATAAACAATATGTAAGAAATATGTACCTACCAATTAAATAAGACTATCAAAACGAAATATTTATAAAAAAACAATTATATTTTTTTAAATTTTTATATCAGCATGCGTATTTAAAGTACATTATATTTTTTATGGATAAAACAAGCATTTGAAAAATCAACAACCGTAAATTAAAATTACAAATAAGTAGGTTATAATCAACGGCTAACTCACAGCAATTAAAATACAAACGGGCATATTTTTTCTAAACAATGTGTTAAGGAAATAGAACCATTTAACATTGCTGCTTTTGAATCATTAATGATTTTATCATGCTTGTCCTTATGTTGAGGTCTACATTGTATTAACACTCGAGATTTAGTCCTTTTTAATTGTATTCAAAAAACTAACCATGTTCAGTTTTCCAGAAAAAGTTCTATTTATCTTTATTATTGAAATTTTGCATTCACAATGCTATATAGATACCTATAGGATAAAATGTTTACTAGAAAAAAACAAACAGTCTCAGGAATCCCATTCGAGCTTTCTGAGACTGGTTGAATTTTTTCTAGTAAACATTTTATACTATGTTCTATTTAATCTAGCATTATACTACCTTCTACTGGGTTATTCGTTCTATATGTGTCACCATAAAAATCTCATTTTCCGTTGTAATATTTATTATCAAGTCAAACTTACACAAAATAATCATTAAATTTATTGATATTGTCAGTTATAGGACAATCCTCCAGAATGTACAGCCAGCCATCACATTTGAATTCTGGTGGAAGCAAAGCTAATGATGAACACAGAGCTTTAAGCTTTTTGGGCATTTTCTTTTTATTTAATTTCAATGACTTTGCTCTTTTCCAAAGAGCTTGTGAGAAATGAAAGAAACAACCATTGCCTATGACGTTTGGAAATATTTTACTGATACCTTTTATGGCCGCATTTTCATAATAGTTCTAAAAGAAATGGACTCCAATCAGGAATTTGTGATTTAATAAGAGAGAACAAAGTTTCATATGTGGATTCCTTTTTGTCCATTAATAGTATATAATATATTAATGTCACAACATTAATTTCCTCATTGGTACTCCCAAGATCACCGTAAATAATATACAATTGTTTAAATGGCTTCACTACACATTTAAAAGTACCATCAGCTATATAATGATTGACGTCGCGAAGAAGTTTTCTGCTTACTTCTTCAGCAAATGCTATAATTCTTGTATATAGATGGAATCGGTTTTCCATCCGCAGCTCTTGCTTTTTTCTTGCAGAGATATAAGTCTTCTTCAATATCATTTTTTGATACACCAGGTGTAGTAGTATTCTTTCACCGCTACGCGACACGGTTGATTGATGTTAACTATTAAGTAATGCTAAACCCTTTATTGGTGATTGTACATACAATAAGATTAAAGTAAGTTTAGCATATAAAAAAAATGTGGGCCGTAGAAGGAATGTAAAATGGGACGAAGCGAGAATAAAATAATTAAAATAATATTTTGGGACGAAGGAAGCATATGGTTTGGGACGAACCAGGATTTTTATGTGGGACGAAACTCAGTGGGACGAACGAAGAATAAACCACTTTTTTTCCAAGTCAGTGTGTTTTCTATGTATACTAAGTATGAATTTATCCGTTATGTAGTTACCATTAAAAACAAGTTTCCAAATAAGCTTAACTTAGGCAAGACAATTGGTGTGAGGGTTATTGTGTTGTAACTGCTGTGATCTTTGATCATCTAGCATTAGCGCTTTCAAAGTGTCGCCTCAAAGTAATAATCAAACCAAGAGGGAGTATGAATAGTAAATGTCAGTTTTCATTTGAAATTGCCTATTGTGGTGATGATAGGTTCCAGTTCCAAAATTAGTTGTGATGATTCGAGAACAAAATTCTTTAGAATAGTTTAAACCATTTCTTCGAACGTATTTTATGTGGAATTGTGTACGTAGTGTTTAGAATGGCTTCGCTGGACTGACCCTAAGCTCCTTGGTGGCGATGAACCGGTACTGCCCTGACCACAGCGCCCCGCGCACCACCGCCGCCAGCTCCTCGGCGATCGCGCCGCGCGTGCTGTGCGACCTGCCAACGACCAACACGTTATCTATCTATTTCTTGTGCCCGTTCTTCTCCACAGTGAAAAATTACGTCCTAAATGGGTAGTAAGTTAAAAAAGATTTGGATGATTCAAATTACTTATTGGGGTAAAGGGGGGGGGGAGTGTTAAGTTTGTAACTTCGTCAGTTTTGAAGCTAAATCGATAAAAACTATTCCCTAAGGGTTAGTCAGAGACTAAGCGCTGAGGACAGCAAAGCAGTTCACTGCCATATCCACGTTTCACAAAATAACAACTGCACATGTGCCCAGTGCAGTTCAGGCGGTGTATGCCCTCACTAGTACCGACTTGTTGACATGCTCCAAGTACTGGCCGCTGCAGAAGTAGTGCACCAGTATGGCGGTGGTGTTGAGGCACTGGATGATGGAGTTCATGCATGCCATGTGGAGAAATAACGAAGTCCATGCTACACTTACTGTGTGTCTGCGACTCTCTTGCTAGAGGAAATAATGACTCACCTGGGATCGGGCTACCCGAAACCAGAATATTGAGACACTTCGCCTTCAGAGACATTGCCAAGCTTATGGCAGTTATTTTCACTGAGGAGGCAGAGTGATACCACGGGGTTGCACAAAAGATCCAATGGGTCGACGTGGTGCTGCGAGAGGGAGACCTCTGCAGGCCCCACTAAGATGAGATAAGATAAAACCGACCTTTGACGTGCTCCAAGTACTGTCCGCTGCAGAAGTAGTGCACCAATATGGCAGTGTTGTTCAGGCACTGGATGATGGAGTTCATGTAGCAGGTGTTGCCCAGGTTCTTCAGGCCGGTCAGCCCGCGACCCTGTTTGCGTAGAGATACGGTGTAATCAATACATCTTAATAAGTAAGGAGAGAAGTTTAATCCGTGTTCTTGAAATATTAGATGATATTAAAGCGAAAGTTCCGTTACAATTAACCGAATTGTTGTTTTAACTTACTATTTTATTGCGACTTGTAAAAATCTGTTTTAAAATGTAGTCTATTTTAAATGAAATAATAACTTTTTATTGAGGTTATGTAAATATTCCAAATTAAGTTACTTGTGAATTCTAAGATTTATTTAACGACTACCCATAAATGATGTTATTGATTTTTTTGCGACACAAATGTTAAATTATTAACTAACATCTCGTGATATTTTTTGTTGTGATCCAGAAAGTAAATGAAATGCTCCATATTTATTTTTTAAACATTAATTAGTTATAATACTTTGTGATTGTATTGTAGATAGAATAGAACTCGCACCTAATTTACATTAATAATATGACAAAATTTAGTTGTACTTGTTTCACTAACACGGAAATTGTGTAGTTCTTAACAATTAGGACTTATAAAATAATAAAAAATAAAGAAAACAAATGTGCTTTGTAAATAATATTCTCACTCATTTTGACTATTATACACTAACTTTGAGAGTTTTGATTAGATTTGTAAGGAATTATTCGAGGGACCCAACTGCGAACTTGTTAAGAAAAAAAATGTAGGAACAGTAAACTGAATCATCAGAAAATATTGTAATGTATCAAAATATTTTTGTGACTTCCTAAAAATACTGTATAGAAATACTTTTAGTTTATTAACATTTGAAGTTAAAAACCTTTAATAATCAGATTATAGAAAGGCAGGGAAGTAGATTTTCCAAATTATTATGTTGAGATTATTTTTTATGTTATCCTAAAGTTTAGATAAATCATGATTAACCCGATAAAATACTCTGTCAATATTGGAGTTCAAACTTTCCCTTCCTTATTATGTGGTCCAAAATCCTTGAAAAGTTTAACAACAATGTATGTACTTACCTATGCAATTGCAACGGCCGCTTATAGTTCCATTTTCGATGATACTTATGCGAATCACACACTACGCATAAAACGGTAATATTTTATCTGCGTATAAAAACTTATTTATCTAAAAGCATCACACGATAATATACGAGACGATACATTCACTCGGAGTCCTTCACACTGATGCCGATACGGCAGATGTAATCTGCAGATATATTTGTATACGCAGATAATAATCTCACCATCTGTCGGTATATGTCGGTGCTCACAGATACTGTACGATAAAATATAAATTATCTGCGCTGTGTGTGTTGGTTCATATGATTTATATAGAGAGAGATATTGAAAGATATCTGCTCAGATACAGATATCTTACCGTATCTGCGTAGTGTGTGATTCGCTTTACATATTAAACACAACAGTATAGAAGTAGCATAAGTCTCTCTTACTTAACACTGTGCATGATGTAAATAAAAATAAATAAATAAACAACTATATCCTTTACTTATAAATTGTATAATTTCGTTCCGTTTTAATGTTGTATACTTGTATATAATATTAAATAGTTCAACTAAAGATTTAAATCTTAGTGTTTGTTTCTGACAAAAGTAGAGATGGTGTTATAATGGTAGACATTTTGAAATAACTTTTAACTCTTAAAAATGTGATACATTTGTTGATGTTTCTCGTTCGACTTAGATATAGCGTTTGTAATAAATGAAGTTATTAAAATATGTTCGTTTGTTAATGCCCACAATTTTACAGTAAGATAACCCACTGTGCATGTTGTCACACTTTTGTCCTAAAACTGTAATTCATTAGTGTACTAGGTATACTTCCGGTGTTAACCCCTGCAAAACTTTTTACTAATATGCCCAAGTAATTAGTACTTAAAATAGAAATAACTAAGTAGTAAGTTGATTGTTCTCTCAGATCAGAGCATCAAAATCAAACAAAAATATTATCACATAACATTTATTTCAAGACAATCAAACACTTCATTTCAGTTTAACAAAAATATCCTAACTTTAAAAAAAAAATTCCTCCTTCCGAACAAAAAACGTATATTTGAACTACTTAGGTACACACGGCGGCAGATCAAGTTCCCCCCCCTATATAACTTTAGCTACGCTACACACGACATAGAGAATCGTTGGAAAAGGACTTCCATGCGGCACGTTGGCCAATCACGATGCGCTTGCGCTTGTTGTAGTAACAAGCGCATACAAAGCTTTGTTTTGATTTTACGACATTTTGGACCTTATTTCAACACAATAAGAATAAGGGATGGAATGGTTTTTGAATGATCTTTAACGCATTGGAATAAGGTGTATTTTCACTACGGTTTTACACGCTGCATTTGCGCACGCACGCAGATGTTTTTCAATCGTTTCGTTTCTAGTGCACTTTTTTTGCATATTTCGCGGAGGCCGGAGGCCAGTAGCCAAATATCATCTAATTGGTGTTGACGCTTTGGTCTGCTATTATTTTTGCGTGACATGATTTACAAAGTGCGAGGCTCTATTATCAGTTGGTGATTGTGATTATGGCGCCACAACTAACTCCTAAACAGCGGCAACTCATTGTGGTGTTGAGAGAAGCCGGCTTGGTATAAAAGAAATAGAAAGAAGGACTGGGATAACAGTGAGTATTGTTTTTATGTTTTTAAGTGTTTATTATTTTTTTCTTTATTTGTCTTATTTGTAGGACCAAGTAGGTAGGTAGGTATTACCTACCTACCTACTTTGTCCTAAAGGGATATTATAGTTGTCATGTAGGTATAGTTAGGTAATAATTACAGGTCATAGTAAAAGTTTAGTTATTCTCAAATCAGGTTTCTCTGTCTACGCTTGAATCGAATTGAATTTCTCTATATATTTGACACTAAATTTATACTGTTATTTATAAAAACGATATGGAAAGTAGAGACCTTTTCATCTCATATTCTTTTCCCTTTCTGTTTGCAGTAGGTACATTTTAGTGGATCGTTATTTTTATGAGGTTAAGGTTGCTTTTGTAACGAATTTCATATTACCTACTGATAACGTTTAATATATTTTTTTTACCATAACGTGCGACTAGAGAAGCACAATAATTTCTTTACTTTATTGTATTGTTACCATGTTTTTTTGTAAATAAATTGTTTTTGATTTCTGTTTCATAAGATTAAATACCTACCGGATAGGTAGGTACTTTTTTGTCTAGACTGTAAGATCCCACTATAGGGAAAAGGTCTCTTCTCTTCTTCCTTCTAGTGATTCCAAAACATGGCCGTGCTGGCAAGCCTCAAACCTGGTGATCCAGATCATCGCGCAATGTATCTTACCTCACTGTGCTTAATTTAACAAATTTGTTTTAGAGAAAGACAATCAATTATTAGTTGCGACGCAACGAGGAGACTGGAGGTGAGTCCTGTCGAGGCACAATCGGCAGCTCTACCAGCGGGCTACTACCGCGGCACAGGATGCCGATATTATTGCGGCTCATAATAATGAGCCATTGCTAAAAACACCCAATCAACAGCCTCAACTTATAATGTAAGTTAATTATTCCTTACCTATATTTTACTAACGCCCCACCCCTATCGCGCTAGCGGCACGTCTTGTCGAACACTTCGTCATAGCTCGATGCATCATCGCGTTAACGCGCTACTGTGTCGCGTAACAAAGCGACAATGGAACACAAAGTTTTAGCGCGATAATTTTAGCTCGCTAATGTCACAGATTAATGTGGCCCCAGCATAATAAAAAAGTTTCTTTAGATATATTATTAGCAAAAAAGTAAATTGCATGCTAAAACAAGCTGAATTGCGTAAGTGAATAATAATATTTCGTTCGCATTTTGTTTGTAGGTAAGTATTTTCTTATGTCCGACTCTTGGATCCTGTCTAGGATTACAGACAGATATTCGCGTAAATAATACTATTAATATTATTGTATAGGTTGAAGAGTTTGTTGAGAAGAGAACTTTTTAAACGCGGGATGTTAATTCAAATATTAGGTAGGTTTGTGGGCCATTAGGGAGCTCGATGGCGCAGCGGCTAGCGCGTTCGGCTTGCGATCTTGCCCGCTAAGTAACTTTCGCAATGCCGGGTCGCTGGATGGGTGACCAAATTAATAACATCTTGAGATCCTCCGTGCTTCGGAAGGCACGTTTAGCTGTTGGTCCCGGTTGTTGGTTGTTGTCGTAAGATGACAGTCGTTAAAACCCAGCCAGCGTGGTGGGTTAGGGTCCGTTATCCCCTGTGCTGTTGTCCACGTGGGAGGCCTGTGCCCAGCATTAGGGCGCACAGGCGCTAAAGGCGCGCGCATGCACGGGGAGAAGGAAGAGCGTGATAAAAAAAGTTTTTTTTTTTAGATAAACATATCTTATGTCAGCGTCTTCGCGCTGCGCTTTTTCAGGTTAATATCCTATTGTACTTCGACGTTGCATCCTCGAGATTTATATTCACCAGGTAGTCCACTCTTCAATGTACCAGGCATCCAACACATATTAAGAGCTATATAAAAGAAATTTTATTAAAAAAAACATAAAACGTTACCCATAGTATAGACACAGGCGCCATTTAGTAAATACCAACTGAGTGCACGAGTTTGTCACCCGCGCTGTCATCGTCATTCGCTTTTCGTGTTCGGGCATCAGCACATCGTTACCCTAAAAGTGTTTTGTGTAGCAAAAAACTATGTGCAAAAGGAAGCATGGATAATCATTATAATATACGCATGTGGAAAAACTGCGTCAACGACGATCGCCAAGTAAATCAGGTCAGTCAGTGTTTTAAATATTAAATTTTGTCAATGTGATGATGAAATTACAAAGACAAACGATTTTTTAAAAAGCTATGTGATTCGTTAGCGAATATACGACTCAGAACCTCTTAGTGAGACATTCAAAGTAGAAACTTTATTGAAATATATTTCATAGTACGTTTCCTTCTTAATTTCGATTAATACTTTCGCTAGTGCCTTTGTGGTTACCCACATTTTTTGAATTTTTTACTATTTATCGATTTTCAAGAATACATAAGTCGTTTAGCTTTTTTAAATAATAATAAAAAGTAAAAAACAAGATTACGATCGATATTAGGGGTACCTACCCTATGCCGTGACGCGATTACGGTAATTCTATTCTTCGGTCATTCCTCCCAAATGACTCTTTGTTTGCGCGAGGCAGTAGTTACCTACATTCTATTTTATGTTTTTACTAATCTTTTTATTGGAGTGTTTTTTTTTTGTGTGCAAGTGATTTCTATAGGATCTTACAGTTCCGCCTTACATACTGCACACTTATGTAGTACCGTGACGTGATTACGGTCAGTGCTAATATGAAATCTAGTAAGTGACGCGATTACGATCGATATTACGGGTACCCACCCTTATGTAGATACTGCACACTTATGTAGTACCGTGACGTGATTACGGTCAGTGCTAATATGAAATCTAGTATCGTGACGCGATTACGATCGATATTACGGGTACCTACCCTTATGTAGATACTGCACACTTATGTAATACCGTGACGAGATTAAGGTCAGTGCTAATATGAAATCTAGTATCGTGACGCGATTACGATCGATATTACGGGTACCTACCCTTATGAAGATACTGCACACTTATGTAGTACCGTGACGTGATTACGGTCAGTGTTAATATGAAATCTAGTATCAGAATCAGAATCATTTATTCATAAACATAGGTACATATTATTAAGTGATGTTGGTGTTGATTTAGAACCATGTATGTTTCACCAATAGAGGTATCGTGACGCGATTACGATCGATATTACGGGTACCTACCCTATGCTGTGACTTCAATAAAGAACCGTAAATAACGGACGTATATAAATCGAATATTGAAAAAGACTTACGATCTGTCATGACCGCAGCACAAGTACACAGTCCGGATCTTACCCAGACCATCCAGGACGCTAGGGATACCTAGTCGTAATAATCCAAGCGTAGCAGAGGAGTTGCCAGTTGTAAATCCAATATCGTCGGATTTTCTTGACGTTCTTGGAGTTTCTAAAGTGAAGGAGGTACCATTGGGACCCGAAATACCAGAAGAGGTCTCTAAACGCTAGAGAAATCCTCATATGTGGTATGAACAAAGATAGTAAAAAAGAACTGTTAGCAACAACTTTGATACCTGTTTGAAGTTGGCCAAATTATGCTGCATTTACATTCTGAAAATACCATGAATAGAAAAATGCTTACACTACCTGCCTACTCTTGATAAAAAATTCTTGTCAATGACATAAGATGTTAAAAGAGACGCACAACTCTTTTGTAAAAAAATTAGGAGAAAAGATAGAAGCTGCTAAGGCCGCTGAAAAATCTGGTTTGCAAACACTGAATACTAACAACATTGGACCGTCAACTTCTCTAAGAACTACGCCGCCCAGCAAGTGGCAAGTGGCAAGACCCATCCAAGCAACAAGGTCATGGGTTGCCGGGCCGGGTGGGAGCAGGCAGGGATTCCCGTATCCACCTCCGAGGCGATCGGTGCAAGCACCGACGTCCGCCCGCTATCACGCCACGACAGCGGTGAGACCGTCGTGCAGACCGATGTTGCGTAAGTAGCAGCCAAGGTCGTACACGCTGGTCGTATAAATTTTTCTTTTTTTTGTTGACACGTGGTGTTCAATCGCAAATGACCCGGTAGTCTGACAGTACGTTACGGGTTACAAAATACCATTTGATAGTACTGTGAGGCAAGCTACTGAAACTATCACTCCTACCACTCCTCCTTTTCTTCGGCTGAAATGAGTAAGTTGATCACAGCTGTATCTGACTTGTGCCGCTCGGGAGTAATATGCATATGAGAGGATGTCAAAGACCAATTTATTTCTCCCATATTCTTAACACCTAAAAGTGATGGATCGTCCAGATTTGTCTTGAACCTAAAATCATAGAATAAAGCTGTCGCCTCATACCTCATACCACCAGCAAGCAAATTATTGTTCCAAAACAGTTATATGGCCAATGTTGATATCAAAGACGCGTATTTTTTCTTTAGTTCCTATTGATGAAAACTACAAAAAGTATTTAAGGTTAAAAATTTGGGACACAAAAATAATACGTATGAATTTTAGTGCCTACCGTTTGGACTTAGTTCAGCACCTTATTATGTCTTTACGAAACTCATGAAACCGGTCTATCTACCGGATTTATCTTAGAAACAGAGGTTTTTTAATTCTAATATATTTAGATCTTGTGCCTTGGCCATTCTAATGAAGAATGTACAAGTTTTGTCCTCGAAACAGTTTGTTTATTACAAAATCTAGGCTTTGATAAAAACTTCAAAAAGAGTAGCTTGGAACCACAAAAGACTTGAATATTTCTCAGTTTTGAATTAAATTCAGAAAACATGTATTTGCAATTGCCAATAGGAAAACAAAAACGCATTCTTGAACAAATAAATATCAATAGAATGGGTGGAGTACAATAAGTTCCTTTAAATAATATCACTTGTCGTCTATGGCAATGGTGCGAGAAACGCAAAATATTTGTCTTTGCATCCTACATAAAATCTAAAGATAACTTCGAGGCGGATAAGGAGTCACGGCGTATGAATATCGATACAGAATGGCAAATGTCGGCACCTGTGTTCGAAAAAATTGTTCAATCGTTTGGGACACCTCTTAAGGATCTCTTTGCTACTTACCAAAATTATAAATGCAATAAATACGTCTCATGGCAACGAGACCCCTATGCCTTTGACATAGATGCATTCACCTTAAATTGGAATATATTTTATTTTTATGCTTTTCCCCCTTTCTCGCTCATATTAAAATGTCTCAGGAAAATAATTAACGACGAAGCCACTGGTGTACTAGTTGTATCGTATTGGCCGAGTCAACCCTGGTATCCCCTACTTAGCTCAGTAGCTCACCACCAATATACTTCGGCTCAAGTGACGATATGTTATTATCACCTTTCAGGACGCAGCACCCCCTTTGCAAGAAACTTATCCTTAACAAATTATCAGGAAAGCATTTCGAAGACAATCGTTATGTAATGAAACCATCGAGGTGAAGATTTCCTTATTGTCTACATCCTCACTAAAACAACACAATGTCGCTTTTACGAAATGGTGGAGTTATTGTGATATCTATAAAGTTGATTTCTATAACTTCCCACTTCCATTTCTATCAAAATTCCTTACGGTCAACTGTTAACAGCAAAAATTGGTTGTAGTTCATTAAATATGCATCGTTCTGCTCTAGCTATTTAGGGCAAACGTTATAGGGAAGCTGATTTAGTTGTTCGATTTTTTTAAAGGTATTTACAGGACTAAACCTAGTCATCCGAAACATTCGGAGACGTGAGATCCAAAGATTGTAATCGATCATCTCAGTAATTTATATCCAAATGAGGAACTTGCTCTGGAGTTTATTACTAAAAAATTAGTAACTCTGCTCGCATTGTCAACCGCACAACGAGTACAGACGTTATCTTCGAATTTCTAATTTAAAAATCAATAATAACTATGTCGAAACCATTGTGGATGATTTAATTAAAACATCTGCTCCAGGGCGACGACCGCCTTGTTTATTTATACATTTTTTTCTAAATAAGATTGAGATCTGCCCTGCAAAAACATTACTGTCCTACTTAGATATGACTAAAGTTTACAGAGATAAACCTAGAACGGAAAGGTTATTGCTCACCTAAGCCTATTCATAATGCAACTAGTTCTACATTAAGTCGTTAGTTTAAAAACACCCTATTTAACAGCGGTATTGACACTTCTTCATTCTCAGCACACACGTGTAAGACACGCGTCCACGTCCACCTTGGCAGCAAACAGAAAAGGCCTTTCAATAACTGCAGGATGGACTGGTAATTCTCTGGCGGTTGCACGGTTTTACAATCGACCCCTTACCATTGAGAATGACGATAATGCCTTTGCAGCGGCTATTTACATTGATTAATTTCTATCTTAAAATTTATTATAATATATCATACTGGTTTGTACTAATATGGTACCTAATTATATTTAATCGGTTATACTCGTAAATATACAATTATAATAGTTGAATTAAATCATATAGGTACTTAAATTATTTCGCAAAATTTGTGTTCTAAACATCTACCTGGTGAATATAAATCTCGAGGATGCAACGTCGAAGTACAATTGATGGTTAAACAAAGTTACCTGAAGTGAAGTTTGACCGTAATTGTACGAGACGTTGCATCCGAAGAGATTTATATAAAGATCCCTCCCTTCCCTTACATGCTGGCCCCATATAAATTAATTTTGCAAAAAAGCTCTAAAAGTAAATGACGATGACAGCGCGGGTGACAAACTCGTGCACTCAGTTGGTATTCACTAAATGGCGCCTGTGTCTATACTATGGGTAACGTTTTATGTTTTTTTTAATAAAATTTCTTTTAGATAGCTCTTAATATGTGTTGGATGCCTGGTACATTGAAGAGTGGACTACCTGGTGAATATAAATCTCGAGGATGCAACGTCTCGTACAATTACGGTCAAACTTCACTTCAGGTAAGTTTGTTTAACCATCAATTTTACTCTCAAATTAGTTTAGCAAAAGCTAAAACTGATGCGTTTGGCGTTGAGGTCATTTCATTACCCATCATGCGGATAATGAAAAAATGCTAATCTGTGAAACAGAGCGGAGAGTAGTATTTTTCTGGATATATTTATATTTATTAATCTATTTTAAATAAAAATTAATAAGTACCAACTTAATGAATTCGACGGTTAAAATGCCTATTAGGTATTGTTTTATGTTACTAAAATATTTTAAGAAATTACAAACTAGGTGTTTTGTCTCAGGTATCAAACTTAACGATACCTACGTCGAAGGCTGAAGGATGGCGGGCTGAGGACGAGAGTTCCAGCCAAAAAAATTGACTGGTCCCACAGTCTTCAGTTTTTTTTTTAATGTTGATTTACATTATGCATTTGTCAAGTAGTAAGAAGCTTCAATAAAAATATTTGTGATTTGACAAATATTTCAATTGAAGCTTCTTACTACTTGATGTAAACACATAATATTTAAGATTTTTAAATGTTGAGAAAGGTAATTTCTACGAATGCTTAAGTATAAACGTACTTATACTTTATTTAATTTGTTGTTGTTAAATAGTTTGTAATATTTATTAACACTCTTCAGATTTTTATTTTTATCTGATGATGAGAAACATTAGTTAAAAAATAAAGATAAAAATATATTAATTAGGTGCTGTATTTGAAATTGTATTCTTATAAAAATATTACCGTTGTCTAATTTTTATACACACCAATTTTTGCTTTAACTTTGTATTTCTCGTGTATGCTAGTAAACTTATTGTTATTGCGTATAGCAAAATTGATCCTCCGTGGATCATAATAATTATTGTCTACTTTTATGCCGCGACCACACGCTTGTGCTTGCGCGCCTCGATTTGTTTGATGGATCGGCTACGCTACAATACAAGCGCTTGCAAACCAAGCCAAACGCTTTATCCACACCACAGACATAGATCTAAATAGACGACGCAAGTGCATCTACTTCGCGTGTTCAGCATAAGCCAAAAACGCTTATGTACGGCTCTCACGCAGACAGTCCGCGTCCGACCGCTAACACAGTCATAGACCGTTGGAACACAATTTAAAATTTGAAAAATGCCTAATTGCGCCATTAAAAACTGCAAAAACACCACGTCTGCGAGTAACCGAGTAAACAGAGACGTTTCCTTCTACCGGTAAGTAATTTTATTATGAAATTAAGCTTAATTTTTATTAAAATCAATAATTTTGTTATTAAATCAATTTCGAAATCAAAAAATGTGCAAACGAGTGTATGCCGCATAATTCGTAATAGATTGCGGGTTTTATTTGGCGCGGTAGATGTAACGTACTGCGTTAACACGCATAGTGTTTGCGCCAAATAATAAAATAACTTAAAATTAAATATAAAAATTTACATACCATGATGAAAGGTGAAATTGCCCAGTTACATTCAAATAAAATATGTTATACACGCATATTTTGAATAACAAACATTAGCGCGCTGGTCCTATAGCCCTCCTTGTTCCTCGGACTACTGTCCTCTGTCCGTCTCCCTCGCACCTTGTGACAGAAGAAGACGGAAGCTAAGCTAGCTAGTTCCGAATGGCGCCTTGAAGAATTGACGAAGAAAACGCGTGTGCTCGTGAAAAAATAATTAAATAGGGCGATAAATTGCTGCCCCTATCAGTGCATCTTACCTTATTAAGTTGCGTGTGTAAAATTAAGCGTGTGAACTTTCACCTAATTAAAAGTGGCCACTATAAAATCATAAAAAACTATCTCTAATAAACGCGTGTGCAAGCGGAGTTGCGTGGCGCGCATGCAAAGGGACTTCGAAGAATCGGCGAAAACCGATCAAGGTGAGATCTATTCCTTTTTTCTCCCAGCATTCACATCCTTCGAATCAGCGCAATTATAGTTTGATCCTTACGACCGGATCTTTTATTTAATTCGAAAAATTACCTATTTGCAGGCCGCCATTTTGAAAGGTCATATACGCACCTGTGGCGATTTCACTTGTTTCTCATTGGTTTCACATTGATATTGGAATAGGTACCCTGTTTGGTTTAGTTTAATATTGTTTATATATTTATTGGTTATCAGTATATAATTAATAACATTTAATTATGGCTACAGCATCCGTAACTAGTGGAGCGCAAGATCGACACGCTCGCGCGTTGAATAGATTACAAGTTAAAGTAAATACATACTTTGTACGAATGCAACAAATCTTCGATTCGATGAAAAAGTTGGATACTCCAGATCAAGTAGATACATTTTTATCTAACGCGGGTACTGCCGACATTATTCGGTCGGACTTCGTACGAACATTGGACGATCGCAATGATCTGATATCCTCGAATCCGGACGCGGGAGATCCGGATTACGAATCCATGCTCGCTTTTGAGGATCTTTATGCTCGTGTTAAATACAAGTATACAAAAATGCAGTCACTGTCGCAGGCGACACATAGTACCTCCGAGGCGAAAATACTGTCTCATCAGGTTCACCAAGGCCCGAAATTACCGCGGCTGGAATTAGTGTCTTTCGATGGTGATTTGGAAAAGTGGCCTTTATTTTATGAAACATTTAAGAATACCATACACGAAAATGTCACCTTAAATGATTATGAAAAAATACAATATTTGATGGGTAAATTAATAGGGAAAGCGCAAACCATTTGTCAAGGGATTGTGCCTACAGCTGAGAACTATTATGTGTTATGGAACGCTTTACTCGATAAATATAACGATAAACGCGGTTTAGCCGCCTCTTACATAGATAAGCTAATTAACTTACCTTCTGTTAAGGATAGCTGTGCAAACAGTTTAGAAGATTTCATTGATAAGTTTAGCGCATTGGTTTGTTCATTAAAACAGTTAAAATTAAATAACCTAGAAGACTTCATTTTTATTCATTTTGGTTCTAAAAAGGTAGATATAAATACGATAAAATCATTTGAAATGCAATTTAGTAGCTCAGTGAAATTACCTACTTGTTCGCAGTTTATTGAATTTGTGCGTAATCAATCTCATGTACTGCACCGCGTCAGTAATAATAGTACATTAAATACGAAGCAGCCATCATTAAAGGCACCTTCTGTGTCGAAAATTAACAGATTTCCAACTTCCCGTTCCAATAGTAATTTTGATAAGAATAATAAAATGTTTGTTGTTAACGAACGAAATTCATGCTTATGCTGTGGTAATACTGACCATTCTCAGTTGCGTTTTTGTGGAAAATTCATGGCTTTGTCGCCGTCGGAACGATACAATATAATTAAACTAAATAAAGCCTGTGTGAACTGTTTAAATCCGTCACATTTGGTTCGTCAATGCACTTCAAAGGCTACATGTAATCAATGTTCACGTTGCCATCATACATTATTACATTTCGAAAATAATACTAACTATCAAAATCACGGTTTGAACATTACTTCAAACGACGGAGGTAGACAAACAATTCGGCGCGGCTTATCGCAAGCAGGTACAGGGAACGCCGCATCAATCACGCCACCGCAGACGCAGTCAGCTGACTCGAGTGATCGCTCAGCGCGTGACTCACGCTCGGTTGCCTTGTGTACGTTGCAACAGAGAGTTGTCGGCGCTCGCATTCTCGGCACTACCGCCGCACGCGCAACGAATATTGAGCCCGCGCGCACCGTTTTGCTTGGTACTGCGCAATGCAATGTTTTTGACGATCAGGGTAACATGCATACCGTCCGTGTTTTGGTAGACAGCGCGTCTCAGCGTGAGTTGATAACTATTAAATGTTGCGAAAAATTAAACTTAAAAATATATCCCTCTCCAACTAAATACGTATGCGGAGTAGGCGATTTAAATAACCCTGTAGAAGGATTTACTTATTTAACATTAAATTCCCGAGTGGACAAATCGATTTGTTTTGATATTAAGCCGTTAGTGGCTCACCGTATTACAAGTGAGCTCCCTTCCGCGAAAATAGATAGCGAATGTCTGGATTATTTGAAGGGCATTCCGCTTGCAGATCCAACTTATTCGGAACCGGGTGAAATCGACTTGATAGTCGGCTCGGACTTTTTTGCGCGTATAATACGACCAAATATTATCGCTCGTGGTTTAAGCGAATCTGTAGCAATGGATACTACTTTCGGTTTTATTGTTTATGGTCAGGCTCCGGTCGTTAATACCGAGACTGATGTGCACACGTATTGCACGTTCGAAAATAATTATTTATCTGAATCGGTCATTCGCTTTTTTGAATTGGAGGACATACCTACAGCTAACGTACTCGCTCCTGATGAGCAAGATTGCGAATCTTTCTATAAAAAGACCGTTAGGCGCGATAAAGACGGTCGTTACACCGTTGCACTGCCTTTCAGAGACGAACCCTCTCAATTAGGCGATTCGTTACAGATGGCAACACGTAGGTATTTATCTTTGGAACGTAAATTAGCTTTAAACGCGGACGTTAAATTAGATTATAATAACGTTTTTAGGGAATATTTATCCAAGGGATATTTAGTGCCCGTCGATAAAAACTTAAAACTTGATCCTTACTACGTAATTCCGCATCACGCCGTTATACGTCAGGACAAATGTACAACTAAATTACGCGTAGTGCTCGACGCGAGTATGAAGACTACGTCAGGGTTGTCACTTAATGATTTATTACATATTGGTCCAAATTTACAAAACGAATTATTTGAAATAATTTTGAACTTCAGATTATTACCAGTCGCTATTAGCGCCGATATTCGACAAATGTACTTACAATTAGTAGTTGAACCTGAGGATAGGCGATTTCAAATGGTTTTATTTCGCGAAAATTGCGACCCCTTCAATTGTATCAAATGACGAGAGTTCCATTTGGTTTGTGCTCGAGCCCGTATCTTGCCATTCGAACGGTCCGTCAACTAATTAGTGACGAAGGTTCACAATTCCCGGCTGCTGCTCCTGTTGCCAGGCGTGATATATATATGGACGACCTCGCCACCTCCTGTCGGACGCCTCTCGAAGGTATTGAGCTTTCGCGACAAATAATCGCATTGTTCCATGCTGGGGGGTTTGAGTTGGTTAAATTTTCTAGTAATTCACCGGAAGTAATGGAAAGTATTCCGCCTGCTTATCGTGTCTCTTCGGATGTTGAGTTCGGTCCTGATGATTCATTTAAAATATTAGGTCTTCGTTGGTTACCAGCTGAAGACGTTTTCATGTTTACAATAAATGTACGTAATTGTGATTGTACTAAACGTACCATTCTTTCCACTATTGCCCGACTATGGGACATAATGGGATTTGTCGCTCCCGTAGTTTTGCTGGCTAAATTAATTATACGGTCCCTTTGGACAAATCATATTGATTGGGATGAAACACCACCCAAAAATATAATATCGTTGTGGCGCCAAATCGAATCGGAATTGCCTCTCTTAGGCAATATTAAAATACCGCGAAACATTGGAGTCAACCCTGCGTGCGTGATAACAGTACTCGGTTTCGCTGACGCGTCCGAGCAAGCGTACGGTGCGGTTGTCTATTTTCATATTTATTTTCCCGATGAAAATAAATATCTAATTAATTTAATTTGTGCAAAATCTCGCGTAGCACCCCTACGGAACGTAACATTAGCTCGATTGGAATTGTGTGGCAATTTAATTTTAGCAAAACTTATTCGTATTGTTGTCAATGTTTACTCTCAGCGCGTCAAAATAAATAATGTTTATGCTTTTACGGATAGTCAGGTTGCACTAGCCTGGATCAACGCGCCTTCTGCGCGATGGCAAACATTTGTAGCAAATAGGGTTGCTAAAATTCAGGAATGTTTGTCTCCTAGTAGCTTTAATTTTATTCCCGGAAAAGATAACCCTGCCGATTGTTTATCACGTGGTCTGACGCCCGCGCAACTGAGCGCTCATCCATTGTGGTTTCCCGGCCCTAGCTTCGCGCGGTTACCTATGTCGCAGTGGCCTATTCGCGAGTTCGATCCCACGTCGGCTACTGACGTTCCCGAAGGAAAAACTGTAACTTTACTTAATACTGTTGAAAACACTCAACCTACTGTTTGGTGTTCTCTCGCTATGAACATTTCTTCATGGCCGAAGATGTTACGGGCTGTTATTTATGTTTTGCGATTCCTAAAAAAATTACCTAGACGGTTTGAAACATCCCACTTTGAGATGGCAGAAAAATTAATTATAAAAGATTTACAGCACGCTTACTTTGGCGATGAGTTTAAAAAAAAATTAATTCTAACAAACTGTTAGCCCCGGCCTTTCTAAAGTTAAAGGCTTTTGTAGATCAAGATGGTATATTTCGGGTAGGCGGTCGTTTGAGTAACGCCGACTTGTCATATAATAGTCAGCATCCGATATTATTGCCTGCACAACATCACACTGTTGATTTAATAATTGATCACTATCACAATAAATATTTACACACTGGACCTGAATTATTAATGTCATTACTCCGTCAAAAATATTGGATTTTGTCTGCTAGAAATATCGTCCGTAAACGAGTGCAAAAATGTAATATTTGTTTCAAAGCTAATCCCAAAAATAAATTTCCTGTTATGGCGGATTTACCCGCTTGCCGAGTGCAGGAAGCTAAGGCATTTTTCCATACCGGGATCGATTATGCAGGACCGTTAAAGGTCATACCTTTTCGCAGACGTGGCGTACGCAGTCAAAAAGCGTACATTTGCCTGTTCGTTTGTCTCGTAACGAAGGCGGTACATATCGAATTGTCTAGTGACTTAAGTACTGAGTCGTTTTTAAATTCTTTTAAACGGTTCATATCGCGACGCGGTCCTATTAAGTTTGTCTATACCGATTGTGGTACAAATTTCATCGGCGCGAAATCGTACCTGGATGAAATTTATAAATTGGTTTCGTCAAAAGAGTACTCTGATAAATTCTCGACGGAGTTCATAACTAACTCCATAGAATGGAAGTTTAATCCGCCGTCTTCTCCCCACTTTGGTGGAATATGGGAAGGTAACGTTAGGAGTGTGAAAACCCACCTTCATCGAGTAGTTGGCCAGCAGCTACTCACTGTCGAGGAGATGACTACTCTCTTAACGCAAATTGAAGCGGTCTTGAACACACGGCCGTTATCCGTGTTGAGTTCGGATCCTTCCGAGCCATTGGCGTTAACCCCGGCTCACTTTTTGACTTTAACACCGTTAAAGGCCTTTCCTACGGGAACTGTCTCTGAGAATGTTAGTACAATCGACAGACAACGTATGCTCGACAGTCTAATACAGTCGTTTTGGAAACGTTGGAAGACGGAATATTTAAATACTTTGCAAATTCGCAATAAATGGTTAAAAAATACTTCACTCATTAAAGAAGGTACAGTTGTATTGCTTCAGGCAGAGAATAGTTCTCCATTAGATTGGCCATTAGGTATAATAGAAAAGGTATTTCCGGGTAAAGATGGGGTTGTGCGAGTGGTGAATGTTCGTACGAAGTCGGGCATCTATCGTCGACCTGTTGTTAAGATATACCCGTTGCCTACTCAGTAATTTCTAATCTAACATACAGTCCACTTAATATAATTATCGTAAGTTTATTATTATTTATTTTATCATACCATTACACTACATTGATTAGTTTATTTTTGGTTTAATTTAGTATAAGTTTGTTTTGACAGACCTAGGTTCTGTCAAGCTGGGGGGCATGTTTGCGCCAAATAATAAAATAACTTAAAATTAAATATAAAAATTTACATACCATGATGAAAGGTGAAATTGCCCAGTTACATTCAAATAAAATATGTTATACACGCATATTTTGAATAACGAACATTAGCGCGCTGGTTCTATAGCCCTCCTTGTTCCTCGGACTACTGTCCTCTGTCCGTCTCCCTCGCACCTTGTGACAGAAGAAGACGGAAGCTAAGCTAGCTAGTTCCGAATGGCGCCTTGAAGAATTGACGAAGAAAACGCGTGTGCTCGTGAAAAAATAATTAAATAGGGCGATAAATTGCTGCCCCTATCAGTGCATCTTACCTTATTAAGTTGCGTGTGTAAAATTAAGCGTGTGAACTTTCACCTAATTAAAAGTGGCCACTATAAAATCATAAAAAACTATCTCTAATAAACGCGTGTGCAAGCGGAGTTGCGTGGCGCGCATGCAAAGGGACTTCGAAGAATCGGCGAAAACCGATCAAGGTGAGATCTATTCCTTTTTTCTCCCAGCATTCACATCCTTCGAATCAGCGCAATCACATAGAATATCGAAGCAGCGTAAGTATCGTATGCCGCGCTACGCGTAGTTTTTCTCATTTTTAAGCGTTTAGAGATGTCCACTTTATAAAACACATTTCTCGATTAGAAATTATAACCGATATTTAAAACGGAGGAATAATAATTCGTTGCACAGAAAAAATCTTAAATGTCTTACATAATATACTTTTGTTTTCAAATAACTGTGGGTAACCCACATTACATATAACAATATTTTATTTACACATACAAAACAAACACACACACACAATTATATATGTATATAAATAAACATATTTATATATTATTTTGTCTGTGTCTGTGATCCACACGTATGAATTTGTAACGGCTTGTTGCTTGTTGGGGTTTGCCAAGCGTGTGGAGCCGGCATTATAGACTCCTCAGCCAAGCCTATAATATTATTCTGTGGCCAAGCTTCTGCCGAATCCTTCATAGTGTGGAGCTCGTATATAGGTACCACCTGGGAAACGATGTAGGAGGCAGTGATTGATTACATGTGATAAGTAGAGTAAACTAGTAAACTATTTGGTTTAATAGTTTGTTTAGATTATTTTAAGTTGAGTTGTTAAAACATTTTTATTGTAAATAAAAACTTTTTCGTACCTACCTAGAAAACTGTTTCTTTTTTCCACTCAATATGATAATTATAACTTGATTTCTTTTTGGTAAGTAATATTTTGTTCCGTGAAGGAGCAGGCTAAAGTCAGAATCGGAACAAAAAAGTCAGTCTGAATTTACCTAATTACTCACGAGGATGAGATTTCATTGAAATATCTACTCAAATGTGCCGCTTTCCACTGAAATCAGTAGAATTCCATTTATCTAGAAATAAGGTTGGGATTGCAACTTTTTATTAAAAAAACAACCAGTCTCAGAAAAGCTCGAATGGCATTCGAATTCATGACCTTTGGATTGCCGGTACACTGCTCTAACCGCTAATCTAGCGAGACCCCAGAAAACTCGTTGAACTTTTTCTAGTATAGTTTTATATTTACGCTGCAAGCGGTATTACGTCAAACTGTGAAGTTTACCCTCACAGTCGAAGGAAATACTACATAATGCAAGTATTTAACAATCTATAAAGACGTAAACAATTGCTTATAAATATCATTATTATTGAATTACTAGAAAAAACAACCAGTCTCAGGAAAGCTCGAATGGGATTCGAACCCCTGACCTTTGGATTGCCGGTCCACTGCTCTAGCCGCTAAGCTACCGAGACCCCAGAAAGACTTGTTGATTTTTTTATCCTATATAGCATTGTGAACGCAAAAATTTCAATAATAAAAATAACCTATTGGTTAAATATTTTTACAACCTATTGGTTGTTTGTTCAACATTTTTTTTCATACACGAAAAATGTTGCATAAACAACCTTAGTGTTATAGAAATAAAGATGGCAAGTGGTGCTAACCCAGCGGCAAAGAAGAAAATTATGTCAACGATTTTTTTGTATTTAGAATACCCGTTTAGGGTAATACATCTCGACTGTGATTTTTGCGTAAAATGCCCATTTTCGCATTTTGTTGTAATTTTGCAGTTGTATTTATCGTTTTTATCGAAATTGGATAATAAATTCATTATAAAATATTTATTCATCATGAAGTAACAATTACTCTGGTATAAATTTTGCTCAATAATATTATCGTAGATAGGAGAAATTCACAGTTAACTTATAGCGATTTTTGAAGTTTTTTGGTTTAAAAAAAGATTTTTTTTCTATATAAAATCAATGATATCTAAAAACTCCGAGGCCGCTACGCTCTATACGACTATATAAGAGATAACACTCTAATGTTTTTATTTCATTTGTTTAGAACAGTAGTTCAATCTAGGAGCTCAAAAAAGTGATTTGGTGCATTTTATGAAAATCTATCTCTGCAATTTTGGGTTTAATTAAAAAGTTAAGCATAATTTACAAAAAGCGAGGCTGCTACGCACTATTCTAATAGCTATTCTACACTATTCAATAAGTCAAATTTGTTAATGTATTTTGGTTTCTGAGATCCATAACGCCAAAATTGGCCATTTTACGGAAAAATCATAGTCGAGATGTAAATCTACTTGTTCTTGCGCCCTTTATTATGTTATGTTATTTATGATGCTATTATACATTACCTACTTGTGCAATTTCAAGTAGGTTAGGTATCATGTCATGATTAATTATTATTGTGGTCTCCAAGATTTAAACAAACCGTATAAAATATATTTTTTATTTACCCACTTCGTCGAAGACAAAACAATTGGCTACTTGACAGTTTTCGAAAAAGTATATAAGTACATAAGAAGTTACAAACGCTTATTTTATACCCCGTACAATATTTTCTTTCTCGAAAAACCTTTATTTAACAGAAAAAAACATATTTTTCTTTGTTGATTTCAAACTTCGTGCGAAAACGGTTGGTCACGTGACATTTTGCTCGGTGACGTCACATTTCAATAAAATTAAGGAAGTGTATAGAGTGCCACAAGCGGCAATGTATCTCCATCGGTTAGGGAACCGTAAGTTTTGCGGTATAATAGTGACGCCGCCTAAGCTGCCGTAAAGTTTTTGTTAGACAACAGAAATACTAGCTGCCCTACTCCTGTAGGTCACGTGATAGGTTAGAAATTTAAGACAATCGCGAAGCGCAGCGTAGCGATTGTCTTGAATTTCGAGGTTATTTTTTTTATTAGACAACAGAAATTTAACTCCATACAAAAATAGCTTTTGAATATTATGTCGTCTAAACATTACGACTAATAAAAATATGTTACGGTTCCCGAACCGATTGAGATAGAATGCCGCTTGTGGCACTCTATAGGCTTCGTACTAGGATGCCGTCAAATTACGGCATCGTAACCGATCGTACTATGTTGCCGCTTGTGGCACTCTATTCACTGCCTACACTTTGTAATAGGATGCCGTAATGACGGCATCGTAACCGATCGTACTAGAGTGCCGCTTGCGGCACTCTATCCACAGCCTAAAATTAAATATAGAAACTTAACTTGAAACCTGACAGATAGTTTCTGTATACTTTGTGAAATGTGTCGTCACTATCCGTCACATGAAGCTCAATCATGGCCGCCCGTGTTTCGGGTCTACAAGACCCGCAGATTCACAGATAAAAAAACGCAAATTAATTTTGTAAAAATAAAATATTTACAATTTATCTTAATTTAAAAAAACTATTGGATAATTATCGTTTAATCATAACGTACCATTTCCGACATATTTCATATTTTATTGTTACAACTGTCAAATAGCCAATTGTTATTGAACTTCACTTCAGGTCATTCTCGTTTGATCAGGTAAAATTATTAGAATCTCAATTAAATAAATAGGTATCAACATCAGGGTTCAGTACAACAATATAATACCTATTATTGTTTTTAAAAATTTAGTTTGTATGCAGAAATTACTTTCAAGCTAAGCCTATTTAACATGTAAATTTTTATTATTAATTAAAAAACGATGACATGGTTGTTTACTACACGAGTAGGTATACATCCAAACGCGTTGCACCGCAGCGTCCACTGCAAAACAGAAATTCTTGAAACAATGTTTTTGCGCGCGACGAGTCTGCATTATAAAAATTGCGAATGGGTAAGTAAGTAAGTGCGCAGGCACAGGTAGGCAGGGTGCGGTTGCGGCGCGCGGGGGGCACGCTCGCCAGTCCGAGAGAGACGAAGTAACAAAAATATACTGGACCCTCTCGCACGATTCTCCGCGTACGACTTCAAACGGTTTAAAGTCCATTAAGGGTAGGTTGACGTGACGCCGTCGTGTACATGAGCGTATTTTTATTTTTTGTAATAAAATATCATTGTTTGTACCATGCATTTTTCAGGTGTCACCTCACTTGTACTATTATTTATTTGGTGATCAATTACAAATATCCACGATGTGAATAAAAAATAAAGATTATTGTTTATTTTTGTTTTAAAATACGATTTTTATTGTGAGGTTTTCCTTAAAATATATTTTTTATGATTTTCTGAAAGTACTCGTAAGTAAGAAAATGTTATGTAACTCACTATGTAAACTGGTTTAATCCTAACATTAAAGTCACTGTTGCCGCCAAAAGCTGTGATTTTTTTAATAGAATCCAAAGTTAGTTGAGATTTCTCAACGTTCATAATGCCTAACACGGAATATCTACCGTATACTATGCAAAATAAGAGTTTAATTTTCGTAACTCAAAAAAGGTCTTAGTGGAAAGTTCCTACTGAGTTACGTTAATTTTAACCTTAATTTTAATTTTGTTACCGGATTGTAGTATATTTTTCAATTTGGCAAAAGAACACTAACCTAAAGCGTCACAGCTGTCAGCCACATTGTTTATCCGTTTCAAGAAGCCAAAAAGTAAGATGTTGTTTGGTGCAGTTGAAATTTTCCACTGATTTACGGGAGTATTCAAGGTAAGACTAAGTTCTACAGTGTTTTTGTTTTGTTTTTGATGAAGATTAAGGTTTATACTATACATTTAAATCAAAATGCAAAGAAAAAATAATAACCGGTGGAATCATTTTTGTATTATTATTTCACATGGTAGCGTTACGTCCGCTGAGAAACATTTCATTTTGACCCCAATAAATGAAAAAAAAAAAAAAATTACTCATTGGAATGTATTTGTAACTCAGTGGAGAGGTAAGAGCGTATACAAATTGTAAATTTACTGGCGACCCGCCCCGGCTTCGCACGTGTACTATTTAGAGTTGTTATTTTGTCGTAAAACTATAACGGCGTAAAATAACAATAATTAAACGATGTTTAAGTTAAACAGTGTTACTGTCACTTTCGATCACAGTACAAATTGTCAACACTGCCAATGCTTTCGTAGGACCACAGAATAATATTACTAGCAGAAACGACACTATCGACACGATTGCAATACAATATCAACCTACGAAGCACGAGAATACGGTCCAAAATAACTCTGCACCTGTACTCATACCTAACTCTTTCAACGGCCGGGACAATCAAAATTAAATCTTATATCTAAGGCGCTACGAGCGCGAGCCGCTGCATTCACAAAATCCTGCTTGGCACGCTTGACGTAACCCGGCCGCGTGTTGCTCATAGGGTTGGTTGAATGCAAATAATGTAAATATAAAGCGCTTGCGCCACGTCTACCTATAATAAAAAATACATACGCTTTTTCGTGGTTTATTTGTTAATGAGCAATAAAATACAATATTATTAAGTAAGTAATACTTAACCACCAAACAATGAAGTAGGTGGTTATGCGTACCTACGTATTAATACTCTGTAGTACCTACTTATGTTACTATGTATGTCTTACTATGTGCTGTAAAGTAAATACAGGCGGCAACAGATCAACCTACCTAACCTACAATCTCGAAATATATTTATTTATGTAGGTAGGTAGGTATTTTAAGCACTATATAAACAGAATAACAGAACATAAATTATTTATTTATTAAAAAAATTATTTATTAAAATTTACCAAGATTTAAGAAATTTACTTAATATTAATCGAAGCAGTGTGATAAAAACCAATATTGGTTTGTCTACACACCGGCACTCAACGCCTTACGCTCACCGCTCACAATATACAAAAAAATAATTTAAAAATAATAAATAAAACAACAGGTAAGTATTGAATATTTAACAATGTGGACATTACAATCCACCCACAACAGGGCTAACATTTTGCGCGAGGTTCGCACAGCCCAGCGCTGCGCTGCGCTGCCCAACCACACACGCAATAATTTGTGTTATCACACGGGGTGGTTTGTGGTACTTAATTCATTTATAATAATGTATTCTCTATTGTTTACTATTTCTAATAACTAATAACAAAGTGTTTATTTTTATCCTAAATATTATGAAATTACTTGGTTAGGTTAAATACTTAGATATAAGTTGACTTGGGCGGTCAGAAGAAAATCTATTAATGCGTCATCGCTGACAAATTGAGAACCTAAATTGACTTTTTATACGCAGTTGGTAGGTAAGTACCTTATATACCTAACCTACAACGATAACTGCATTGAATTTGTCTACTTCTCTCATCAAACTAGTTAAATCATTATCATATTATTTTTAATTGTCTATAAATACTACAAGTACCTACTTGTTTACTTACCTTACTCTTGGATTCTTGGGAAGTCTGTGAAAGGTTAAATCATTATCTTTAAATTTCATGTTAGTGCATCCGAATGCAAAACGCAGTAACGCGTTTGTATCACCTTTCTGTGAACTTTCCATTTGCGAAAATAAAATAAACGTAGGTACCTACGTGAAACTAATTACCGCCTCGGCCGCGTCCCTAGTAAGACCCGTCCTAGTATGCCCGGGCCTAAGAGAAGGTCAATTGGGCTGGATGACAAAGTGTGGGTCTGCCCGATCTAGACCAATGAATGTATGTGCTGTCATCCCTGCGGGCGAATCGGTAAAAGGCTGGTAACCTACAATGGTAAATTCATTACCGTTACCGAAATTAAAATCCTCACCGTAGATATATGTATCGATGTGAGGGTGACTTGTGTTTGCCCCGTCAAACTCCCAAATTGCATGCCACCAAACAATGTCGGCATAAAATTTAAAATTTCAAAGTTAAGATTCTTTAAAATCTATCAACCGCGGCCGCCGTAGTAGTTAGCAAAACCGTCCGTGGGTTTGCTCTCGCAAAAGGGCAGGCTAGCTATGGCCTGCCCGGGTCTTCCATTCCCAAAGAAGGCCCCCGCCCGCAGTGGCGTGCCTAGGGTTTCAGATTGGGGCAAGCCACGAAACCTGAAGTTCCTAATCTTGCTACCTAGGTACAATGTTGGTGCCCATTTGTGATACTAGCCACATTTTTTACTCAAATCGTCATAGGCCGTGGCATTCCAAACGTTCTTGTCGTTGGTAAATAAACAGGCTACCTTCTATTAGGTACATCTTGAATGTGATTTTTGAGAATTTTATTTTGGCCAATTTAGGCGTTCTTTATCTCAGAAACAAAAATACATTAACAGTATTTACTTATTGAATAGTGTAGAATACCTATTGGCATTTGGCATAGTACGTAGTGGCCTCGCTTTTTGTAAATTACGCTTATTTTTTATTCAAACTCAAAATTACAGCGAAAGATTTTCATAAATTGCGCGAGGGCACTTTTTTGAGCTCCTGGATTGAACTACTGTTCTAAACAAATGAAATAAAAAAATGAAACAAACCAAAAAAACTTCGAAAATCGCGTTAAGTTAACTGTGAATTTCTCTTATCTACGATAATATTATTGAGTAAAATTTATACCAGAATAATTGTTACTTCATGAGGAATAAAAATGTTATAATGAATTTATTATCCTATTTCGATGAAAACTATAAATACAACTAAGTACAAAATTACAACTAAGTGCGATGCGCCGGCCGTCCGAACTCAGCTTATTCTCGCAGAGTGGAGATTCGTAATATTAAGCATGCATTTATTATCCTATTTCGATAAAAACGATAAATACAACTGGAAAATTACTACAAAAAGCAAAAATGGGCATTTTGCGCGGGAATCACAGTCGATATGTAGGCCTCTACACTTTTTTTTTTTTTTCTCTTTATTGGGGTTAAAAACAGTGTGCACAATAACATATAACATTAAGTATTAGTGATAAACATTTCTCATTGTGCCACCAACAACATTAACCACATATATATTTTATTTAATTGCGTGAGGAATGATAGTGAAAGTAAGTATGTATATAAAAAGGAATTGCTAATAAGGTTAAATTAATAAAACATAAAAAAATTAAGTCACGAGAAGTGCTTCTACAAGTTGTCTTTTAAATGTACCAATTCGTGTAGCAAACATATCAATGTTATTGAAGTTCATATTAAAAGAATTGAACATTCTATTTAAGGGTGATCTTTTGCCAGCATTAGTGCGACAAAAGGACGTAGCAAACAAGCGTGTTAAATTACGACTATGTGTCGTGGAAGGTACTTTATAAGATACTTTATTATTGAGCTGAGTGCAATCATATCTGCAATGACACAAATCAAATAACAACATTGTCTCAAGTTGATAACGTCTTGATTTCAGTGTTAGTAGATTATACTTAGCTAGTAACAGGTTATATGGTAACTTACTATGAAAACATTTATAGTACATGCTGCGAAGAAACCGTTTTTGCACTGATTCAAGTAAAACAGTATATTTATCATAAAAAGGATTCCATACAGGCACAGCATGTTCAAGCTGGGATCGGACCAATGTCTTATATAAGTAAAGGTAGGTACAAACTTGGTGAAACTCAACACTCGAGCGCATGACAAAACCGTACATTTTGTATGCTTTATTTACAATATAATCAACGTGTGCGTTTAAGTGCAATTGTTTATCCAGTATTACTCCAAGATCTCTTATCTGCTCAACAGATTCAATACGAACACCGCAAAGCATATATGGGTAATGGCTTATTTTCTTTTTTTTTTGTAAAAATAATAGATTTACATTTATTTAAATTCAAAGTGAGCTTATTACGTGTACAGTATTCGGTAAAATTATCCAAATCTTGTTGAAATTTAATGTGATCTTCATAACTGTTAATAATATGATAAATTTTTAAATCATCTGCATATAACAAGTAACGACAGAATTTGAAACATTGCCAGATGTCGTTAATAAATAGGATAAACAACAAAGGTCCTAAAATAGAGTCCTGTGGAACACCGGAACTTATTGATACAAACTCAGACTCAAATCCTTTGATCACGACTTTTTGTGTGCGGTTAGAGATGTAAGATTTAAACCATCTCCACAAGTTTCCACGTATACCATTGTACGCAAGTTTCTCGAGAAGCAATTTATGATCTACTCTATCGAATGC
Source organism: Scoparia ambigualis (assembly GCA_963921215.1). Classification (NCBI taxonomy): domain Eukaryota; kingdom Metazoa; phylum Arthropoda; class Insecta; order Lepidoptera; family Crambidae; genus Scoparia; species Scoparia ambigualis. Next base: position 23,965,680 of record OY992523.1, read on the forward strand.
TTTCCGGTAGTCCGTGTATATGCTGTCTGTTTGCTTATTATCATCCATCCCTTCATAAAGATAGCTCGTGTAAACGAGTAAGTTTGTAGTCGTAGACCGTCGTTGCACAAATCCATGTTGTTGCTCAATTACAATGTTGTGAAGAGCGGGATAAACGATGTCATGTACTAGTCTATCAAATAGTTTGGACAGAACGGGAAGTATTGAGATTGGCCGATAGTTTTCTACGTCATTTTTCGCGCCACCTTTATGTACCGGCACTATTCGAGCAGTTTTCCAAATCTCAGGAAAGACGCCCTCTCGTAGGCAAGCATTAAAAAGGTAATGTAAAGCGATAGAAATGGAACAGGCTGTAGATTTGAAGAACAAAGGAGGAATGTTGTCTACCCCTGCACCTTTTGATATATCAAGTGTACTAAGTTCTTTAGTGATTGATTCTTTAGAAATGCATATATCACACATGTATAAGTCATTGTTATTATTACTATCTTTTATATCCGTGACATCAAATTTATTGTTTACATCCGAAGGTTCATAGACGGAATTAAAAAAAGTGAAAAACAAGTTACATACACTAATTGGATCATTTGAGCATATATTCTTGTACGAGATGCAGCTAGGTATATCAGAAGTACTTTTACGATTGTTGATAAATTTCCAGAAATATTTTATATTAACTTGTATACCATCTTCTACTGATTTTATGTACCGATTGTAGCACTTCTTAGATTCCATTCTAAATCGTTCCCTTAATATGCTAAAAGTTTCATAATCACAACAATTTCCGTACTTTTTCCACTTTATCCACGCTCTCTCTTTATTCTTAAAAATATGTATCAAAGCTAAAGAAAACCACACGGGAAACCGCGAACTTTTAATAGTTTTGGTTGGAACAGCTTTTTTTATAATGGAATTAATAATTTCGTAAAATATTGTTACTGCGTCACTAGCTGATTTTTGTCGAAATATTTCCATCCAGTTTACTTTACTAAGTTCTGTGTTAATAAGTTCATAAGGAGCGTTTTTATAGTCATATTCGGTGCGTGGTTTTAGATGGAAACTATTCGTACATTTGATCATAGGAACTAGAATGTAAAAGGGCGGGTGATGTCCATCGACAGGCACAAGTGCGTTCAGGAAACGCTTTACAGTGTTGTATATTGGTGATAAACAGATCCAATATCCTACCATTTTTATTTTTAAATTTATTATATTGAAAACCGTGTAATAAAGACATCATATTTATTAAATGTTTTATGGATGTTGCATAGGAACCGTTTACATTGGGCTTTACATAATTATTAACACTTTTCCATTCTATTAAGGGTAAATTAAAATCTCCAGCCAATATAAAACTGTTAACGTCTCCGCTCTGCAGTATATAGGTAATATATTCAATAAAACAAATATAGTCCTCAGAGCATACAATTAGTGGAACATAGGCCGCAACGATTACGCAACAATAGTTTCGAGCGCGTAGCTCAACGAGCACATGGTCAACTTGTGGCGGGAGCCGGGCAGCCGCGGCCGAGGCGCCGGCATCGAGAACGCGCGGCACAGCACCCAGCTCGCGGCGGACCGCCACCAGTGGCCTGATTCACGTATTTCGTAATAGTCGAAATGTCGTTTACGTTTAGAAGTCATCCTATTGAAAAACAGTCACAAATCCGTATTCACCTGTCATTTTGATAGAACGATTACTCGATAGGAAGGCAACTCGGCGATTTGTCAACTATTTAAACTTAATGTTGCCATTACAGCACGCCCCCTCCGTCTCGCTTGCCGGTTCTCCCACGATCGCGATCACACCTATGCACACAATATCTCGAATCTATCCACTCGCCGTTATGTATATCATTATGCAACCAAGTTTCAGATAATATTATAATGTCATAATCATTCAATAAAATATTAATGTAGATTGTATGCAGCTTAGTCCGCATGCCGCGGCAGTTTTGGTAGTAAACAGATAATGCGCGACTATCCATTATCGGAACATAAAAAAGTACAAATATTACTACAATATATTTGCGATTTTTTAAGACGGTTAGTAACATTAAATGACACCAACCATAACAATAATCTTAATGCATATGGTCCAATCCCATAATCACTTAATTTATTAATTATTAGGTACTTAATTATTTGAATGGAAGCAACCAACAATCCAAAGAGTTTTTTACATAGACCTATTATAATTAATGCCCTAGATGACTTTTAATAGTTTGCGAAATACTTAAATCATGTGTGATGTTCAAAGAATTTATTTACCTCTGCCATTTGTTTGCAACACATCACATGCCCAACACATTTAAGTTCTTCACAGAGACCAATAAAGCGACGAACTGAACTCGGAACACATTTTTTAATCACAAATTACGAAAACACTTGTTACTTAAAAACAATCCCTCAAACAAAGTGAAGTGTGACAATAACAAAGAATAAAAAATGGCTGGCTGCTGCCTGTGGCTGCTGCACAGCACAAACGCGTATTAACGCTCGCCTCTGATTGGTTCGCCCGAGCTCAAGCTGTCGTCGGTCGCCTCTGATTGGTTCGCCCGCGTTTAAGTTGCACGTGATTCGGTAGAAATAAAGCCTGATTTGGAGAAGGCCTTACTTGCGAACTTCATAACGCAAGCTGGCTTTGACGAAGAGTATGAATTTCTCATAGAATCTATACATACTTACGCAGTTTTATGTTTATAGAGTAGCAATTTTGTTAAAGTTAGAAGAGAGCGGATATACTTTAAATCCGAAGCCCGGTTGCAAGCCAACTTGTGCGAGAGAGATGTAAAGCGTCGCACGATTTATAAGCAGCTTTATGCGATTTGTTTGGTGATTCTTAATATGAGAAACTTATAAAATTGATAATTTGAATGCTGATAAAAGAAAATTAACAATGGTAAAAAATATTAAGTGATTTTAATAATTGCGTTTTACCATAGTGATATTGAGTTTTTGTTAGGGCAAGCCGGGCTTTTCGGCTTGTATGAAGGTACCGCCACTGCCCGCCCGTGTGATACCGGACTCGCACGCGGGCCGGCGGCATGGTAACCTGCAGGCGCGGATTTGCGCGCCTGTGCATGGTTCACCTTCCGGTGTGGGGGCGCGCCTCGCGCATGACTGGGCCTCCAGTCCGCTGGTGGGTGTGTGCTCTGCCCTGGAGCACCCCTGAAAGTGTAACGCTGCCACCGGTGTTGGGTGGTCGGTGAAGCCGCTCCCGACCTGTTGACACACAACAATAATAAATGGTGTGGTCCACCAAATGCAATGCGGCGTTGAGGCCTATAGCCAAAGCAAAGGCCGATGCGCCTTGCCATACGCTGTCTCTTAAATACAGGCAGCCCTTGTCGGTCCTGGCACCGCGTCGTAGTGTGGCCCGTTTGGCCACAGTGTGTACAAGCCGGGTCCATACCGGCTGTTACAGTCAGCGCCGCCAGCCGCGCTGTAGTGTGTCCTGGCTGCGGCTGTGCCGTGGGATTCGCCTGGCATCCCGTTGAAGCCTGCGCCTCTAATGGCGGCAGGTCAGGCGGTGGCGGGGTGGATGGCTGGACATCCCCTATCCGTCGACTTTTAATGTCGCAGGCCGCCTGGACGACATTATCGTTCATTTCCATTATCTGGGCAAACTCTTCCTCGTATGCCGACTATACCTTTTTGTGGGATGTTGGAGCAATCTCCGACAAAACCACCATGGCGCTCTCAACCGAAGACACCCGCTGCCTTAATTGCTCCGCCCGCTCGAGGATGACATCATCGCAGCCCCTCCGAGACAGCAGACCCTGCGTGTGCACGAACCAGCGCAGCTGCGTCGCCAGGACTGCCTCCGCCATCGCGTTGTCAACAAAAAACAAATAAAAGAGGGATGAGATTCTATGTCCAACAATAGCACAAAGGGCAGGGCAATGTTCCCTACCCACCCGTTAGTTACAATGTAGCTACAAACAAAATTAATAAGAACAAAACAACTTAAACGGGTTTGCAACGAGAAGCGCACTAACAAATAGAATGTACAAGTATTATTCTTACATAAACCGTTATGCATAAATCAACCAATTTAAACCAATGTAATAATCAAATTAAATTTAAAATTGGTTTTCAAAAAACCATTGTATAAACCGTTATAACATTTATGCCGCTATGTAACAACAGAGCAAATCTATTAGGTTCCAAATAACCAGAGTAAACAAAATGAATGTTCAACTATCATTACACAATGATGAACCAGTAAATCAGACTTGAATTGATTTCCAAAGAAAAATCAAAAATACAAATAAAATTGTTCCTTAATATCATATAGGTACACAACTATGTTAACACACAATGTATAATGCAAATACTACATTGATATGTGACTACAATATGATTATACCAAATGAAATGTAACAACAAGCATTGCACAGACCGCCATGCAATCAAAACAAAGCAATAAATCAACCCTTGTTGATTCTAAAGCAGCCATAATAAACATTGAATGTTCAATTAAAATTTACTATGTAAACAAGTTGATTTCCAAAGAAAAAAAAATGTTTCTTGATATTATTATTACATACGCCACTATGTAAACAAGTCATTTACCAAATAAATGTTACAAATAAATGGAACTCAAATTGATTTCCCAAAAAAACTACAATTAACAAAATGTTTATCAATCATACATAGGCCAAACTCACTATGTAAACAAACAATTTATAATGTAACAACTGCAATATTGATTTGTCTACAACTTTGCAATCGCTATACAATCAAACTACAAATATTGTGAATCAAATGCCTACAATATTTAAATATTTTTTCAAACATTAAAACAACAAACCAAATCAAAAGTACCACAATTTTCCATGCTTGAACTTTAAATTCTAAATTAAGTTTTCAAACGAATCCTTACAAACAGATCAGAATTTTAACGCTGCCGCAGCTAGACCAACTTGAAATTAGGTTTCAAAACCCCAAGAATCAAATAAAATGTTTAATTATTTGCAAACCGCTAGATTCTGAAAATTCCGTTTGCCAAACAAATGCACCAATTAACATCAAAATATTTATTTGTTGTCACAAATCCACGCTACCCTAGCGAGACTAATTCTAAATTAAAATTAAAGTTAGACAACAAAGCAACAATGAACTGCCGCAAAACAGTTTAATCCGTACAACTTTCTTTACGACAAGTACATTAAAGCAAGTACCTACATTAAAGTTGTCTGACAATTATTAACTCACCGCTGCGGTGAGTCAATCTTACTCAACTAAATTCAAACCCAGTACTGTACTGTGATATGATTTTAATACAACCAACAGTTAACCACAGTTAACCACATTCTAAATGTATACCAAACCAAGAAACATATGCCTAACGTATCACTAATAAGCAAGTAATTACAGCAAGTTAGGTATGACAATTGCAATCTTGCAATGACTTTCCGCAATGAAATAATCAACGCATTCTAAATGCGAGACAAAACCCAAATTAATTATTGTTACACTGACCGCAGTGAGACAATCTTACACCAGGTACCTACTTTGCTGTAATCACACAATCAACGCTAACACTAATAACTAAGGTATTTTGTTGGTATAACCAGCCAACGTTATAACTTATACTAATTGCTTACTAACTAAGAGGTAGATAAACTACGCTCTGCTACCAAAAATTTTTTGCTTTAGAGAGGTCAATCAGTGCTCTGGGTACCTAAATGTGTGGTCCAGAGGGCTCACTCGACTAACCTCCCTAAAGTGAGTCTGCTACCAAGGAATCCACTTGGATTCCTACTTAATTATAATGAATATAAAATAACTTACGTACTAGTCTTCCTTTGAGACACGCCGCTCAGCCCGGTGCAGTCCGCCGCGCCGCGCTGTCCTCGGCACGCTCCTGTGGTGGCGGTAGACCGCGCTCCTGCGCGGCTTCTGGGGCTGGTGCTGTGGTGGTGGAAGGCCCTAACTCCCCGTTGACTACCCCTCAGTACTAAACCCAGACAGATACACACCACCGATGCACAATACCACTTAGCACGCCACGACACGTGTACGTGTCAACCAACAAATCACTGATTTTAGCTAGCCCGCCCTGGTACTAACTTAACTAATGTGTTACACTGTACATAATTGCTACGGTCCACCGATTTAACTTATTATGTTCCCTACATATCAAATTATCAAATATAAATTACTTTCACGCGACCTCGCCATCTTAAGTCCTTTTTTTATTTTTTATTACCCGGTGTAATCCCTTCTTATGGATTCCAGCCTCCAGAAGGGAGACTGGATATGTGGGACTCTCCCGTCCCCCTTTCCACGACGTAATCGTCAGGCGAGAGGGAGGGGCCTACCCACTAATCACCGGGGGACCAAACTCCGATAGCATAAGGCTGAGGTGGCGGTCACGGACCTAATCCACGAGGGCAATGACCACGCGAGAGCCACCCCGTCGCCGTGTGTTGACCTATAACCGCTGCATGGCAGCCATTACGCGCCATCACACGGCGACTACGCGCGCGAAAGCTCTGCAACAAAACCGCCCATTTAAGGGGCAGACAACAAACGACACTAGACTGACATGCCCGGCTTACCCGGGCATGCGGACCAGCACAACACCAATTTCGACGGACACAGCACAACACGAAGACGAACACGCCCACGATTTCGCAGGCGTGCGCACAGGACAACCACAGATTTACCAGTGCGGGACTCCATTATGGGTTGCTCCGATACAGCCTGACGCCGCCATCTTAAGTCCTAACCTAACAACTTCCAACCAAAAAGTGTCTGTGTCACTCTGACAGCCGTCTGTCACACAAATTAAAAATACAAAAGGTTGCCAGCCGTAAATGGCCGGTTTATTCAATACAGTAACACTGTTAAAAATCTTGGTGTCCACTTCGACTGCACTCTTTCCTGGTCTCCTCAAGTGTCTGAGATGAGTCGAAAAGTGTTCGCTGCCTCCGGATCACTTAGAAGGTGGAGAAACTTGCTTCCTGTGAGGACCAAGGTCGAGCTTGCGCAGTCACTCCTTCTACCGATCATAGATTATGCCGATGTCTGCCTAGTGGATTTGAACGAAGACCTGCTTAATAAGCTGCAACGCCTGCAGAATCTATGTGTCAGATTTATCTACGGATTGCGTAAGTTCGAACATGTGTCTGAATTCAGGCAAAGGCTTGAATGGCTACCGATAAGGTTGCGCCGTGAGGAACATATCCTCACTCTTGTTTTTAACGTGCTGTATAATCCTCGTACTCCTACCTACCTTAAAGAATGTTTTTTTTATTGGTATATTCAATTTTGGGGCAAACGTATCGTTATAGCTATAGGTTTTAGAGATTAGGTACTTCCCCCACGGAATGGAGGTTACTAGGAAAAACGAGGGAATAAGGTCGAATGTCAAATTTAGGAACGGTTGGATAGGGGATAATTTAGGATATTAAGTTATTTTAGGGAAATTAGGGATGACGATTTAAAATGAAGCTACTTTTACATATTTTTGCTTAGACTTAAGGTCTTTGCCTATTCAAAAATTTAATAGCGGGTCGCTATTTGGGTGGGAAGAAAAATAGAAAGAAATGAAGAGGAAGAGAAAGGGAGAAAGAAGGGGAAATTAATTGAAGTCACTGGATAGAGTTTTTATGATAAAAACTGCAGTGGTCCATATATTTAGGGGTATAATTTATGTTTATATTTATTTAGGTTTTTCAATTTGTTTAATATATTTGTTTTAGCTGTTTAATTTATTTTTAAGGTTTAGTTAAAGTTTCAATTGTTTAATATTGATTTAAGAATTGTTTTAATTTTATTATATTAGATGTTGTTGGAAATAATGGTTTTAAATTTAGTTAAGGTTTTAGTTTAAAGAGATTCGTACATTTGGTTTTATTAGTTTATTTTGCTTAGTTTATTTGTCTTAGTTATTTAACGATTTTATCAATTATTTTAATTTTTATGAGGTTTTATGATTTAGTGTTAGTTTTAAAATTTTGTTTGAGTTTTAATTTTATATTGGATATTGTTTACATTAATGATTTTAATTTAGTTAAGGTTTTAATTTATAGAGTTTGTATATTTGGTTTTTATTAGTTTATTTAATTTATTTATTTGTCTAAGATATTTAAGTTTTTAGAAAAATTTAGTTTTAGTTTAGTTTAAATTTAGGCAAATTTATTAATTTCCGTAATCGGTCTGGCCCTGCAAGCGCAGAACCATGGACCGAATACGGGGGCACTCGCGGGCGTTCGTAGCGTTATGACCGGTGTCGACCTTTGTGCCCATGCGCAGATTATGAGCCGAGCAATTATAACATTTTGCCCCAGAGTTCTTGTTGGGGCAATCTGGCAACTGGTGGCTTCTCGGCCGTGCATTTCGCCTTTGTATGGCCGTACTGCAGGCATTGGTGGCACTGTACGAATCGGGAGAAGTCCTCAACGTGGACCCTACTATGGTCCACGTTGAGTCTCCCGAGAGCGAGAATGGTACTTCGCATCCCGGGAGTGACCTCGATCACCGCATTGTACAGCGCCAGGTTTCTATTCGAGGTTAGTAAACAAATACGGGTGACAGCCACGTCGTTTTAAGTCACAAGGACCTCCGCCAACTCCTCGCGGGCAATATCCTTAGATATGCCCTTTAGGATCATCAGCGGTGGTCGTTGCTTCGCCAGTTCTGCGACGAAGTTAGGGCTCTTGTCATGACGGGCTATTGTCTCCTCGCATTGTTTCCTATCCTCGAACTCCACCCTCAATTTGCCGTTGGGTATTGGCAGCACTTTAACGGGAGCATATTTGTGCTTCCGGAAGCTAATCTCCTTCTTCCACCGAGAAATAACCTCCGGAGGCTTGAGCGTGCAGTCGTATGAGGATACGAGTACTGCTGGGTAGGTTTTTGGCGTAGGGGGTATGGGCCTGGCAGTGACGCTGGCGTAGGAGGGAGCGTTCGGGAGTTCGGCTTCTTGGACCGTCTGGACAGTGCGAGCGCCGGCCGGCAGACCCAGGACGGGGGGTGCTCCTTCAGTGTGGCTGTCACCATGTTACCGGTCAAACGCACAAGATCTTCGAGACGCGCCTGCTGCACCATCATCTCGTCGACCTTTTGAGCAACCTCCCGCCGGATCTCCGCCGCTACCTCGCTCTGAATAGCGACTAGGGCGCTCACACTGTTGTCCAGCTTGTGGCCTAATTCCCGAAAGCTTTCCTCGCTAACATGTTCCTGGGTGGAGGAGAACTCCGGTTCGGGGTTGGGCCGCGAGCGGGTCTCTGCTTCAATTGCCTGTTCATGGACACCGAGGGCATACTCAATTTTGGCCGTGGTATCAAGAATAATCTGCTTGTTGGCCTTTGTCACCGACTTACCCTCCCGAACCGCCTAGTTTATCCGCTCAAGGTACTGTTGGAGCGCGCCTCTTAAGGTCCTCCTGTCCTCCACAGCGGATCTCTCAGGGAGACGAGGCGTCTCTGGCTCACTTATCTCACCCGGTTGCGGGCTTGTAAAAGCCACATTATGCGCCATATTGAGTTAGGTTAGGGTTAGGTTAGGTAATTTTCAAAGTTTTTTTTTTTTTTTTTTTATAGCAGAAGGAGGCAAACGAGCAAGCGGGTCACCTGATGGAAAGTAATCACCGCCACCCATGGACACCCGCAAAACCAGAGGAATCGCAGGCGCGTTGCCGGCCTTTAAGGAAGGAATAGGCTCGTTTCTTGAAGATCCCTAAGTCGTTACGGTCCGGAAATACCGCCGCCGAGAGCTGGTTCCACAACACTGTAGTTCGAGGCAAGAAATTTCTTGAAAAACGCACAGTAGTAGACCGCCATCCATCAAGGTGATGTGGATGGAATGACAGTCGATTGCGTGTAGTGCGGTGAAGGAAATTAGCGGCAGGGATCAAGCCGAACAATTCCTCAGAACACTCCCCATGATATATACGGTACAATATACAGAGAGACGCAACGTCTCTCCGAAGAGCCAGTGGATCGAGCCGACCTGAAATAACCACGTCGCCGACAATTCGAGCAGCTCTGCGTTGAATGCGGTCAAATGGAAGGAGTTGGTATTGGGGTGCTCCAGCCCAGAGATGGGAGCAGTATTCCATATGCGGCCTGACCTGTGCTTTAAACAGTTGTAAACGGTGGGCCGGCGTGAAATACTGACCCGCTCTATTAAGCACATACAGCTTTTTCGAAGCTAATTTAGCTTTACCTTCCAAATGACCACGAAACTGAACGTCACTCGAAATATCGACGCCAAGGATTCCAATAATCGGATTGGTATCAAGGGGAGCTCCCTCAAAGTTCAGAGGTACGACGAAGGGATGTTTTTTCGCGGTAAATGCGCAAACTTGTGTTTTGGAGGGGTTAAAGCGGACTAGGTTATGTCGGCCCCAACCCGAGACATGACTTAACATGTTCTCGGTGTCAGTCACAAGTTTATTCCGGCTCTCGATGACGCTTTCCAGAGAAATATAAGCTCGCCCGGTGTAGAGCGTATCCCCAGTACTGTCATCCGCATAGCAATGAATGCTGTTGTTATGAAGCATGTCATTGATATGCAGAAGAAACAAAGTAGGGGACAACACACACCCCTGCGGGACTCCAGCATTCACGGGCTTCATGTCGGAGCACGAACCGTCGACTGCGACTCTGATGCTACGCCCAGTAAGAAAGCTGGCAACCCATGAACACAATTTCTCAGGAAGCCCGTATGATGGAAGTTTAGAGAAAAGAGCCCTGTGCCAAACCCTGTCAAAAGCTTTCGCTACGTCCAAGCTAACTGCCAGTGCCTCCCCTTTACTCTCGACTGCCTCCGCCCATCGGTGAGTAAGGTACACTAAAAGATCACCAGCCGATCGACCGCGACGAAAACCATACTGGCGATCACTTAGTAGCTGGTTCTCTTCTAGGTACCTCAAGAGCTGGCGGTTTATAATGGACTCCATTACTTTGGAGAGTAAAGAGGTAATAGCTATTGGCCTGTAGTTAGACGGATCTGAGCGATCGCCTTTTTTTGGAATCGGATGGACAAGGGCTGTCTTCCAAGAGCTCGGGACGACGCCAGTGGTGTAAGAGAGCTGGAAAAGGCGCGTTAGAACTGGTGCCAATTCTGGAGCACACGTCCGAAGCACAATGGGTGGAACTGCATCAGGCCCACTCGCCATATGGATATCAAGGGAAAAAAGAGCCTTACGAACTGACCTTTGCAGGAACTGAACGTTTGCCATTGTACAAGCGCAATGCGGTATGGTTGGTGGAGAGTTTTCCCCATCGTCCAAGGTCGAGTTTGATGCGAAAAGAGAGCCCAAGAGATCGGCTTTCTCCTTTGCAGTATAGGCCAGGCAGTCATCGGTCTTGTGCAATGGTGGTAGGGACGGCTGACAAAAATTCCCTAAGATAGCTTTGGCGAGAGACCAGAATGCACGCGTCCCCGAAGGAAGACGCACTAGCCTCTCGCCAATTCTACCTATGAATGATGACTTCGCCTTGGCAATGTCCTTCTTAAAGGATCTGGCGGCAAAGTTGTACTTCTTTCTGAGCGCACTGGTGTTTGGATCCTTTGATGACACCGCATTAGCCCAGGCTTGGTAATGCTGTCGCTTTTGGCGAGACGCCATTTTGCAGCAACGACCAAACCATGGTTGGGACTTGCCGCCAATGGGAACCACAGAGTTTGGAATGAAAAGTTCCATTCCCTGCAGTATCACATCAACGACAGAGTCAGCGGCGACATCAGGATCATCCAGCGAGAAGCAAACTCGCCACCACGGGTAGGACGCAAAGAAGCTTCGCATCCCATCCCAGTCCGCCGACCTATAATGCCAGACTCGACGGCTAGCCGCTGGTTGCGGTTTTGAAGTTTTGAAGTCGATTTTTAAGAAATTTTTATTGAGAAAATTTTTGCGAAAAGTTTATTTAAGTGTGTTTTTAAGTTTATATTATGTTAATTTTGAGTTTTAGAATATTTTAAGTTTTTGAAGTTTTGGCCGAAATTTTTCTAAGTCTTTTGGTACTTTTTTGTTTTTTAAGGAATTACAAACATTTTTGCGCGGGTAGTCTCTATAATTTAAAAAAGTGTAAAAAATAATTATTTGGTTTTTTAGGTATTTTCCTTCTAGGAAATTTAAGAGTTTAAAGAATGTTTTCGGTTCCTCGGGGAGGATCACAACTGTGGTCTTCGGTCCAAATCGGATAACGTGCTAAAGGCTCCCTTTACACCTTCAGGATACTATAAGGATTCTTTTACTGTCCAGGCTACATTCCTTTGGAACAACTTACCACCTGAAATCCGTCACTCCAAGTCCCTGTCCTTGTTTAAATCTAGACTGCTTAAACACCTTTTAGCTAAGTCATCTGCTCGTAACATGCTAAATCTTTTTTCTTATTTTTTTTTATTTTTTTTATTTTTCTTGAATATGTATATACCTACATATTATTTTATATTACGTATAAGTATGTGTAAGTAATTATAATAGAATGTATGTTTATTAATTAATATTTTTCTTATGTTAATTTGTTTATTAATTTATTCCTCTATCCTCTTTCTCAGGTTCCATAAACCAAAGGTTGTCTGGAAGAGATCGCTTTTAGCGACAAGACCGCCTTTGCCCATACTAGCTCTAAGATTATGTAATGTGTGTGTTCCTTGTGTATGTGCAATAAAGTGTTCATCTATCTATCTATAAACCCTTTCTACGTACAAGTTATTCACAAAGTAAAATGACTTAAAGAAAAAGCATGAGAAAACAAAGTAATTACGTTTTTTTTTAGCTTTTTGGTCACGAAAACGAAAAACTCTCGGTGACACATGCGTTCCTCACCGAATCTTGCCAGTGACTGGGGAGGTAGGATGTAAAGATGGAACAAATCATTGATAGCAGTGAAAAATCATATGATTTAGTTTTTCATATGACATAACTGCTATTGTCATTCGCAATCGCAGCGATTATGATTTCTCACTAGTGACCGCGGCGAGCATGCACGACAATCATACGATCGAGGTGTGAGCGGGACGCATCTACTCAAGCAATCCCTGCGTGCGAGTAGTGCGTCCGATTGACCTGTGACCAGGGTCGCAGTCGCAGTCGCAGTTTAAAATGAAATGACATTTCACCTGTGCGGGCGGTCGTCCTCGTCAGTCATAAGCACGTGCGCGTTGTGTGACATATATTCATGTCCTGTTACATGATAATCATTATTCAATTACCATGTCATTTCATTTCAATATTTGCATTGATAAATAGTAGGAAATCACTCTCAATGAAAATAGCAGGTGAAATCACTGTGATAAAAAAAAAATCTTATGATCATATGATTATGATTTCTAATAGCAATCATTTCCATCCCTAGTAGGATGCGTTCGGAAACGTGCCAGTGCATCACAGACATAATATGTAATAGCAGTGCATGCCGAAAACAAGGAGCGGCAACGTTCGCCTACCGTGTTATTATATTTCTCTATGGTTCGCCTTTCCGAGTTAAATGGGTGTCTCATTGTGTGCACGTGGCTCATTGATGCCACCCCCACCCTAAATAATTAAAAAATAAATAAATAAAAATACTTTTCCCAAGCTCATTGTTTAAGTACACACACAGCGAGGCGTAGTTTGAGTTTCGCTGTTCGCAGAGTTCTGTCTTAACTTTTTATTTGGTCTGAGCTCCGGACTCCTTACTCCAAGTAACCTAAAACTTTTTTGTTTCCAGAACCGCATCACATTTACGCAATCTTCCCGGTCCAACATTCATTCCATGAGCAACTCATTATCCGATTCCGTTTTCTTAATCCATCCTTGATCATGCCATCTCTTCCTCAACATCACCTGCTGTATACCCTATGTAAGTACCTACTTATCTAATCTAAATGTTATTGTTAAGAGCATCTGGATCATTAGCAAACTTTTTTATTGTTAAGAGCATCTGGATCATTAGCAAACTTTTTTTTATTTGGTCTATAAATCTCATTGAACCTGAAGAATGGGGGTAAGTAGTAGGCCCTTGTCTTTCCAGTATTAATTACCTAACAATTAATTTCGTTATTATTATAATAATTGTATCTTTTACTTGTACAAAAATTTTCTAAGCAGCTACATATTTTTTTACCATTATTTTTGTTAAAAATATCTGTATTTCTTAGTTCTGTTTTTACTTTTGCTATAATAACTTAAACTTAGATGTAGGTACCTACTACCTAACATTCGAACTACTAAATATTTTTTATGTTTAAATGTGATGGATGATTAAATACTTATTTTATAACAATTTTTTTGTTTATATTTGTTTTACAGTAAAGCTTTTGCTACTAATTGTACCTTTTCTCATTAAATAGTAACAGGCTAATAAATAATTGCTCATTTTGATTTTCGTCAACTCGTACCAAATGGGCCCTAGGCTTGTACCAACCCGCATTGCGCGCCAGTGTTTTTGCGTTATGCTCGATTTACACGGAGCCAATACTTGAGACAATCCAATAAGCCAGGTTAATATTGGCATCGTGTAAATAGGGACAGTCCATCACTACATTGGATTGACATCAAGGCATTTTTGCTTAGCATTGGCATTGGCTTATTGGACTGGCTTAGTGGATTGTCTCAAGTATTGGCTTCGTGTAAATGCAGCATTATGACGGTTCAACTGCCATGTGCTGTGCGTGCGGTGGCGGCGGTGAGGCAGTGGACGATGATGATGATAATAGAAGTGAGCTAGACCTAGGTTTATTTTCACACCACAATCCACATACTTATTATAAAACAAAGACACAAAATAAAAATAAAGTTACAATTTGCAGATTGTGGCGGGCTAACTACCTAGTATGTAGGACCTAACATACACAAATACATATAATCACGGCTTAGATCCCCGGAGGGCTAGTCACAGACTATAGGCAATGAGGACAGCAAAAGCAGTCTTCTACCATAATGCACTTCACCAAATAGCGACTGCACATGTGCTCAGCGTGACAGGAGAGCCCATCGCCGCTGCTGTTGAACGTATGTGCAATTGTGCAGTCCTTAGTCTGTCGGTCACCTTTTACGACACCCAAGCCCAAGGTGGTAGTAATCTTTCACCACTACTAATAGGTTATTCTGTGCTAATCAATGTCCTTTCGGTCTCCAAGGTCTAGTTCCTAGGTACATACGTCTAGTGTGTTTGATGGTGCTAATAGTAACAAATAACAAGAAATATACATAATTACCGTAGTATAGCTCTCGCGCGTCGCGCGTGTTCCCTAGAGTTGCAGGGGTCACAAAGGGATAACTACAGGCTCACTCATTTTGGCGTGGCTTGTATCTCGAAAGCCACATGGCCCTAAGTCGCAGCAAAGATCTTCTAACTGAGGTTTAGTGTGTGGTGTCGTCTCGTCTAGGCTTGGCCACCATCGCCAACTCAACATTTTTAATTATACCTAATTTGTTGTCGATAAATTAAGGACAATTTATTTTATAGTGTAATCGAGGTCTAACGCGCATAAGGCGTTCGTTTCACCCGGAGGCCTTATCTCCTACGTTATAGAGGTAATTTTACCCTGATACCTACTGTTATTTGATATGCCTATCATTGTACGTAGGTTATCGTAAAGAGAAAAGAAAAAACTACAAAAATATAATTGCATCATTTATTTATATTCCGTACATAACTAGGAACACACATTCTTACATGAATAAGACAAAATCATTTTGATATGCATAACCGTATACATAGGGGTTGTTAGAATAAAAAATAATAAACATTGGTGATTTAGAGCAAACTTAAATTAGTTAAATTAAATGCTAACATGAAACAGAAAAATATTTGCAGTAAGTATATTGTACATGCACACACACAAGTTGTTAGGAAAAGCGTTTAACAATGTCGCTTGTCCTAACAACCTGAAGAAGGTTACCTCAAACTTTAGAATAGACTCCAACCATGTAGGTAAGTACCTACCTACGCCGGGCTTCCTCACCATGGAGTTGTGCCAAATAGTGCTCTAAGGAAATAAATATAACCTCTGTAGTTAAAAAGTTATACTTAGACATAGTTTGGTGAGTATGCTAGGCGTAGGAGGTTCTACGCCTACACAGATAAAAAGGATTTCTCAAAGCAAGAAAAATAGTTTTCTTGACAAATTACGTTATTTTAAGGAAAATTGTCTTAATACAAGTAATGTTTATTCATTTTTAGATATTGGCAGTCTTAAAACAAAAGATATATTTTCTTATTGCATTTTTACAATCAAGAAAAAATATTTTCAATGAAGAATAAGTAAAGTTAATCTAAGAAGTTCAAATGTTATTGCTTTAATACAATGAAATACTTATTTCAAACTGAAAGTTTTTTTATCACAATGATACAATTCATTAAATGAAGAAAACATTATCTTGAATCATATATTGAGCAAATTTAAAAAAATATCTCTTGAACTAATGACATCTAATCTTGTTTTGAGTAAACATCCTGGTTTGCTACAAAATATTATAGTACATTGTTTCAATTAAATAAAATATTGAAAAAAGATAAAAATATTTTAACTCAGTAACTAGTAATCTTTACCAAAAATAGTTTTTTTGATATGTCAACCCACGCTTACCTTACGATATTCTGTGTGTGCTCGCCATGCAAAGCAAGTTTAAAACTGTTTGTACTGTTTGAGATTAGGCCTGTGGCTGCCAGATGAAAAATTAGTGGACAAAGTGACGACAACAATGACGCCCTAGATGGCGCTGTACTGATTCCTGCCTGCATCGCGCTATGGTTTCGTTTCATCAATAGTATAAGTACGGATCTGTTTTTTTTAACGTATCGAATCTTGCATTGCACTGAGGTTCCTTCCAATTCCAAGTATATTTGGAACATTCTTGGTCTATCGAGTTACTGAGTATTCTTTCAGTACTCTCAAAGTCTCAATAGAGGACAGGTGTTTCCTGCAAGAATGTTTTTTGTAGAATTAAAACTAATAAGTACTAACATTAAAATGCATTTAAGACTCTTTATTGCAAGGAATGAAGGAATATTTTTCCCGGAACAAGAAAGCTTTTTCCTTATTGAAGGTAGCATAAATTGAAATTTAAAATATTAGTTATTGGTCTAAGGATATAATTTTCTCAAATTAAAATAAACTTATCTGAACTGAAATCTATATATTCTTGAAATAAAAATACATCCTAAGCTTGCATCAAGAGAATTATCAACTTATATTAAGAATACTTATAATTCTTAGTTAAAGATGTATTATTTTAAATCAATCAAGAATTGTTTTATTTCAAGATTATTTCAAATATCAGTTTAAGATTATTATTTTTTTAATGTAAGAAAATATATGTTTCAATATATATGAGGCAACCATAATCTTGGTTTAATGCAATTTGCTTTCATGCAAGATTATTTTACTTATTCGAAGAATACCGTTTTTTCTGTGTAGTTGCGCGAAAACAAAACCAGCTATGGCTCTCATTTGTAGCTCAATTAATTGTGCCGAAAATAGTACCTTTTATGAGTGTAATTGTTACTTTACTTTTACACTAGAAAGTCATATTTGATAGCAAACTTCTAAGTAAGTACACATTGACATGAGGTAGGTACAGTCGAACCATAATAATTTTATTATTTTTGCATAATATGTACCTAGTACAGCTACTAAATAATTATTACTTTTGGGTTTGTTGAAATTAATAGGTGTATTATATGCATAACGAGGAAGTTTAATATCAGTTGTGTAATTGATTATAATTATTTTTTTAATAATTTTTTTTTTTTTTAATAATATCCATGTTTTCCAAAATATTGACTAACGTATTTTTTGCCTGATGAAAGTTAAAAAGCATCTTCTATTTATAAAATGAAAGTTCAATATTGTGCGACATCAATGTTACTTTTATAATTGTTGATCACAGTGCAATTTTTGACAGCGACGCATCTTAGTATGAACAAGTTCCAATGTTACTTAATCCTTTAATTACTGACAAACTGACCTGTATTAAGATTATGAAATAGCTAAAGACGCGGACATCGGGCAGTGGGAACGCATAGTTTTCGGGAACATAACTTTTAGCTGTTTACTTTGTCTTAGATATCTATCAGTTAGAGTCTCATTCGCCTAAAACTACTACGTCAATAACTTATTAACTATAAAGGCACTGAGTATTTATTTCCTTTGGGCACAATTTTTTGGCATTCTTAAAATAACAGAAATCCATGGTGAGGAAGGAAGCCAGGCGTAGGTACCTACACCTCAACTTATAGGTACAATCTTATTTGTCTATGGTACAATTAAATCAAAGCTTTCGCAGCAGTTTACAAAGCATTGGCAGACGCAAATCTTAATATTACTATCGGCCATTAGTACCTACAATAATATAATGTGGGTTCGATTCCCGACTTAGGTGGTAATTATTTTCAACATTTCACTATTTTTGTACAATAATCTTGAAAATTAGATTAATTCCTGAACGGAAGAAAGAGGTTTCTTCTGTTCTGTGGTTACTCCAGAGTTCTCTCGTCACACAAGTGTTGTGATGTGAGACTCCATTTTTAATTCAATCTACCGTACAATCCTGATTTCACTATAGCAAATACGACTTGAAATTGGTTTAATGCGTTACACATTAATTAAAAAACACGCCCAAATTGGCCACCCCGCGCTTCAGCTCAGCTCAAGAGATCATACCTACTCTTGAGTCTAATGCCGGCACTTCACTTGGCGTATCGTGTTCGTGTGGCGATATCGTTGTGTTCGCCCAAATAATCTGGCACATCACTTGGCGTCAAACAAGCCATCCACACTTGGACTATACGGGCGAACAACGCAAATATTCACAATATTTGCTTGTTCACAAACAAATTGAATGCAACAGTGATGGACGTGTCAGTGGCAGCAGCTTATTACATTTACCTGAATGCGGCTTGCCAACACCTGTTTTTTTTATTGTGCAGGGTTCTCCTTAGTTATTTTGAATATCGATCCATGCAACGTTGTCGGTTTTTGTTTTTATGAGAGGCATTTTTGGGGTCCCAAACGCTAGGATGCATTTGGTCTAATTCCAAAATCGCAGTACGGTTTCGTATGTCCAATCCATTGTACTATGTTTACGTATAAAAAACTGAACACGTCTGAACCAGGACAGCCGCACGCGCGGAACAGAACAGAACCAAGTGTGGACAGCCGACGCAAATATTTGACGTATTTGATTCTTTTGATGTGTGATCAAAAACCGACAAGTGGACGGAAACGCATATTCGCTATTTGCGTTGTTTGCCTTATTCGTGCAAATAAAGCAAATATATTCAAATAGGCCGTCTACACATTGCCGTGTTCGGACAAATAATGCAAATACACGAACACGATACGCCATGTGAAGTGCCGACATAAACCACTGACGAGAAGTTAACCTTAACCCGGCGTGAGTGAGGTGGGGTATGCCATACCCGCGAAGTTTTTAAACGCAAATTATTAAATGTTATTGTTGCTATGCGAGTCCCGCCGTTGCAGTAGCTGGAGGTAAGGGTGCGGGGGGCGAGAATACACGAGCGCAAACGTTGCAGGGGTATGTCACACCCGACTTCGTAGTCGGTGTCTCATATTAAGGTTGACAGTAAGTTTGCAATTTATGCTTTTTTATAGTATTTTGTGATTTATTTTTAGATTTATCAAGATGTCTTATGAAGAAAATGAACGTCGGCTTCAAGAATTGTTATGAATTGTATGGAACACGCGAATTTTGTGTGCGGAGATTAGAAGATCACCCGTTGATCGCTTGGATCTGAACCCAAACTGGCGATCCTGAAGCAGCGAGTGATCCTCTAGGTAGTAAATGAGCTGAGAATTAATTATCCGCACAAACTCTTTGCACAGCACAGAAGTTACAGTGCAGCAATGGGAATAAAACAGTCTAATATTTTTTCCACGCCAAATCACAGTACAGTAATAAAATGGCTCAGTCTTAAAAACTACTAATAGACTAAAATTTTTTTCATGCAAAATTAACAATTTGCTTACCTACCTACCTACTTAATCGAAAAATTTGATTTATTTGACGACATTGATAAGAACCGAAAGAACCGAAAAAACCGGGTAATACAATTTTAATATTTTGGCCGAAAAGCTGCGTAACGCGAGCAGCCCTAAAGCCAAACTAGTAGCATTATGCCAACACCAAGGGTTTTTAAACTCTCTAGTTTAATAATACTTGGTTGCAAAAGTAGTTTATAGTATTAATTTATTTTTATTAATAATTAAGTACTTACTTATCTTATTTATTATTTATAACATTGCTTTGCTGCTCATTTATTATTACCGCTAATAGTAATATGGGCGATAATAGTAATTCAATTGTAAATTCACCGCGCTTAGATAACGGCCGCACTAAACCGCTAGGTTTGTCGCTTGTTTCTTGTAACATTCGCAGCTTGGCGGCAAACATTACCGAGCTTAAACTATTTACTAAAGACAGGGATATCGACGTATTACTCCTTCAGGAGACGTGGTTAAAACCCACCAAACTGAAGGGGCTGTCGATTCCCAGTTATAACATTATCCGTAATGATAGGGCCTTTGACTCGCCTGACGGCAGGCGAGGCGGAGGCACCGCGATTTATTATAAAAGGAGTTTGCATTGCTCCGTGATACCGGCACCTGCACTTACTAATATGGAGGCTACAGTCTGCCGATTAGCTATGACGGGACACCAGTCCTTAGTTATAGCGTCGGTTTATATACCGTGTAATACTTTGCCGCTAAGTAGCGATTTCGAAGCGTTGCTCGCGCTAGGTCAGTCTGTCATTTTATTCGGCGATTTTAATTCTAAACACACCGACTGGGCGTGTTATTATACTAATCCTAGTGGCAGTCTGTTACTACGGATAATGTCAACTCTAGGGCTGGACATATTAAGTCCGTACTCCCCAACACATTATCCTGGTAACGTCGATTGTCGGCCGGACATACTTGACTTCGCGTTAGTAAGAAACGTGGCGCTGAACATAGGTGCCATCGAAACACTAGATGACCTAGGTTCGGACCACCGACCAGTTTCGTTAGTGTTAGGTCTGCAAGCGCCTCACGCTAATAGTAGTAGTAAAAAAGTTTTCGTCAATTGGGACGGGTTTAAAGCCTCTCTCGCGTCTGCCGTAGATCAACCCGCCCCGCTCCTCTTACTCGATAGTAGGGATAAAATAGATAGCGCGGTCAATTCATTAACTAATTTAGTTCAATCCGCCGTTAAGGATAATTCTAGGGAGGTCGATGTACCGGTACGCCGAGCTCCCCGAGACATACGCGATTTAATTAGAGTCAAAAATGCCGCTCTCCGTAGAGCGGCGCTTTACCCTACGCCCGAGTATCGCGCTAGAGCTAAACGCCTTCAGCGTCAGGTTAAGACTAGGGTCAGCGAATGGAGGAATGACCAATGGCAGGACCTCATGTTGGAGATTTCACCTTCCCACCAAGCGTATTACAAAGTGGCGCGAGCCCTGCGTAGTGACGCGCAGTCGGCTATACCACCTCTCATCCGCCCCGATGGTACCATTGCCTTCGAGGATGATGAGAAAGCCGAATGTTTCGCTGATAGCATTGCTTCTCAATGTTCGATCAGCACACAGGAATGCGATCCGGCGCATATAGAGTTAGTCGAGAGTGAGGCCCGTCGCCTCAGCGCCCTCCCTCCATCCGTTGACCCTGACCCTCAGTCACAGTCACAATCACAATCACAGTTAGAGTCAGATCCGGTCACGTCAGACCAATTACAAGCCCTCATCAAGGGATTTAAATCGCGTAAAGCACCGGGCGCAGACGGCATTTCTAATAAAGCGCTCAAGAACTTTCCTATCCAAGTACTTGCTTTACTTACATTAATTTTTAATGCTTGTTACGATCAATGCTACTTCCCGGACGCCTGGAAGGAAGCAATCGTAATAGGTATACCTAAACCGGGCAAACCGATTAATATACCGTCGAATCACCGCCCCATTAGCCTCCTCAAGGCTTTAGGGAAGTTATTTGAAAAAACAATTCTCGCGCGCCTTCGTGCTCATCTTTTTGGTAATGACTTAATCATACCACAACAGTTTGGTTTCCGTCAGGGGCACTCATGCCCACAGCAAGTACATAGAATAGTAGAGTACATCTCGAGCGGTTTTTACCCGCGTAAATACAAAACAGCGGCCGTCTTCTTTGATGTTGCGAAGGCCTTCGATAAGGTTTGGCACGCAGGGCTTATTTATAAGCTGCATCAACTAGAGATGCCCGTTGGGTTAATTCGTTTAGTTAGCTCGTACCTACATAACCGTACATTTCGATTCAGATACGAAGGTGCGTTATCGTCACCTAGGCCGATAACGGCAGGCGTACCGCAAGGTTCAGCCCTCTCGCCATTGTTGTACTCCGCGTACACCAATGATATTCCCGTTCCGAGCAACGGTGTTCAATTATCTCTTTTCGCTGACGATACAGCACTCTATCTGAAGGGCGCGAGCCCCCGCGCAATACTAGCAAGGCTCCAAGCCTCGGTCAATAAGTTAGGTGACTGGTTTAGGAAGTGGCGCATCGAGGTAAATCCCGACAAAAGTGACGCGATTTATTTCGATGTAAAGCGAACAGTTAGGGTAGTCCCCTATAACACTAAATCGCTTAAAATGCTGGGTACTAACATCCCCTGGCAAACATCTACCAAGTACCTGGGTGTGACGTTGGACAAGTCTCTTTCTTTCCGACCCCACATTCGGAGAGTCACAAAAAACGCGCGTTTTTACTTAGGCCGACTCAGCGGTATGTTAGGTCGAAATAGCCGAATGTCACTAAGAAACAAGCGAACCCTATATAAAGTTTGTGTGCGTCCCGTTTTAACGTACGCTTCTCCCGTCTTTGGCCACATTAAGCCTTCAGCACTTAATAAATTACAAGTGGTTCAAAATCTTTTTTGCCGTAAAGCGACCGACGCGCCGCTATATGTTAGGAATGCTGACTTACATAGAGATTTGGAACTTCCAACTCTACAGCAACATATCAAAGACATCTCTGAGCGATTCTTCAAATCCGCAGAGAATCACCCTAATAATTTAATTCGCGAGGCGTCGGACTATGAGCCGGCGCCCGCGAACAAGCCCCATTATCGTAGGCCGAAAAATATTCTTTCGGACCCTCCCAATCAGTTATCAGTCGATCTCAATCGCCTATTAGAGGCACTAGATTTATAGTCGCACTAGACTTATAGTCGCACTTACATTGCGAGCCTTCCGCTCGCGCAGCTTCACTGCAGACATAGCGCGTCCTAATAGAGGGCGCGCAGTTTTATTCTAAAGCGCGTTACGCTCATGTTTATTGAGTAGCGCTTGCGTCGTCCCCCCCCACGGGGCGATCGCATCATATGAAGCCTATATGAATCTCTCCAGGTTCATGGCATGTTCATGAGGGTGTTTAGTCAGTAGGAGTCTGACATAACTTCGCCAGCCGCCTGGTGTCGTACTCATGCAGAGTTCACCTCCTCCCTCCTCTCGGTGTCCGGGAGGGTGTCTGCTTCACAGGCGAAAAAAAAAAAAAAAAAAAAAAAGCAAGAAAAATAGTTTTCTTGACATATTATGTTATTTTAAGGAAAATTGTTATGTTTATTCATTTTTAGATATTGGCAGTCTTAAAACAAAAGATATATTTTGTTGTTGCATTTTTACAATCAAGAAAAAATATTTTCAATGAAGAATAAGTAAAATAATCTAAGAAGTTCAAATGTTATTGCTTTAATACAATGAAATACTTATTTCAAACTGAAAGTTTATTTATCACAATGATACAATTCATTAGATGAAGAAAACATTCTCTTGAATCATATCTTGAGCAAATTTAAAAAAATATCTCTTGAACTAATGACATCTAATCTTGTTTTGAGTAAAAATCCTGGTTTGCTACAAAATATTATAGTACCTTGTTTCAATTAAATAAAATATTGAAAAAAGATAAAAATATTTTAACTCAATAACTAGTTATCTTTTTTACCAACATTTTTTTTTTATATGTCGACCCACGCTTACCTCACGATATTGTGACTGTGCGCGCCATGCAAAGCAAGTTTAAAACGGTTTGTACTGTTTGAGATTAGG
This sequence comes from Scoparia ambigualis, assembly GCA_963921215.1. Classification (NCBI taxonomy): domain Eukaryota; kingdom Metazoa; phylum Arthropoda; class Insecta; order Lepidoptera; family Crambidae; genus Scoparia; species Scoparia ambigualis. The sequence continues at coordinate 23,989,715 of OY992523.1, forward strand.
CCTGTGGCTGCCCGATAAAAAAATATTGGACAAAGTGGCGACAACAATGACGCCCTAGATAGTGCTGTACTGATTCCTGCATCGCGCTATGGTTTCGTTTCATCAATAGTATAAGTATGGATCTGTTTTTGGCCCTTAAGGCCTAGGCAATAACCGGTAGTCCGGAGCCCAGTGCAGCTGGGCCTTTCCCAAGAGCGAAGGAGTTGTGCCGTGCACACCAATAGGGGCACCGCGTTAGATTCTTTCTTATCTTGTGTTATTGTGTGTTTCTATCCCTTACCTTGTGTTAGTGTGTGTTTTATACTATTATTCATTATTGTGTTTTTAAACTTCTGTATGCTTTTTTGCGCTTTTTAGGCTCTGCAGGTTTGTGCTTTGCATTTTATTTTATTTTATTTTACTGTCTTTGTTAGGTTTCGCGGTTGCCTCCCCGCCGCAGGGCGGGGCGGTTTGCGGGTGAAGTAGGTACTTTTATTAGTATTTTCTTACCGTGTATTGTTATACTTTATTTTTTTTCTTAATATCTAGCCAATTTCTTTCTCATTAAATAGGTATGGACCCTCTGTCCCTAAACCTACTTAAGGCCGTTCTAGACGCGCCAGGCTTAGGCTTGGACCCGTTAACTCGGGCCAAGATTCTCGGGGCTCTGTCCCCCTCTCCAGTGGTCGCCCATCCGACTTCCGCCTCTGCCTCCCCAGTGCAAGCGGAAGCGATGGAGATCACGACAGCTTCGGCGAAGAGGACCGCGTCTGAGCGGTCATCTTCGCCTTCTTCTTCCTCATCTGATGATGAGTCTGATAGGACCCTTAAGGGCTCCGACTCCGAGAAATCGGAGTCAGAGTCATCTGCTTCTTCTTCCCCTTTCATCACCGTCATAAAGGGGAAAGGCGGGAAGCGGACCAAGAAGGCCCGCTCCCCCGCAAACTCGCGTTCGGCGTCACCGCCTCTCTCCCCTGCTGCGCAGCAGGGCTCTCAGCCGGCTGCTACGCAGCAAGCTGCCGCTTCACAGCAGGAGTCCTAGCCCGCTTCTGGGGAATCTGGGAATAGCCCCGCTCCCCTTATGTCGCTTAATGTGACACTTCCGGCGTCGGTCGCTTCACGACCACACACGCAGTCGCGCCCCATCCCCGTTCTGGCCAAGCCGCCGCCCCCTGTACATATCAGGGACAAGGCGCAATGGCCAATGCTTTCTACGCTATGCCGTGATAACAGCATAGTTGTATTAAAAGCACAAAATACAGGAGTGAGCGTGAAGGTCTCGGTTCAAACTCCGGAACAGTTTCGGAGTTTCACCAAGATACTCACCAGTAGGAGCATTCCCTACCACACCTTCTCGCTTCCTGAGGACCGCAAAGTCAGGGCGGTTCTCAGGAACATACCATATGAGGTCACTAATGAAGCGGTTCTTGGTAAATTGGTCAGCCAAGGCTTCCCAGTGGAGTCTGTACACAAGATGTAAAGCAACACAGGGAAGAAATGGCCTTTGTCCCTCGTCATAATGGCAGCGTCACCGTCCGCTAAGGACATCTTCAAAAAACCAGTTTCCATTTTCAACATGGAACTGAAAGTGGAGGCCCCTCACAAGAGGGGTCACCCATCCCAGTGCCACAGATGCCAACTATACGGGCATGCGGCTAATAATTGTTCGGCGCACCCGCGGTGTGTTAAGTGCCTAGAGCCGCACTTCACACGCGAGTGTCCAAGGGCCCGTGATTGTCCCACCCCGCCTTCCTGCGTGTTGTGCGGACAAGTGGGTCACACGGCCAACTATAAAGGCTGCCCTCGCGCTCCGAGGCGCCTTACACCAAAAGCCCATACGGGGACAAAGGCCAAACGGCCTGCACCGCCGGCGCATAACGCCACCAACTTCCCTGCCTTACCTAAGACAGGACCGGAGCCAGCGCTCGCTGCTCCGAAAAAGGTGTGGGGCCCTCAGCCCTCCTGTTACGGACAGAAGTCTCGACTTTATGATATTATATAGTTAGATATAATACGGCTAAATTTAGGTATGTGTATTTGCATAAGTAGATTAAGTCTCATATGTGTAAAGGTTTTTTGATAATAAATAATTAATTTTTTGCGTTTCATTTAAACAAAAGGTAAAAGTTATTAAACAGGTAATGGTTTTGACAAGGTAAGGGCCAAGTATACGTGCCCAGGGGCCTTACGCCTCTCTAAGGTAATTAAAGTTAGGAAAGTAAGAGATTAGCTTTCGTAATTATAGGTTTCTATTGTTAGGAATATCAATGTAATTAAGAAAATAAATAAGTAGGGTATCCAGATTACGAGTGATACCGTAGGGTAGGTAATAAATTTAAGATAAAAAGAGAGGTCCGAACGAAAGGGACAGCTGCACAAATTACGACGGTTCATGTGGGTAGTTAGTTATGGTAAAATGTAAAACTGCCCACATGAGCCGGCAGCTGTCCCACAAGGCTGCTAGTTGCCAACCCATAATGTGTTTAAGTCACGGCCGGTCAGAGCAGAATTTGTAAGCTCTCCGGACCCCACCTTGAAGAATAAAGAAGCACTAATCAAGAACCGAGTTTTATTGAAGAACATACAGTCCACATCGAAGCACAACGGCTAAACTGTTCGGCGACTACACCCGTCGGGAACAATTTCATTGGACCTTCGGAGCCGGATTTCAAGAACTGAAGCCTTCGTCCATTTGAAGATAGAAGATCTACGTAACCACCAACGTGACCACCAACGTAACCACCAACGTGACCACCAACGTAACCACCAACGTATTGTAACCACACCACTTGTGTTCTGCAACAAGTGCTAACGCGGGCGGACCGCGGCTCAAAACGTCACATCACCTAACGGTGCCAAACGGTGTGCGTTATGAGTAAACGCCGTTCAAGGCGGGACGACTTATCGGACGGGGTCGTCAGTTTGTCCTTTTTAGGGCAAGCTTAAGAGTCCGGCTACGCCAGTACGGTTTGTCGTGGAGCGGGGGTCCTTTCTGTAGGCACTGCCTAAGCTGTCGGACACTCCAGCCGATTCGCGAGCGCCCCGTTGTCCACGTCGACTCTCTGCTGGGTAGGTCCTACCTTTCCACTCCCGCACGAACTCCATCCTTGGACGGGCTCCCCACATAGCGTGCCCGTTTGAGATTGTTAGGAGTAGGGGCAGCAAGAAAGAAGATGCCGACCACCCGAAGACAAAGCCAAGCCGAGACGACAACGGGACTACGAACGTTCGACAGACCACCCGCATCACCCTCAAACCTTGCCTCAACCGTGACGCCAATGGAACCGCAACAAGAGACCGCTGAACGCGGCATCACCGCCACTACGGAAGTTAGACGCAACGACGACGCACCCCCACCCGACGCGCCCAGAGCCGGGCCGCCGTCGGTACGATCGACAACGAGCGTCGCCTCACGAGTGAAACAAGCGCAACTTCAAGCGGAGGAGCGGCTCGCCGAAGTACGTCGGCGAGAGTTACAATTGGAAACGGAAATGATTAAGAAGAGACTTGCATACGAAATCGCCGTTATTGAAGAAGAAACGGATTTAGAACCGGAGAGCTTACCCGCCGATATTGCCCAACTGAGAGTGGATGAATGGTTGGATCGGCGTCGGAACGTGCATGAGCCCGACACAGATAAAGTCGGAAATGTGCGACAAAGACAAAAGGATGCACGCGCAAGTGAGATGGACAGAGGTCGCCACCTCACTGATTCGCCATATGTTGAAAACGAAAACGTAGTGAAAGAGGCAGCGAACCGTGATCAAACTAGCAAAGACGGCACGGGGATGGTTAAGCTCGCACTTACACTAGAGAAAATGATGCATAATCGACCGGTACCACGACAGGCGCTGGATTTGCCTATATTCAGCGGCTCGCCGGCCGAATGGTTGCCGTTTAAAGCGGCGATGCGCGATACGACTAAACAATTTAACTTTAGCAAAGCCGAGAACTTGGCACGATTAAGAAGCTGTCTTAAAGATGAAGCAAAGGAAGCGGTGTCCGCTCTTTTATATACGGCCGTGGACCCGGAAGTGGTTATGAAAACACTCGAGCAATGCTTCGGACGGCCAGAAGTAATAATTGATCGAGCGCTGGACGACATTAAGAGACTGCCGCGTCCCGGCACGACGGCCAGTGAATTGAACACGTTCGCGATCAAACTGCAGAACATTGTGTGCATACTCGATAATATCGACAACAGAGGGTACTTACGAAATCCAATGTTAACGCGAGAAGTGGTGTACAAGCTCGGACCGCACCTACGCTCAAGGTGGTGCGACTACGCAACTGACTACGGAAGCTATGCCGAGCCTGAGATCGTCACGCTATCCCACTTCCTCATGAGAGAAGCCGACAGAGCCCTACAGTATGCATATGGGAGCTACAACCCTACGCGAAAGAACGTTATTACGGAAACACGAGCGAACGTGAAACAACGAATCGAGCGAAAGAAAAATACGGCTGTATACGCAACAAGTGATGACGTCATAAACAAAGAATGTCTATGTTGTGGAGGACGTCATGATGTGCCGCAATGTGATCGCTTTAAAACCATGACGGTTAAACAACGATGGAAATGGATAAAGAAAAGCGGAGTGTGTTTCCGTTGTGCGAATAAGAAACACCGTCGCCTACAATGCGATAAACGCGATCTGTGCGGAGTTGATGATTGCCGCCATCCCCACCACGCCTTGCTACACGAACACCGTACCAGGCCGAACGAAACCGAGATGGTGGCGTCGGTTAATCACTCGACCGATGCTACCAAGGTGTTACTGAAAGTATGTCCCGTTACCATCAAGGGACTAAAGGGGTCAATCGACACATACGCCTTGCTCGACGAGGGGTCGACTGTTACGCTAATCGACCAAGACCTGGCGGACTACGTAGGCGCGGACGGGCCGGCGAACGATTTGAAAATACGAAGCGTGAATACACAAACGACGTGCGAAACCAAGACGGTGAATTTAAAGTTAATTGCAACTACGAATAAACGACAATTCGACATTAAAGCTAGAACGATGAAAGATTTATCACTCAACGGACAGACGGTGCACAACGACTGTTTGAGATACACTCATATGAAAGAGTTATCAAACAGCAACGTCTGCTACGGACATGTCAAGCCTCGAATACTGATTGGGGCAGACAATTGGCATCTCATAGTCACACGAAGATTGCTACAGGGCAAGCGAGACGAACCGATCGCATCGCTCACGAAGCTGGGGTGGGTAATACACGGATCAGCGCCACGGTCAAGCGTGCTGATGGAGAGTAATACGGCTGCGGTGTTATACGTAAACACGCCGCAGTGCGCGACGATCTCGCGCACTCTTTTACCCGACAACGAACTCCATGCTATGGTAAAGAAGCACTTCGAAATTGACTCACTGGGAATAACAAAGAAGGAGCGAGTGAGCCCGAGTGATGCACGCGCCATGGAATCGTTTAGAACGACGACAAAGAAAGTCAACGGAAAATACGAAGTTAGATTACCGTGGCGACGTGATGACGTCACGCTGCCGCCAAGTTACGAGTCAGCATTGAGACGATTGAAATCCATAGAACGGAAGATGGACAAGTCTGACGAATTCAAACGAGCTTATACGAATCAAATAGAGAATCTTTTTGATAAACACTATGCCGAGGAAAGTAGCGAGAGCGATTTGATGAGCCCGCATTTATGGTACTTACCTCACTTCGCCGTAACAAATCCGAATAAGCCCGGAAAACTACAAGTTATCTTTGACGCGGCCGCCGAAGCAAACGGAGTTTGTCTGAATGATGAGCTTTTGGAGGGTCCCGACTTACTACGCGACCTGGCGGGCCTGCTACTACGATTTCGCGAACGAGCTATCGCAATTACGGCCGACATCCGGGAGATGTTTCTTCAAGTTAAGATATTTAAAGGTGACCAACCCGCTCAGATGTTCCTATGGAGGGGCGCCGACCGAACGAAGCCACCTACACGCTACAAGATGACGTCAATGATATTCGGAGCTAAGAGTTCACCTTTCTTAGCGCACAGCGTGAGAGATTTGAACGCTGAAACGCACGCTGCTGAGTATCCGCGCGCATACGAGGCAATTACGAGAAACCATTATATGGACGACTACGTCGACTGCTACGACACCGAGCAAGAAGCGATTGAAACGATAAAGGAGGTCGCGAAGGGTCACGCGCAGGCAGGATTCACGCTGGCCGGTTATAACTCTAACAGACCGTGCGTGTTGCGTGAGCTGCCAGCAGAAAGCCGTGACACATCACCTCGACAGCTCGGCGCTAGTTTTCAGCAATGGGGCAGAACGCTCGGTTTACTATGGGACGCTGCTACAGACGAGTTGGCGTTTAACACCGAGATGGTTCGCGTGCACGACGACGTGAAGCAAATGAGGCGCGCTCCTACTAAACGAGAGGCGCTGAGTGCGGTTATGTCAATATTTGACCCACTCGGACTGTTGAGTTATTATACTATACGAGCGAAGATCATCTTACAAGGCATATGGCGGTTAAAAATAGAATGGGACGAGGTCTTACCCGATTACGAGGCCGGCGAGTTCCATGAATGGTTGAACGGATTGAGGGCATTACGTAGTCTGCGTCTACCCCGGCGTCTACATACGGGGGGAGTGACGAGAAAGCAGCTACATGTTTTTTGTGACGCCAGCGAGGTCGCTTACGGCGTTGCAGTATATTGGAGAATGAAGGGTGAAAATGGCGAAATACAAGTCGCACTCGCCGCTGCTAAGGCCAGAGTGGCACCGATAAAGCAACAAAGTATTCCGAGAATGGAGTTGCAAGCGGCGTTGATAGCTACGCGACTAGCGAGCTCAGTATTGAATGAACAAAGATGGCAACCTGAGAGAGTCGTATATTGGACCGATTCACAAACAGTGTTGAAATGGATAAATAACGACACGGTGCGTTACACCCCCTATGTAGCGCACCGCTTAACTGAGATCACAGAAACGACGATGCCGTCACAATGGCGATGGGTCCCTACGGCTCACAATGTCGCGGACGACGTAACGCGCGGCAGTGAGATTATGAAAACGAAGAATGATCGGTGGTTTGTCGGACCGGCATTTTTATACGAAAACGAAACCGAATGGCCTACGAGTGACGTCATCAACAACGAACACAGCGCGGAGAGTGAACACTGCGTGACGCACACGCACACGTGGCAGAGTGATAGTAGCGTAGTGCCAGACGCTAAACGCTTCTCTTCCTACGAGCGTTTAGTTAGAATGATGGCGAATGTGCTACTATTCACTCAGAGATGCCGCCGCCGCGCTAGTAACATGACAATTGAACATATCAACGAGGCCGAGCGCCTACTAACCATTGAATCGCAACGAGAGAGCTTCGTAGACGACATCGACCGCCTCAAAGCATCCCGCAAACTACGCGCGGGCAGCAGACTACGACGACTCGACGTGTTCATCGACGAAGGCGGAGTATTACGAGCAAGAGGGCGAATAAGGGCAGCGGGTGTGTCTGCCCCCGCTACTACGCCCGTAATACTGGACGGCAGCCACCCGTATGCGCGGTTGCTACTTAAACGTGAGCACCGTCGCGCCCACCACTCGCACAATGAGCGCGTCGTCAACGAAATAAGGCAACGATACTGGGTTCTACGATTGAGGCCGGCTGTGAGATCCGTGGCGTTCAATTGTGCATTTTGTAAAGTGAGAAAGACGCTACCTACGACGCCGGTGCACGGCGACTTACCAAAAGCACGTATGGAAGCTTTTGTACGGCCTTTTACGAACTGTGGCCTAAATTATTTTGGCCCGATGACTGTGACTATCGGCCGGCGCCATGAGAAACGATGGGGGGCGCTATTCACATGCCTCACTACGCGAGCTGTGCATATTGAACTTACGGCGAGCTTATCTACCGACTCAGCGATTATGGCTCTAAGACGAATGGCGGCCAGGAGGGGATGGCCCCACGTTATATATAGTGACAACGCTACGAATTTTAAAGGCGCGGACCGAGAATTAAAGGCCGCATACGAAGAATGGGAGCCAGCGCTACGAGAATACGCGCTAACGCAACGCACAGAGTGGCGTTACATTTCGCCAGGCGCGCCACACCAAGGCGGCGCATGGGAACGGCTGGTGAGAACAGTCAAAACGGCGCTGCGCACTACGCTCAACGAGAAGTCACCGCGTGAAGAAGTACTTATGACGCTACTAGCCGAAGCCGAGCACACTGTCAACGCTCGGCCTCTAACACACGTCCCTGTGAGCATCGACGACCCGGAAGCGCTGACACCCAATCACTTCCTTTTGGGTAGCTCGAGCGGCCTGCCCACCACTGGGCCGTGCGAGCGTGCCGACCGAAACACATGGCGGGCGGCGCAGGCGCTGGCGGACGAGTACTGGCGACGCTGGCTGCGCGAGTATCTACCACTACTCATACCGCGCGGCGGCACGCGCGACTCCGAGCGACGCAACGTACGAGAGGGCGACGTGGTCATAATTGTGGATAACACACTACCCCGCAATGTATGGCCTAGAGGCGTCGTCACGAAGACATTTCCTGGACCTGACAACGAAGTACGCAACGTAGAGGTGCGCACCAAAGGCGGCACGTTCCGACGACCGACGACGAGACTGGCTGTACTGCCGATGGAGTGAAGAGGCTACGCGGATGCTGCGCCGGGGGGAGCCTGTTACGGACAGAAGTCTCGACTTTATGATATTATATAGTTAGATATAATACGGCTAAATTTAGGTATGTGTATTTGCATAAGTAGATTAAGTCTCATATGTGTAAAGGTTTTTTGATAATAAATAATTAATTTTTTGCGTTTCATTTAAACAAAAGGTAAAAGTTATTAAACAGGTAATGGTTTTGACAAGGTAAGGGCCAAGTATACGTGCCCAGGGGCCTTACGCCTCTCTAAGGTAATTAAAGTTAGGAAAGTAAGAGATTAGCTTTCGTAATTATAGGTTTCTATTGTTAGGAATATCAATGTAATTAAGAAAATAAATAAGTAGGGTATCCAGATTACGAGTGATACCGTAGGGTAGGTAATAAATTTAAGATAAAAAGAGAGGTCCGAACGAAAGGGACAGCTGCACAAATTACGACGGATCATGTGGGTAGTTAGTTATGGTAAAATGTAAAACTGCCCACATGAGCCGGCAGCTGTCCCACAAGGCTGCTAGTTGCCAACCCATAATGTGTTTAAGTCACGGCCGGTCAGAGCAGAATTTGTTGCGACGCTACGGGCCTGAGTCCTCGCTTCGCTATCTTATCCTTTTTATAACAGTGTTGTGCAGTGAATGTGACAACGCTCGTTGCGGTGTACGTGACCAATTAGTTATCACTAGCGTGAAAGCTAATTGCAATCGGCGTCGCCCGCGGTTGACCTGGTGGATACCTCCCTTCTGGAGGGGGAATTACGAAGCCAGGGAGCGCGGACCCGGTGCGCTCGCCTAGGCCCTTAAGGTCTAGGCAATAACCGGTAGTCCGGAGCCCAGTGCAGCTGGGCCTTTCCCAAGGGCGAAGGAGTTGTGCCGTGCACACCCATAGGGGCACCGCGTTAGATACTTCTTATCTTGTGTTGTGTGTTCTATCCCTTACCTTGTGTTAGTGTGTGTTTATACTAGTCATCATTATTGTGTTCTACACTTCTGTGTGCTTTTTTGTGCTTTTTAGGCTCTGCAGGTTTGTGCTTTGCATTTCATTTTATTTTATTTTATTTTATTTTATTTTACTGTCTTTGTTAGGTTTCGCGGTTGCCCCCCCGCCGCAGGGCGGGGCGGTTTGCGGGTGAAGTAGGTACTTTTACTTTTATTTTTATTAGTACTTCTTACCGTGTATTGTTATACTTTATTATTATTCTTTTTCTTAATATACAGCCAAATTCTTCTCATTAAGTAGGTATGGACCCTCTGTCCCTTAACCTGCTTAAGGCCGTTCTCGACGCGCCAGGCTTAGGCTTGGACCCGTTAACTCGGGCCAAGATTCTCGGGGCTCTGTCCCCCTCTCCAGTGGTCGCCCATCCGACTTCCGCCTCTGCCTCCCCAGTGCAAGCGGAAGCGATGGAGATCACGATAGCTTCGGCGAAGAGGACCGCGTCTGAGCGGTCATCTTCGCCTTCTTCTTTCTCATCTGACGATGAGTCTGATAGGACCCTTAAGGGCTCCGACTCCGAGAAATCGGAGTCAGAGTCATCTACTTCTTCTTCTTCCCCTTTCATCACCGTCAAAAAGGGGAAAGGCGGGAAGCGGACCAAGAAGGCCCGCTCCCCCGCAAACTCGCGTTCGGCGTCACCGCCTCTCTCCCCTGCTGCGCAGCAGGGCTATCAGCCGGCTGCTACGCAGCAGGCTGCCGCTTCGCAGCAGGAGTCCCAGCCCGCTTCTGGGGAATCGGGAAATAGCCCCGCTCCCCTTATGTCGCTTAAGACACTTCCGGCGTCGGTCGCTTCACGACCACACACGCAGTCGCGCCCTATCCCCGTTCAGGCCAAGCCGCCGCCCCCTGTACATATCAGGGACAAGGCGCAATGGCCAATGCTTTCTACGCTATGCCGTGATAACAGCATAGTTGTATTAAAAGCTCAAAATACAGGAGTGAGCGTGAAGGTCTCGGTTCAAACTCCGGAACAGTTCCGGAGTTTCACCAAGATACTCACCAGTAGGAGCATTCCCTACCACACCTTCTCGCTTCCTGAGGACCGCAAAGTCAGGGCGGTTCTCAGGAACATACCATATGAGGTCACCAATGAAGCGGTTCTTGGTGAATTGGTCAGCCAAGGCTTCCCAGTGGAGTCTGTACACAAGATGTACAGCAACACAGGGAAGAAATGGCCTTTGTCCCTCGTCATAATGGCAGCATCACCGTCCGCTAAGGACATCTTCAAAAAACCAGTTGCCATTTTCAACATGGAACTGAAAGTGGAGGCCCCTCACAAGAGGGGTCACCCATCCCAGTGCCACAGATGCCAACTATACGGGCATGCGGCTAATAATTGTTCGGCGCACCCGCGGTGTGTTAAGTGCCTAGAGCCGCACTTCACACGCGAGTGTCCAAGGGCCCGTGATTGTCCCACCCCGCCTTCCTGTGTGTTGTGCGGGCAAGTGGGTCACACGGCCAACTATAAAGGCTGCCCTCGCGCTCCGAGGCGCCTTACACCAAAAGCCCATACGGGGACAAAGGCCAAACGGCCTGCACCGCCGGCGCATAACGCCACCAACTTCCCTGCCTTACCTAAGACAGGACCGGAGCCAGCGCTCGCTGCTCCGAAAAAGGTGTGGGGCCCTCAGCCCTCCCTTACTCCTATACCGCAAGTCACTAATGTGACACCCACACTTAAACAGGCCCGCGCCCCCAACCATTCTACCGCTAAGCTCGACTCGGTCGGTGATATTGAGACGGTTTTCGCCGTACTCGACAGCATCGACCTAGGCGAGCTACATATTTTGGCCGAAAAGCTGCGTAACGCGAGCAGCCCTAAAGCCAAACTAGTAGCATTATGCCAACACCAAGGGTTATTAAACTCTCTAGTTTAATAATACTTGGTTGCATAAGTAGTTTATAGTATTAATTTATTTTTATTAATAATTAAGTACTTACTTATCTTATTTATTATTTATAACATTGCTTTGCTGCTCATTTATTATTACCGCTAATAGTAATATGGGCGATAATAGTAATTCAATTGTAAATTCACCGCGCTTAGATAACGGCCGCACTAAACCGCTAGGTTTGTCGCTTGTTTCTTGTAACATTCGCAGCTTGGCGGCAAACATTACCGAGCTTAAACTATTTACTAAAGACAGGGATATCGACGTATTACTCCTTCAGGAGACGTGGTTAAAACCCACCAAACTGAAGGGGCTGTCGATTCCCAGTTATAACATTATCCGTAATGATAGGGCCTTTGACTCGCCTGACGGCAGGCGAGGCGGAGGCACCGCGATTTATTATAAAAGGAGTTTGCATTGCTCCGTGATACCGACACCTGCACTTACTAATATGGAGGCTACAGTCTGCCGATTAGCTATGACGGGACACCAGTCCTTAGTTATAGCGTCGGTTTATATACCGAGTAATACTTTGCCGCTAAGTAGCGATTTCGAAGCGTTGCTCGCGCTAGGTCAGTCTGTCATTTTATTCGGCGATTTTAATTCTAAACACACCGACTGGGCGTGTAATTATACTAATCCTAGTGGCAGTCTGTTACTACGGATAATGTCAACTCTAGGGCTGGACATATTAAGTCCGTACTCCCCAACACATTATCCTGGTAACGTCGATTGTCGGCCGGACATACTTGACTTCGCGTTAGTAAGAAACGTGGCGCTGAACATAGGTGCCATCGAAACACTAGATGACCTAGGTTCGGACCACCGACCAGTTTCGTTAGTGTTAGGTCTGCAAGCGCCTCACGCTAATAGTAGTAGTAAAAAAGTTTTCGTCAATTGGGACGGGTTTAAAGCCTCTCTCGCGTCTGCCGTAGATCAACCCGCCCCGCTCCTCTTACTCGATAGTAGGGATAAAATAGATAGCGCGGTCAATTCATTAACTAATTTAGTTCAATCCGCCGTTAAGGATAATTCTAGGGAGGTCGATGTACCGGTACGCCGAGCTCCCCGAGACATACGCGATTTAATTAGAGTCAAAAATGCCGCTCTCCGTAGAGCGGCGCTTTACCCTACGCCCGAGTATCGCGCTAGAGCTAAACGCCTTCAGCGTCAGGTTAAGACTAGGGTCAGCGAATGGAGGAATGACCAATGGCAGGACCTCATGGTGGAGATTTCACCTTCCCACCAAGCGTATTACAAAGTGGCGCGAGCCCTGCGTAGTGACGCGCAGTCGGCTATACCACCTCTCATCCGCCCCGATGGTACCATTGCCTTCGAGGATGATGAGAAAGCCGAATGTTTCGCTGATAGCATTGCTTCTCAATGTTCGATCAGCACACAGGAATGCGATCCGGCGCATATAGAGTTAGTCGAGAGTGAGGCCCGTCGCCTCAGCGCCCTCCCTCCATCCGTTGACCCTGACCCTCAGTCACAGTTACAATCACAATCACAGTTAGAGTCAGATCCGGTCACGTCAGACCAATTACAAGCCCTCATCAAGGGATTTAAACCGCGTAAAGCACCGGGCGCAGACGGCATTTCTAATAAAGCGCTCAAGAACTTTCCTATCCAAGTACTTGCTTTACTTACATTAATTTTTAATGCTTGTTACGATCAATGCTACTTCCCGGACGCCTGGAAGGAAGCAATCGTAATAGGTATACCTAAACCGGGCAAACCGATTAATATACCGTCGAATCACCGCCCCATTAGCCTCCTCAAGGCTTTAGGGAAGTTATTTGAAAAAACAATTCTCGCGCGCCTTCGTGCTCATCTTTTTGGTAATGACTTAATCATACCACAACAGTTTGGTTTCCGTCAGGGGCACTCATGCCCACAGCAAGTACATAGAATAGTAGAGTACATCTCGAGCGGTTTTTACCCGCGTAAATACAAAACAGCGGCCGTCTTCTTTGATGTTGCGAAGGCCTTCGATAAGGTTTGGCACGCAGGGCTTATTTATAAGCTGCATCAACTAGAGATGCCCGTTGGGTTAATTCGTTTAGTTAGCTCGTACCTACATAACCGTACATTTCGATTCAGATACGAAGGTGCGTTATCGTCACCTAGGCCGATAACGGCAGGCGTACCGCAAGGTTCAGCCCTCTCGCCATTGTTGTACTCCGCGTACACCAATGATATTCCCGTTCCGAGCAACGGTGTTCAATTATCTCTTTTCGCTGACGATACAGCACTCTATCTGAAGGGCGCGAGCCCCCGCGCAATACTAGCAAGGCTCCAAGCCTCGGTCAATAAGTTAGGTGACTGGTTTAGGAAGTGGCGCATCGAGGTAAATCCCGACAAAAGTGTCGCGATTTATTTCGATGTAAAGCGAACAATTAGGGTAGTCCCCTATAACACTAAATCGCTTAAAATGCTGGGTACTAACATCCCCTGGCAAACATCTACCAAGTACCTGGGTGTGACGTTGGACAAGTCTCTTTCTTTCCGACCCCACATTCGGAGAGTCACAAAAAACGCGCGTTTTTACTTAGGCCGACTCAGCGGTATGTTAGGTCGAAATAGCCGAATGTCACTAAGAAACAAGCGAACCCTATATAAAGTTTGTGTGCGTCCCGTTTTAACGTACGCTTCTCCCGTCTTTGGCCACATTAAGCCTTCAGCACTTAACAAATTACAAGTGGTTCAAAATCTTTTTTGCCGTAAAGCGACCGACGCGCCGCTATATGTTAGGAATGCTGACTTACATAGAGATTTGGAACTTCCAACTCTACAGCAACATATCAAAGACATCTCTGAGCGATTCTTCAAATCCGCAGAGAATCACCCTAATAATTTAATTCGCGAGGCGTCGGACTATGAGCCGGCGCCCGCGAACAAGCCCCATTATCGTAGGCCGAAAAATATTCTTTCGGACCCTCCCAATCAGTTATCAGTCGATCTCAATCGCCTATTAGAGGCACTAGATTTATAGTCGCACTAGACTTATAGTCGCACTTACATTGCGAGCCTTCCGCTCGCGCAGCTTCACTGCAGACATAGCGCGTCCTAATAGAGGGCGCGCAGTTTTATTCTAAAGCGCGTTACGCTCATGTTTATTGAGTAGCGCTTGCGTCGTCCCCCCCCACGGGGCGATCGCATCATATGAAGCCTATATGAATCTCTCCAGGTTGTTACATTTGAGATTTTGTCCCTTTTGGGGAAAAGGAAGAAAATCCCAAATGCAAGCTTCAGTGGGTTGTTATCCAATAAAACCATAAAATGTTCAACAGCTAGGCAGTATATTGTAAAAGAACACACACTAATATTTTGTCCAACAACAATAAAATAAAATTAATAAATTTTATTTCACTCTTATTATTCAAAAGAGGGGGTTAGTCACAATTTTTCCTTATATTATGTTAGGTATAAATCATCTACATTACACCTTTTAATTTATTTAGCCGGAAATAACATAAAAAAAAACTATCAGTTGAAATTGACCCTAGGGTCAATCTCAAATGAAAGTTCTACAAACTTTCTATTAATTTTGCCAACTATAATTTCCTGTTTAAAGTAATCTAAACCTTATTCCAAAGCTATATCACCCCCTAAAACACACTAAAATCCTAAGAGTCAAAAATGACCAAGCGGGTCGGTGATAATTTTAATTTAAAATAAATTTTATAATACTGTTCCTACTACTGCCTAACCAGCCAGCTAATATCTCAGTCGTACGAGCTAGGGTCATGGGGGGTCGGGATAAACCAGTACCGTCTGGAGTATGATGTTGAAATTAAAATTAAATTACTCCGTCTCTTGAAATATTAAATTAAATGTTTTAAACCGTTTAACCGTATTAAAACTCTCACACGTTTAAAGCCGATACTCTAAAGAACCGTGGGGTTATACCGATATAAAATTACTAATTTTGGGGCGCCAGGGTCTGGATGTAGACCCGAATCTGGAGACGATTTCACCATACAACTTCACACAGGTCGAACTCGCAGATCCTCAAAGGTTTCATAACTTCACCAACGCTTGGTGTAGTTGAATATAAAAGAAAATACTATAAATACTATGTTAAGGTTTCGAAACCCTAATGTAAAAATATGTTCCTGAATAACGAACGATTAAACCCAGAGTGGGGGTACAAAAAAACCGTCAACGCCTGTGCGGCGACAGCTCGCTGGCAGCAGGTGGCCGCTGGTGCCCCGAAGAGGCAGGTCTCGCGTCCAGGCTTTAGGGCCCAGCTCTAAATCCTGGCGGCGAGACGGGCCTCTCGAAGCATGCGCTAGGATAACTTATATCTACGCGTGGCTGCCAGCGGCGTCACGACCGGTTGGTTGTGGCACGGATTCCTGAGTGCCTTGATCTCAACTTATCGCACCACTTCACACCAGAGATTCACTCGTTTCGGCGTCGCAACTCCGCAGCTCTCCCTTCGCCGGAAACACTTATAAATCGAAGGCCAGCTTATAATTTCTACTTCCATTGTCGGGTAATTCATAAGAAATTGTTCTTTTACAATTTTCCTTCAAACCAACAAAACATCAAATATGACGTCTGTCACAACTCGCCCTCTGCTAACAGAATTTGCCAACAATAACAACACACGACCTAAAAAAAAAATTAACGTTTAGCAATGGGAAATGCATTTTTCTTTAATTTAAAATTATGTTTTGTGATATTTAACTCACTAATCACCCTGTCTTAATATTAAGGAGTATTAGTTTCCTCTCTGGTAACCCCTACGGGCAGAGACAATATCCATATAAAAAATATTACTCCCGTTCGAATGTTCTAGATAAAAGTCCTTATAGAAAAAATTAGTTCTATTTCCGGATTTGCTTGAATTAAATTTAATTACTTAAAGTAATTATTATACATATTAATTTATTATGTAATTTATTATTAGAACTGTTTCGACTATTTTTTAAAATTGAATCTTTTATGTGAAATTAAAAGCTGACTGCTACTTCGCCCCGCTACCGCTAGGCGTCGCTACGGTGGCTGTCATTTTGTCTATGGTGTTATGTCAAATACAAAACGTAAACACGGAATAAAATCTCTTTAGATGTAAGTTTAAGTCTTACTAAAACTGATTTAGAAATATGTTTTAATTGAAAATGCAAGAAAAGTGTGTCTTGTAATGTGTCAGCCAAGGCTCCATGTCTTTAATGTGAAGAAAAATGGATTTAATTCAAACAAGCTACACGGACTAATGTTTTTGGACATTTGATCATTCTAACGCAATGGTTTCAGGTAAGTACTATTCAACCATTGCGAACTTCTTTTGTAGATAAGTAAAGGCAGACAGGGCCCTGAATTTACAACGTAACAGTACCTCCCCAACCACCAGAGATTTGACCGACCAGGGCAAATCTCGACGCTGGCCCTCCAGCGTCACACTACACTTCAAACAACCAAGCAAGCACAAACAACCAAAAGAAACCTACCCGTGTAGCTGCACTACACAATAACTTAAAACTTTCCTGTAAATAGCTATACAATATGCTATGACAGTAAAAAAACAACAAAACGCAGCCTTGTGTACGACAATTCTTCATATATATATATATATATATATATATATTTAAATATACAAATATCCCATATATATATAGTTTGTATATCCCAAAAAATATACAAACTTCTATATGAATATAAACTAATGTACATGTTCGATCTTTGCTCATTTATGTAGGGTGGGTGAAATTGTTTGCCGCCAACGTTTTCTTCGCCTACCGTGTTTTGAAGCGTTGGATGGATATTCGGGCCGATTCGTGCGGCCCCGCCGATCATCGTTCTGTTGGCTTGCGCGACTGACTCCTGAAGGTCGTGTCCTCGCATTATGGAACTATTCCGTGGATAGACAAGTTTAACTGCATTTTTATAACTACCGTGTAGTGCCTACATGTTGTGACGTGAGACGTTCTCGCGAGTGCTGTTTGGCTGGACCGTTTTGACGGTGGTGCTGTTGGAAAATTAAGTGCTCCATATATTCCCGTTGCTGACCCGTCCACGTGTAAAGGAACGGCTGGGAGTGGAAGAGGTAGGTGGCAAGCACGATTCATTCTTCCTTGTGTATTTGGGCAGAGATCGTTTTTTCCAACTCACAATTAGGTGCGGCTACTCCTACTATATTTTTTCTATTTTTTGAACAACTTATTAGGTCCTTCGAAATTCAAACATAACCAGCCCCCTATAATCCCCCAACATTTTGGTCCTTCGAGCCGGATTTATTCCGTTTTTTCTAAAATAAACTAGGAACTTTCACTTTAGTTAGACTAATAAGACGCCATTTTGAATAGAACACGTTGCCGTGTAACAATTTTATTCAAGCTTTGTACACAAGCCGTGCTTGTTCCATATTGAATTTCATAAATTCATTAATATTTTCTCTTTAAAATGCCAGATGATAAGGCTCCTGAAAAAGTTCCCTCCAAAAAGGAGTTGGACACTATCCGTTTAATTAATAAAAACATCGCTAAAAAGCAACGTATTTTTTCGCAATTACAGCAAGTATTTGATTTGTCAAATAAAATAGATAACCATCCTTCCTTAAAAGAAATGTTCCTTTTGCGCGCCTCTGAGATCACATCACTACGTGAATCGTTTGAAAGTATTTGTATGGAAATCTATGAATTGCAATTATTTTTAAATTCCGAAACGCAATTTTCTGATACGGATTTAAAAGGGTTTGATGATCTATTCTTTCGGGTGAAACTGTGTGCTTCAAAACACACTACCAAAATGGTGGACGTTCCGTCATGCACGACAGAAAAAAGTCCTAACGTAGATATCCGACCGCGTTTACCTAAATTAGAACTGTTTACGTTTGATGGTAATATTGAGAGCTTCACAACGTTTTATGAAACATTTTGCTCTTTGGTCCACAATCAAACCGGTATCTCAAATATAGATAAGTTTCATTACTTATTGTCATGCACAAAAGGTTCTGCACTCAGCATCGTCAAGAGTGTACCTATTACGTCCAGTAACTACGAAGTTGTGTGGCAGTCATTGCTTGATAAATACCAAGACAATAGAATGCTCGTAGGTAAATACCTCGATAAAATGCTCAACTTTCCTGCACTAAAATCGGAGTCTCCGGCTAATTTAAATAATTTTATTGGGATTTTCGATCATTCATATCGTGCCATTAATGCTTTAAATATCGAGCACTTGTCTAGCTATGTATTGTGTCATATAGCATTGAAGGGACTAGACTCCAATACAAGAAAAACGTTCGAACAAAGTCTCGATCAAAAAACTATACCTACCTACGATCAATTAATGTCACACGTGCATAATCAGATAAAGATTTTAGAACATTCGCAAGCTTACTCTCCGTCACTTTCGCAAATTAAAAATCATAATATACCTCATAGTCATAACAAAAGGTCGAGTGAAAATTACAACAGAAAGGCACTTTCTTCACAAACGCAATCAAAAAATAATAATTTCACTTGTTTACATTGTGGTCAAAATCATATGATTTTTCGTTGTATGCAATTCCGTGAGCTGTCTCCCGCACAACGAGTCAGCCGTGCTGATCATTTGAAGTTGTGTCACAACTGTCTCAAACAAAATCACTCATCTACTGATTGCCGAAGTGAATTCAAATGCTTTACTTGTAATCGGCGTCATCATGCATTATTGCACCTAGACTCAGGAAGCAAAACTGCTACGCGAGCCGTGCCCGCGCACAATAGCAGCGCTGAGCCGATGACTATAGGTACGCACACAGCTCATGCTAACACTTCATACTCGCCTCGCGTAAACAACGTAAGGAGCTATATGGTACTGCTAGGTACGGCTATAGTTAATGTTATAGATTCGTTCGGTAACCTACAAGCTTGCCGCGTTCTTATCGATTCAGGTGCTCAATCAAACTTCATCACTTTAAATTGTCTAGAGCGGCTAGGGTTGCCTCGTAAGAGGTGCCCATTTGATATTTTGGGTTTAGGAGGTAATAGTGTCAAAAACTTTGGCATGACATCATGCACTATTAAATCTAGGCATTACGATAATCGGACGTTAAAAATCGACGCCGTTATCTTGCAAAAAATTACTTCCGACTTACCTACTGTGGAAATTTCTGAAGAAGTTTCCATGCAGTATAAAAACGTTTTGTTAGCTGATCCCCTCTTCTATAAAAAATCGCCTGTGGATATTATTCTTGCAGGTGACGTATTTCCTGACATTTATGACGGGAATAAAATAATTGTTAGTCCCACACTACCTACTGCTCTTAGCAGTATTTTCGGGTTCGTATTGTGTGGAAAATTAGAAGTACCGTGTACTTCTGATGATGTCACAAACATTGCAACGTCTTGCAATTTGTTGGTGTCGTACACCAATGACAGTGACTCCATCGACTCACAGCTCAAATCGTTTTGGGAAATAGAGGAGTCGCCGTGCGACAACCCTATCAGCCCACAGGATGAACTCGCCGATGAGATTTATTCTAAGCTTCATTATAGGGACGATACCGGTAGGTATGTATCACCTATCCTACTAGACCCTAATCGCGCCGCCCTTGGTGAGTCTTACAACCACGCCTTACGTAGGTTACACCACTTAGAGCGACGTCTCGCTCGCTCACCCGAGTTGCAAGCGCCTTACGTAGATTTTATGCGCGAATATAAACAGCTGGGACACATGCAACTATATACCGGCTCTGAGCCGAGTAGGTATGTAATCCCACACCACTGTGTGGTAAAGGCCTCCAGCACAACCACCCCCGTGCGAGTGGTATTTGATGGCTCAGCGGTCACTTCAAATGGCGTGTCATTGAATGACACATTGTTAACAGGTAGAAAACTACATCATGATATTTTAAAGGTTATTTTTAACTTTCGCTTGTATGACATTTGTTTTACCGCTGACATTGCCAAATTTTATAGAATGATCACTATAAATCCATCCGAACGCTGTTATCAACATATTCTCTGGCGAGAATCACCTAGGGACGAAATAAAAACCTACGAACTTCTAACAAATACCTACGGTTTACGTTCGTCAGGTTACATAGCCGTGCGTTCGCTGCAACAATTAGCGATCGACGGAGGCGAGCAGTACCCACGTGCTGCTAATATTATAATGAATGGTTTTTTTGTCGACGATTTGATGTGGTCTACATCGAATCTCGAAGACGCCTATCAATTACAAGACGAGCTCGTAGCTCTTTTGAAACTTGGCGGTTTCAACCTCCGTAAATGGGCTAGTAACTCCCCTGAGTTACTTTCCCGGATTGATGCCGACCAGGCAGTCGCAATAAATTTTAGTGACGACGCCGTTTCGTCATCACTAAAGGTACTAGGCTTAAAGTGGCTGCCCATTGAAGATTGTTTTTCGTTTGATTACAACATGGCGGACGATACCTGCACTAAGCGATCGGTATTAAAATTACTTGCCCGTATTTTTGACCCCGTCGGATTTCTATCCCCATGCACATTTCTTGCAAAATGCATAATGCAGGACCTCTGGAAACTCAGTCTCGGTTGGGACGAACCGCTTCCAAGTGATTTACGTAATAAATGGTCAACGTTCATTACGTCATTGTCGAGTTTATCATTAATAAAAATTGATCGCCACTTACTTATATCTCAATTCTGCGGAGTGCATTTAATTGCATTTTGCGACGCATCAACCCGTGGGTATGCGGCATGCATTTATGCGCGTAGTGTTAACTCAAACGGTGACGTGAGGACGAGACTGCTTATCAGTAAAAGCAAAGTCGCGCCAATCAAGCCTCTTTCGATTCCGAGACTCGAACTTATGGCCGCCGTATTGTTATCCAAACTGGTTTTATTTGTCAAAAAAAATATTCAAAACGAATTTCAAATCACTGCCTTGACGGATTCGAGTGTAGCACTCGCCTGGTTGCAAACACCGCCCTACAAACTTAAAACGTTCGTATCGAGCCGTGTCGCTCAAATAGTCGAGGTGGTTCCGTCAAACAGCTGGTATCACGTTAGAAGCGAAAACAATGCTGCTGACTTGTGCTCCCGCGGCGCCATGCCCACCCAGCTCGTAGCCGAATATGACCACTGGCTCCACGGCCCAGCTTGGTTATCTGATGACGTTCATCAGTGGCCAGTCAGTACGTTTTACGTAAGTGATAAGACAGAAGTCCTAGAATTGAAAACAAACACGGACACGTTCTCTTTTCCGTGTCAAAAAATTAAGGACGAATTTTCAGAAACGTTTTTTGAAAAATACTCGTCATTTTCGAAATTGCAACGAATTATCGCCTGGTGTTTGCGATTTATAAAAAATTGTCGGCTTCCGAAAAATGAACGTTCGGTAAGGCCGTTATCTACTTACGAGTTAAACGCGTCGCATGACGATATAATAAAAACTACACAAAGTACCTACTTTAGTAATGAAATCGCGCAAATTAAAAACAACAAATTTGTTCCGTCGTTACGGAAGCTTTCAGCCTTCGTGGATGCCCAAGGGTTCCTCAGGGTGGGGGGTAGAATCAGCCTAGCTGATTTACCCTATGATAGTAAGCATCCCTTGCTATTACCTAAAAAATGTCATATTACAACAAAATTAATTGAACATTTTCATAAAAGGTACCTACATGTAGGCCCGCGCTCCTTACAAGGAATTTTGTGTAAGCGATATTGGATCGTATCCGCTCGCAGTGTAATTCGAAGTGTGTTGTCTAAATGCATCGTATGTTTTAAGTGCAACCCCACTACGATACAACCATACATGGGGACGTTGCCCGCTGCAAGGTTAAAACCTAATAAGGTTTTTGATCATGTTGGTTGTGATTTAGGTGGTCCGTTTTACATAAAGGCTAGTTTGACCCGTAACGCGAAAATTCTGAAGTGCTATATGTGTCTCTTTGTGTGCTTTTCCACAAAGGCCGTACACATAGAAGTGCTTAGCAATTTGTCAGCTGATTGCTTTCTAGCCTCGCTTGACAGGTTCGTAGCGCGCCGCGGTCTGTGCTCGTGCTTATATTCCGACAACGGGACAAACTTTGTTGCTGCCGCGAAACTACTAAAGGAAGTATTCAAATTCTTTAGCGAAAATAGCGACTCGATCGCTGAGGGCTGCTCATCTCGTAACATTGAGTGGAAAAACATTCCACCAACAGCTGCTTCGATGGGCGGGCTGTGGGAGGCTGGCATCAAGTCTGCCAAGCGTCACCTCCTTCGGGCAGTAGGTGAAAAGGCACTTACCTTCGAAGAACTCACTACCGTCTTTTGTAAGATTGAAGCGGTACTTAATTCGCGTCCGTTATGCCCTTTGTCTAACAACGCTAATGAGTTTGACATTTTAACGGCCGGTCATTTCTTAGTTGGCCAAAGCCTACTAGCAGTACCTGAGTACAGTCTTGACGATGTAGGGATGAACCGACTGTCACGTTGGCAGTCCGTGCAAAAAATCTCCCAAACGTTTTGGAAGAAATGGTCTGATGACTACCTGCACACCTTGCAGCAAAGAGCAAAGTGGTTCACGTCACCTCCAAACTTAAAAATAGGTGATTTAGTTCTTATTAAATCTGAGTTAACTCGCCCACTTAACTGGATCCGTGCTAGGGTGGAACGTCTCCATGAGGGTCCAGATAAAATCGCTAGAGTTGTTACTTTGAGGACGCAAAAGGGTATAATAAAGAGACCAGTAAATAAGCTTTGTCCTCTTCCGTACTCAAATTAAATACTTGCATGAATTAGCCATGTTCAATAAAACCTTAGTAGATAATAGTCAAACTTTAGTAAGTATATTTTTTTTTTGATCTGTCTGGCAACATCATTATTTCCCCTCAACAACATTATGCATTTTTATATTTATTTATTTTGTTGGAAATTATCATGATAATTTCGGTGGGGGGTATGTTCGATCTTTGCTCATTTATGTAGGGTGGGTGAAATTGTTTGCCGCCAACGTTTTCTTCGCCTACCGTGTTTTGAAGCGTTGGATGGATATTCGGGCCGATTCGTGCGGCCCCGCCGATCATCGTTCTGTTGGCTTGCGCGACTGACTCCTGAAGGTCGTGTCCTCGCATTATGGAACTATTCCGTGGATAGACAAGTTTAACTGCATTTTTATAACTACCGTGTAGTGCCTACATGTTGTGACGTGAGACGTTCTCGCGAGTGCTGTTTGGCTGGACCGTTTTGACGGTGGTGCTGTTGGAAAATTAAGTGCTCCATATATTCCCGTTGCTGACCCGTCCACGTGTAAAGGAACGGCTGGGAGTGGAAGAGGTAGGTGGCAAGCACGATTCATTCTTCCTTGTGTATTTGGGCAGAGATCGTTTTTTCCAACTCACAATTAGGTGCGGCTACTCCTACTATATTTTTTCTATTTTTTGAACAACTTATTAGGTCCTTCGAAATTCAAACATAACCAGCCCCCTATAATCCCCCAACAGTACATAATAAATATAATAATATCAATTATAATATACTCTTACATAAATCTAAAAACTTGGTGGCTATGCAGTTAACATATTATCACAGTGTCACCAACCGCACTGTTGCCTCGCGTTAAGGCTTTTGGTACCAGTCACTGATCCGCTGGGGTGTATGGCTTACTTTTTTAACAATACTGGTTACTGAAAAGTCACCACAATAGACTCACAAAGTGAGTCTGATCCATTAAGCAATATGGAAAAGACAAACCTTTAGGAGTTCAATATGAATATTACTAAAATACTAGATTATAAATGATGGATTACTTTATATATATTAAATACACTAATTATGGTTATAATGATATTATTACATAAACATAAAAACTGGTGGCTATACAGTTAACCTATTATTACAGTGTCACCAGCCGCACTGACGCCTCGCGTTAAGGCTTTTGGTACCAGTCACTAATCCGCTGGGGTGAATGGCTTATTTAACTATACAGGTTACTGAAATAGACCTACAGTTATCCCACTGGGTAAGTCTGATCCATTAAGCAATATGGAAAAGACGAAGCCCAGAGAGGCACAAAATAATAAATATATACACCAAACGTTTATATATGTTCTACAGGTAAGGTCTGATCCATTTACAAACATGGAAAAGACGAAACCCAAAGAGCTATAAAATAATAAATACATGTAAGAATCGTCTACACGTCCAAGTCTACCCTTCCTGACAAACGATACCTCCTCAATACACAAACATCTAAATGCTCCTACCTATAAGCACATTTTTAAAGTAATGCCCAGTAAACTTCTTATACGGCTGGGCAGCCGTAAACCAAAAGAAAACCCACAACCCAAACCAACAAATATTCACCACCACCTAAAAGTTTGGCTAACCGCCCCTAAATAAATCCAACAAAAAAAAAAAAAAACCGAATTCCATCAAAGCAGCCTACACGCCCGCCAATAAATGGCCACCATCCTCAGGACTATCATCTCGTTGCCTCACCAACGGTCCGGAGATTGAACCCTTCCATCAAGGTATCTAACCTATAATATTAAAATATATAAAAAAAGGAATTAAAACATTCCAACTTAACAAATAGAATGTCATCACGCCAAAAGTCGAAACTTTCCAATGCGCAAAAACACAACCACAAACATCAAGCTCCTCTTAAGAGCTTCCAGCGCCGCGGCATATACAGCCACAAACGCCCAAAGTGCAGTGACTTAAAGGCATATACAGCCCTCCTTCGTCACTTTTAAACCATCTAGCAACCAAAATAAACCACATAACGAATTCCAGCACCGTGGCATATACAGCCACCAATGCCAACAACAGCAGCGACTACAGGGCATATACAGCCCTCCTTTGTCACTTTTCAACCGCTCACAACAAGCAAAACATTGTACCATGATACAATGATCGATAAATTACTAAAACTAATACATCTTAGTCTTCCCATGAAGACTTAAAGTCCTTGATGTGCCATTCACCAAGGTTTTTACCGGAACTACAGCCTTCTAATTCATACACTAGGGGGGAAAGTTTTTTCCTAACAAAACATTTTTCATATTTAGGAGCTAATTTAGCCATAAAAAATTTGGAGGCGTCACTCTGTGGATATGTCTTTTTCCACACAGTGTCACCCACCTCAAATTCTAAGGGCCTCCTCCCATTGTTATAATGACGAGCACTACGGTCATGTGATTTAATAAGCGCGCCTTTCACTTTATTAAAAATTTCCTCTAAGACGCCTAACTGGTCCGCATATACACCGCGAGAAGCGCACGCCAGGGTGAGCGGTCCATCGGTATTATTGCCGAAAACCTCTCCGCAACTAACTGCCTCCCTACCATGTACTAGGAAGAATGGGGTAAAACGTGTTACTTCATTAGTGGAAGTGTTTATTGCATACTGAATTTTCGAAATATTAACATCCCACGATCTATGGTCATCTTCCACAAGAATTGATACGGCGGTCATAATCGTACGGTTATAACGTTCAACTGTGTTCACGCTGGGGCAATAGCGAGGTGTAAAGTGAACCTGAGGTACCTTGTACCTCTCCAACAAAGATTTAATTTCATTGCCCGTGAACTGCGTTCCGTTGTCCGCTATCACCGTACGGGGTATGCCGTGAACCAAGAAAACGCCATCTTCAAGTTTCTGCGCTATAGCCTTACCAACAGCTCTTCGTAAAGGAAAGAGCAAACAATATTTCGTAAAACAGCATACGACCACAAAGAGATATGTGAAGCCCGCTCTAGACCGTGGCAAGGGACCAACGAGGTCAAAACTTATTGTTTCAAACGGTTTAGAGCAGTCTTTCGCGCTACCTAAGAGACCAGGGGTTGGCAATTGTGAGTGTTTATATGCGGCGCACGTATCACATTTCCCCACGTAGTTAGTTACATCCTTATACATGTTAGGCCAGTAGTAACGTAGTGCAAGTCGTTTATAAGTTTTAAATACTCCAAAATGTGGAGATAATTCACCACTATGGTGATTCTTTAAAAGTTCCAGACGATTTCCCTCCGGTACCACTTGTTTCCAATCATAATCACTCGCCACACCGAATTTATTTTTTGAAAAACGAAAAAGTTTATTGTCTCTAATAATAAAGTTAGGACACGACCTAGGAGTACTAACACACTTGTCCCACAACTTTTGGAACCAAGTGTCTGCGTCAGACACCTTTATTTCGAGCACCGGAACGGCACGCGATAGTGCATCTGGAACTACGTTGTCCTTGCCCTTGCGGTGCTCAATAACAAAGTTGTAAGGCGATAACCGACAACCCCAACGAGCTAATCGACCCGTAGGATTGGTTAAATTAAAGAACCACTTCAGGCTCGAGTGGTCGGTTATCACCTTAAACGCAGGACCTCCCTCCACATAAGGACGAAAGTGTTCTACAGCAAAAACCACCGCTAGGGCCTCTCGCTCCGTCGCCGAATAATTGCGTTCTGCCGAATTCAGTGAACGACTACAATATGCTATTGGATGCTCCTCTCCCTTTATAAACTGAGTCAGAGTGCCCGCTATCCCAAAACTGGATGCGTCACAATGAATCTCAAATGGCTGGGAAAAATCGGGACAAGCCAATACTGGTGCAGAGACCAACGCTGTTTTTAAAGTAGTAAACGCGGTTTCTGCCTCAGCAGTCCACTTAAAAGGCGGGGCTTTTTTGCTAGTACTTGTAAGTGCATTTAAAGGTGCCGCTATAGAACTGAAATTTTTAATGAAACGTCTATAATACGACGCTGTTCCAAGGAACATTTTCACCTCCTTCCGGGTGGTAGGTGTGGGAAAGTTGACTATTGACTGAACTTTCGACGGATCAGTGTGTAAACCATGTTCATCTACCCTGTAACCTAGATATTTTAACTCCCGACGAAAGAAACAGGATTTTTGTAAGTTAATCGTTAACTTAGCCTGTCGTAACTTTTCTAAAACCCGTTTAAGAAGCGAAATGTGTTCCTCGAATGTCGATGAGCATATTATAATGTCATCCAAGTAAACAAACACTTTATTATTAAACTCAGGACCAAACAGTATGTCCATTAACCGTTGCTGGGTGGCTGGTGCCCCCGTCAACCCAAAGCACATAACCTTAAAATGGAAAAGACCTCGTCCGGGAACCGTGAATGCGGTTTTTTCCTTAGATGAAGCGGAGTCAAGCTCAATTTGCCAAAATGCAGATTTTAAATCAATTGACGAAAGGTATCGAGCGTCACGCAACTGATCTAAGATGTGAGAGACGTAGGGAAGCGGATAAGCATCTTGTTTGCTGACTGCATTTAATTTTCGGCTGTCAAGGCAAAATCGCCATTCTCCGTTTGGTTTAGGAGCTAATAGGACTGGGTTATTCCACGCGCTATTGCTAGGCTCTACTACTCCCATCTCTAACATCTCATCCAGCTGGCGGTTAAGTTCCTTAAGGCGTTCAGGTGATAGTGGATAATAACGCTGTTTGATAGGAGAAACATCACCCGTGTCTATCT
Source organism: Scoparia ambigualis (assembly GCA_963921215.1). NCBI lineage: Eukaryota > Metazoa > Arthropoda > Insecta > Lepidoptera > Crambidae > Scoparia > Scoparia ambigualis. The sequence continues at coordinate 24,017,639 of OY992523.1, forward strand.
TATGACGCAACAGTTGGGTACGACCTAACCCTTTAACCTCAAAAGACACCTTCTTAAATTCATTTATTAATGACTCCGCTTTCAACCTCTGAACGGGTGTTAATTCATCAAACGGCTGCAAATGCCTAACCTCCGATACGCAAGTACGGAGTTTAGAGTTTTGAAAATACTTAAAAGGCAATCTATTAAAAATTTCAGGAGCTAAATTAAAAGCCTTCCAAAAATCAACGCCAAAAATTAACGGTGTGGTGATATCAGGAATTATATAAAATTTAATAACTTGAGTCACTCCCATAAGAGTAACTGGTAAATATAAATAACCCTTTACGGTTGCACGCGAGTCATTGGCTGTTACGATGTTGCCCAAGCACCTATCATAGTGTAAGGTTGCACCAGCTTTTATGAACTGTTGGCCAACATCGGAACCCAATACTGAAATGCATGAACCCGAGTCAAGTAAACCGTAATAATCCGCATTATATATAGAAACGGTTAAATGCGGCCGACCATCCTCCCTAGTCTTATAACGTACTGAATCTACTCTTAAAGAGTTTAAAAAAACTTCTAACCATTTTAAATAGTTGTCCCAATCGGACTTAATAAAATTATGGCTGTAGTTCCGGGAAATTAATTTTTTGAATTGCAGTTCTGACAGGGTTGACCTTTAGTCCCGACTGCTCTTTTATTGCAGTTGGGGCACGAAGGTGTCCTCACACCCTTCTTACCGCAACGAAAACAAACTACTTCTGTGGATTTGCAAGTAGATAATGAGTGGCTCCTTACCCTACAACGAACACAATACATAGCAGGATCAGCTTGCACGGCCTCGATTCTCAAAGAACCCCTCGGAGCTTGGTAAGCCAAGTCTGGTGCAACAAAAGAAGCGGTAGGTTTCGGCGGTTCGCGGAACTGTGCCTTGCTAACAAAACCTAGCTCGAGTTGCCTACACTTCTCCTTTAATTCCTCCAGGGTATTGACCGCCAACATTGACAACGCCGTCGCGTATTCCGGCCGCATGTTGAACTTAATCCGTGCCAAACGCTCAGGTTCCGCTACTCTATAAGAGAGCCTGTTGAAGAGGTTCTCCATGACCGCTATGTAAATACAGGACAATTCAGTTTGCCCCTGAGTCCTATTAGTAATTTCTGAAATGAGACGCATATCGTAGTCTGGCGGAGCGAACGCTGTGAGTAAATGTCTTTTTAGTTCCGACCAACTACCAACCGACGCTTTTATACCACGGTACCACAACAAAGCACCATCAGAAAACAAGTCCAGAGCTGATTTATGTAACGAAGTTTCGCTTATACCCCTAGCTTCGCAAAGTTCCTCGAGACGCTCTATGAAAGCTTTCACGCAACCGGTACCATTAAATTTACAGTCGAGAGATCTGACTGTTGCATCCTTCTTACTATAATATACGACTTCGGGAGTAGGTTCAACTTCAAGGACGTTCGGTGTCTCTGGTGCCGATGTAAACGACGCATGGAAACTCGCGTTAATATTATCAACTTTTGACAAATAACCGTTAAGCTCTTTGTCAATAGTCTGATATACGGAATCAAGTTCAGGAGGGGGAGTTACCCTGCCCAAGCGATGAAAAAGGTGGGAACTTAAAGCCTTTATACGGTTAAATTTTTTAAAATTTGAAGGATCTTTTCCTATTACTTCGGCGACCTCTGCCAATTTGGCTTTAATAATTTGTAATTCTACTTTAGGATCCCGAGTAGTCTCTACGATATCGTCTGAGCAAACTAGTTTACTAAGTTCCCTAATCTGAACTCGTAATCCCTCTACCGTTGTCGCCGGTGCTGCGTCTCGAATCTCCACCTCATACGTAAGCTCGTCTTTATGAAGCAAATTAAACGAAATTGGGCGTTCCATTTTGGATTTAAAAAAAAACAACTAAAATATAAGCTGGCTTCCTCAATAGGCAGTTTCAACCTAAGTATACAGTTACAATCCACAGAAAATAGTAGTAAACCACCACAAACACAGTATTATAATAATAATACTAAAAACACTTGCATTAAAAAAAACCACTTATTTTCAAATAAAAATTGTGTCAACTATAACCTATTGTGTCATAAAATAATACTCTAGTTCAGCTGAGTACAATAATTAAATAATTAACACTTGTATACATATAAAACAAGTGTTATGAACGTTTAAAAAAAAATGCACTATTAATACATTATTGTACTCAGCTGAACTAGAGTATTATTTTATGACACAATAGGTTATAGTTGACACAATTTTTATTTGAAAATAAGTGGTTTTTTTTAATACTGTTACATTTGAGATTTTGTCCCTTTTGGGGAAAAGGAAGAAAATCCCAAATGCAAGCTTCAGTGGGTTGTTATCCAATAAAACCATAAAATGTTCAACAGCTAGGCAGTATATTGTAAAAGAACACACACTAATATTTTGTCCAACAACAATAAAATAAAATTAATAAATTTTATTTCACTCTTATTATTCAAAAGAGGGGGTTAGTCACAATTTTTCCTTATATTATGTTAGGTATAAATCATCTACATTACACCTTTTAATTTATTTAGCCGGAAATAACATAAAAAAAAACTATCAGTTGAAATTGACCCTAGGGTCAATCTCAAATGAAAGTTCTACAAACTTTCTATTAATTTTGCCAACTATAATTTCCTGTTTAAAGTAATCTAAACCTTATTCCAAAGCTATATCACCCCCTAAAACACACTAAAATCCTAAGAGTCAAAAATGACCAAGCGGGTCGGTGATAATTTTAATTTAAAATAAATTTTATAATACTGTTCCTACTACTGCCTAACCAGCCAGCTAATATCTCAGTCGTACGAGCTAGGGTCATGGGGGGTCGGGATAAACCAGTACCGTCTGGAGTATGATGTTGAAATTAAAATTAAATTACTCCGTCTCTTGAAATATTAAATTAAATGTTTTAAACCGTTTAACCGTATTAAAACTCTCACACGTTTAAAGCCGATACTCTAAAGAACCGTGGGGTTATACCGATATAAAATTACTAATTTTGGGGCGCCAGGGTCTGGATGTAGACCCGAATCTGGAGACGATTTCACCATACAACTTCACACAGGTCGAACTCGCAGATCCTCAAAGGTTTCATAACTTCACCAACGCTTGGTGTAGTTGAATATAAAAGAAAATACTATAAATACTATGTTAAGGTTTCGAAACCCTAATGTAAAAATATGTTCCTGAATAACGAACGATTAAACCCAGAGTGGGGGTACAAAAAAACCGTCAACGCCTGTGCGGCGACAGCTCGCTGGCAGCAGGTGGCCGCTGGTGCCCCGAAGAGGCAGGTCTCGCGTCCAGGCTTTAGGGCCCAGCTCTAAATCCTGGCGGCGAGACGGGCCTCTCGAAGCATGCGCTAGGATAACTTATATCTACGCGTGGCTGCCAGCGGCGTCACGACCGGTTGGTTGTGGCACGGATTCCTGAGTGCCTTGATCTCAACTTATCGCACCACTTCACACCAGAGATTCACTCGTTTCGGCGTCGCAACTCCGCAGCTCTCCCTTCGCCGGAAACACTTATAAATCGAAGGCCAGCTTATAATTTCTACTTCCATTGTCGGGTAATTCATAAGAAATTGTTCTTTTACAATTTTCCTTCAAACCAACAAAACATCAAATATGACGTCTGTCACAACTCGCCCTCTGCTAACAGAATTTGCCAACAATAACAACACACGACCTAAAAAAAAAATTAACGTTTAGCAATGGGAAATGCATTTTTCTTTAATTTAAAATTATGTTTTGTGATATTTAACTCACTAATCACCCTGTCTTAATATTAAGGAGTATTAGTTTCCTCTCTGGTAACCCCTACGGGCAGAGACAATATCCATATAAAAAATATTACTCCCGTTCGAATGTTCTAGATAAAAGTCCTTATAGAAAAAATTAGTTCTATTTCCGGATTTGCTTGAATTAAATTTAATTACTTAAAGTAATTATTATACATATTAATTTATTATGTAATTTATTATTAGAACTGTTTCGACTATTTTTTAAAATTGAATCTTTTATGTGAAATTAAAAGCTGACTGCTACTTCGCCCCGCTACCGCTAGGCGTCGCTACGGTGGCTGTCATTTTGTCTATGGTGTTATGTCAAATACAAAACGTAAACACGGAATAAAATCTCTTTAGATGTAAGTTTAAGTCTTACTAAAACTGATTTAGAAATATGTTTTAATTGAAAATGCAAGAAAAGTGTGTCTTGTAATGTGTCAGCCAAGGCTCCATGTCTTTAATGTGAAGAAAAATGGATTTAATTCAAACAAGCTACACGGACTAATGTTTTTGGACATTTGATCATTCTAACGCAATGGTTTCAGGTAAGTACTATTCAACCATTGCGAACTTCTTTTGTAGATAAGTAAAGGCAGACAGGGCCCTGAATTTACAACGTAACAAGGTTCATGGCAAGTTCATGGGGGTGTTTAGTCAGTAGGAGTCTGACATAACTTCGCCAGCCGCCTGGTGTCGTACTCATGCAGAGTTCACCTCCTCCCTCCTCTCGGTGTCCGGGAGGGTGTCTGCTTCACAGGCGAAAAACAAAAAAAAAAAAAAAAAGGGCAGAATTTGTAAGCTCTCCGGACCCCACCTTGAAGAATAAAGAAGCACTAATCAAGAACCGAGTTTTATTGAAGAACATACAGTCCACATCGAAGCACAACGGCTAAACTGTTCGGCGACTACACCCGTCGGGAACAATTTCACCTCCCTTAATCCTATACCTAAAGTCACTAATGTGACACCTACAATTAAACAGGCCCGCGCCCACAACCAATCTACCGCTAAGCTCGACTCGGTCGGTGATATTGAGACGGTTTTCGCCGTACTCGACAGCATCGACCTAGGCGAGCTACATATTTTGGCCGAAAAGCTGTGTAATGCGAGCAGCCCTAAAGCCAAATTAGTAGCATTATGCCAACACCAAGGGTTATTAAACTCTCTAGTTTAATAATACTTGGTAGCATAAGATGTTTATAGTATTAATTTATTTTTATTAATAATTAAGTACTTACTTATTTTTATTATTTATAACATTACTTTGCTGCTCATTTATTATTACCGCTAATAGTAACATGGGCGATTGTAGTAACTTAATTGTAAATTCACCGCGCTCAGATAACGGCCGCACTAAACCGCTAGGTTTGTCGCTTGTTTCTTGTAACATTCGCAGCTTGGCGGCAAACACTACCGAGCTTAAACTATTTACTAAAGACAGGGATATCGACGTATTACTTCTTCAGGAGACGTGGTTAAAAAACACCAAACTGAAGGGGCTGTCGATTCCCAATTATAATATTATCCGTAATGATAGGGATATTATCCGTAATGATAGGGCCTTTGACTCGCCTGACGGCAGGCGAGGCCCCCCGTTACCGACACCTGCACTTGTTAATATGTAGGCTACAGTCTGCCGATTAGCTATGACGGGACACCAGTCCTTAGTTATAGCGTCGGTTTATAAACCGTGTAGTACTTTGCCGCTAAGTAGCGATTTCGAAGCGTTACTCGCGCTAGGTCAGTCTGTCATTTTATTCGGCGACTTTAATTCTAAACACACCGACTGGGCGTGTAATCATAGTAATAATAGCGGCAGTCGGTTATTACGGATAATGTCAACTCTAGGGCGGGATATATTAAGTCCGTACTCCCCAACACTGATAACGTCGATTGTCGGCCGGACGTACTTGACTTCGCGTTAGTAAGGAACGTGGCGCTGAACATAGGTGCCATCGAAACACTAGATGACCTAGGTTCGGACCACCGACCAGTTTCGTTAGTGTTAGGTCCACAAGCGCCTCACGCTAATACTAGTAAAAAAGTTTTCGCTAATTGGGACGGGTTTAAAGCCTCTCTCGAGTCTGCCGTTGATCAACCCGCCCCCCCGCTCTCGCTCGATACTAGGGAAAAAATAGATAGCGCGGTAAATTCATTAACTAATTTAGTTCAGTCCGCCGTTAAAGATAACTCTAGGGAGGTCGATGTACCGGTACGGCTCTCTTAGGGCGAAAGAGTAAGTCGTACCGCTTAGCGGTTTTCTTATCTCCTGCCTCAGGGAGGGGAGTTTTTTGTGTTTTTTCTTTTCAGGGGGCCGTTTGGCCCCCATTTCTTTGTCGTTAGGGGTTTAGGCTTATCCTAAACTCATAAACAAAAAACTTTTTTTTTTATTTGAAATTACGTAACTCGAATTTTCGAATTCGAGTTACGTAATTTTTCTTTTAGATTTGTGTCTAGTGTGTAAGTTTGAGTGACCCAGTGCAGTGAAAGTAAGTAGGGCACTCGATTTCGCTCTTTTTTAAGTGTTTTACCTTTTTTTATTTTTCAATCTAAAAATGTCTAACTTTAGCGCTATCTGCGCATTTCTATCCCAGCAAGGGTTTGTTTTAAACAATGAGCAAACAAGCAGCTTATCAGCACTCGTATCCCGCCCCACGACCCCCGATCCTTATTTTATGGAGGCCGAATCCTCGGCCTCCGCTGCCAAGAGTACCGCCTCAGAACGGTCCGAATCTCCCTCCGATGCGGGTTCCTTCCGCACCCTGCGGGGTTCCGTCTCGGATCTTTCCGATGCGGACTCCGCATCTTTTTCGGTGGTGGGAAAGAAGCGTGGCAAGCGGGCTAAGCGGGTTCGCTCCCCCGCTCGCTCGCGCTCTGGCTCACCCGCCTCGTCACCTCCCACACTCCCTCGTCAGAATAAGACCCCTCTGGTCTTATCGTCCCCCGTCTCGCCAGATCATGTCCCCTCCGGCCAATCTACCATCCCCGCATTAATGTCGATTAGTATAGACCCTTCCAACATTACACCCTCCTCTACCCCTCGCGCTCCGCCTTCCAAAAAACCGTCGCCAAAAATCCTCCGCCAATACATTTGCGGGACAAAGGGCAATGGCCCAATGTCTCAACGCTGTGCCGTGAAAACGGCATTGCGTACCTATACAAAGGCCTTCAATACTGGAGTGTCTATTAAAATCACTACCCCCACCTCTTCGGACTTCAGGAGCCTCACGCGGCTCTTGTCGTCACGCAGCATCCCATACCACACGTACACAGAAAAAACGGTATTCTTCGAATAAGTAAAATAATCTTGCATGAAAGCAAATTGCATTAAACCAAGATTATGGTTGCCTCATATATATTGAAACATATATTTTCTTACATTAAAAAAATAATAATTTTAAACTGATATTTGAAATAATCTTGAAATAAAACAATTCTTGATTGATTTAAAATAATACATCTTTAACCAAGAATTATAAGTATTCTTAATGTAAGTTGATAATTCTCTTGATGCAAGTCTAAGATGTATTTTTATTTCAAGAAAATATTGATTTCAATTCAGATAAGTTTATTTTAATTTGAGAAAATTATATCCTTAGACCAATATATAATATTTTAAATTTCAATTAATGCTACCTTCAATAAGGAAAAAGTTTTCTTGTTCCGGGAAAAACATTCCTTCATTCCCTGCAATAAAGAGTCTTAAATGCATTTTAATGTTAGTACTTATTAGTTTTTATTTTACAAAAAGCATTCTTGCAGGAAACACCTGTCCTCTATTGAGACTTTGAGAGTACTGAAAGAAAACTCAGTAACTCGACAGACCAAGAATGATCCAAATATACTTGGAAGGAACCTCAGTGCTATGCAAAATTCGATACGTTAAAAAAAACCAGATCCGTACATATACTATTGATGAAACGAAACCATAGCGCGATGCAGGAATCAGTACAGCGCCATCTAGGGCGTCATTGTTGTCGTCACTTTGTCCACTAATTTTTCATCTGGCAGCCACAGGCCTAATCTCAAACAGTACAAACAGTTTTAAACTTGCTTTGCATGGCGCGCACACTCACAATATCGTTAGGTAAGCGTGGGTTGACATATCAAAAAAACTATTATTGGTAAAGATAACTAGTTACTGAGTTAAAATACTTTTATCTTTTTTCAATATTTTATTTAATTGAAACAAGGTACTATAATAGTTTGTAGCAAACCAGGATGTTTACTCAAAACAAGATTAGATGTCATTAGTTCAAGAGATATTTTTTTAAATTTGCTCAAGATATGATTCAAGATAATTTTTTCTTCATCTAATGAATTGTATCATTGTGATAAATAAACTTTCAGTTTGAAATAAGTATTTCATTGTATTAAAGCAATAACATTTGAACTTCTTATATTAATTTTACTTATTCTTCATTGAAAATATTTTTTCTTGATTGTAAAAATGCAACAAGAAAATATATCTTTTGTTTTAAGACTGCCAATATCTAAAAATGAATAAACATTACTTGCATTAAGACAATTTTCCTTAAAATAACGTAATATGTCAAGAAAACTATTTTTCTTGCTTTGAGAAATCCTTTTTATCTGTGTACTCACTCCCCGAAGAGCGGAAGGTACGTGCGGTGATTAGGGGAGTTCCGTATGAACTCGATAACGAGCTCGTCCTCAACGAGTTCAAATCCAAAAGCTTTCCGCCTGAGGCTGTACATAAAATGTACAGCAGCACCGGGAACAGGTGGCCGCTAGTACTGGTCATCTTACCCGCTTCGCCCTCTTCAAGGGACATTTTCAAGGGCATCACCCTATTTGATATCCCTCCCCTAGCGGGCGATAGTGGTGCTGACGCGCGTATACAAGAAACAAATTGAATGTTTACTGCATAATATATTATCTACAGCTTAATTATGTTAATAATTCAGATGGATGATATTTAACTTAGTTTTAGTCTAATTTCTGTGAAACACTATCTGTACACAGTATTTGTAGCACAGGGTTTGCTAACTTAAGTACCAGCAGCTATTTAACTATTTTTAAAATTGTTCAATTACCCTTGTTAACGTTAAGTAATTTTCTTTGTGAAAAAATACATTTATTATTATTATTATTATAACGCGATACTGCGCACGAGCCACTTCCCGCAGGCCTGGAAGGAGGGGCGCATCATTATGCTTCTCAAGCCCGGCAAGGACCGTCGGATGCCGGCCAACTACCGTCCCATCACCCTCCAGTCTCACAAGGCCAAGCTACAGCCCTCCACAACCATAGAGGCTTATTAAAGAAAAAAGGAAACTAAGGCGCCCGTGGCAGATTTTGCGTTGTCCCACCCAAAAGGAGAGACTCGACAGCCTGGCGGAAAAAGTAGCTGACGCCCTCGCGACAGAAGCCAAAACCTCCTGGTTGCTGAAACTTTAGTCAAAACTCTTCCGTTGACCAACACCTAGGTTCTCACTGGTTTGTGGCCATTATATGTTTCGCAAGTTTGGAGGGGGTCGTGGTATAATGGACAACCGGCCGGTTCAACCTACAACAACACCTATTAAACAGTAAGTAATTAAGATATTTTTTTGTAAAATTATAAAATATGAAAGAGAACAATAAAATTGTTAGAGGGAGAGGGCGATAGCCGAGAGGATATAAATATAGACGTCTAAAGGGACCCCGATGATGCAATAACGATTGCAAACGCGCCAAAGCCCGACACTACACACCCAGCCACACTAAACTTGCACACTAGTTTAGGACCAAGACACCGCACTCGTAGAATAAGTGTGCGTAGACCCGGTTCACACCCGCCCGGTGGCAGGTACATTCGTAATAATGTACCTGTTACTCGCGTACCCCCCACGACACGGTAAACCCGAGCCGAGGTACCGTGCCTCCTAGAGGCGCCCTCGGATTTAGCCGCTCCCTACCGGTTCGAACCCCCAGAGGCTCTGGGGGGGGATCGGAGACTCGCTTGCGAGATGCCATCCCCCACCGGAATCCCTCTGGGGAATTTCGACCACTCACGGCTTGAGGAACGCTTCAAGTTTCTCGCCGCCCCCAAACAAGCCCGGTAACGCTGTAAAGGTCATCTGCGACCGACAGCACACACACTCAAAAAAAAAAAAAAGCGAAGGAGTTGTGCCGTGCACACCCATAGGGGCACCGCGTTAGTTTCTTTCTCATCTTGTGTTATTGTGTGTTTCTATCCCTTATCTTGTGTTAGTGTGTGTTTTATACTATTATTCATTATTGTGTTTTTACACTTCTGTGTGCTTTTTTGCGCTTTTTAGGCTCTGCAGGTTTGTGCTTTGCATTTTATTTTATTTTATTTTACTGTCTTTGTTAGGTTTCGCGGTTGCCTCCCCGCCGCAGGGCGGGGCGGTTTGCGGGTGAAGTAGGTACTTTTATTAGTATTTTCTTACCGTGTTTTGTTATACTTTATTTTTTTTCTTAATATCTAGCCAATTTCTTTCTCATTAAATAGGTATGGACCCTCTGTCCCTAAACCTACTTAAGGCCGTTCTAGACGCGCCAGGCTTAGGCTTGGACCCGTTAACTCGGGCCAAGATTCTCGGGTACCGCGTCTTATCGGTCATCTTCGTCTTCTTCTTCCTCATCTGATGATGAGTCAGATAGGACCCTTAAGGGCTTCGACTCCGAGAAATCGGAGTCAGAGTCATCTAATACTTCTTCCCCTTTCATTACCATCGTAAAGGGGAAACGAAGGAAGCGGACCAAGAAGGCCCGTTCCCCCGCAAATCTCCCCTACTGTGCAGCAGGGCTCTCAGCCTGCTGCACAGCAGGGGAGAGTACTTTATTGACCCTCTAATTGTATAATTATAAAACAAGAAAGAGAGAACAATAAAATTGTTAGAGGGAGAGGGCGATAGCCGAGAGGATATAAATATAGACGCCTAAACAGGCTGCCGCTTCGCAGCAGGAGTCCCAGCCCGCTTCTGGGGAATCGGGGAATAGCCCTGCTCCCCTTATGTCGCTTAATGTGACACCTCCGGCGTCGGTCGCTTCACGACCACACACGCAGTCGCGCCCCATCCCCGTTCTGGCCAAGCCGCCGCCCCCTGTACATATCAGGGACAAGGCGCAATGGCCAATGCTTTCTACGCTATGCCGTGATAACGGCATAGTTGTTTTAAAAGCACAAAATACAGGTGTGAGTGTGAAGGTCTCGGTGCAAACTCCGGAACAGTTCCGGAGCTTCACCAAGATACTCACCATTAGGAGCATTCCCTACCACACCTTCTCGCTTCCTGAGGACCGCAAAGTCAGGGCGGTTATCAGGAACATACCATACGAAGTCACCAACGAAGCGGTTCTTGGTGAATTGGTCAGTCAAGGCTTCCCAGTGGAGTCTGTACACAAGATGTACAGCAACACAGGGAAGAAATGGCCTTTGTCTCTTGTGATAATGGCAGCATCACCGTCCGCTAAGGACATTTTCAAAAAATCAGTATCCATTTTCAACATGGAACTGAAAGTGGAGGCCCCTTACAAGAGGGGTCACCCATCCCAGTGCCACAGATGCCAACTATACGGGCATGCGGCAAACAATTGTTCGGCGCACCCACGGTGTGTTAAGTGCCTAGAGCCGCACTTCACACGTGAGTATCCACGGGCCCGTGATTGTCCAACCCCGCCTTCCTGTGTGTTGTGCGGACAAGTGGGCCATGCGGCCAACTACAAAGGCTGCCCTCGCGCTCCGAGGCGCCTTACACCAAAAGCCAACACGGGGACAAAGGCCAAACGGCCTGCACCGCCGGCGCATAACGCCACTAACTTCCCTGCCTTACCTAAGGCAGGACCGGAACCAGCGCTAGCTGCTCCGAAAGAGGTGTGGGGCCTTCTGCCCTCACCTACTCCTATACCTAAAGTCGCTAATGTGACACTTCCACTTAAACTGGCCCGCGCCATTAACCAATCTACCGCTAAGCTCGACTCGGTCGGTGATATTGAGACGGTTTTCGCCGTACTCGATAGCATCGACCTAGGCGAGCTACATATTTTGGCCGAAAAGCTGCGAAACGCGAGCATCAGCCCTATAGGCAAATTAGTAGCTTTATGCCAACACCAAGGACTAATAAACTCGCTGGTTTAATAATCCTTGGTTGCATAAACTAGTTTTTGTATAATATTAATTTCTTATTTTTATTAATTAATTAATTAATTCTAATTTATTATTATTTATTAATTTGCTTTGCTGCTCATTTATTGTTACCGCTAATAGTAACATGGGCGATTGTAGTAACTTAATTGTAAATTCACCGCGCTTAGATAACGGTCGCACTAAACCGCTAGGTTTGTCGCTTGTTTCTTTTAACATTCGCAGCTTGGCGGCAAACATTACCGAGCTCAATTGTTTTTAAAAGACAGGGATGTCAACGTATTACTCCTTCAGGAAACGTGGTTAAACCCACCAAACTGAAGGGGCTGTCGATTCCCAAATATAATCTTATTCGTAATGATAGGGCCTCTGACTCGCCTGACGGCAGGCGATACGGAGGCACCGCGATTTACTACAAAAAGAGTTAGCATTGCTCCCCGTTACCGACGCCTGCACTTGTTAATATGGAGGTTACAGTCTGCCTAGCTATGACGGGACACCAGTCCTTAGTTATAGCGTCGGTTTACAAACCGTGTAGTACTTTGCCGCTAAGTAGCGGTTTCGAAGCGTTACTCGCGCTAGGTCAGTCTGTCATTTTATTCGGCGACTTTAGTTCTAAACACACCGACTGGGCGAGTAATCATAGTAATAATAGCGGCAGTCGGTTATTACGGATAATGTCAACTCTAGGGCTGGACATATTGAGTCCGTACTCCCCAACACATTATCCTGATAACGTCGATTGTCGGCCGGACGTACTTGACTTCGCGTTAGTAAGGAACGTGGCGCTGAACATAGGTGCCATCGAAACACTAGATGACCTAGGTTCGGACCACCGACCAGTTTCGTTAGTGTTAGGTCCGCAAGCGCCTCACGCTAATACTAGTAAAAAGTTTTCGTTAATTGGGACGGGTTTAAAGCCTCTCGCGTCTGCCGTAGATCAACCCGCCCCGCCGCTCTCGCTCGATACTAGGGAAAAAATAGATAGCGCGGTAAATTCATTTGCGACGCCACGCCGCGCGCCGCGCAAGGAACACAGAGATGCCGGACAGCTGCGTGACGTCACAGCCGCGAGCCGTATAAAAAGCGGCCGCGCACGCCGCCTCTCAGGCGTACTTCGACAAAGCGCTTTCGCATCCGAATCCTCTGGTGGCGGGAGCTGCCAACTACGATGTTGGCAGCTTTCGCCCCCAGAGAGGACCGCGCCGCCGGTTTCCGCGACACGTTTTAGACGACCCCGATGATGCAATAACGATTGCAAACGCGCCAAAGCCCGACACTACACACCCAGCCACACTAAACTTGCACACTAGTTTAGGACCAAGACACCGCACTCGTAGAATAAGTGTGCGAAGACCCGGTTCACACCCGCCCGGTGGCAGGTACATTCGTAATAATGTACCTGTTACTCGCGTACCCCCCACGACACGGTAAACCCGAGCCGAGGTACCGTGCCTCCTAGAGGCGCCCTCGGGTTTAGCCGCTCCCTACCGGTTCGAACCCCCAGAGGCTCTGGGGGGGGATCGGAGACTCGCTTGCGAGATGCCATCCCCCACCGGAATCCCTCTGGGGAATTTCGACCACTCACGGCTTGAGGAACGCTTCAAGTTTCTCGCCGCCCCCAAACAAGCCCGGTAACGCTGTAAAGGTCATCTGCGACCGACAGCACTCACACACAAAAAAAAAAAAAAAAAAGGCTCGCAGTCAGTCGCTGCCTCGGCGCCGTCGCCGAAGCATCGTCTGACCCGACCTAGGCTGCGCGGTAAGGGCTTTCACCGTATGTGCGCGTCTGGGCCGATAGGGACCTCGGGTTGTAGCGGTACGGGCTTTCACCGTATCTCAGCTCACCTGGCCTCCGTCCTCAGGGACGTTTGAGTCTACTCGCGAGCAGTCGTTGCCTCGACGCCGTCGTCGAAGCATCGTCTGACCCGGCCTCGGCTGCGCGGTACGGGCTTTCACCGTATGTGCGCGTCTGGGCCGATAGGGACCTCGGGTTGTAGCGGTACGGGCTTTCACCGTATCTCAGCTCACCTGGCCTCTGTCCTTAGGGACGTTTGAGTCGATCCGCGATAGTTGTAGATCCCGTAGACGGGCGTGAGTTAGTGGTTGTGGGTACGTAGTATCGGTGTAGACAGGTATCCTCAGGTTGGAGCAGTGCGGGTACCACCGAAGGTTTGCTCACCTGGATTTCCCTGTCTATAGATTAGTGGAGTGTTCTCTTACCGTAGCTGTGACCGTGCGGGCACGCCCGCACTCGCTCGTCTGAGACCTCCGTTCCCCAGGAACTGTTCAAGTAGGGCCGTATGCCGTTTCAGTAGAAACCCCACGATCACTATCATCACGCCTACCGTAGACGTAGCTTAAGACTTAAGTTAAATAAAGGGGCGTAACAGACCCGCCCGTCCGATAAATATATACCTGTGTTTGTTTGTCGCCATACCCGTGGCTAACCCTTCTAACGCTGAGCTAGCTAGGAAACCTTCCAAGCCCCTCCGGCGGAAGGAAATGTAGGATTCACTCTCGGCGCGCTCCCACCGCGAGAGTCCGGGGTTCGACCCCCCGCCAGTAATCCATTACATTTGGCGCCCAACTATAAAACTCACATAAGAGTTCATTAGCTCAGAGGGGAGCCACGGAAAGAAATACAAGCTCGCCACGTGTAGTGAACGCGACGCTTCCCGCCCACCCAATTTAGGGGGGAGTAGGTAATATAACCGTAATAATCACTTCTTCCCATTTAGCCCGCCGTTCAACCCGCCCGCCAGGATAGATTGGCCCCTGGCCGCCCGCCGTATGCACCAGCAACTGGGTGAGTTTAGAATTAAGAGTGAAAATTAGTGCGCCCCGTAAAAACCCAACGCGTCGCTCCGACACACCGACCGACCGACCGACCGACACCGAAATAAGCTATTTAGAGCACCCCGAAGGAATGCAGACAGCGTGGATATATCAATTACGGAAGCCAGAATTAATTGAAGAAGCCGAGAAAAGAGACCTACCTACAGAGGGGCTAACAGTGGACGAATTAAGGAAATTGCTCGTAGACGTAGTAAAAGAAGGCGAAGAATTTAAAACACCAAACAAGGGACACACGGAGAGAATGTCCGACAGCGAAAACAGAGACATAAGCAAAATGATTAACAAACTCATAAAAGAATGGAATCTGACCTTCAAACCATGGGATAACGCGGTGGAATTCATCGAAAGACTCGAGGAGCTCGTAACGGCCAGCGACATACAAAAGGAAGACGTACTACCGGCACTACCACGAATATTACAAGGAAAAGCGTTAATGTGGTACAGGAACAACGCGGAGTCATGTGACACGTGGAAAAATTTCTTAGAGCTGTTCAAACTTTATTATTACCCACCAAATTACCAGGAGGACCTCATTGTAAGGATTGTCGCCCGAAAACAAAGATACAGAGAGAGCTTCACAAACTACCTAACCGACCTACAAACACTAATGCGAAGGTACGGCAAACTCTCGAAGGACGAACAAATCCACCGGATACACGAGAATATGGCTAAGGAGTATAAGCTATATATCAAGAAGCAGGACTACAAAGACCTCCCAGGACTTCTGAATCTAGCCACGTACGAGGAACATATACAACACCTCCAGGACATATTTAAAAGAATAAGACAAGCAGGACTACAAATTAATCAAAAGAAATGCGAATTCGCAAAAGCCGAAATAGAATACTTAGGGCACACAGTCAATAGAGAAGGGATCAAGATGAACGGGGGCAAGATAAAAGCAATACACGAGTTACAAGCGCCTAAAAATGTAAAACAAGTAAGAAGACTAATCGGGATGACATCCTGGTATAGGAAATTTATACCAAATTATGCGGAACTAACCGCTCCACTAACGAAACTGCTAAAGAAAAACGAACCTTTCCGGTGGCAACCAGAACAAGAAGAAGCGGTCAACAAGATCAAGCAACTCATCACAACAGACCCAATTTTAACAAGAGCGGATTTTACAAAACCATTCTACCTAGAAACAGACGCAAGTGACGTCGGGATAGGAGCAGTGCTTCTGCAGCCGGTTGACGGCAACCTAAAAGTCATCATGTATGCAAGCAGGTCACTGACACCACCAGAAACAAGGTACTCGGTAACGGAAAGGGAATGCCTGGCGATTGTGTGGGGAATACGCAAAACGAGACCGTTCCTAGAAGGATACTACTTCACGGTAAGAACCGATCACCAAGCCTTGAAATGGTTGAACACCATGAAAAGCCCCGCAGGGAGACTAGCGCGCTGGGCATTAGAACTCCAACAGTACCAATTTGACGTGATATACAGAAGCGGAAAACAGAACGTCATAGCAGACGAACTATCACGGAACCCAGCTTGCACCGTAACAGAACAAACTTGGTACAGTAAGAAACGAGAACAAGTCGAAAAAGGGCTGGAGTCACCACAAGAATATTGCATAAGAGAAGACAAGCTGTACAAGAGAATACAGCACCACGCATACAATAAACTTACAGATCCCGAATCCGAATGGAAGATTTGTGTGCCGGAGGCAGACAAGACACAAATCATACAACAAAACCACGACGTACCCAGCGCCGGACATCAGGGCAGAGCCAAAACAACAAAGAGGATAATGCAAAGGTACTATTGGCCAAAGATGAGACAAGACATACTCAAATACGTGAAAAAGTGCGACACCTGCCAAAAACATAAAACGCTACAACAAAAGACATACGGACTGATGCACATAAAAAACGCGGAAGACCCGTGGCAGATAGTAACCGCCGACCTCATAGGGCCATTACCAAGGTCATCAAGAGGATATCACTGGATCATAGTATTCCACGACAAATTCACAAAATGGAACGAAATTATACCATTAAGAAATGCCACGGCGAACGGAGTAACAAGAGCATTCGTGGAAAACATAGCCCTACGCCACGGAACCCCGCAAATACTAGTGACCGATAATGGGAGACAATTTACCAGCAAAATATTCACAGAAAAATTAAAGTCATATGGCACAGAACATAGACTGACCCCGCCGTACTCACCACAGTGTAACCCCACCGAGAGAACCAACAAAACACTAGAAACAATGATATCAACATTTATCAAGGAAAACCATAAACAATGGGACAGGTACCTACCGGAATTCAATTTCGCCATCAATACATCCGAACAAGCCACGACAAAATACACACCGGCATTTCTATTATACGGAAGGGAGCTCAGGAGTCCGAACGATAAAAACAGATTCCCAACACCGCAACTAAAAGAAAAAGCAAAAATACAACAAATATACACCCTAGTCCGCGAACACCAGAGGAAAGCATCCGAAAATCAAAAAAACTACTACGACAGACATCGAAAACATTGGGAACCACAGCTCGGAGACCTAGTCCTCAAGAAAAACCATGTCCTATCCAACGCTAGTAAGAACTTCTGCGCAAAGTTAGCCCCAAAGTTTGTAGGACCATACAAGATACGCGAAAGAAAATCCCCAGTGATATACGGATTACAAAGCATGGAGGGAGCCAGACGGACAATAACGGCACATATAAAGGATTTGAAAGCGTATATACAATAACAACGAACTACCAACAAACTATACATACCTACCGGGTTGAGAGAGAAAAAAAAAAAATATAATAAGCAAAAACAAAAAGAATATCCCGGAGGGATTTGAACCCGCCCGCGCTGGGGAAGGGCCGCCGGACCCGATGAGTTATCCGCCAGACCACCGACAAGCGTTACGCCACGTTTAAAATAAAGGATCAGTAGCAACAAACGTACCAACGCGATAGCATGCTTTGCGCGGACCATAGGCTACAAGCGCACAAACGTACCAACGCGATAGCATGCTTTGCGCGGGCCATATGCTACAAGCACAACAGTAAGCGCAATACGCAAACGGAAAAAAAAAAAGTACAACGGGCGGCCGCAAGAGGGCAGTTACCGGCCGTAAAATATAAATCCCAGGGTAACAATAATAGATAAACTATCAGGTGTTGTTCAAAAAAAAAAAAAAAAAAGAGAAAACAAAAGGGTAAAAATGCCCACAGGAAGAAAAACAATGTAGGGAGAAAGTCTGGCCCACATCAGCGAAAACAAGCATTAAATCAAAGGGGGTAGAAAGAAATAGCCCAGATACAAACTTACCCGCGACAAAATAATTAATTAAGAATTCAACCTATATAAGGCACGGACGAAGAGGGACGCCCATAGCCAAACACAATGAACGCGAACGCTAATCAGCCACCCAGAAGGAAGACAGGAGGAGCGCGGGTCGTAAGGGGGACACCGGCGAATCTGCGGCTGCACAACACGGGGGAAGTGACATGCACCCACGACTCCAACAAGCCGCAAACGACGGCGACACGCGACCCGGAAATGCCGGAACTAAACCCGGAGGCGGTGTCCACCTACCTCGCTTCCATCCAGGGGGACGAAGACGGACTAATCGGCTCCATACAGGAGTACATGGCCGATTACAGAGAGTTCATCTGCAAGGAACTGGGCGAGGACGAAGGGAGTGAGGAAGCCATAGACAGGCGGCCCAACCAAGTGGGAGATAGAAGTACCCACAGGGAAGCGAACCAAGGCAAAGAGGCGGCGCAGGAGGACCCACATCCGCCAGGACCGGTCCACAAGAAAAAGACGCGCAGGGCGGGCCGGAAGCGGAACGGCGGGCAAAGGAGGGGACTCGGCCGCCTCCCAAAAACCAGGCGAGCACCGGAGTAGGCGAAACAGTCCTGTTTGGGTTTTGTTTTTTTTGCTCGTTT
This sequence comes from Scoparia ambigualis, assembly GCA_963921215.1. Taxonomy (NCBI): domain Eukaryota; kingdom Metazoa; phylum Arthropoda; class Insecta; order Lepidoptera; family Crambidae; genus Scoparia; species Scoparia ambigualis. Next base: position 24,036,342 of record OY992523.1, read on the forward strand.
TTTTTTAATTAATGTTAATATTGTTCGTTATTTTTATTATACGTTATATCGGTATGACGCATGTTGTTGAACCATTATTTTCCACAAACCAACTCCGCACCTTTTCTCGTTCAATCGATCTAAACTGTTAATGGTCGTTAAATTGTTCACATACAAAGTACATATTCATTTGTTCGGTATCAGTACCGGGAAGCAAAGTCCAGGCTTCAACGAATTACATTAAGAATAATAAGTAGGAAGTGCTAAGGTATAAGAATGGAAGCCGTAATAATTAGGCTTCAAGGCAGATATATCGCATTTGTTTACGGTGATTTTTCCCGTAGGTAAAAATCTCCAGGGAGGGGGAGGCAGTGCGACGCCACGCCGCGCGCCGCGCAAGGAACACAGAGATGCCGGACAGCTGCGTGACGTCACAGCCGCGAGCCGTATAAAAAGCGGCCGCGCACGCGGCTCGCAGTCAGTCGCTGCCTCGGCGCCGTCGCCGAAGCATCGTCTGACCCGACCTAGGCTGCGCGGTAAGGGCTTTCACCGTATGTGCGCGTCTGGGCCGATAGGGACCTCGGGTTGTAGCGGTACGGGCTTTCACCGTATCTCAGCTCACCTGGCCTCCGTCCTCAGGGACGTTTGAGTCTACTCGCGAGCAGTCGTTGCCTCGACGCCGTCGTCGAAGCATCGTCTGACCCGGCCTCGGCTGCGCGGTACGGGCTTTCACCGTATGTGCGCGTCTGGGCCGATAGGGACCTCGGGTTGTAGCGGTACGGGCTTTCACCGTATCTCAGCTCACCTGGCCTCTGTCCTTAGGGACGTTTGAGTCGATCCGCGATAGTTGTAGATCCCGTAGACGGGCGTGAGTTAGTGGTTGTGGGTACGTAGTATCGGTGTAGACAGGTATCCTCAGGTTGGAGCAGTGCGGGTACCACCGAAGGTTTGCTCACCTGGATTTCCCTGTCTATAGATTAGTGGAGTGTTCTCTTACCGTAGCTGTGACCGTGCGGGCACGCCCGCACTCGCTCGTCTGAGACCTCCGTTCCCCAGGAACTGTTCAAGTAGGGCCGTATGCCGTTTCAGTAGAAACCCCACGATCACTATCATCACGCCTACCGTAGACGTAGCTTAAGACTTAAGTTAAATAAAGGGGCGTAACAGACCCGCCCGTCCGATAAATATATACCTGTGTTTGTTTGTCGCCATACCCGTGGCTAACCCTTCTAACGCTGAGCTAGCTAGGAAACCTTCCAAGCCCCTCCGGCGGAAGGAAATGTAGGATTCACTCTCGGCGCGCTCCCACCGCGAGAGTCCGGGGTTCGACCCCCCGCCAGTAATCCATTACACATTAACTAATTTAGTTCAGTCCGCCGTTAAAGATAACTCTAGGGAGGTCGATGTACCGGTACGCCGAGCTCCCCAAGACATACGCGATTTAATTAGATTAAAAAATGCCGCTCTCCGTAGAGCGGCGCTTTATCCTACGCCCGAATACCGCTCGCGCGCTAAACGCCTTCAGCGTCAGGTTAAGACTAGGGTCAGCGAGTGGAGGAATGACCAATGGCAGGATCTCATGGTGGAGATTTCACCATCCCACCAAGCGTATTACAAAATAGCGCGAGCCCTGCGTAGTGACGCGCAGTCGGCTATACCACCTCTCATCCGCCCCGATGGTACCATTGCCTTCGAGGATGATGAGAAAGCCGAATGTTTCGCTGATAGCATTGCTTCTCAATGTTCTATCAGCACACAGGAATGCGACCCGGCGCATATAGAGTTAGTCGAGAGTGAGGTCCGCCGCCTCAGGGCCCTTCCTCCATCCGTTGACCCTCAGTCACAGTCACAATCACAGTTAGAGTCAGATCCGGTCACGTCAGACCAACTACAAGCCCTCATCAAGGGATTTAAACCGCGTAAAGCACCGGGCGCAGACGGCATTTCTAATAAAGCGCTCAAGAACTTTCCTATCCAAGTACTTGCTTTACTTACATTAATTTTTAATGCTTGTTACGATCAATGCTACTTCCCGGACGCCTGGTAGGAAGCAATCGTAATAGGTATACCTAAACCGGGCAAACCGATTAATATACCGTCGAATCACCGCCCCATTAGCCTCCTCAAGGCTTTAGGGAAGTTATTTGAAAAAACAATTCTCGCGCGCCTTCGTGCTCATCTTTTTGGTAATGACTTAATCATACCACAACAGTTTGGTTTCCGTCAGGGGCACTCATGCCCACAGCAAGTACATAGAATAGTAGAGTACATCTCGAGCGGTTTTTACCCGCGTAAATACAAAACAGCGGCCGTCTTCTTTGATGTTGCGAAGGCCTTCGATAAGGTTTGGCACGCAGGGCTTATTTATAAGCTGCATCAACTAGAGACGCCCGTTGGGTTAATTCGTTTAGTTAGCTCGTACCTACATAACCGTACATTTCGATTCAGATACGAAGGTGCGTTATCGTCACCTAGGCCGATAACGGCAGGCGTACCGCAAGGGTCAGCCCTCTCGCCATTGTTGTACTCCGCGTACACCAATGATATTCCCGTTCCGAGCAACGGTGTTCAATTATCTCTTTACGCCGACGATACAGCACTCTATCTGAAGGGCCCGAGCCCCCGTGCAATACTAGGCAGGCTCGTGAGCGTCAAGTTGGCAGGCACACAACGGAATTAGATGGTTTTGACTATGTCAAAAAATCGTGTATAAATAGTGATAAATAGTGACGTATAGCATATAAATAGTGATACTATGGTTCAAAAGATATTTGAGTATCTTGGTGTGCCTGCTAACTTGACGTCAAGATAGCAGGCACCTTAAGAAATACAGTTCGTATCAATGTGATTTATATGTCAAAAAACTGTGCATAAATAGTGATTCGTATACGCAAAATTTCAACAATTGTATTTCAATACAAACCGAGATATTACGGTCTCTTAAGTGGGCTGCCAACTTGACGATTCTTGCGATGGCGATTCTAGAGAAACGGGTTGAAGTTTTAAACAAATAAATACATGAAAAAATTGTGTGTGAAATTGTGAATCTTTCAATATCAATAAAAAAAGAATTCTTTTTTGCTATTTTCCAAAAATCTAATACTTTCTTTCTTTCTTAAACTTTTACCATACATTAGATTTTAAGTACAATCGTGCACAATTATTTATAAATCAAGTCATAAAATTACACTTAAATCTACCGTTGTAATATCAGTTTCACGTTATTTCTATGGAAACTTATGTCAAGCCATTTGTAATTTTAGTGACTCGAATTAAAAGTCTCGGGTAGTGGTGGACGAGCGAGTGTCGCGAACGACCGAGAGATGGCGTGATTTTGTTTACGTGCGGTGAGCCGGTGATACAAGAATAGTGCGCAAAAAGTTTTAAGTATTTGTTTGTGTTGAAATTGGTAAGCAGTGAGTACATTTGCATCAGAAGTGAAAGTGTCTAAATCGTTTAATAACAACCTACATTTTTATAGGTACGCAGCTTATTTTTTATTATGGTATTTACAAAAAAGATATACCTAGGCACGGTCGGGGTCACCGTCGCTTTACTACTTTGCAGCGATTTTCGTGTGAAGCGCACCGACCGCCCGGGTACCTACGTGCCCGTACCAAATAGACAACGTGGTGTGCAAGGGATTTTGACCTTTAGACTGGTAAAGCGACGGAATCCGCCATTGTACCTAATGTGAGGTAGATATTTTCTCAGTCATTCAAAACTTTTCATATTTACTACTCGACCAACATAATTAATCGCATTAAAGCTAGACGTTTATCATAATTGTTCAATGATTAACAAACTAAATATATAGCACTTCAATTAGTTTGCACATGCTGAGTGGTCAGATTTTAAAATGGAATATCGAAGAAGATAGGTTTAGTTTGTAAATTATTGAACAACTGTAATAAACGTCTAGCTGACATGCGCCTAATTGTGTTGGTCGAGTAATACGTATAACTTCATAAGTAGGTAGGTACTTACCTAGCTAATCTTTCGTAAAGTTAACTAGGGTTAAGTATATTCCTAGTGCATTAAATATTACCTGCCTATGCCTAGTCTTTTATGACTAATAAACAAAGAATGAGCTACAAATAGTTATTCCGTGTTTTGTCTCTTTTACTCTAATTAAAAATTACGTTTAAATGACAGGAACAAAACACGGAATAACTATTCGTAGCTTATTCTTTGTTTATTAGTCATAAAAGACTAGGCATGTAACTTTAACATTTAATGCACTAGGAATATACTTGACCCTAGTTAACTTTACGAAAGATTAGCTTGGTAAGTACTTACCTACTATGAAGTAATACGTATTAGTCGACCAACATAAATAGGCGCATGTCAGCTAGACGTTTATCACAGTTGTTCAATAATTTACATTCTTCGGTATTCCATTTTAAAATCTGACCACTCAGCACAATGATATTTTATGTTTAGATACGTTGCCTGGCCTCCGTAGTGGCAAGGACAAATCAAGGTAATTGCCTGGACTTCACTCAGTCACACGTCAGTCAGTGACACGTCATTACGTTTGTACCTTTTTAAAGTTTTTTATGTTGTTTGTTAGATAAAATGCCTTTCTGTGTATACAGAAATTGCAAAAACTATACAGCAACCACAGACATAGATCTAAATAGACGACGCAAGTATCGCGATTTGTATGAAAACCGAGCGTGCCACTTTTTCTGTAGGTATTATGACATCAACGCTAATAGTGATGGGAAATCTCCTTCTGTGCAAATGCTAAGTCGATCGACTAAAGAGTACTGCTTTGTGACATTTATGTATTTTATATGTAAGTCATTATAGTGAATAATGAGTAGGTACTAGAGGTGTGCGCCGATACCAAATTGACCGGCGGCGGCGTGGAGGCTTAAACCGAATGGCGGGCGGCGCCGGCGGGCGGGCGGCACCGGCGGGCGGCGCCGTGAAATCGGCGTGATGCTTTTGCGTGAACGCGTAAATACTAATATAGTGAGCATTTTGCGAAAAACAACCAAATTATTAATGTAGTTAACTACGTAGGTACTTTGTGGTACAAACGTACCAAATTATATGATTGTAACAAGGTTATAATTTGTATATAATTAAAGGTGATTATTTATATGTATAAGATAGCAGGACAAATATATTGAAGCAATGGAGGTGGAGCAAATAAAACCAGCAAACTTTTAAATACACAACTATTCTTCATAAATAATATTGAGGGTAAATTTTACATTTTGAACTGGATTAATTAAGATTTAAAATTAACAAAAAATTATGACACGGAAGTCGCTCGAGAGAGCAAAGAAAATGTACTCACTCTCATAGTGAGTTCAGTCAATTTAACAGATCGTTCAATAACAAATACTAATAAGCATAATTGTATCTATGGTTACACCATATTAGCATCAATTAAAAACCAAAATAAAGGCGCACCACTTAAAATCAAATCTTCTGACAGCTTTGACACATACCCTCAATGACCTTTTACATATATACTAGTTATACGTGAATTAATTGCATTTTAAAATGGCGAATTGCTTCTATGACGTAATACACGTCGAAAGGGAAAATCATATCATTAACCTATAGTTTAAAAGAGAAAGACAATATTTTGACTTTTGGTAGTTGACCAATGAGCTCATAGAATTTATGCGCTATCTCTGCCGCCATTGTTTTTCTCTTTCACTCTTACAGAAAACATAGTACCTATACGCTCCTAACTCATGTATCGGATTGGCAACATTCATTCTGTCCACGTAAATGTCATCACGAAATGAAAATTTATATTTACAATACTTACGAATGAAATGAGACATTTTTATTGTCTCTTACGGTTGCAGTATAATTTTTACAATTTCTGGATGTATCCAGGCATGTATGAAGGCATTTTAATCAATTAACAAATCAAAAACTTATAAAGGTAACGATCGTGTAAATCATGTTGACGTGACACTGACTGACGTCTGACTGAGTGAAACTCGGGCAAATACCTGAGTTTGTTCTAGTCATTACGGAGGGCAGGCAACGTATCTACACATATAATATCATTGCATACCATACTGACTTCTCCATTGTTCATCCCTTCGATCAACAATATCAACTCGTTAACGCGTCACGTACAAAATCAAAGCTAAATTCTGTCCACGTGAATAAATACTTTTTCAAAGCAATAAATTACTCCTGTCGCTTAAAAATGAAAAGACGTCAATAACATTTAATGGTGAAACAAAATATAGGGCAACAAAATTTTATTTTATTTAATAAAGTACTGTTTCCTGTTATTGCCTTGCGAGAAAATAAGAGCTCACTTATCAAGTGCGCTCTTATTTACCGAGACACATTTTTATCGCCGACCTGACATCTAGTTGTATTGTTGATCGAAGGTTTATCCAAAAGCTATAGTTTAATTACATTTATAATTATAAGGAGCTGTGCATTAAGTATGGAGCGCCTATAAGCGAAAAATACAGTTAAATTAGAATTGTTGTCTGATACCTACGTAATGAAACGTGGCTTAAAAAAAATGTTCAAAAAGTTTTTAATACAGTTAACTTACTTAATTACAATATCTACCTTAAAGGTTATTGTCCTTGCAATAAAATAAGCTTATTAAATAATTGTCTCTTTGTTACAGTAGATCTTGTATGCTTAGTTAAATAATGAAAACGTATGAATTATTATTCCTCTGTTTAAAATATCGATTATAATTTCTAATCGAGAAATGTGTTTTATAGAGTGGACATCTCTAAACGCTTAATAATGAGAAAAGCTACGCGTAGCGCGGTATACGATACTTACGCTGCTTCGATATTCCATGCGTATTAACGCAGTACGTTACATCTACCGCGCCAAGTAGAACCCGCAATCTATTACGAATTATGCGGCATACACTCGTTTGCACATTTTGCGATTTCAAAATTGATTTAACAACAAAATTATTGATTTTAATAAAAATTCAGCTTAATTTCATAATAAAATTACTTACCGGTGGAAGGAAACGTCTCTGTTTACTCGGTTACTCACAGACGTGGTGTTTTTGCAGTTTTTAAGGCTCCTACCGTCGCCAACGACCTTGAGCGTACGGGCGGAGCTTATACTTCACCCCCGCACTACCCGCTGATAAACATCGCGCGCGGAAAAAGGTATCAATGTTTAACTATAGGTTTGCTATTACTACTAGAGATGGAAAAAAGTGCTTATTTTTTTAACCTTTATGCGTTGTACGATTTTCAAAAAGCATGCTTATAAAAATTATTTTTTGCTTATTACTTACAAAAAGCTGGCTATGTTGTGTTGAAACGAAAAAAGTAAAGCTGTGAGTGTTAGCATACCTACCTGCTTAATACGTTGTTAACATAATTTGTTGTCAACGTGTTTCGTTGTCGTTTAAACAAAAATTAAATATTAAGTTGTACGACGTAAATATTAAATATGTAAACAAAACCGTTAACCGATCAAATTAAGTGCAATTCTGTGCAATGCATTTTGTCGCAGCCAGCCTTTGTCGTGTTTTGCTCATTATTGTTTTAACAACAATAATGTTTCATAAATAAAACCTCACATATTCATTGTATAGCCTGACCAGAAAAATAGAAAACCTGCTACCCACCACTAAAATGTCAAATGAAGCCCATGATGTCCATATTCACATTTTTTTGCCGATAGACCCGCAGGTCATGATGCGGAAAACTAATGACACTAATTTGTAATTTCCTTTACTGGCAACAGTAACTATAAAACGTCATTATCATGACATCATTGTCATCTGTTCATTGCTGTCAAAGTGTCAGCACGGACTATTTATTGGTGCAATCTGATAATGATGAACATGAAATGTCGTATGATATAGTTGAATACCTATTTAGATAGGTACTGATTTTGATTAATGATAGGTACGAGTATTAAAAATCTGGCTTTGATAATTTTATTTCTTTGACCCTTGACTTTGTTATGTAGGCATATCTACAGGAGCACGTTAGATTACATCAATCCAGAATCAGAAATGTTCTCTTTTGGATTTCCAATGACTCCATAATAAATAAATTAATGATAGGTACTATGTCAAATAGTATGAAAAAATTTTAACGCTTGCCAATTCACATGGGTATTACTTTACTTAGTGTTGCAATAAAAAAAGGATTTGAGGCGCCCCTAGACCAGGTTTTTTATTTTTCTGGTCAGGCTTTAAATAATAATATTATATCACGGTATCTGGTGAGTAAAATGTTTTTTTTTTGCTTTTACAGTTTTAGCTCATGACCTCTGGGATATTTTGTAAAGGCGTCATAATTTAAAATGGTCATTTTAGGTTGGTGTTTTGAGTCACACTTATTTAGTGGCTTTCGGATCTGGGGGAGTATTTTGCCCAACATCCTTTGGGTTTGCTTTTGTTTCTGCATGAGATTAGGTAGGTAGTAACTTTTTTTAACGGCCCTTTGTAAAAACTTTGTATAAGACATTAGGTAGGTACTAATAAGGGCTGCGTAATGTAATGTGTTACTATAAGGCTGTAAGATTCAATTTGATTTACAGTGAATACGACACTAATTATCACGCTAAACAATTAACTGAATTTCTGTGGGAATTGAACTCGTAGGTATGAATGAAGAGCGTATAACCCATCTGTTTTACAATCATTTTATAGACAGACACTCGTCAATAAAACAATAGACAGACACTCGTCAATAAAACAATAGGTACTCTTAACAAAGAAAAATACTGGATCAAATATATGCATAAATATGTATTCCTAGGTAGGTACCTAGATTGAAAACATACCTATGAATATTATCGATACGTACCTAGTACTATTATTTATTCTGTGTCGATACCTGTAATTTAAATTGACGTAAAGCACATTTTGGCCAAAACAAGCTATGAATGCAGTCTTACTTTATTTTTTATTCTCTTTTTTTCTGTCTAATCCATGTAGCAATACGGCCAATAATACCTACCTAACTATTTTAGACACATTGAAAATGTGACTTAGAGAACGTTTTCAACGAGGTTTTCAATGTCAAATTATACATTTTTAGGGGGCATGTCATGTGATGTTCTTAAATTAATGCTTAAAACGTCAAAATCTTATTTCGTTATACTCGTAAAAGCCCAACCATTTAATCCATATAAAATGGTCATAGGGAACATTTTAATGACTTTTCTTAGATGTAAGGCACATCCATTTTCTAAAATAACAAACTAGACTAAAAGAGTAGTAGCAAGTATCGATATTATGTCCTTCCTTTTTTTGTAATGTTTCTTGATATTTTGTCGCCTCTGCTTTTTTCCCATCTTGCACAAACTATGACTTTGGTCACGGAAAACTATAAGTACGAGTTTGCAAAATACTATTTGCAAAAAAAAATTACATAAAAATAATTTTTAAATACGCTCTCCAGTCAAATGACCACTCTAGTATTACGTCTCATCTCATAATGCCAACTTCGCAAAATGCCAACCGCTCGCAAAATGACAACTTCTCAGAATGCCAACTTCTCGAAATGCCAACTTCTCAGAATGCCAACTTCTCGAAATGCCAACTTCTCAGAATGCCAACTTCTCGAGATGCCAACTTCTCAGAATGCCAACTTCTCGAAATGCCAACTTCTCAAAATGACAACTTTTCAAGGGGCAGATTTTAGTGTTTTTTGTGCCTACCAAAGGCATAAAATAAATATATTTTCACGTACACGTACGTAATGAAACTTGTGTTAGTGATACTGGAATAACGGATAAACATACATATACGAACTTTTCTTTTGTAAATAAATACTTAATATACATAGGAAACACCCAGACCAAGACAAATAAACAACGCAATATTTGTCTTGTCCGGGAATCGAACCCGGGACCTCTGGAGCATAAGCTAGTATCTTAACCAACAGGTCGTCAAGTACAATAATCTAAAAAATCACACAAAAATTTAAAGAAACTGCTAGACAGTGAACTCGATATACCAAGATTCATAATCTAAAAAATCACACATATGTAACCTATAGACCATCATATTACTAGATAACGGGCAACAAATAATAAAAGTATCAAATCAAAGCCTATTTTGTTGTTATTATTATAAGGTAGGTAACCTATGTTATGTATGACTGCTTTTGAACTTGAAACTGTTAAAATTATGTTTAATATGGGTTTATTAAAAATGTCTTTTTATAACTGCTTTCTCTTTATTTTCCCCGTACTGAATTTAGAGCAATTTGTGGTAGGTAGGTAGTTAGGCTGCCTAGATGGAGAATGCTCAATGCTATCTTTCTGGTCACTATGTCCAAATCTTCAGATCAGCATCACAAACCACCTAAAACATACATATTTTTTTACAAGATAATACCTAAGTATGTTACATAATGCCGTCTGTATTTGGTCTGGCATGTAATTGTAATAAAACCATGACATAAAATTCATATATAATAACAATTAGTTACCTGTACTTACATTTATTGAAGAAAATCCATTTTTCTGTTGATGTACGAGTATAACTGACCTCCATCTGCACACATTTTTTTCACTTATGTGCAATCAATTGCACCTGTAGGGAAATTGGCAGAATTGCGGAAGTTCTTCTAAGGTTGATGGCATTATAATAAACCTATTAGCAGCTATTTTCTAACACCTTTGGCTGATAACGGATTGCGACACCATGTAAGTTCGCTGCATCATCTTGTATCTACAATAAAACAATAAAAATAATTAGGTAGGTACTTACATAAGTTACTGTGATTTTTGGGAGTGTCATTAGCATCAATCAAGGTTATATTTACTTACTTCATGCCAAGCCCAGTTGCGTAATGCGCGAACTACCTGTAGTTCAGCAATCAGTGGGCATCCTCGAGGATCGTGAGTCAAATGTTAGCGTAACATTTCCACGACTAAAGCACCAAATCGTTTGGTAAATCTGTACATAATTTAAAGTCGTTATCACTTAATTCGAAGGATTAATTCGTTGCTGACGCCGAACAGGTCGTCGGGATGTTTCCAGCATTATCTAAGTCTTCAAATCGATCAAGTCTTTAATTATATTTTCCATTAATCTAAATACAACGATATCATAAAATCAAAGTGACGTTTGTGTCAAAGTTTTTGAGGTTAGTACTGAAGTTAGTCTGCAGATAAACTAGGGGTCATGTCAGTTTATCTTAGAACCATAGATGGTCCGCGACTAAGAGAAAAACTTGATCTTGTAATAACGTTTACGTTGGTACCTGAATTAAGTCTAGAACTAAGTCCAGTACTTTATTTAGATCTCGTTTTGTAATAAGACGGAAAGGGACGTACTTTGCTGATGGTACGTTCAAGGTGGCTCCTAAACCATTTTACCAGCTTTATGTCTTGCATTTAGATATCAATTCAGACAAAAAAAGAACTAATATTGTACCGGTCATATACGCCCTGTTACCAAATAAGACAGAAGAGACATATAACAGATTATTTGCAATCATAAAAAATATGGAGGTAAACATTGACACATTTAAGTGCGATTACGAATTGGCGCAAATAAATGCTGTTGCGAACATCTTTCCTGAAGCCGTAATCAGTGGATGCTACCACCATTTCAATGACGCGGTTTGGAAATATGCGAAAAAAATAAATTTAAACGCTACCTCAGAAGGGCGAAATGTTATCAGGATGGCAGCAATATTTCCATTATTACCTGCGAATTATATTCCTGCTGCTTAGCGTCATATTTTAGATCATTCTCCAAACAGTGCCGAAATGACCCGTTTTCGTGACTACTTTGAGAGGCAGTGGTTTCCTAAGTTTCCAGCATCAATTATAAGCTGTGCCAATCAGCGCCACCGCACCACAAATGCATTAGAAGGTTGGCACTATCGCTTAAATGGACGAATCAAGAAAAATCCCAATTTGTATAATTTTTTGTTCAAACTTCGCAAAGAAGCGAAACATTGGAATCAACGTATTACTGCTTCGTTATTTAAAACATTGGGTAACAAAAGAAGACTCCGAGATATTGTTTTTGATAAAAAATACAAAAAAAATTTAAAGAAACTGCTAGACAGTGAACTCGATATACCAAGATTCATAAAAAGAATTATCTATTTGAGACTTTCTTTGTTTAATAAATAAATATTGATCAATGTTAATTATAATAAAAAAGTAACAAAATAATGTATACCAATTATAATACTTATATTTCATATTACAATTATTTGAGTTAATGTGATTTCTTTGTGTAATTAGTTATAAGTAACAAATAATGTTAATTATTTACTTTTTGAGTTTCTGCATACCAAACTACAAGTCGTATGACATATTACAATTTGATTGAGTTTGATTTGGGACTTTTTAATTTTTTTGCCCATTACCTAGTAATAATACGTATTATTATTTGTTTATACGGTCTAAAGATACAAAAATGTATGATTTTACCTTTGGTAGACTTTCTTAACTATTTTTCTTAACCAGCTCGGAAAGCAGAAGTTTTATTCATTTTTTCTTAACTGGTTAATAAACAGGAATATTTTTTCCATTTTCTTAACTAGTTTTTTTAAATAGTTATGAAAATGGAAAATATATTCTTGTTCGTTAACCAGTTAAGAAAAAGTGAATAGAAAATGTATATTTTTAACAAATGTAGGGTCAAAAGTCAAAACACATAACCCCGCGGTCTGCCCCTTGAATAGTTGGCATTCTGAGAAGTTGGCATTTCGAGAAGTTGGCATTCTGAGAAGTTGGCATTCTGAGAAGTTGGCATTCTGAGAAGTTGGCATTTCGAGAAGTTGGCATTCTGAGAAGTTGGCATTTCGAGAAGTTGGCATTCTGAGAAGTTGTCATTTTGCGAGCGGTTGGCATTTTGCGAAGTTGGCATTATGAGATGAGACGTAGTATTACTCATGAAACACGCCGTCCGATCACTGTCCAAACTAAATATCAAATACTATTTCGAAATAGAAATTTTGCCAACTCTCACACGCAACGCAGCACAGGTTCGTCTAGCAACACGTCTCGCCCCGCACTGACTGCTTGGACGAGAGCGGGGTGACAGTAGGAACTTAGTCGGAATTTTTGAGAAATAACATAATATTCATTGGATTTTAAAAAATTAAGAAAACCATGTTATTTCTTGTTGGTTTATATAATAGAATATAAATTTTCATACGTTTGTGATTGAAATTGAAGCAGTAAAATGGTTACAACTGGAAAAATAGGGGTAACTTCAGATATTTATTTTATTTATTTTTTCTGGTTAAAATTGAAAAAGAGATAAACCAAATCACTAATCATATCTTGGTAATTACTGTGTATTTTTTTTGTTTCCGAAAGTACCATATTTTAGGAAGAAAATGGTTACAAAGTTACTTATTTTCGGGGTATTTTACGACGGATGAGCCTTAATGGCGCAATTAGGCATTTTTCAATTTTTAAATTGTGTTCCAACGGTCTATGACTGTGTTAGCGGTCGGACGCGGACTGTCTGCGTGAGAGCCGTACATAGCGTTTTTGGCTTATGCTGTACACGCGAAGTAGATGCACTTGCATCGTCTATTTAGATCTATGTCTGTGACAGCAACAGTAAGAGACAAGAAAAGTGTTTAATTTCATTTGTAAGTATTGTAAATATGAATTTAAAATAGAAAATTTTCATTTAGTTATGACAATTGCGCTGTTGCCTTGTTTTCTGTAAGAGTGAAAGAGAGAAAACAATGGCGGCCGAGATAGCCGTGCAAAGAGGAATGCGTTGTTGCCAATTTGTCGATTAACTTTTTATCTCTTTTTAACAATAGGCTTGACATGATTGTATTTATTTTCTTTCCCTTTCGACGTGTGTTACGTCAAAGAAATAATTTTGCCATTTTTTAATGCAATTCGTTCACGTATGACTAGTCTATTTATAAAAGGTCATTGACTCAGCATGTGCAAACTAATTGAAGTGCAATATATTTAGTTCGTTAATCATTGAAAAAATAATATACGTCTAGCTATAATGCGGTTAATTATGTTGGTCGTGTAGTAAATATGAAAAGTTTTGAACAGCGAAAAATTTGCAAATCATCTGCATAAAGGTGGTAGGAAGAAGTTATTTGAGAGGAAATGGAATTGATAAATATAGCGAAAAGTAAAGGAGACAAAACGCCACCCTGCGGCACCCCAGCGGAAATGTCACAAAAGGTGGACAAGGAGTCCTCATGCGAATCCTATATGAATCTCTCCAGGTTCATGGCAAGTTCATGGGGGTGTTTAGTCAGTAGGAGTCTGACATAACTTTGCCAGCCGCCTGGTGTCGTACTCATGTAGAGTTCACCTCCTCCCTCCTCTCGGTGTCCGGGAGGGTGTCTGCTTCACAGGCCAAAAAAAATAATTAAAAAAAGTTACAAGTTTTTTCGTCGACCCATTTTGTCCGTCGCGAACCCATGCCTGTGGGGCTCCGCCGCTCGCTACGTATCTACGTGCTACGTGCTCAGTCTACGGAGTGTACCCTTTCTAAAGTAGTTAGTTAGTTAGTGTGTTTTAAAAGTGTTGTGCTGTGGAAGTTACAACGCTCGGTGCGGCGTTCGTTGGCGCTTGGTTTTCATTAGTTTGAAAGCTAATCGCTAGCGTCGTCGCCCGCGCTTGAGCGCGGAGCCGACCCGGTGCGCTTACCGGTAGTCCGGAGCCCTTATTTTTGAATTCGAGTTACTTAGTTTTAGGTATTTCTCTCTTAGGGCGAAGGAGTAAGTCGTACCGCTTAGCGGTTTTCTTATCCCCCTGCCTCAGGCAGGGGAGTTTTTCGTGTTTTTTCTTTTCAGGGGGCCGTTTGGCCCCCATTTCTTTGTTGTTAGGGGTTTAGGCTTATCCTAAACTTATAAACAAAAAACTTTTTTTTAATTTGAAATTACGTAACTCGAATTTTCTAATTCGAGTTACGTAATTTTTCTTTAAGATTTGTGTCTAGTGTGTAAGTTTGAGTGACCCAGTGCAGTGAAAGTAAGTAGGGCACTCGATTTCGCTCTTTTTTAAGTGTTTTACCTTTTTTTATTTTTCAATCTAAAAATAACTTCAGCGCCTTATTTTATGGAAGCCGAATCCTCGGCCTCCGCTGCCAAGAGGACTGCCTTATAACTGGCCGAATCTCCCTCCGATGCGGGTTCCTTCCGCACCCTGCGGGGTTCCGTCTGGGATCTTACCGATGCCGACTCCGCATACTTTTCGGTGGTGGGAAAGAAGCGTGGCAAGCGGGCTAAGCGGGTTCGCTCCCCCGCTCGCTTGCGCTCTGGCTCACCCGCCTCGTCACCTCCCACACAATCCCCCACACTCCCCTGTCAGAATAAGACCCTTCTTGTCTAATCGTCCCGCGCCTCGCCAGATCATGTCCCCTCCGGCCAATCTACCATCCCGGCATTAATGTCGATTAGTATACTCTTCCAACATTACACCTTCCTCTCCCCCTCGCGCTCCGCCTTCCAAAAAACCGCCGCGTTGTGACCCCATCTTAAATGGGGCCAAAAATCCTCTGCCAATACATTTGCGGGACAAAGGGCAATGGCCCAATGTCTCAACGCTCTGCCGTGAAAACGGCATTGCGTACACAAAGGCCTCCAATACTGGAGTGTCTATTAAAATCACAACCCCCACCTCTTCGGACTTCAGGAGCCTCACGCGGCTCTTGTCGTCACGCAGTATCCCATACCACACGTACTCGCTCCCCGAGGAGCGGAAGGTACGTGCGGTGATTAGGGGAGTTCCGTACGAGCTCGACAACGAGCTCGTCCTCAACGAGCTCAAATCCAAGGGCTTTCCGGTTGAGGCTGTACATAAAATGTACAGCAGCACCGGGAAGAGGTGGCCGCTAGTACTGGTCATCTTACCCGCTTCGCCCTCTTCAAGGGACATTTTCAAGGGCATCACCCTATTTGATCTCGACCTAAAAGTCGAAGCGCCACACAAACGCGGTACGCTTTATGGTCATGCGGCGAGCAACTGCACGCGGGCCCTCGTTGCGTGAAGTGCTTAGATCCGCACTTCACCAAAGAATTCCCCCGTGATAGGGAATCCTCTTCTCCCCCAGCGTGTTGTCTGTGTGGTCAAGTTGGCCATACTGCAATCTATTTGGGTTATCCACGCGCCCCGAGGCGCACCCCTCCTAAATCTCGGCCATCACCTCCGGCACCTAACGCCAAAAACTTTCCAGCTCTGCCTAATGCAGGTCTAAATCAGCCTTCTCCGCCTCCAACCCCAAAGGTATGGGGCCCCCGCCCTGTACCTTTACTGCCTAAAATCGTCCAACCTAACACCCCAAAATCACCCCCTAAGCGTTCCGCACCTATCAGATCCCCTCCGCACTGCGACTCTGCCAGTGATGCCGAGGTCGTCTGTTGTGGTAGGGACCGGGTTATGGCCTTATGCCAACACCAAGCGTTGATTCGCTCTTTGGATTAGACACTAGGCTGGATCCCTTTGTCTTTCTGTGTTTGCTGTGTGTTCGCGGTAGTTCGGAAGGTTATACTTTATTGACCCTCTAAATGACTGCGAACAACCTTAACTTCACCAATATGCCCGTTGTAAATTCACCGCGAGTAGGAACCGGTCGCACGAAACCCGTAGGGTTGTCGCTTGTTTCTTTCAATATTCGTAGTTTAAGTAGTAACATTACAGAACTAAAATAATTTGTCAGTAGCAGGGATATCGACGTTTTACTCCTTCAGGGGACGTGGCTAAAACCCACTAAACTGAAGGGGCTGTCGATCCCTTATTATTAATTAATTCGCAACGACAGGCCTTCCGCCAACTCGCACCCGGGTGGGTGCACCGCGATTTATTACACTGGCTACTTAGAAAATTGCAAAACTTTTATTACAAGTTACTTAAGTTTTGTTAAATTAACTTAACTGGTTTTGCTGCACATCTCAAACTAGTTATGCTATTCGGATTTTAGTTGCTAACAATTAAAATATGAACTGGTTTTTATTAAAATGAGTTAGATAAACTCATTTAGCTGCACGGACAAACTGTTTGATTACCGGTAGACAAACTTGTGAGCCATTATTAAGCCTTACATTTCATAATATTTTACAAAACAGCGATCTAAAAATTACTCAATGTGTTTATTAAACCTTTACTAACTTTTACGTTTTTCTGTAGGAAATTTATTCTTGCAATTATTAACGTTTCTCACAGTTATCAGTAGCTACTTCAAATGCAAGACGAGTTTCACAAAAATTTTATATTTCATTACAAAACTGTTTATAAACTGCTTTATAAAATATTGTTTACCTTAACTAAACGAACTTCGGTACTGCTATGTGGCGGACGGCGGGCGTATCTTACGGCGGCGGCAGCTCTATGACGCGTTCTGTCGATAAAGACGTGCAGGAGCCAGACTAAACGACTACCGTCCGTCAGGTAGTGGACTGTATTTGTTGACTATTTTCTTACGAGCTGGCTGGGACAATGATGCCGAGAGAAGTCTTGTAGATCTTTGGTCCGCTTGTACCTGTTCTTCTGTCAATAAAAGCCTCGAAATACTTATTCTTCCTTTATTTTCCCTCAGATTTACAGAGTAGTATCACAGTATAGTAGCGCACTGGATTCTTGCGACTTGACTCGACAACGTTTGATGTGAGACTGAATTGTATAGTAGCGCACTGGATTCTTGCGACTTACACCAGGGACTTTAATCGATATTTTAAAAATATCGATATTGTAATAAAATTTCGATAGTTGGATATCGATACGAAATAGCGTTAAAATTATCGATAATTTTAACGATATTTTAATATCGATATTGTAAACTGGCGAGTGCGACGTTGCCAGCTTTAGCAGGCGTAGATGTTTGGGATTCCCGGCGAAGCGACGCGACTTTTTACAAGCTTTTTAGCTTGTAGGTATTTATCTTGCAATGTATGTTTGGTGGAACGAAATCTTGCAACTTAATTTTGAACCACTTCCCGGTTACCGATTGAGCTGAAATTTTGCATACATGTGTAAATCGCGTGACAATGCAATATTATGATGACATGGTGCTGATCTAATGATGGAGCTGGAAGGTGGCCATAGAAACTTCGCAATGAAACAACACAACCTCATCGAGTTTGGGCTCGTTTGAATCGTCTTGATGAGTAGTTTGTCTTTCAATGGTAATGAGGGTCTGATGCCATCATCAGACCCTCGAAGCTGGAAGGTGGTCATAGGTGGTAATGAAACGACGCAATCCCATCGAGTTTCGGCTTGTTTTATTCGTCTTGACGAGTACTTTGTTTTTAGGTGATTCCAGGGTCTGGTCTGATGATAGAGCTGGAAGGTGGTTCTATAGGAACTCAGTAAAGAAACGACACAACCCCATCGAGTCTCGGCTCGTTTGATTCGTTTTGAGGGTACTTTGGTGCTAGATGGTAACCAGGGTCTGATGATGGAGCTGAAAGATGGCCATAAGAACTCAGTAATTAAGCGACACAATCGCGTCGAGTTTGATTCGTCTTGATGGGTGGTAAGTGGTGGTGGTTTGGTAAACGTTTTTCATCTGTTGTGTCACAGATGAAAAACGTGGCTAAAAAGTAAAAAATAAATTAAAAGTAAAAAACCCTTTCAAAAAACAAGCTTTTATTTACATGCTCTAAATAGTAAGAAAAAAAAAACTTTTACATTATAACTTTTACTATCAACTTATAACGTCACAATATAAATGATACAAAAGGTTGTCGCAAGATTTACTATAAACTATATAAGGTGACTGCTAGAAACCACAAGAAACTTCAAGGGCTGGTCCGGTCAATTGATTTAAACATGACAAAAATGACAAAAAACAAATTCGTGTTTTTTCATTTTTAATGAAATACTTAATTCATTTAGTGAATTTTAATTGGATAGTTTTTGAGTATATGTGTAAACAAACAAGTAAATTAAATAACCTGATGTGATTGATTTTAACTATTAAAAACTAGAAAATACGAGTACTAACTTACTTACTTAAATCACATGAGTAAAGAAACGGTACAGAGAGAAAGCTTCTAGGAGCATACGAAAATCCTTACCTAAAGTAGTAGGGTTGCCAAAGAAAATAAAATAAACTAACTTTTATGAGTTTTTTATTAGGTATGTAGACAAGATAAGATATTAAGTAAGTATAAGTATTTACAAATTGATACTCTAAATATAGCACGTGGGGATGTTGAGCCATAACCCATCACGCTGGCCCAATGCGGGTTAATGAGTTTAAACGACTATCATCTTACGACAACAACCCGGCCCAACGGCTTAACGTGCCAACCGAAGCACGGAGGAGCTCGAGATGTTTTTAATTGGTCACCCATCCAGCGACTGGGCATTGCGAAAATCGCTTAGCGAGTAAGATCACAAACCGAACGAACCTAATACTAAGTAAGTTTATTATTTTATTACTGCATAAGAAATAGTATTACCTACCGGAACCATTGGCTTAAAGGTGATATTGTAACAAAGGTGTAAAGGTTGTGTTTACTTGAGTAAGTATACAAATATTTGACGACAAAGGCGGCCCATGTAAAAAAATACTTACACTCTGAAATTAATTTATATTGACGCGAGCATTTTGAAATGAGATACAAATTTCTTATTGAAATACAAATATATTTACAATTATTACTGCATAATTAAATCAATAAAAGTGTGAAAATGGGTGAATTTACAAAAAAAATGCGGTTGCTTTTTCGATGCTGTCCGCTTCCTCACACGAATTTCATAATTTAAAATATGTTTACGCTCACATCAATTATCTAGACCAAGATTCTATTGAAACTCGTTAATATGGTAAGATAACTGATAAATATACATAAACATAGAAACACATCCAGACCTGAAATCAATTTAGAAAAACAGTTTTTCTCTAAATCGACCCGACCGGGAATTGAACCCGAGACCTCAGAGATGGCGTGACGCCAGACCTTACGCTAACCACTTGATCACGGAGTTCTTCATTACCAGCCGTACGTATGCAATCGAATATTTACCTACATTGAGGAACACTTGACATACCTACTTCATTATTTCGTTCGCATAATAATTTCAAGCTTGCAAATGCAAACTATTATAACGTCAGTCGGTGATAGATAAGGCTAAGGTAATGACGATTCGTAAACAAAAGAGAAAAATATTTGTAGATTCACCCAATTAGTTATATGTAATAAAAATAACAATTAAGTACTCATGTTAAGCAGAGTATCCTGCGACACTGTTTTCTGATAACCTAACCTAACAACAAACATCTAACAAATTAAACGATCATATTTTGTTAGATGTTAGGTGTTAGAAAACACAAAACAGTGTCGCAGGTCGCAGGAGAACTGTGTGTGACCCGGCTTAACATACATACCTACATAACATAAACATAAAGCGTGACCTACATAAACGTATCTTATTTTAAATAGGTATAATCTGGTTTCGATTTACTTACCTAGTAGACTCCTTGGGATAATTGGAATATGAAATATCTTTTTCTTCTATTATTATTCATACAAATGGTACAGTAAACAACCATTTTACAAGTCCAGAACTAATTATTTACACTTTCATAACTATTTACAGTTTATTCTACTTAAAACAATTTCGTAAGTAATATACAGAAGCACAAAACAAATAAGACGCGTGCTTTGTGCAGGCCCTCCGTTTGTCCACTGGCCGAGTGAGCGTAAACCGGTTTTATCCAGTGGCGGCGCGTACGCGACACAGCGGCTAGTGGACACGCACACATGCGCCGTATGCTTGTAGTAGTTGACTCGCGACGGCACGGTTGTATGTAGCTTTCACTATGTACCGTTTCTTTACTCATGTGCTTAAATCTCGCGACAACCTTTTATATCATATAAATTGTGTAATGACGTTATAAGTTGATAGTAAAAGTTTTAGTGCCTTACAAATAAACAGAGAATAAGGTCGGAATAGTAATTCCGTGTTTTGTCTTTTTTACTCTAATTTAAAATTACGTTTGCATGACAGGAACAAAACACGAAATAACTATTCGTAGCTTATTCTTTGTTTATTTGTAAGGCACCTAAGTGAAAGTTTATTTTTTCTTTTTAGCGCATTTAAATAAAAGCTTGTTTGTTAAAAAGGTTTTTTACTTATAATTTTGTTTTGCATTTTGGCAAGCGGCAGTTGTACGTTCCTTGCATATTTTAGTATTTTTTCCTATTTATTTGTGGTGCAAAATGGGAAGAAGAAAAACTAACAGTGTATACGCAGAAGATATAACCTGCACGATGAATCAAGATGTACGATGTGCAATAAGATTTTAAAACAAGCACTACACATTGAAATGAATCACTTTTTTACGGATTAACACGCGTTTAATTTACTATTTACATAGTTTTTTTTATATTATCCTGACGTTTCTCTTCTTTCTTTGACGGTCTCCCTGTGACCACGGACCCTTAAAGGGTTCGAAACGTCAGGATAGTATAAAAAATATGTAAATAATAAATTAAACGCGAGTTAACCTGTAAAAAAGTGATTCATTTCAAGATTTTAAAAGTGAATACCTACTTCTACCTACATACTTACTTACCTATTCACATTCATATTATGTTGTTGTTTGTTATTGTTAGTTAAATTATGAATTGGGGAGAATTACCTAGTTAGGTATGTAGTATGTGGAGTGTATAGATAAAATGTAAAACAACGGATTTACAATGTTTAAGATAAAATGTTGCCGTTTAAAACCCAAATAAAACATTTTAAGCTGTTGAAAACTCGCCTACAAAAATAAAAGAACTGTGTTTTACACTTGATTATGGGCAAGTTTCCATCAATGGATGTCATGTTTCGTTTAATTAGTTTATAGAAAATCAATAGAAAGTACCTACCTACATTACCTACTACACGAAAACTTAAGTACTTAGGTATGTAGGTACTAGTGATGTAACGAATATCGATTTTTAAGGGGGTGCCGCGCGATCGCAAAACTGACATAAGTCTTTTAATGAACTTCAAAGCAAAATCAATCTTATTGGAATTTATAATAAGAACAATTCTGCTTTGAAGATTTAGACCTAGTGAATTAGGTAGAGCAATGTTTTTATTCAGCGAAATGTGCAAAACCATCACGCACTTGGGTTAAAAATTAAAATCTACTTTTTAAAGTAGGGCCGGAATATCAATACAAATACAATCAATATAAAATCAATTATTATTATTGTTTCATGCGTAAAATTAAGAAAGTTGTCAAAAAAAAATGTTTTTAGTAGTCATCAGATTTATGTATATGTTTGACAATGTTTAAAGAATTTGTTTCAAATTTCAACAAGGCCACGACCTTGTGCAATAGTTCCAGAGACGAACAGCTTGGACGATAAATGAGCTATCGTAAGAGGTGGTGTGGTGCGGAGGGGTTTTAGGCGTTCGCGTAGACCCCGTACCCCATGACAAATTTTCAAAATGTCTCCCCTCCCGTACCCCAGTAACGACGCCTACATTGCATTTGTTCTATCATAAATAGTTTTCGTAGCGCACGCAATGAAAGAAATTTATTAGAGTTTTAGTAAGGATCGTAGACAAATTAGAAAGGATTCCTAATTTTTTGAAAATATAATATAGCCTATGTCACCCGGAGATTACACATCTCCGGGTGACATAGGCTATATTATATTTTCCCAACGGTGAAAGAATTTTTTAAATCGGTTTGTAGTTTCGGAGCCTATTCAATAAAAACAAACAATCAAATCTTTCCTTTACGAAACGGTATTACGCAAAAAGAACGATACGATAAATAATAAATAAACGATAAATAACAGCAACGGCGCGGCGCGCGAGCCTAGCCACCAGACAATATCAAAACGTAAATTTGGCAACAATGCATGACGCGACAAAGCCTTATCGATAATTTTTTATCGATATTTTAGTCCCTGACTTACACACTTGAAAGTTAACTCGAGAACGTTTGAAGTAACACTGATTTGTATAGTAGCGCACTGGATTCTTGCGACTTACACACTTGAAAGTTAACTCGAGAACGTTTGAAGTAACACTGATTTGTATAGTAGCGCACTGGATTCTTACGACTTACACACTTGAAAGTTAACTCGAGAACGTTTGAAGTAACACTGATTAAACAATCGGCCTTTATTCTACCGAATTGTAATAGCGCACTGGATTCTTGCGACTTGACTTCTTGCTAACACAGATGTTAACTCGAGGAAGCTTGTAATGAAACTGACTGCCGATCATAGAATGCTCCGCGTATTTATAGGTGATCCCGTTTTCTAGATAGTTCCATAACATTCCAATTTTCTAGATATTTCTATACTTTCTAGAAAGTTCCATCAAAACGTGCCTATACTTTTCTAGAAAGTTCCACAGCTTTCCAGAAAGTTCTACAAACTTCTAGATGTTTCTATAGCATTCTAAACACATACCTGTACTTTTCTAGAAAGTTCCACAGCCTTTCAGAATGTTCTACAACTTTCTATGTGTTCCTAAACCTTCTCTGAGCTATTCTGGAGCTTTCTGACCGGTTTCTTTACACACATTAATAAAATCTATAACTTCATAGTAACTACTTATTTAAAAACCTATTATTATGACGCGTCGCCAACAGCTAGATAAACGCATACTCCCCCTTCGTTCGAGAATTGGAGAAACTTATTCAGTTCAGTCAGTCAGTCAGTCGTGTTTTGAATAGTCACGCTTGGATCTAATTTCTTTTTAAGTTAAATATTCATCCGCTATCCCTGCACCTTCATCGCCAGCGATACGCATGGTATACTTACGTAAAGATGTTGAAAAGTGTCACAAGACTAGAGCGAGGTGACAATGGAGTCAGTGGATCCGCTAGCAGATTGTTTAAGTTCGTGGGGACTGTAAGTGTACTTCGAGAAATTTGCAGGTATGTACTAAAATTTGCAATCTTTGTAACTGGTTTATATTCATCGTTATTTTTGATGGGCCTAGATTTAGATGGGGTTTTTACTGTTATATAGCCTTTATTTTTATAAATTAATATAATAATAATGGTGTGTATGTATGTTATATTATTTTATTGCAAATGCAGATGTTAATTTTTCATGCAAATATATAAAAATATATTATTATTTCGGCAGTACCGTAGTTGGGTAAAACGATGTAGGTAGTATGTAGCCTACTAGTACATCTCATGATAAGCATTATTGTCATAATATTTTTTTAAAACTTTTTAGGTAGTGAATCTACGAGATAGCAGACTTAAATGTACATAACTGTTATTTTTAGGTTTTGAAAGGACTTCAAAGTTTGGTATCCAGACAACGATGAGAATCTGCAAATAAATTGGCACTCAATAAAAATTATTGAATTCGCAAAGAACAACGAACGAGTTTCTAGACACGACACGAAAAACATACTGGAGTACATTAACGGTAAATATTTTTTTTCCTTGCTTATTAGATGATTGGTTTGAATGTCTGACGTTTTTATTCATTTTATTAAAGTCACATGTTTTAACAGTATTTTTTGTTTGTAGAAAATAACGAAGAAACAATAGACCTAGCTACATTTATGGCCACACCATTTATAATAGCACTAACACAATTAATAAACCAAAAAAGGAAAGAGACAACAGTGGCGACCTTCCAAACAGGAAGTGATCGACGCCTTTTATCACCCCACGTAAGAAGTTTAGCTGAAGTTGAAGAGACCATTACGAGAAGAAGACAAAAACTGCAAAAATTAGAAGGAACTGCATTTACAGCCATTTATCATGGTCGTTGGTTCATCGCTGAAAGAAGTTTCTGCTCGATATGTGGTACTTAATAATATGCGGTATGAGGTAGGTAAATTTGTTTTGCTGTATAGGAATTGTTTTAAGTCATTATGTTAATTACAGGTCTGATTTTTATATAACATACTTCGAAATTTGTTACTTTTAGGTTAAATTGATTAATAAAAATACTATACGAGTACAATTACGTTAAATTGTTAAGAGTAGGTACCTACTTATGTTATTTAATTTTTAAACTTTAATAAATTATTACTTTGTAAGTACATTAACTGAATTCTTTTATTTTTTGTTTACATACATCAAGTCAATACTTAATATCTTTTAAAATAATATTATATATTGGCGATATATTCGTTGTACTTGTACGGGCTAGCTAGCTCGTACATTGTCCCATCAGCACTTTCCGCCACATGCATTAATTTAGGTCATTACAAAGTTAGTTCGTCATCGGTAATCAATTACGCCGCGCGTACTCATATTCATATCATTTTAGATCAGTAGTCATTTATCAATATATTATTTATATCAGTTTATCAAGACTTTTACTTCTCTCGGTATTACCATAAAAGGTGTACTAACCCGTACATCTTTTTGGTCCTTCGAAAAGAC
This sequence comes from Scoparia ambigualis, assembly GCA_963921215.1. Lineage (NCBI taxonomy): Eukaryota > Metazoa > Arthropoda > Insecta > Lepidoptera > Crambidae > Scoparia > Scoparia ambigualis. Next base: position 24,061,591 of record OY992523.1, read on the forward strand.
CTCGCGAGTGTCCCAGTGCATACGTAGATTCGAAAACGTGACTCTGTGTTACAAGTGAGGTGAACTAGCACTGAAGTTATCGAAGCAAACTTCAAGAGGAAAGTACTCCAGTAGGCCAAGTGAACCTACTCTGGCATTGTGAGCATCCAGCAATCACGGTTAGAGCGGTATCCAGCACTCAAGTAAGGCGTATCATTTTATTTGCTTTTACATCATACATAACATAGTCACCGAATATGTCCAGCATGGAAGAACTTTTACAAACTCAGGAGCAGATTACAGCTGCTATTGAACAGGTGTATACAAACTTCAGAAAAGATGGTTCGGAAAGGAAAACTGTCACGTATGTCAAACAACGACTCGAGACTTTAGATGCTTATTGGCTCGAATATCAATCAAATCATGTTAAGCTTTGTGGGTTTGGAGATAAATCTCATCAATACTTTACTTCAAATAAGTATGATGTTACAAGAGATAGGTTCTCGAATATCAGGGCAACTATACAAAACTATCAACCGAAAGACGCAGGCAGCCGTCCTGCAACCCCACTTATCAAGCCGGCTACACCTATAGGTATGTAGAGTTCTCATCAAATAATGGAGACGGGAACCTCATCTCGCTCCTTAGGCATGACCAGCAAAACGGATGAAATGTTAAGGAAGCAAACTAGCCACTTTAAAGCTTTTGAACACACCATTTCTAACATCAATTTAGACAATATCATGGATAAGTGGGAGTTTGATCATTTGCTGCGCGTTGTCCAATCTCGGTGGTCGGCGATTGACTCCTTACATTGGGAGCTCGATAGCGAGTTGGGTGGCCGAGAAGCAGATTACGAAGCTACATATTTTAGATTCGAAAGGAAGTACAACGAAGTAATCAAGGCCATCAATAAAAAACTGTGGTCCGTAGCCCACCGCGAACAATCAACACCGCATTTAGAACTACCATCATTTAGCGGGAGCTACCATCAATGGACCTCCTTTAAGGACCTCTTCATTGAGACCATACATAATAACCCCTCTCTATCAAGCGCTCAGCGAATGCAGTTTTTAAAATCAAAGGTTAGAGGTGAGGCCGAGCGGCTCATCCAGCACTTATCAATATTATCGGACAACTATGCCATTTGCTGGGACATACTGACCCATAGATACGACAATAAGAAATTAATTCTTAACTCTCACTTTGACATCTTAATTGGGGTCCCAGTCATGCAACAAGCATCAGTAAGCCATTTGAAAAGAATGCATGATACTACACGCGAAACATTAAATGCCATCAAAAATTTGGGAATAACTGTCGACTCGTGGGATCCACTGCTAGTTTATTTATTATGTCAAAAATTAGACACTGAGACACACAGTGAATACATAGCAGCAGTAAAGCAGCCACGAGAAGTACCGAATATCTCTGAATTTTTATTATTCCTAGAGAATAAGTTTACAACAATGGAAAGCTCAAGACGTAAACAAGAACCTCAGAATAAATCTATCATTTGTAACCCTAATTATAATATAACTTCGTCTTCGAGTTCTAAGTTATCCAAATCATTCAACAATTATTCAAACATTAAGCAATCATTTTCGCAGCAGGGCCGGAATATGTCGCAACCACTTTACAGCAATAAAAACGTATACGCTACAAAATATTATAAGTGTGTCATTTGTAAAAACGATGACCACGGAATCTTTCACTGTAGGCAGTTTCTAGAAATGACTGCAGTATCGAAACAAACAGCTATCGCTAAATATAATTTATGCCAAAATTGCCTCTATTGTCATAAAGGGAAGGCTTGTATTTCAGACAAAAAGTGTCGCGAATGCAATCAGGCGCACAACACTTTACTGCATGAGGCGTTTACGCAATCAGATAGCGCGGTGCGATGACCTCTAGGCAGTACACTAACGCACCACCACCGCCGGAGCCTTCAAACACCATTCGCAGCAACTCACACGTGTCACTACAACATGATGTCCCGGAGATACTTTTAGCAACAGCTATAATAAAAGTACAATCATCTAAGGGCTCATACATCAATCTTCGAGTTCTGTTAGACCAGGGATCGCAGGCTTCTCTTATAACTGAAAATGCAGCGCAACGGCTAGGGTTGCCTCGTTTCAAATGCCAAGGCGTGATCTCGGGAATTGGTACAAATGAAAACAATTGTAAGGGGATGCTGCATCTTAAATGTTTATCAAACAGCAATGATTTTGAATTTGAAACAAATGTACTAATTATAAATAACCTTATAAAAAACTTACCAAGCCATTCATTCAGCAAGCCAACATCGCCTTATTTACGTAACATAACTTTAGCAGATCCCGATTTTAATACAAGCAGCCCTATCGACATGTTGCTCGGAGCTGATATTTACTCATTGATTCTGTTAGAAGGAATCTGTAGAGCAGATCAAGATTCGCCTATTGCTCAAAATACTCGTTTGGGCTTGATTTTAAGTGGAAACGTGAGAACCCTGCAATGTAACGTAGTATTAAATGATTTAATTGACATTCAAAAGTTCTGGCAAATAGAAGATATAACACAGGGAAATGATTTGTCAATGGAAGATGAGCAATGCATAGATTATTATAAAAGCACGACCACTAGGAGAGAAGATGGTAGATACGAAGTAAGAATACCTTTCAAATCAAACTTTGAGCAAAGCTTAGGTAATTCCAAATCTAAGGCTATTGCGTAATTTCGATCTTTAGGAAGAAAATTTGCCAAAAATAAAAACATGGAAAATCATTACAAATCATTCATACAAGAGTATTTATCATTAGGTCATATGACACCGGTCACCGGTAACTCTACGCCTGACTGTTATTTAACCCATCATAGTGTAGAGCGCTCCGAGTCAAACAGCACAAAATTTAGAGTTGTATTTAATGCGTCCGCCAAAACGTCATCAGGCTGCAGCTTAAATGACGTCATGGCAAGCGGTCCTAACTTACAAATGGACTTGCAAGCCTTAATTATCAAGTGGAGACAATTTAGGTTTGCGTTTACAGCGGACTGCGAAAAAATGTTCCGTCAAATTTGGGTAAATTCGGAAGATCAAAAGTATCAAAAAGTTATTTGGCGCGACTCTACAAATCAACCCCTTTAAGAATTCCAATTGGCTACGGTAACATACGGAACTAAAGCAGCCCCGTTTCTAGCCATGATGACACTGAGACAGCTAGCATCTGACGAGCGATCAAAATATACCAGTAACAACCCCTATCAAGATCATGCCCCGGAGGTCCTCGAAAAGTCATGCTACATGGATGACCTTGGAGGTCACTCATGGAGGTCACTCTGTGACATCAACAAAACAGTTATGCGACGACCTTACAAAATTATTAAAATCAGGTGGTTACAACCTCAGAAAATGGAGGTCGAATGTTCCCGAAATAACAAAATTAAACAGTGAATCTACTATTAAAGAAAGTTTACAAGTCGAATATACTAAGACCCTTGGGCTCAGCTGGAACCCACTACATGATATCTTTTCATTTGACACCAAGATAGAGCAAACATCTAAACCTGATACTAAGAGATCACTACTATCAGATATTTCTAAGTTGTTTGACCCATTGGGATGGTTAGCGCCCGTGTCAACCAAGCTTAAAATCCTATTCCAAAATGTGTGGTCAACTGATATTAAATGGGATGACAGATTACCGGAAGAAAGTCAAACAGAATGGCAAAAAATCAAGGAAGATTTAACAAACAATATTAACACTATTAATATAGACCGGTGGATAGGTACTAAACAAGGCGATAGTATCGAATTGCATAGGTTTTGTGACTCATCGTTAAAGGCATACGCTTGTGTCATATATTGCAAAATTAAAAGAGGCGACAATACAATTATATCATTGTTTGTTGGAAAAGCAAGGCTAGTGCCATCTAAGTCAAACATCTCGTTGCCTAAGCTTGAATTAAGCGGAGCACTTTTACTCTCCAAGCTAATGTTAAAAGTCAAGGAATGCTTAAGCCATTATGATATCCTGATTGACCTTTGTTTTTTATTTAAATTATGTTATTATCGTATTGTTTTGTGTCAATAAATGTTTCTCTCTCTCTCTCTCTCTCTCTCTCTCTCTCTCTCTCTCTCTCTCTCTCTCTCTCTCATATCAATATTGATTGTGTTGGGTTGGTTGAACGGGGATCCAGCCAGATGGAAATCATTTATATCAAATAGATTAAAAGAAATATGTAACGTCATGCCGCCTTCTTGTTGGCGTTATGTAAAATCTGAGGATAATCCCGCCGACTGTGCTAGTCGCGGCTTAAATGTATCTCAGCTAGCAGTTCATAACCTATAGCGGAAGGGACCATCATGGCTCCCAAACTTTAACGGACAAGAGAAACAGCCGCCATATTCCACGGATTTATAATTGAAAATCGTTAAACAGGTGAATGCTTTAACGGGGCAAAATTAAGAAAATAACATTATCCAAAAGTTCTTAAGAAAGTACAGTACATTTATTAAGATTGTCAGAATGACTGCATGGTTATTAAGATTTACGCCTAAACAACAAAACAAACAAAGCTATATAACATTATCAGAATTAAACCGATCAAAAACTATCATCATCATCATGTTCAACAAATTGAATTTTCGAAAGAAATTAATTGCATAAAAGAAGGCAAGTAAGCTGCATAACAAAAGTAGGATATGCGAATTAAACCCCTTCTTGGATAAAGATGGTATACTTAGAGTTGGAGGTCGACTCAGAAACGCCACCATTAGTCCAGAAAGAAAACATCCCATCATTATCCCTAACAACAGTCGTTTGGCGGAGCTTCTAATTGATCAGGCGCACAAACTTACCTTTCATGGTGGAGCTCGCCTAACATCAGCCTTCTTGCGCCACAAGTACTGGGTACGTGGAGGCAACAGAGCAGTGAAAAGACAAGTACGCCTTTGTGTCACGTGCCGCCACCACAAACCTACCAATCACACCCAATCAATGGGTGACTTACCTGCTGCTCGCACGACACCCTCGCGACCTTATTATCATACCGGGGTAGACCTGACAGGATTTTTGGATGTAAAATCTAGCAAAGGACGAGGTATCAAAACCACCAAGGGATACACTGAAAAAAAAGATTTTCTACAATACTACAAGAACGCATAGTTAAAAAAAAAACTGTTGTATGTACGAAAAACGGGTTAAGATAAATAAAAATATAGTATCATTAATTATGTGACTTGTAAACATTATCTTATGATTCTAGTTAAGCGTGATTTTGTAACAATTACTTTTAAATCGTTTTGATTAACCACTAAATATAATTATAACAATTAGTATTGTAAAATGTATGATTTACGTGTAACGGTAAAAATACATATTGTAATCAGTACCCGTCAATAGGTAACATGTACTATGTGTAGCGAGAGCGGCGAGGTGGGGGAGGGGGCGCCCAGCAAATATCGTAACCTGCTTTTCGATTGCGTCATATTTTTATGTCATGTCGGTGCGTGCGGTCAGTGAATTGATGATTGACAATGGAGGAAGATATAAAAATGTTGTTGCAGGTGTGGAATTTCGAGGATTACATCGAAACATTTGCAAGTAAGTAAAGTGTTACCCTTTAAAGTCTGACTAGTTGTTTAAAACCTATTTGCCAGAGATTCATGTTTGCCGGTGCACGTTGAGTTGTTAGGAATCTGTCTAAAGTAGGTATAAAATAACAATGAAATATTTAACGATTCATTTGGGTATTTCAATTCGGGATTTATTAATGTATCTACGGTTATTTTCGAGTAATGTGGGTATGAGGAGCTAGATGGCGCAGTAGTTAAAGGCGTTCGATTTGCGATCGTCGCCGTTAAGCAACTTTCGCTATGCCTGGTCACTGGATGGGTGACCAAATAAAAACATCTCGAGCTCCTCCGTGCTTCGGAAGGCACGTAAAGCCGTTGGTCCCGGTTGTTGTCGTAAGATGGCAGTCGTTAAAACCCACGAAACCGCATTAGGCCAGCGTGGTGGGTTATGGCTCAATCTCCCGACGTACTGTTGTGTATGTGGGAGGCCTGTGCCCAGCAGTGGGACGTTTATAGGCTGATGATGATGATGATGATGAATCCACATTCATATGCTTTTATAACATTGAAATTTCAGTACATACGATACTCACCGCCATATTTGAATGCTATGGGCATAAGTAATTTAAATAAGTTTATCTTAGAATCGTTTCAAAATAAACCGTTTGAAACCCAAATCTGTGACTTTAAACTCGTTCACGACCACGTCATAGTGTAGTAGTTAGTAATTATTACACTACGACGTGGTCATGATTTTAATCATTTTAAACAAATTTAAAACGAGTTTTAATCATGGATTTTGATTTAAAACGCTTTTTTTTGTAACTAGGTATAATTACGACATAGTAAGTAATACAAATCATGTAGACATCTACTATGACAGGTTTTTACTAGGAATACCTACTAAGTTTAATCATGCATGACAAAGATTTCAAAAAGCCAAGTGCGCCAATTTAAAAAACGTAAAAAAGCTATTACTGACATTCTTAACTTTGTTACACCTATGAAAACCTTGTCTTGTCTGAATACACTCAATATTTTTACAAAAAAAAATAAAAATGTTTAGGTGTAGGTACTCTGAATCCAAATATTGATTTTATTATGTACCTACCCTACCTAATATATAACATTTTTTTTACAGAAAACAAAATAAACATTGATTGTCTACATCTTTTAGATGTAGACATGATAAAAGAGTTGTTTCCAGTCATAGGTGACAGGGCAGTTTTTACAAAAAATTTGGAAAACTGGGTAAAATTGTCACAACAGACAGACAAAGAAAATGTGAATGTAAGTACTTAAATCTAATTGAATTCTAGTGCAGACGCCAGCACATCAACCTATCCAAAACTGTCAAATTTTTTCAATACATTTTTCAACCATATGTATTTTAAAGTCTATTGAGGAAATTTGGCACTTTGTGGTAGTCTTACTTGTGTGTACTTACTAGACTCTTGGACCCATTTTTAACTGGTCAACCACGCCATACACTGCTGTTTGCAGGAGTCATTGGCAGTAATCGTCGCTAACCTAAAAGTGACCCCCTTGCCATAAACAAAAGTTGAAGTTGAAATATCTAATAAACTGTTTCGTTTATAACCTGTAGCTTCATCATCCTCATCATCATCATCAGCTCATTTATGTCCCCACTGAATAGCATAGGGAAGCCTATGGATGGATAGGTAGAACGGGCCATGAACCACCACGCGGGCCCAGTGCGGTGCGGTGGTTGTTATCGACTGCTAATGCAGCCGGGACCAACGGCTTAACGTGCCTTCCGAAGCACGGAGGAGCTCGAGATGATACATTTTTGGCCGATGACCGGCCTTTGCGAAAGTTGCTTAACATCAGCATTCGCAGACCGGGCGCGTTAACCACTGCGCCATCAAGCTCCTCCTGTAGCTTAGTATGGTTTATTTATTAAATATTGAGTGTGTTTTTGTTTACCACTTTAAATGTACTTAGTTATTTATTTTCTTAATTAGTTAGGTAGGTTAAATAAAAACAGGTTATGGATTGTATTAGTTTTGAATGATAAAATTACTTAAAAAGATTGTTTCAAATTAAATTGCCTTTGAGCAAAGTTATTGTTATTTTTGTTTAATATTTTCTTCTGTGTGTACGTAATTTAATTAGGTGATCTACCTACATCATGTAATCAATAATTAAATTAATATGTGTTATTTTATGAAACAGGTTTTGAGTACTACAACAGAAGTTGACGAGTTGTCAGATAAACATCGTGATCCGTTTATTAACATTTCTAATATGGAATTATTTCAACTTCAAAATGATAATCAAACACCTGAGAGAGCAGTATTGACTTCATCACCCATTGCATCAACAAGCAAAGATGACAGCCTGTGGGTTCTGCAAACTAGTTCTATAACTGAGTCTACAGGAAATACTGTCTTCCAAAGCAAGGTGGGTAAAGTCACTTGAGGTAAAAATAGTAGTCATTGATTTTTTACTAAAAAACATTAACTTTGTTCCAGAAATTATTAAATATCCTTCAGTCTTGTATAGATGGTAGACTATTACTTAGTTTACATCAGGAAGATGGGTTGTTGAACAGTAGTTCACGAAGGAAGCTTTGCAATATTATAATTAAATATTTACTTGGTGACGACCCAAAAATGGCAACAATTCCCAGTGCAATTCTATGTGACATGGCTTTCCAAATCAAGGAAATTTTCAAAAAAGAAAACATAAGCACATACTTCATACCATACATTAATAACAAAAAATTGAATATTAAAAGATGTGCTAAAGGAAAGTTATACGATTGTCTTCACAATAGAAGGCGTGAATATCGTTTAGCTGAAAAGAAGTTTAATTGTGCAAGTAGTTCCACAGTGAAAGATACTGCATTAAATGAAAAGGGTAAAACTGTAGAAACAAGTAAGTACTTACCAACTTATTGCAAATGTATTTAATACTAGCAGCCCGTCCCTGCTTCGCACGGGTGGACATTTTTTTAAATATAGCCTATGTTACTCAGCGCTAATGTAGCATTCTAATGATGAAAGAATTTTTAAATCGGTCCAGTAGTTTTTGAGTTTATTCGTTGCAAACATATATACATACATACGTACGTACGTACGTAGTACGTATGTATGTACATGTATGTATATGTGATACAGTATAAATATTTTCCCGTATTTTCAGTGGACGTTGCTGATGATATAGCCTGGATAAAAAGTTCAACAGAGCCATGGAAACTACTTGAAATAAAATGGAAAAATACTATACATTTTAGACAACAGGAAGCCAAAGATTTAATTATATCCAAATACATGGCGCTGTATCCTGCTTTAAAAAAGCCTACAGGGTATCACCTACTATGTATCGATTTTGATGCGCTATATCCTAATGCGAAAGATAACTTATACAAATACTTTGTGCTATCCAAAAAGGCTATTTTTGAATTAGCAAAAAAGAAATGTATATCAAATAAAGGCATGCAAGAGACAATGATGCCCATTACTGATATTTTGGAAGAACAAAATCAAGGTAACAATATTTTTATTTATGTTTGTTAAGATTGAGCACTTTGCCACATAGTAATTCATTACTGGCATTTAGAAAGAATGGTTTTAAAGTGTACTGTAATATAAAAAATTACTTGTACGACTTGTTTATTTGCATTAAATTACATCTAATTTGACTTCTTACATTTTCGCGTTACATTAAAATAAAACAGTATGAAACAGAAAATTAAAATTGCGATTTTATTTATTTTATTTTATTGAAACGTCAGGGCAAACAATATAAATAAAATCGCGTTAATTTTCCGTTTTAAATTGCTTTTTATTTCTACATCTAATTTATCAACAACCTACTTAAAGTATTTTTATTGATTATAAATAGTTATTTATTTCTTTTAGGAGGCAGCTCGGAAGAAATAGAAAATATAGCGGCATTTATGATATTGCCACTGTTAGCTGGCCTACCTATATTTAAAAAATCGAAGAAAAATTGCTGGCGACCGTCGCGTCAGGAATGTCAAGATGGGTTCATTACACATGTATCGAGACAAATGGACTTACAAGAAACAATCAATAGAAGAAAGGAGAAGTACTTCAAACATGGCATTACTTTCCAACCTTCGATTTATATTGTAGGCGAAAATTTACGAAAGATAGATCAATATTTTCTATTAGTAGACAACATATTTTACACAGTCCATAGTATAGTGGAGGCGGTTGACATCTGTTTTAAAATATATCAAGCTCTGCACTGTGAATATTCGTTTGAATGTGAAACAGTATGGCATTACATTCAAAGGGGATTTTATAAAATAACGACACCGTACGACAAACATTTTGTTACGGTTAATTCTTTATTATCAGATTTGCTATTAATAGAGTAGTAGAATCATTTGAAATGCCCAAGTGTTTCATATGTCAGATGATTTTATCATCTATAAAAGATTTGTGCCACCACTTTAAATTTATTCATTCAAATTTTAAAATTGATCATTATCAATGTGTCGAAGTAGGTTGTAATAGAAAATATTATTTACTTAACTCATTTAAAAAACATTTGAAAACGCATATCTTCTCAGATAGAGATAGAAATACTACAATGTGTAACTTAATTGCCAATCATGTTCCTCTTAGTAGCTTAAATGCTTTAAATATCATTCAAAATGAAAGAAATGATATAAATTATGTTTTCCCAACAATTGAAGAAACATCCTCTGCACAATCTGGTACAGATTCAGCAGATTCTCTGGTAAATTTTACAGCTGCTTTATACGGTAATGCTTTGATCCCCAGAAACGTAGTTCAATTTATCATATCAAATATGAACAGTATGATTTCAAATTCTGTATTAAAACCCTTGCAAGATATTTTATCTGAATGTCAGTCCCAATCTCAAGGACAACTGTCTACTGAAATCTCTGAACGTTTATGTAGCCATTTAAATGCATTCGGTAATTCTATGAACGATGTCCGAACAGAACATACACGTTTTATGCTTTATAAAAATCAAGGTACATACATAGAGCCCACTGAATATATTATTGGTCAAAGAATTGAAGGCAGCCATGCTAATAATAGTCATACAATAAAACCAATTACAGCTACAGGACACGGCATTTCTATTCGAATAGTTTTAAAAAAAATTCTTGAGTTGAACCTTGTGTTTAAAGAGACTATGCAATGCTATAATGAATATTTAGCTTCTTCTAACAGTGATATCATAGAAAACATTGTACAAGGCTCTGTATGGCAAAATAAAGTTAACTCTCATAATGGAAGAATTGTTTTACCTCTTGCTCTGTACTTTGATGACTATGAAGTAGGTAATCCTTTAGGCAGTCATGCTGGTGTGCATAAATTAGGCGCCGTATATATATCGATTCTTTGTCTCCCACCCAAATATTTGTCAAAATTACGAAACATTTTTCTAGCATTACTTTTTCATTCGACTGATCGTCAGAAGTTTGGAAACAGATTGACTTTTGCACCAGTGATTTCGGAGTTAAATTTTTTGAGTCTGCACGGTATTGAGCTAAATTTTCCTAATGAACTTCCCATCAAGGTTTATTTTGAATTAGCTGTTATTTTAGGTGACAATTTAGGTATTCATGGCTTAATAGGGTTTAGTGAATCTTTTTCTGGAAACTTTCCTTGTCGAATTTGTAAAATACATAAAGAAAACCTTAAGTATGCTCACAAATGTGATCCCGAGTTATATCGTACAATGGAGCAATATTTAACGGATTTAAGCACTAGAGACGTTACAACCACGGGTATCAAAGAGGAATGCGTATGGCATGACGTCAACGGGTTTAGTATCGTCGATAATGTAGGAGTAGATATTATGCATGATTTATTAGAAGGTGTATGCAAATACGATTTGTCTTTTTTGTTGTATACATACATATTTGATTTGAAACTCTTTACAATAGAAACTTTGAACAACAGGTTGATTTCCTTTGATTATGGACCTGACCGGGATAAACAACCCCCATGTGTGCTACCAGATCATATCCGTAAACAGGCTATCAAAATGTCGGCTTCAGAAATGCTTTGTTTTGTAAGATATTTTGGATTACTGTTAGACGATTTGATTCCCAAGAACGATCCACTTTGGGAGCTCTATGTATGTCTAAGAAAAATATTTGATATTGTAATTTCAACACGTTTACAAAAAGGGACGTTTGATTTACTACAATGTTTAATATCTGAGCATCATACATTATATTTATTTTTTAGTAAAAAGTCATTAACACCAAAGTTTCACTTCTTAACACATTATCATTATATGTTAAAAAAGTTTGGTCCATTGATATCAATCTGGTCTATGAGGTTTGAAGCCAAACATCGTGTATCAAAACTATCGGCTAATGTATCTAGCAATAGACGTAACATTTGCAAATCTTTAGCTATAAGACACCAATTGAAGTTAAATAACTCATTTCTTAATGGTAATAATATGGACAAAGAGTATGGCCAAAAAGAACTGGTAACTCATAAAATTAGTCAAAAAATTATAAATTGTTTAAACTTAAACCCCGTGTCCATTGAAAAGTGTAATTGGGTAATTATTAATGGAACAAAGTATAGGTCTAACGTAATGTTAACTTTAGATCTAGTTGATGTAATGCCGATCTTTGGTTTAATAGAGAACATTTTTATACACAACACTGATATAATTTTTGAAGTCAGTATTTTCGAAACATTATACTTTGATGAGAGATTGTATTGTTTTGTTGTTAAAAGGAGAGAAACAGAGACAGAGTTTTATATGTATGATAAACTTTATAGCTATGTGCCAAATACTTTGACTATCAGCCGTGATGGTAAAATATTGTATGTCACTGTAAGATCTCCGTTATGATTTAAATTAGATTAAGTTAAATAGTAAAGTTCTGTTGTTCACTTATAGTTAGCTGCTTTGTTTACTATGAAGAGCTTATTGATGATATTTATAGATAAATAGTCTCGATATAATACGTGTTTCGGTGTGCTTGGAACAAAATCAAGAATAATAATAATAATATATATACTCTTTATATATAATTTAGTTTTAGTTATGTACACATTCGGTTGTTTTTAATTATTGTATTGTAATTTATTGTATTATTTACAAAAAAATAAATCATGTTAAATTATATCTTATTAAAAAGTTCAATATCTCACATAACATAAGTTGAAATATAAAAATAATTTTTGGCTTTCCCATACAAACTACCCGGTCAGCTGGACGATTTAGTATGGGAGGCCCAAAAATCTTTTTCATATTTTGGCCCATGTTTTTATGGCAGAGTTGTTTAGTTTCATGAACACAACTTCACCTTTTATATGTTTTGATTCAGACACATTAAAACATCATATTATCACAACTATTTGTTTGTAAAGGTTATCAATGTACAGATACTCTCTTATTACCTACAATATTGTATTAGTAAGTTTATCCCGGCTTTGACGGGGTCTGAAGCAGAATGTGCACTTCGCAAAATGTACACTCTACAAAAAATGCGCATTTCGCATTTGGTGCACTTCTCAAAATGAGCATTTATTTTTAAATACCCAGTACCCATATATTTTTTATTAATTAACAACTTCCACAAAAAGTGCTCATTCTGCGAAGTGCTCATTTTGCGAAATGCTCATTCTGCGAAATGCTCATTCTGCGAAGTGCTCATTCTGCGAAGTGCTCATTTTGAGAAGTGTACCAAATGTGAAATGCGCATTTTTTGCCGAGTGTACATTTTGCGAAGTGCACATTCTGCGTCAGACCCCTTTGACGGAGTAACGGCCGCAGATAATATGTGATTGTTATTCATAATTTAATTAATTGTTTATTAAGCTCTGGTATATTATCGTGTATCGGTTGACTAGCTGTGAAGTTGTAAGTATGGATAAAGTTGCAATAAATAATTTTAAAAACGTAAAGTATATTTTATTTACTAATTGTAACCCCTACAATCAACTATCCAAGTGACAAATAATACATTATCAATAGTCCCCATTACAAGAATTACTGTAATCATTACGATACATGTAATGTAAGGTGAAATATATAAATCAGTACAATGTACAATATTATTGTTATCATAACAATGCATTCAATGTAAGGATAACTATATAAACAGTACTACAAACAGAACCATAAAGTGTAAACCACTAAAGTCTTGTAAATACTAGGAAATGATCTGTACATGCAACCCTAATATCTGTTATTTTAATAATACACTCAGTAGATAGTAATAATTAAACTGTAAGGTGAACATTCCGGATCGTGTGTAGATACAATGTGTTTCTTTACATTTACATTTAAAATTTAACGAAAATAGCCTGGTAATAGTAACAAACAGTTTTGTCGTCACATATACAGCAAAACAGTATTGTACGAAAAACCAAATTCTGGTTATCTGTACGAGAATGTTTTTTCAGTGTACGTAGTCGTTTTTGTGTGTATGGTCACCGAGGCTGTGCACCTCGAACTAGTGTCTGACTTGACATCCTCATCATTCTTATCAGCTCTTCGCAGGATGGCAGCAAGACGAGGATCCCCGCGTCATTTATATAGTGATAATGGGACAAATTTTGTAGGCGCAAGTAGAATTCTCAAGCAAGAATACTTAGATTTGCGGGACACATTGGACGATCATTTTTATACAGCCATCACCGAAATGGAGATTGAATGGCATTTTAATGCACCGTCGTGGCCGAGCGCGGGAGGCCTGTGGGAGGCCGCCGTCAAAAGTTTAAAATATCATATGAAAAGAGTCATAGGCGAGCAGAAGCTCACCTTTGAGGAATATACCACGCTCTTAGCTCAATTAGAAGCGTGCCTCAATGCTAGACCACTATGCCCCCTAACAGAGGATTGTGAGGATTTGGATTACCTAACCCCTTCTCATTTTCTAGCTAGTGGACCCACCTTAACTATCATAGAAACTGAAAAAGATCAGCGGACAAGATGGCAATTAACCCAAAAAATATTTGAAGACATATGGCGAAGATGGCAAAATGAGTATCTAGGCCAACTTTCGGCCCGCAGCAAATGGCGTCAGTCAAAAGAGAACTTAAAAATTGATGATATTGTAATAATTCGCGACGCTAACCTACCACCAGGAAGGTGGGCTCTAGGTCGTATTATAACATTGCATCGCGGCAAAGATGGATACGTTCGCGTTGTCACGCTTAAAACCAAGAACGGTTTCGTGAAGAGGCCTATAACGAAAATATCACTTTTACCTACTAGCAATAACGAAGAATCAACCAAACAAGTGCTCAAACCGAAAGTTGCAGCAAGCAATGCTACACTGATTGAGAACCGTCCGAAGCAAACGTATAATAAACCGAGAAACTTCTTATTCTCAATATTTATGTGGTTAATCTTATTAACTGCTACACCAGTCTACTCTACTCATCAAGTATCAGACTTAACAACTAGCCATGGCTTCTATTTTGACAAAATTGGAAATATGCGTTTGGAACAAGACCAATGGAAATTAATAATTTACTACGAAATGTCTCCGTACTGGCAAGGCACAGAATTGTTAAGTAAATATATCAAACACCTTGACAGTTTATGTTTCAATCAAAATAATAAAAAGATATCGCAGTGCGACGTGATCCTACTCCAATTACATTACGAGCTCGCCGAGCTCGAGCACTACAATGGAATCCTGCTCGGTCAGCAGCTACCACGGCGCGCTGCCACCGCCGCCGCCGCGCACACGCGATTACGTCGTGGCCTTATCAATGGTATCGGCTCAATTGCAAACACTCTATTCGGCGTACTTGATGAAAACTTCGCCAAACAGTATTAAAGGGACATACAAACAATAAGGGACAATCAAAAACATTTGGCTCTATTATGGAAAATCAAACCTCTGTAGTAGAAGCCGAGTTTAATTTGATTAAGAGGGTTTACGCCATTCGGTTTCCCATACAAACCTCCAAGTCGAAATTTTTAAAAACCAATCAGCCAATTTTGGTGAAACTTTGCAAGCTGAAGTAAAACACAGGGATCTAAATAGTTTGTTGAAAACATTTAAAAAAAAATGTTTATTTAACTGAGATATTGCGATTTTTTACTTTCTATAGTGGACTTTAAATCGCAATAACTCAGCTAATAAAACGTTTTTTAAAAATGTTTTCAACAAACTATTTAGATCCCTATGTTTTATTTCAGCATGCAAATTTTTATCAAAATTGACTCATTGGTTTTTAAAAATTTCGACTTGGAAGTTTGTATGGGAAACCGAAATGCGTAAACCCTCTTAAGAGAGTCGAAACTGCAATGGATAAGCAACACAAAAGTTTTAATCAACATCTCAATGCCTTGGAATTCGAGATTAAAGAACAAGCGACTGCATTACAATACGGAATAAAAGCAAACGATTTCACCTTATCGGCAGTCATTGCTAAGGGTGTATTATCCAGTCTACAAAACATTCAACAAACATTAGTCGATTCCATCACTGACATTTTCCTTGGAAAATTCAACTTCCATCTTTTTACTCCTGATCAATTGAAAACTGAATTGAACATTATAACCGGACTGTTATCAAAAGATCTTACGGTGCCCTTAAACAATATTCAGTCCGACCTATCAAAAATATATCACTTACTTACCGTGAAAGCGAGAGCCTTAAGAAATTTTATTATTTTCGAAGTAAGCATACCGTTGGTCAGAAGAGACACCTTTGACATCTACAAGTTAATACCCATCCCACTTAAAGCAAATAACAGTATGATTCAATTAATACCTGTATCAAATTACGTAGCAATCAATATACAAAAGGACTCCTATGTGCCTATGTTTGAGAAAGACAGACAGGACTGTGTTATGTATGTCAAAGATACCTACATATGCCCTTTGAAGCAGCCTGTATATCAAATGAGATCAGATCAGAATTTATGTTTAAAAAATCAAGTATCAAATCAGTGCGAAACAACAAAATCAATTTGTCACAATACTTGGATGGAATTACGTAACATTAATACATATTTATTTTTCTGTTGCGGTCAATGCACCGTGCGGATCATATGCGAGAGTCAAGTTACCGCCGAACAATTAAATAAGGCTGGAATAATTACATTGAGCGACGATTGCATAATAAAGGGAGAACCTTTACTGTATATCCGCACAGAAGATTGTTAAATATCCTAAATCAAAAGGTCGATATTTATAAAATCGAGATTCCACCTATCAATAACATCATGAACATATCAATACCTACTTCAGCAATCGAGTCACAATATAATATGTCCGATCCTATCAACCTGGAGAGGATCAACAGATAAAAGACATGAAGGCCGCCGCTTCTGAAGAAGTCCTGGCAGATCGAGTGTCGTACCACGACGTGCACCACTACGTGGCCATCTACGTGGTGGGCGCGTGCAGCATCGCCGCGCTGGCCGCCGTCATCGGCCGCCGCTGGCGCCCCTGCCACCGCCGGCCGGCGCGGGCGGGGCAGGAGCCTCAGCCCCCAGCGCTACAGGCTAGTGTCCCCGCTGGCCGCCTCCAGAATACGGTTAAGTGTATTAGTGAGAGTGTAGTGAATCAGTGTAGTGATGTTTGTGTCGAAATGTGCGATTTAAATGTGAAACCTACTTTATCAAGTGCGCGTCAAGTTAACGGGTGTTTCTTCAAATGGGCGAAAAATTATGTTATAATCTTATAAAAAAATGTATTTAGCAATATTTCTAGAACAAAAGCAGAAATAAGCATTGTATTTTTATTTCAAAACGGAGCAAATCCTTTATGTGACCTTATGTGGTTTCATTCAAATTCTAATTTAAAAAAGATCTGTTAATTGTCATTGCCCACAACGTTCACATCAAACACATGCTTAGTATATTAAATATTTTATGATAACCGTGCATGAATAATCGAGTTTTTGTTTGTACATATAATTATAGTAATACTTGTTATTATTTTATGCATAAACAAGCACCTATTTAAAAAACATAATGTATTATTTACGTATTTAAATATTTGTCACTAGTTTTCGGTCATTACTCGCAACAGACCACAAACTTTTTAAATGTGGTAACATTTCTCAACTGTCAATTTTGCGCGGCATTCCCCCGCTTCGCATCCCATGTATTCAGTTGCCTTTGAGTACTCTACGACGTGCGTCGCGTTTTTTGCCATAAAATTGTAAAAACAGTGTTTCTCCGAGGTCTTTGTAGTCAAAAACATCATTACCCTAATTTCGGATAACAAGGTGAGTCATAGATGTTTTCATTATCAATATATTTAATTGTGTGGCAATACTATTTCCACAAAATTTCCACTGTAACATTAATTCCTCATAAAGGGTTTGAACAAGTTATGACATGTTTTGTTCAAATTCGTCATAGCCAGTAACGTCATTGCCGGGATATTGCGTGTTGAGGGTAATGACGAACGTTTGAAGGTAATGACAGACTTGCTGAGGGTAATGACAAATTGTTGCGTGTGATGACATTTCATGCTAATTCGTTATTTAATTGAGAAGGGTATTATATGATTTTAATCGGTATTTATGTATATTTGTGTTTGTTAAATTTCTCTAAATTCGAAACTAGTTCATATAACTTTGTGAAATTAGGTATTAATAGAAGCAATTTGATTGTCCGCTGGTTAAAGGCTCTGTTATGGAAGTAATGCAAGGTTACCACTTTGCACGTTGTCTAACGACCACGGCAAACATAAACTTAGTATTTCTTGTTTAGAACATCAGAGGTCGACTTACCCCGTACCGTACCGTAGTCGGGTTTTATATTTTAAACTAAAGTGCTTTTAAATTCATTGACAGAAATGGCTAAAGCAAAAAAGGGAAAAGAAGACCGCCTTGCTGAACAGAGGCTATGCAAAAGACGCCGTTACTTGGAGATTAAAAATGACCCTAGATTGTATGCCATTGAAAAAGAAAAACAAAGAGCACGTTACTTGAAAAGGAAAGCTGAAAAAAAAATTACAACAATTGCAGAAAAAGACAAAGCAAAACAAAAACTACAAAGAAATAAATGGAAAGAAAATTCAAAACGTTATAGAAAAAACAAAAAAGAAGAACATAAGAAATTACCAGATCCCGTAAAAATTGATGTAATTGCAGAAAATGAAGAAGTCGTTGTTCAAGAAAATTCAAAAGATCCTTTGAAAGGCATTGGAGGACGGGTATATTCAACTAAAGAAGTTTCTTTGATTGTAAGAAGAGTACGTTACAAGGAACAAAATAAACAGAGATATCTAAGAGAAGTGATAAAGATATTAAAACGACAAAATGCGATGTATCGAATGCGAGAACATAGACGTCAACAAAGAAAAGATAAACTTAACGAGAACGTTGTAGAAAAGGAAAGCTTGCAATCGAAGAAAACTTACAAGCAAACCGCTATTAAATTTCCACCAAAATTTAAGATACCAATGAAAACCCCTAGAAATGTCAATTCATTGCAACCAAAATCAGGTACCATAACGGACACTGATATTGAGACTGTTCATGCTTTTTTTAACGATGATAGTAATAGTGTCATTAGAGCAGGAAAAAAGGATTTTGTAACTAAAAACAAAACACGACACCAGAAACGGTTTTGAACAGCATCTTTAAGAAAACTGCATAAAAAATTCAAAGGGGAAACAAACAGTAAAATCCATTATTCAACTTTTTGCAAACAAAGGCCATTTTGGGTGTTATTTCCAAAACCACAAAATAGAGACACTTGTTTATGCCAAACCCATACAAATATGGATCTCTTGATCAATGCCTTAAATAAGGCCCACATTTTAAAATCCAAAAATTCTGCGGAACTCTTAAAAACCTTATGTTGTGACACTAGAAATCCAAATTGTTTAGAAAGAACATGTGCGACTTGTGCAGGAAGAGTTCCTGAATACATGGAATTTTCTAACGATATTCCTATAACCTATTACGAATGGAAAAGGGTAATTAAAGAAATCACTACAAAAAAAGGTGTTGAACAGAAAAAACAGATAACAAGCAAGGAGAAGGAAAAGGAACAACCCTTACACTTGATTCAGAGGTTGGAAACAGCTTTGCCAAAATTCTTTGCACATTCTTACAAGATTTTAAAACAGTATACAGTCATGAAAGAATTGAGAGAAAATTTGAGATTCGATGAGGCAATCATTCATGTGGATTTTTCCGAAAATTATGCACTTAAGTATGCTGAAGAAGTTCAGAGCTTCCATTTTGCTGGCAGTCGCTGTCAAGTTGCCTTGCACACAGCTGTGATTTATACTCATGATTTTAGTACAGGAAATGTGAAACCTACTTGTGTCTGCACTATTAGTAAATGCTTGCGACACGATGTGCCAGCAATATGGGCACACTTGATACCGTTACTGCAAGAAGCGTACAAACAAAATCCATTTATTGAAGCTGTACACTTTCTATCTGACTCGCCATCCTCGCAATATAGGAATAAATTCATGTTTTTTGTCATATCACAAATTTCACAAGATTTTCATCAAATAAAAAGGGTGTCTTGGAACTACTCAGAATCTGGGCATGGCAAAGGAGCCCCAGACGGAGTTGGCGCGGTGTTAAAACGAACAGCTGACCAAATGGTCCGCTTTGGTGAAGATGTTGGTAGTTTCAGCCAGTTTTGTAATGTTTTAAACGATCGCATAGAGAATATAGTTATAAAAGCCGTTGAAGAATCAGACGTAATAGAAAGAGAGAAGAAAATAAATAAAAAATAAAACCATTTAAAGGAACCCTTTCGGTGCACCAAGTCGTTTGGGATAAATTTCAAAGATTTACAACAATGCGGTCTATTAGTTGTTTCTTATGCGATGCTGGTGAGATTTGCCACCACAACAAACATCTGGGATTTATAGAGAACCAGAAAACAGTCCAGAATCCAGGTCACTTTGATTATGACGATTATGACGTCATTTCTTTATCCCAATCTAAAATATCTAAGCCAACAGCCAATAAAAACAATACAGATAAGAAAACTGAAAAAGAAAATAGAATTGATTTAGAAAACAAACCTATTAAAGATAATACAACCGAGAAAATAATACCACCTGCAAAAAGAATTTATGTTTTATCAGATATTACAATCAATGATGTTAATAAGCCAAATAAGAAGCAGAAAACATAAAAAAGTAAAATATAATACATTGCAACTAGAATGATTCTGATAACAATAAATACTTAAATCAGCTAAATAAGAAGATGAAGAAAATCTTTTAGAAAATAAGAATGATTCAAACTACATCTAAGAATATAAATCAGCCAAATAAGAAGAAAAACTTTTAGAAAATAAAAACAGAAATGATTCAATTAGCAATTAAGATGTTAAATCAACCAAAATGGAAAAAGATTTAAAAAATAAGTGATTAAGAACTTGAAGATTTACTAATTAGACAACATTCAAAGAATAAAAGACTGATTTATTAATAACTGATAACATTATTTAATTAAAATATTGCTTTTGAAGTGTATTATTGTGTTAATTAGGAATAGAAAACATTATTGATAGTTGTTGCATTTTGTTATTTACTTTGGGTAAGTACTAAGTGTAAAGAAAGAAAGAAAATAAAGAATTTTCTAAACGTTTTTCTTATTTTACGTCATTCCCGGAAACAAAAAATCATTTCCAGTAACACAAATTTCATTACCAGTAACATAATGTCATTACCAACGCAAACAAAAAAACTGTAAACCTGTTTTTTCAATTAGTACTGCAGGAATTTCAGTGCCTTATTGACACTTATTCATTGCATCTATATAGATTGATGTCTCATTATACTGGTTTAGAATAAAGACCAAATTATGAAAGTACAGAAAAAAGTGCAAAAAAAATAAGAAATCGAAGAAACACCCTAACAGGGCCACGTCGCCCATTTTTCATAGAGAATTTAGCTCGTTGTAATTGTTAATTTTAATATTGTCCCATCATCTTGTAATAATTTTAAGAAAAATTGTTTTATCACCTTGTTATCATGTCAGTCACATCATTATCATTCTTCTCATATCTTTTGGCCCGGGAGCATGTACGGGCTAGCTAGCTCGTACATTGTCCCATCAGCACTTTCCGCCACACGCATTAATTTAGGTCATTACAAAGTTATTTCGTCATCGGTAATCAATCACGCCGCGCGTACTCTTATTCATATAATTTTAGATCAGTAGTCATTTATCAATATATTAATTATATCAGTTTATCAAGACTTTTACTTCTCTCGGTATTATCATAAAAGGTGTACTAACCCGTACAGTACTTATAGTAATAAAGTAAGTAACTAAAATAACATTTATTTCAAAGGAATTAAATATTGACTAGAATTTCACTAAGGGCTTGAGCAGGGGGTTGGTCGGTATTCATCTCAGTTATTTATTAGTCGTTTGTAAAATGTTTATGAGCAGCACCAATCATTTTTTACAATCAGTGATTACATTTTTAGCTGAGTTGAATACAGATAGTCAGTCTGAGGGAGTACATATTACGTTTAGTAAATTTAAATTCACCGGTTCACAGGTTTCACAGGTCGTTTGTTCGTGTCCACACTGTTATATCAAAATCCCCATCCAGAGTACACGAACACACGTTTCAGACTATAAACCTTAGGGTGGGTGTTTAAGGGTGAATTTAAATTTACTAAGCCGAAAGTAGTAAATCAAGGACAGCTTTTATTAGATAAACAGTTTTGCTACTAATAACCAAATCAGTTATAAATAGCTACACGAATGGATTTGGTAACAAAACATTTAAACAAATGTTGATAAAATGCTTCTTAACTATTAGATAAATATATTTATGTATCAATAACGGGAAAGCTTACCTATTTTTAACCAAACAAATTGGCTAAAATAAGTGAATGAAGTTCTAAAAATTAAATTAACAGTTTTGTCACTATTAAAATAGCTATGAAACTACAGCTAAACAAATGGTTTTGTTAAATAAAACAAAATTTGTTCAATTTCATTTAACTGAAATGCTTAAGTAATAATTGACGTAACTTATTTTACAAAACTCGATTTTGCTACTGGTAGCACACAGTTTAGTAGTCGCCTTTTCTATGTTACTAGTAAAATTTTATGTTACTAGTAGCTGAAATTTATGCTACTGATAGCAAAACTTTTTTTTTTTCAGTGTATACACTGAGAGAAAAAAGCTACGTACATGACCCGATTTTGTAATGTGTATGCAATTTACTACTTACTACCGTTGTAGGCTACGTAATAATTGTTCCGTTTATCTACTAATGGTGAATCTTACTTACGTGTTTGTAGGCCGGTCCATTATCCATAATGGCATTGCAGAAATGTACTTATAATGGTGTTACATACTTATTTCATCTTTATACTAAGGAGCAGTCGATAGCTACGTGTTATAAGTAGCGGCCTTATTTACAACATGATATCTATTCTAGCTACTTAGTGCATAATGTGGCTAGCTACTTAGTATAAGTAACCGACTACATTATATCAGTATGCGGTACACATTTAGCATCTGGCTACTTAGAATTAACCTGTACGTATTGCGTCTACTTACATAAGGTTGATAGATACGTATTTCATGTAGCCGGTCACATTATACCTATAGACTTATAAAATATACCTGTCCACGTACACTAAAGCTACGTATTGTAGATAGCTGACAGCATTATTTCAGTATGCGGCATACTTACAGCATGTGACTAGCTACGTTCAATAAGGAGTCGGTGGTTTAACATTATACGTATTCCGCTTACTTACATAAGGTTGATGGATATGTATTACAAGTAGTCTGTTACAAATTATCTGTACACTACAACATATAGCAACCTACTTATAATAAAGATGACAGCTACGTATACTAAGGGGCATAGCTACGTATTGTAGATAGCTGACAGCATTATTTCAGTATGCGGTATACTTACTGCATGTGACTAGCTACGTTCAATAAGGAGTCGGTGGTTTAACGTTATACGTATTCCGTCTACTTAGATAAGGTTGATGTATATGTATTACAAGTAGCCTGTTCCAAAGTATCTGTACACTACAACATTTAGCAACCTACGTATAATAAAGATGACAGCTACGTACACTAAGGGTTATAGCTACGTATTGTAGATAGCTGACAGCATTATTTGAGTATGCGGCATACTTACAGCATGTGACTAGCTACGTTAAATAAGGAGTCGGTGGTTTTTCATTATACGTATTCCGCCTACTTACATAAGGTTGATGGATATTTATTACAAGTAGCCTGTTCCAAAGTATCTGTACACTACAACATTTAGCAACCTACTTATAATAAAGATGACAGCTACGTACACTAAGGGTTATAGCTACGTATTGCAGATATCTGACAGCATTATTTGAGTATGCGACATACTTAGAGCATGTGACTAGCTACGTTAAATAAGGAGTCGGTGGTTTACCATTATACGTATTCCGCCTACTTACATAAGGTTGATGGGTATGTATTACAAGTAGCCTGTTACAAAGTATCTGTACACTACAACATTTAGCAACCTACTTATATTAAAGATGACAGCTACGTACACTAAGGGTTATAGCTACGTATTGTAGATAGCTGTCAGCATTATTTGAGTGTGCGGCATACTTACAGCATGTGACTAGCTACGTTCAATAAGGAGTTGGTGGTTTAACATTATACGTATTCCGCCTACTTACATAAGGTTGGTGGATATGTATTACAAGTAGCCTGTTACAAATTATCTGTACACTACAACATTTAGCAACCTACTTATAATAAAGATGACAGCTACGTATACTAAGGGTTCAAGCTACGTATTGTAGATAGCTGACAGCATTATTTCAGTATGCGGCATACTTACTGCATGTGACTAGCTACGTTCAATAAGGAGTCGGTGGTTTAACATTATACGTATTCCGTCTACTTATATAAGGTTGATGGATATGTATTATAAGTAGCCTGTTCCAAAGTATCTGTACACTACAACATTTAGCAACCTACGTATAATAAAGATGACAGCTACGTACACTAAGGGTTATAGCTACGTATTGTAGATAGCTGACAGCATTATTTGAGTATGCGGCATACTTACAGCATGTGACTAGCTACGTTCAATAAGGAGTTGGTGGTTTAACATTATACGTATTCCGCCTACTTACATAAGGTTGATGGATATGTATTACAAGTAGCCTGTTACAAAGTATCTGTACACTACAACAATTAGCAACCTATAAAGATGACAGCTACGTACACTAAGGGTTATAGCTACGTATTGTAGATAGCTGACAGCATTATTTGAGTATGCGACATACTTACAGCATGTGACTAGCTACGTTAAATAAGGAGTCGGTGGTTTTTCATTATACGTATTCCGCCTACTTACATCAGGTTGATGGGTATGCATTACAAGTAGTCTGTTACAAAGTATCTGTACACTACAACATTTAGCAACCTACTTATATTAAAGATGACAGCTACGTACACTAAGGGTTATAGCTACGTATTGTAAATAGCTGTCAGCATTATTTCACTGTGCGGTATACTTACAGCATGTGGCTAGCTATGTTCAATAAGGAGTCGGTGGTTTAACGTTATACGTATTCCGTCTACTTAGATAAGGTTGATGGATATGCATTACAAGTAGCCTGAGTGTTGAGTCGCAGTTTCATTTTTCGTCTTTGGTTTTTTGTTTTGTTTAACGTCAGGCCGGATTTGTATGATATCCGATTGTGAATCGGGCGGCCGAGAACTCTTGAGTCTCCATACAAATCAGGCCTGTCGTTATACACAAAACAAAAAGCCATAGACGAAAAATGAAACTGCGACTCAAAACTCAGGCTACTTGTAATACATCGATCAAACAATAAGTAGTTAGGTAGGTTAGTACCTACCTATTAATAAATAAATCAACAAACTTGTGTGCCAGTTTTCGCCACATCGGTTGAAAAATGTGACCTGTAAGTTATAGGTACCTATGTAGGCAAGAACAGACAGACGAACAAAAGCATTTTTTGGCCAATCTCGAAACTGAGACGCTTCGCTCGGTTATTTATATAATATGTAAACAGGTTTCTTTTTTAATTTTGCTGTTATTTATACTTTGAAAATACGATTTTTGTGAAATATTGGGTCCGGGTACACTTGATCCGTAAGTCTCTCACACTCCGAAACGTAGTTAAGTACAAGATTGAAGTCGGTTTTCTTTTGAGTTTTTAAAAAGGAATTACTCAGTAATAGCACTGCCTTAATACTTAGTAACAGTCGACCGACTCATGTACTTGCGAGGGGCAATGATGGGAGGTAGGTACGCGGGGAAGTGAGTGGCAGAGTCGGCGAGCTCGGGTTCCCTATTTAATCCCGAAAGCCGTTTTACCGATTATCATTTCAACGAAAACTATTAACCGATCACTCAATTGAACGATGCCTTTTTTATACGAAGCTTTAATTTATCGATGTAACGATTCACCGAAAAACCAATTACCGAAGTTCATTTCAGCGACCATACATGTTTTTTTTTTTTTTTTATAGCAGAAGGAGGCAAACGAGCAAGCGGGTCACCAGATGGAAAGTAATCACCGCCGCCCATGGACACCCGCAAAACCAGAGGAATCGCAGGCGCGTTGCCGGCCTTTAAGGAAGGAATAGGCTCGTTTCTTGAAGATCCCTAAGTCGTAACGGTCCGGAAATACCGCCGCCGAGAGCTGGTTCCACAACACTGTAGTTCGAGGCAAGAAATTTCTTGAAAAACGCACAGTAGTAGACCGCCATCCATCAAGGCGATGTGGATGGAATGACAGTCGATTGCGTGTAGTGCGGTGAAGGAAATTAGCGGCAGGGATCAAGCCGAACAATTCCTCAGAACACTCCCCATGATATATACGGTACAATATACAGAGAGACGCAACGTCTCTCCGAAGAGCCAGTGGATCGAGCCGACCTGAAATAACCACGTCGCCGACAATTCGAGCAGCTCTGCGTTGAATGCGGTCAAATGGAAGGAGTTGGTATTGGGGTGCTCCAGCCCAGAGATGGGAGCAGTATTCCATATGCGGCCTGACCTGTGCTTTATACAGTTGTAAACGGTGGGCCGGCGTGAAATACTGACCCGCTCTATTAAGCACACCCAGCTTTTTCGAAGCTAATTTAGCTTTACCTTCCAAATGACCACGAAACTGAACGTCACTCGAAATATCGACGCCAAGGATTCCAATAATCGGATTGGTATCAAGGGGAGCTCCCTCAAAGTTCAGAGGTACGACGAAGGGATGTTTTTTCGCGGTAAATGCGCAAACTTGTGTTTTGGAGGGGTTAAAGCGGACTAGGTTATGTCGGCCCCAATCCGAGACATGACTTAACATGTTCTCGGTGTCAGTCACAAGTTTATTCCGGCTCTCGATGACGCTTTCCAGAGAAATATTAGCTCGCCCGGTGTAGAGCGTATCCCCAGTACTGTCATCCGCATAGCAATGAATGCTGTTGTTATGCAGCATGTCATTGATATGCAGAAGAAACAAAGTAGGGGACAACACACACCCCTGCGGGACTCCAGCATTCACGGGCTTCATGTCGGAGCACGAACCGTCGACTGCGACTCTGATGCTACGCCCAGTAAGAAAGCTGGCAACCCATGAACACAATTTCTCAGGAAGCCCGTATGATATGTAACCGACACATTATTTAACCGATGTAACATTTCACCGAATTTTAAAAGTATGTAGGTAGACATCTCGGTGGCCGAGTGGTCAAGTGCTTGGCATGATATCCGGGGGTAACGGTTTCAATTTCCATGTCGGACAAAGTGCGTTTCGAATTTGTCGTTCATAGGCCGGGTTTTAATTAAGCCAATAGGTACCCATCAATTATATAGCGAAGACTTGATTTCAAATATGGAGGCTCTTACCGTGCAGTAGGACGGTATAAAGGCTGTACTTACTTTCCTTTTTTTAGTTTAAAAGCTATGCTACTAAAAAAAATAAAATCGGTGAAATGTTACATAAATGAACTTCGGTAATTGGTTTTTTCGGTGAATCGTTACATCGGTAAATTAAAGCTATGTACAAATAAGACATCGTTCAATTGAGTAATCGGTTAAAAGTTTTCGTTGAAATGATAATCGGTAAAACGGCTTTCGGGATTAAATAGGGAACCCAAGCAGAGTTATTCGCAAAATCACGCACATACTGGTAGGTACCTACCTACGTCAATAAACCTAGTTCAGATTAGCACTGAAAACGATACGTACCTACTACCTACCTAGCTACATCATATACCTCCTACTCCTACCTACATAATTTTTCATACGCTACGGCCACTGTATTTTCAATAAAATACAGAAAGTTTCATACAATTCTGATGAATCTTTTGCACGTTTCATTTTGTGTTTTACATGTACCTTCATAACAGGCAGCAGTAGGTACCTACCTACAGGTTATACAAAGCTGTCAAACATCTGAATTTATTATAACCATAATTGATTGAATTTGATTACCCTGTCGTGGTAGCCCAGCGTGCTGTTGACTATACCTATTCTACGATGTATTTTTAAGATTGTTCATTTTTATAAATAATTAGTACCTATATTTACCTACCTATACACTGCAAACTGAGGCAAGTAGGCAGTTACTTGTTGTTACCGCTCCTGAGTCCTGGGGTAGGTAGGTAGGTAGGTCCTTGTAATCACCTCTGCCGACAGATGTAGGTAGACTCTCCCTCTTGTAAGTACCTAGTAGAGTGCTCTGTAAGACTTCATACTATACCACACTCAGAAAAAAATCCTGAGACAAGGCTGCAGTTTTACATTGCGAGCAGATTATTGCGAAATTAACAAAAGATTTTTGTGAATGCAGCAACATACCCTTTGCTGCCCCAGCAACTTTTTTTTTGTGAAACGCAATTATTGTGAATGCAACAATATAATTATTGTGGCATTAACAATTTTTAGGCTTCTTTGATAAAACCGCAAAGGAGTATTTTGCGAAGATCACATTGTTATCAGTTGTCTCGTTGACAATGTAAGCCGCACATTGTTTTTAATGTTGTGGCATTAGCAATTTTCTGGGCTGTGATAATATCACAAAGTCGGTATTCTGCGGTATTCGCATAGTTCAAGTTTGTGTGATTCACAAGGTAAGCCTGAATAAGTTGCAGTCTTAACAACTTTTAAAACTTTGACAATACCACAAAGTCGGTATTCTGCGGGATTCGCATAGTTCAAGTTTGTGTGATTCACAAGGTAAGCCAAACATTGACTGTATAAGTTGTGGTTTTAACAACTTTTAGGACTTTGATAAAATCGCAAGTGTGGTAATCTGCGAGTTTCGCATAGTTCAAGTTTGTGTGATTCACAAGGTAAGCCTGAATAAGTTGCAGTTTTAACAACTTTTAAAACTTTGACAATACCACAAAGTCGGTATTCTGCGGGATTCGCATAGTTCAAGTTTGTGTGATTCACAAGGTAAGCCTGAATAAGTTGCAGTTTTAACAACTTTTAAAACTTTGACAATATCGCATAGTCCGTATTTTGCGGGATTCGCATAGTTCAAGTTTGTGTGATTCACAAGGTAAGCCTGAATAAGTTGCAGTTTTAACAACTTTTAAAACTTTGACAATACCACAAAGTCGGTATTCTGCGGGATTCGCATAGTTCAAGTTTGTGTGATTCACAAGGTAAGCCAAACATTGACTGTATAAGTTGTGGTTTTAACAACTTTTAGGACTTTGATAAAATCGCAAGTGTGGTAATCTGCGAGTTTCGCATAGTTTGAGTTTGTGTGATTCACAAGGTAAGCCTGAATAAGTTGTAGTTTTAACAACTTTTAAAACTTTGACAATACCACAAAGTCGGTATTCTGCGGGATTCGCATAGTTCAAGTTTGTGTGATTCACAAGGTAAGCCAAACATTGACTGTATAAGTTGTGGTTTTAACAACTTTTAGGACTTTGATAAAATCGCAAGTGTGGTAATCTGCGAGTTTCGCATAGTTTGAGTTTGTGTGATTCACAAGGTAAGCCTGAATAAGTTGCAGTTTTAACAACTTTTAAAACTTTGACAATACCACAAAATCGGTATTCTGCGGGATTCGCATAGTTCAAGTTTGTGTGATTCACAAGGTAAGCCTGAATAAGTTGCAGTTTTAACAACTTTTAAAACTTTGACAATACCACAAAGTCGGTATTTTGCGGGATTCGCATAGTTCAAGTTTGTGTGATTCACAAGGTAAGCCAAACATTGACTGTATAAGTTGTGGTTTTAACAACTTTTAGGACTTTGATAAAATCGCAAGTGTGGTAATCTGCGAGTTTCGCATAGTTTGAGTTTGTGTGATTCACAAGGTAAGCCTGAATAAGTTGCAGTTTTAACAACTTTTATAACTTTGACAATATCGCAAAGTTGGTATTTTGCGGGATTCGCATAGTTCAAGTGTGAGTGATTCACAAGGTAAGCCTGAATAAGTTGCAGTTTTAACAACTTTTAAAATTTTTACAATACCACAAAGTCGGTATTCTGCGGGATTCGCATAGTTTAAGTTTGTGTGATTCACAAGGTAAGCCAAACATTGACTGTATACGTTGGGGTTTTAACAACTTTTAAGACTTTGATAAAATCGCAAAAGTGGTCATCTGCGGGGTTCGCGTAGTGCCTAAAGAATGCAGGACGCCGTGAGAAGAAATATTGTGTTTTAAATATTAAACAGGATTATACCATGAAAACATACAAAAAAGAGACTGAACACAAAACTGATGCTTCATAGCGGAGTTTGATTACTGTTTGTATAAATAAACTACCATTATGGCAATCATAGTGGTATAGGTATAATTTATTAATAATCATAACATTTAATAAAACTCAATAAAAAATATTAAAACAAGATAGATCCTCATTATTTCATTACTTATTCTTACTTTTATGTATCTAGTAAGCAAGACATGTCATTTAAATAATAATAGCTGTTCCTCGCAACTTTATCTTCGTAAAGTAAATAATTAATAAATAAATATATTTCAACAATTACACCAATGAGCTAGCCTCAAACTAAGCCGAAGCTTGTACTATGGCGGCCAGTTAACGGATATCCATACTTAAATACATATAATGTGACTGCTAGAAACTGCAAGAAACTTCAAGGGCTGGTCAGGTCAAGTGTTTTAAACATGACAAAAATGACAAAAAAAGATTGCAGACTAACGTAGATACTTATCGCCCAGCTGACGCGGACGTTTCAACAGACGGGTGGGTCCACGGCCGGCCGCTGCCCGCGCGTTGTAAATAATAGTTCAATTCTTTTATTTTATCTTTCATTATTTATTATTGCTTTAAAATAAATTAGATACTCAAAGACTATCAAATTAAAAATCATATAATGAATTATTTAATGAAAAATAAAAATGCACAAATTTCTCTTTTCTTATTTTTGTCATGTCTAAAACACTTGACCTGACCAGCCCTTGAAGTTTCTTGCGGTTTCTAGCAGTCACCTTATATTTATAAACATCATATTAAAACTATGTCAACGGCATAAATCGCGACACACATTGCAAGCAAATGCCTACTTACTACTGTTTGACATTTCGTATGGTAAAAAATAATATTAAAATCGATTCAGTAGTTCCCGAGTTTATCGGCTACATGCAAACAAACAAACAAAATCTTTCCTCTTAAAATATTAGTATTTATTTAAATTCATGTATTTTATAAAACAATTGCTTTCAAAAATATTCTTTTTTTTCTTATTTTGGGGTAAAATTCATATGGCAGGCAACACTAGCCCGCCAGCGCATGACTATGTATCTGTCTTTGTCTTATTTTAGTGACAGCATGGTTCTTGCGACTTGTGTAGATGAGACAGTTATATGTTTACATTGAAATGTTTATTGGTTTCAAAGCTACGTCGTCGCGGTTAAATAGTGGTTACATTTTTTAGGACGCGCGGTAATGAGCAGAGGTGGGCGTTAAAAGCAAAAGCACTTAAAAAAGTATACTTTTAGACAAAAGTACTAGGCATGCTTTTAGGTTTACACTTAATAAGCTTTTCACTTATAAAAGTGTACGTCCCGCCATCTATGAGGTCTCTATATCTATATCAATACTTCCAGTATTTCAGATTTTTTTTAGCAGATCCACGATGATAAATTGCCGAATGTAATAATGAAAGAAAAATATAAAAAAGTCAAAACTTAAATGCTGTTTGCTTTTTAGCTTTTTACTTACAAAAAGCTGGCAACGTTATGTTTAAACGAAAAACGAGAAGCAGACAGACAACTTTACGTTTTTCATTTAAATACGTAGCCAGCTTTTTCTAAGCAAAACAGCAAAAAGCATTTTTAATGGCATGCTTTTTGAAAATCGTACAATGCTTATACGTTAAAATAAAATAAGCACTTTTTCCCAACTCTAGTAATGAGGTTTGCTCCTCTATTAGTTTAACTCAATACTAGGCGATAACTCGGGTGGCGGTATTTTTTGGAGATCAAAGAGATTTACTTTTTATTTATTTATTTATTTATTTATTTAGATTTTTTTCTGTCAAATTTTCCCAATTGATAAACCTTATTCCTTTGAAGTAAAATTGAAAATCTATCAAAGAAATTTGACAAATTGGGGTAGCTTGATGTGCTGGCCTCTGTACCTATAATGTACTCTGGAACATCGCCAATTTTACCACGCCACCAATGAATGAGCATTGACGTTGACCGTTCAGGTGTGGCCACTCAATTTGTCGCGAGAATTATTGGAATAATTATCGCGATGTTTATTGCAATCATGGGCATTTGACGTTGACGGTACAGTAGTGTGGCCCGGGCATGAAAATCCTATTCGTACAACAAGAAATCTAAGTAGGTAGATACTACTAATAGGAAGAATCTAGTAGGTAAGGTAGGTATGCTTAAGCCCTAAGGTATATACCTATACCAACCTACTTTAAATTCGAAATTGTTAACAACGCAACTCAAACATGGCGTGATGTAAAAACTTAGATAAAAATACAGATCCATGCTTGTGAAAATGACAACATGGATTCCCGAATATTGAGAAAGACACAGTGTAAAGTTATTCTAACAATGTTTTTATTGATAAAATAACAATATAGCCATTGCGAAGGCAAATATACAAAAAGTAGTTAAAAACGCAAATTTAGGCTTGTAAAAACCACAACGTTTATTTTCGAAAATAAAGAATGTCGCAATGTAAAAAAATTAGCAATGTCTATTATTGTTAAAACGATATTCTAACATTGCGAAGGATCCCTAACATAGATAAAAACGCATTTTAAGCTTGTGAATATTACAACGTTATTTTCTCGATTTTATGGCAACATTGTCATTCTTGTTTGTCATTCGCATTTCCGCAATTTCCGCTGCCATTGCTGCTAGCGTCTTCGGGGGTATCGCATCGTTTAAAGTAATTACACCTCGTAAAACGCATAAATGGATCAGCAAGACACGCTGGCAGAGTTTTTACTCGACAACAACCTCATCAGCCTGCTGCAACCGCTCACGGGTAAGTTTTTATTCTAGCCAAGTATACCTAGTCCCCGGCACGTAACTTGGCGAAAGTCGTTAGATGCGCAGAAGTAATTTTTTAGGTATCTTTGGTTGTAAAGCCTATGCGCAAACTTGTAGCCATACGTGCCGGCGACTCTATCTAGCTAAAAAGAAAATGTAGGTAAGTTGTACGACGCGACGCTGCGTCTCGTCGCCATGTTTTTTTTTGCATGTTTTGCATGGTCGAGTAAAGCCGGGTCCGCTACGCCAGATTTTGAACAGAACATTGTTCGAAAACATAAATTACTCAATGGGCCACGCCCCTTAAACATGTTTTCGAACAATGTTCTGTTCAAAATCTGGCGCAGCGGAGCGATGACGCGACGCGACTTGTTTGAACTTGAAAACGAATCGTTTTGTTCCGTGGTGCTCTTTCCATCTGGCTTTCTATATTGCAGTGTATGCGTTTTTTTATCCAAAACCGCACCCTTTTTCATCCATAAAGTCCGTTGGTACCTACCTGTACTTATCTACTTCGCTGCAGGTCATGGTTTTTTATGCTTCTAGATCAGGAAGCAGACCTAGACTTTCTTCTGCAGGCAAATGACCACGAATTATCCCTGCTGGTCCCAGGGGTGGTAAATAAAGGAAAGTTGCGATTAGCACTAGCCCGATATAAAGAATTAGTAAGTTACTTTGCTTGCTTACTTATCCTACTACCTACCTTGCAACTTAGTTCATCACATGCATCATGTCATAATGTTATTTTACAGATGCTTCAGGAAAAGCCGGTGCATGTGACTCCTCCATTTAGGGCTGGTCATTTGACATCTGATTCTGACCTATCAACGTGGACTCTTGAAACTTCAGAGGTATGTACAAATACAATTTATTGTTTTATGGTAGTACATATTGGCTGACAATCAATGCACAGCCTTAACCTATAGTCCTAGCAGTATGAAATTTCAAGGGTAACTTCCTTATGTAGTGTACATATGGTAGCATTATGACTAATCAAGTTCTTTCTTTGTTACAGACAAATCTAGTGGACCCAGGTTCTAATTGCTCCCCTGGTCTACCAACCACTGTGGACACTGCTCCGCCTGCTGCTGAGTCATCTTCCACATCCCGAAAGCCTGACACATTTTTGTCACCTGTGATAGTCTCCAATGCCAGTAGTGGATTTAATTCTCCTGGAATAACAGTCATAGACACGGGCTGTGCTGTAAGTTTAAAAATTACTTGATTTATTTATAACAGCCCTCATAGCTTGTTGGTAGTAGCTGTGCTTTCGCCGTTGTAGGTTGTGGGTTCGATCCCCACCGATAACAAACATTTGTGTGATGAACTTATAAATGTTTAAAAATATATAAGTATTATATTAGCTATCTGGTTCCTTAATACAAGCTTTTCTTAGTTTGGGGCTAGATAGTGATGTATGGAATGTCCGTAAATATTTATTTATTGGTTTATCTGTACATAGTAAACAAAGTCTGTCTGTCTGTAGGTATATCCGCCAACTCCTAAACCAGCCAACAGATTTTGGAAGGAACGGAGATTGTGCTGTGGGAATCAAAAGACCATTTTAGAAAACACGTCAGCGGGAAAACCAATTTTAAGCAGAACATTTTTAACAACAAAAGATCGAAAAATACTCACTGCCATAATTGTGGAGGCGGAGATCCGCAAATTAAAAAAAATATCAGACCCTATCAGAAAAGAAGTGTGGGAAAATTGGACAACTGAAATAATCACACTATTCCCAGGGGAAACGAAAGCAGTCTATTACAGTCCCTTTCGTATACTAGATGGTCGGGTTTTGCAGGCCAGCGGCCTCATTGTTAATCGGCTTATCACAGTTCGGCGAAGACTAGTACCTGCAGAAAACCGCCGCAGCA
The DNA here is from genome assembly GCA_963921215.1 of Scoparia ambigualis. Lineage (NCBI taxonomy): Eukaryota > Metazoa > Arthropoda > Insecta > Lepidoptera > Crambidae > Scoparia > Scoparia ambigualis. The sequence continues at coordinate 24,096,429 of OY992523.1, forward strand.
AGAGTCGCAGCAGTGACGATAGCAGTGATAGCAGCACTAAAAAGAAAGCCAGGACAAGTACAGAACCAGTACGGGTTCGGCCCCTGCCAGAATCATTTAATTCAAAGAAAATTGGAGATCAGGAAGAGTCTGGAGAGAGCTATTTGCAGTGGCTGAAGGCCTCGTCTTCACCCAGGGATTTAGTCAACTCCAAATGGAAGAACTGTCTTAGGGGAAGAATAGATATACTCAAGGAAAGCGACCATATAACCTACTTTAAAGAATTCCCTGCACTTCAATGTCCATGGGGTTATGAATTGGTGAGTGATGTTGTTTATTTTTAACCGACTTCAAGTAAAAAAGTAGGAGGTTTGTCAAGTTTTTTAACTTAATTATCACAAAATAACTATGATCAGCTCTTGTAAGTGTCACTGAAGATTATACTGTTGTGATTTAAGTACCTAATATTGTTTTTTTTTTGTTTCATGAAGCTGGCAAGCGACTTCGATGAAATTTATCCAAACACCAAAGAAAAGTTTGAAGAAAAGTTCCCAATACTAAAAGGCCGTTTGCTAGCATTATTGGATGAAAAATCCCAACAACTGACACGAGCTGACATTTCTATACAGTCTGTCTTAGAACTTGGAACTTGTGAGTAAAGTTGGATTCAATAAATGTCATATCATGATTAAGTAGGCTAGGCTAAGCCCTGATTTCACCAAGCTCTGTTAGTTAACTAACGGTTGATATCACAATATTAACCATCTGACGTAGGATATGTTACTGAGACGTTTGAAAATTAACAAAGCTTTACTAAATCAACCGTTACTTTAACTTACAGAGCATGGCGAAATGACTTACAGGTGCAAAATTTTTAACAGACAAGGAGCTCCTCAATTTTGTTGTATTTTTAAGTTAAATGTTTGTTACTGCATTACTTTGTCATTTAAAAACCACTTTTAAAAGTTCTGTTATACCAATTTAAAAGTTCTTGGTGCGGATAGAACCCACAACCTAGAGCCAGTAAGCAAAACTCCTTCTAACTGAGCTGTGAGGAAGTTCAAAATTATATTTAAAATTAATAATTTAAGATTATTAGTATGTACTAATAACAAATAAAATTATTTCCAGTGGGAGAGGAACAAGCAAATGTGGCAGCTTTCCTATCCATACCCTTGCTATTGAAGCAAATGCATACGATTCCTGTTAAAGGTACAAGAAAACCTTGGAATCCGTCACGAGCAGAAGTTAGCAGTGCCTTTTTGAGTTTAGTGGCATCTTCTTCTGACGTTGAAACCCATCGCTTAGAACGGCAAGCGAAACTCATAGATAAAAAGGTACCTGTACTTCCGTATATTGTTGCCATAGGCCCTGGTTGGAATGATGTTTCGCAATACGACTTAATAATAACAGATAATGTTAGGTATACCTTTTCCAATGTTTGTGACGCTGTTTTTAGTACTTTTAAAATCTTATGGGCATTAGATTTGCCATACCCAAAAGACTGTGTGCCGATTTGGATGTTCATCCAAAGAAGCGTTTTTGTTATGAAAAGTAAATAATGATGTTCTGGACTCATCTCAAGAGTCAATATATATTGATCAGGATTCCATGCAACATCCGTTTGTATGCAATTCTGTAGTCATTGGATGTGACATTAATCATCCCGAGCTCCATATTGTACTGACTAAACCGATTTAACCAACCTAAATAGCATACGGCCCTATGTACTACCATGTATAATTGGCGTCGTTTACTTAATTCACCTGCGTTATTGCACCCAGGTGAATTAAATATTCTATTTGTAATCTTAATTCACCTAGGTACATTATGTATACTTCGTTTACTTAATTCACCTGCGGTTATTCATCTAGGTATAGAAAAAAGAATTTTTTTTTAATAAATATAGAATATTTAATTCACCTGGGTGCATTAACGCGTGCAAATTAAGTAAACGAAGTATACATGATGTACCTAGGTGAATTAAGATTACAAATAGAATATTTAATTCACCTGGGTGCAATAACGCAGGTGAATTAAGTAAACGACGGGGTATAATTTTATTATTAAGTATAATTTTGTTATAATAGTTAGTTTTGTTTTATTATAATTTTGTTTAAGGTGGTATGATTTTATTACAAATTGATTTTACCATCTAGGGGCGAAGATTGTTTGTATGCTGAAATAACAAGAGTTAGAGAAAACAGTGGATTAATAGATATATTAACCACACTAATTATTATCAAATACAGACCAAAATAATAGCCTATTACAGTTATTTCAGTATACAAACAATCTTCGCTCCTAGATGGTAAAATCCATTTTAATACAAATCCTCCACCGTAAGTATATTTTTAGTTATTAGATCTTTTTCAGAATATTTCATAATATTATAAATGGAAATCAATCTCATCAGGTTATATTCACTGGGCTCATACAATCAAACATATTAATAAAGCAGTAGGTATAACCTGGTAGGAATAGTATTATCATGTGTTTTTAAAGGTAGCAAGTACCTAATTGAATAATGTAACTGTATAAGGCTGCGTTTCCACCAGAGATATGTAGCAAGGGATGTGTTTTTAAGAACCATTATAATCACTGCGCTCATTGAGGCTAGGTAACTGCTGTGATTCTATTGGAACACATCCCTCGCTACAAATCTCTGGTGGAAACGCAGCCTTGTACCAATAGATCTATCCAATCCCACTGCTGGGTATAGATCTACCCGAGATAGTGTTCCTATAATATTATAAGATTATTGTGTTTACTTAACCTGTAAAAAAGACATGAAAAATAAACATTGATTACTTTTAATACTTTATTGTTTCATTTTTTAGGAAGAGGACAGTGCAGCAACAGAGATGTGCTATAAATGTTGCGATTCATGCAAAATCACCTTGTCGTTCTTGGTACGTATTTTGCTTTATTAGATACTTTCGAGTTGCGGTTCTGACAGCTGTCATATTAAAGTTGCGATTCACGCAAAGTCGCCTTTCAACCTTGTGGTTCTAGCTATGTGTACTTTGCGTTATTAAAGACTTTCAAGTTGTAATTCTAACAGAGGTGTGATATTAAAGTTGCGATTCACGCAAAGTCGCCTTTCAACCTTGTGGTTCTAACTATGTGTATTTTGCTTTATTAGATACTTTCGAGTTGCGGTTCTGACAGAGTTGTGATATTAAAGTTGCGATTCACGCAGTCCCCTTACGTTGTGGTTCTTCCACAAGGTTGTAAGGAGACTGAATCGCAACTTTAATATCACACCTTTGTTAGAATCACAACTTGAAGGTCTCTAATAACGCAAAGTACACATAGTTAGAACCACAAGGTTGAAAGGCGACTTTGCGTGAATCGCAACTTTAATATCACACCTCTGTTAGAATTACAACTTGAAAGTCTTTAATAACGCAAAGTACACATAGCTAGAACCACAAGGTTGAAAGGCGACTTTGCGTGAATCGCAACTTTAATATCACACCTCTGTTAGAATCACAACTTGAAAGTCTCTAATAACGCAAAGTACACATAGCCAGAACCACAAGGTTGAAAAGCGACTTTGCGTGAATCGCAACTTTAATATCACAGCTCTGTTAGAATCACAACTTAAAAGTCTCTAATAACGCAAAGTACACATAGCCAGAACCACAAGGTTGAAAAGCAACTTTGCGTGAATCGCAACTTTAATATCACAGCTCTGTTAGAATCACAACTTGAAAGTCTCTAATAACGCAAAGTACACATAGCCAGAACCACAAGGTTGAAGAGCGACTTTGCGTGAATCGCAACTTTAATATCACACCTCTGCTAGAATCACAACTTGAAAGTCTTTAATAACGCAAAGTACACATAGCTAGAACCACAAGGTTGAAAGGCGACTTTGCGTGAATCGCAACTTTAATATCACACCTCTGTTAGAATCACAACTTGAAAGTCTTTAATAACGCAAAGTACACATAGCCAGAACCACAAGGTTGAAGAGTGACTTTGCGTGAATCGCAACTTTAATATCACACCTCTGCTAGAATCACAACTTGAAAGTCTTTAATAACGCAAAGTACACATAGCTAGAACCACAAGGTTGAAAGGCGACTTTGCGTGAATCGCAACTTTAATATCACACCTCTGTTAGAATCACAACTTGAAAGTCTCTAATAACGCAAAGTACACATAGCCAGAACCACAAGGTTGAAAAACGACTTTGCGTGAATCGCAACTTTAATATCACAGCTCTGTTAGAATCACAACTTGAAAGTCTCTAATAACGCAAAGTACACATAGCCAGAACCACAAGGTTGAAGAGCGACTTTGCGTGAATCGCAACTTTAATATCACACCTCTGCTAGAATCACAACTTGAAAGTCTTTAATAACGCAAAGTACACATAGCTAGAACCACAAGGTTGAAAGGCGACTTTGCGTGAATCGCAACTTTAATATCACACCTCTGTTAGAATCACAACTTGAAAGTCTTTAATAACGCAAAGTACACATAGCTAGAACCACAAGGTTGAAAGGTGACTTTGCGTGAATCGCAACTTTAATATCACTGCTCTGTTAGAATCACAACTTGAAAGTCTCTAATAACGCAAAGTACACATAGCCAGAACCACAAGGTTGAAAAGCGACTTTGCGTGAATCGCAACTTTAATATCACAGCTCTGTTAGAATCACAACTTGAAAGTCTCTAATAACGCAAAGTACACATAGCTAGAATCACAAGGTTGAAAGGCGATATTGCGTGAATCACAACTGTGAGTCTTTAGTTAAGAACTGTTATTTTCACAAGGTTCAGTTTGCGAAGCAGCAGTTAATATCAAGCAAAGTTAACATAAGTAGAACCACAAAGTTTAACATTGTGTGAATCACAACCGCAAGATTGCTACTGTAGCAAACCGTGCATTGCTAGATAACACAAGTATAACACTGCGATATTCACACGCTTAACTTTGTTAGCCAGGAGCCAACAGAGTAAAATTGTGAAAACATGCCTTTGTGAAATTAGCTAAGTCCATATTGTGAAAATTAGTATTTCCACTTTGTTTGATTCGCAATATTTTTTCGCAAAATTGGAGTAGCTGCGCCAGCAACCCTACTCTGTTGGCTCCTGGCTAACAACCTTTTCCTGTTGATTTCACAACTTTTTTTTCTGAGTGCATGTTGACCTTGAGACCGTTTTTATGCCCTACGTATTATATGCTGTTATTACAAATTAAAACTTTTACTTATGTAAAATATTTGAGAAGTTTGTTTTGACAAACCTGACTCTTGACGGAGTTTCTGTGCGTATACCTACGCAGTGGCGGGCGGCATGGGTTTATCAACAAAGGAGTCGGGTTACTGTAGCTGTGCTTCTAATACGGTGGTAATAGTAACATATCCTAAGTGTGCCAATTTTGTCAGCTTTAATGCGTCAACGCTATTAAAATTGTTAAAAGTAATTAAGACTGATTATATTAATACTTACTTACTTATTAAGGTACCTATTTTCTGTACTACTTAGGTACCTATACCTATTTAAGTCTTCAAAAACATTAAGACTGACTTTTACAACAACAAAATAACGTTGCTTGTGTGCATGGTCGTGCACACGAGGATAAAAATGTTGGCACGTTTCGTATCGGTGAGTTGCAAGGCGTCACTCTATCCAGGGAATATATAATCAAAGTAGGAAGGATATAAAAGCGAGCCTGGTGCGTACAAATAGGTAGGTAATAAAGTGAATTGTTTGTTTTTGGTCTATCTACCTAACCTTTTTTTCACGTTAGCTAGGAAAATGCATTTATGTAGGTACTTACGCAGGCCCCCCGGCCAGAGGAGAGCCGAGGGGGTCTGTCAGACTCACCACCACCCGAGCAGCAAGTCCCAGTGTTTAGCGAGCGTGCCTTAGCAACCAATCACAATGGCCATTTGCTGTGAGCACGCTCACGCTCACGCGGGCTCATAGTAGGTACCTACCTACCTACCTACCTAATAATTACTGACTAAAAACCCATGCCAATGACGTGTCCTCAACACACTCGGTTTTTCATTTGCAAAGTTTGTATGAAAACAAATGAAAAAAACTCCACGAGTCTCTGGGAGTTCCAATAACTTAAAAAATAATTAGGTAATTTCATTAGGTACCTACATACTAGGTAAGTTCTTACTTATTATCTACTTAGAGGTAAGTAGGTAAGTACTACAATTATTTTTCTTGGCCGTATCACTCTTGCTTGACGAAACTTGTTCGTGGCACACGATAGGTAGGTACCTACCTATTTATAGCATTTCGTGCATCCTTCCTAGCTACTTACAAGTATGCCGAACCACTATTTATGTATCCCGAATACTTGTGTAAGTAGCTGTGCGTGACCGCCAAATTAGATAAGGTGTTGCTAATAATTTACCAATGCGAAGTCACATGTACCTACCTAAAAATTCCAAAATTGTTGTCTAAGGCGAACACTACACGCAAGATCCATATCGTGATCCGTCAATATATACTGACGGACGGATCACGATAATTATTGACGTGTAGTGTAGCGTATTGACGGATCACAATATTTATCGCAGGATTTCTGGAAATCCAGTGATCCAGTCCCAGATCCTAGATCGTGATATTTATCTTGCGTGTAGTGTCGCGCGTCAATATTTATCGTGTCTAGGGTTGCCACTTTTTTTAGGATGAATAAAGTATTTTTTATTCCTCATACACGGAAAGTAGGTTTGTAGTTGCCTGAGGAGCGGGTGGAAAGTAATACTTTTCCGCCCTAGGGAGAATCGTTCTTCTGACAGGTACTGTCATGTGTACTATTAATTTATTTATAATGTACTACCAACAAAACATACACTAATTCGAATGTAACAAAAAAACAAGTTTATCTTAATGCTAAGTGCTGTCTCCATTATAGGTAGTCACGACATGCAATATCAAAATACAATCATATTTGTTGAACTCATGTGTAGTTGTGACTTACTATTAAAATAATACTAACAACCCATCTCTTCCCATGGGTGTCGTAAAAGGCGACTAACGGACTAAAGACTGCACATACATCCAAAAGCATAGAGCGGCGATTGCCTCATCAAAATAATACTACCAATACCAACCCCTCTCTTTCCTTCGGTGTCGTAAAAGGCGACTAACGGACTAAATTCTGCACATACATCCAACAGCAAAGAGCGGCGATGGGCTCATCAAAATAATACCACCAACCTCTCTCTTCCTTTGGGTGTCGTACAAGCGACTAACGGGCTAAAGGCTCACCACCTAACCACATGTGCAGACTGTGCAGTAGTTTTTGCTGAAGCGTGGACTGTGTGGGCGTGGCCTGTGTTGTCCATAGATTCAAATTATCACTAATTTTACTACACACTTTAACTAAATATCTCAAAAAAGTTTTAGATTTATGTAAAATAAAACTCACTCATTTTTTTAGCTAATTCATGTTTTTATTTTTAGTTACTTACCATTCGTAATGAAAATCAGTGTTTACCTCGGGTGAAAGACTTATTTTCTCCCTCGAACTATTGCCACCCTGGCTACGGTCGGGCGCCAAACCCCGTCTCGGGAGTAAATAAGCTACTTTCACCCCTGGGGTAACAAACAATGTGCTATTTACATTTTGTTAGAACAAAAATAAAGTACATAGCATAAAAAAGAGTATTTATGTATTTGTCCATAAAAACGTATTTTTAGTTGCTCTTTGCGACATTTGACAAATATTTGTCTTTTACGTAAATAGAGTATTTTAGCCTTATAGCATTAATGCTCTAAGATTTTAGCGTACCTACTTAATTGGTGTCGTAACGTAGATTATAAAGTACGCCTACATGAAAAGAGGACAATACTCTATTTTAAAGTGCGAGTGGCAACCCTACATGTCTGCCTCGTACAAAGTACGTATTTTTGACGCGATCCGTATTGATGGTGTAGGGTGTGCTGTGATCCAGCCCAAGATCCATCAATAAATATCACGATATTTATCACAATATTTATTGACGTGTAGGGTTCGCCTTAGGCTAAAGATAAAATCGGAGGTGGCAACACTTAGCGATGGGCGATTGTTACTAAAAAAACAATCGAATGAATCGACATTTGTTCTACCATGTATTCGATTGTCGATTCATTCGTCCTAACTTAGAAACAAACGAATAAAAATTGACGATCAATTGTTACTAAAAATATTTGAATGAATCGATACAATTGTACTAGTATCTATCATGTGTTTGATTGTCTATTCGTTCTTACCTAAAAAATCGAATAAAAATTGATGATCGATTGTTACTAAAAAATATTCGAATGAATATTTATTTGAATTTAGATAGGTAGATAAATTAATAAAACTACAAGTTACATTTTAACGATTTTCAAAGCTAATTTGCTCTCTTTAATTGAAATCATGTATCAATCAATCAATCATGGTAGGTACCATTCACTAAGTTTGTAGTTGTAGGTAGGTAGGTAGGTAGGTATATGCAATTTGTACGTGTGTGTGGTCATAATATAGGTAATCCTATACCGATGCGCGTGACTTCGTTAACGATTGATTGATGTAGTATAAGATATTTTTCATATAAACATTTATTTTGATCAAACCTTATTCAGGAAAACTTTCCCGGGAAGTATTTAGAATAAACTACTTTATTTCGTATTTCATAGACCTACCTAGCAGGTATACCTAACTCTAGGAACATTCGCGTATTTTACCTAATAACAATATTGAATATTACGATTTTCATTCGAACGCAATTAACTGTCGATTGTTTTTATAACAATTGCGTTATTATAACTAATAATCGACTAGTAATGATTTTCATTCGAATGTATTCGGTTGTCGATTGTTCTAGTAACAATCGCGTAGTTACTAACAATCACTGAGCGATTAAATAATTTTCATTCGTACACTATCGACTGTCGATTGTTTTTATAACAATTGCGCAATTATTAATAATCGACTAGCTATGATTTTCATTCGAATAAATCGATTGTTTTAACAATCGAATAATTCGATTTTAATTACTAACAATCGCCCATCGCTAGCAACACTGGGCGTCGGCGTGCGTGCGTTCTTTCTTTTTGAGAACGTGTTTTCCGCGGGCAAGACGTGTAAAAGTCTAGTCCAACAACCAAACCAAATAACAAAATGATGGCAGAAACAGATGCAAGCCAAGTGTCTTCGGCTGAGGTCGGTGCAGATTCTGAAACTGACAGCGCAAACCACATAAATCTTGGATTTTTATCAAATCTAAAATTACAACACCTCGTGGGAATTTTTCGCGGTAAGTTCGCCCTTCGCTAACTGCTACCTACCTATCTAAAATAAACACCCCTAGGGCTAATTTCACGTGAAATGCTGCTCTGCAACTCTGCACTCCACATTTTTATACAAAAAACTGCAGTGCAGACTTTTTTGTATGAAAATTCGGAGTGCAGATTAGTTATGTAGGTAGAGACAATGGCTTGTATCTTAAAAAATGGTGCACGAATTTGTATAAAACGAGTATTCCACTTTGTTATAAAAAAATCAGAGATTATAATGCACAATTGCATTTTCTAAGGAGACTCTTAGTTTTCGAAAAAAGACCCATACGAAGAATTATTGTTAACAGCAATACAGCATGTTTATAAAGTTTAATTCTTGGTGTTTTATTTTTATTTTATAGACAACAGAAATACTAGCTGCCCTACTCCTGTGGGTCAAGTGATAGGTTAGAAATTTCGCTACGCTGCGCTTCGCGATTGTCTTAAATTTCGAGGTTATTTTTTTTATTTTAAACAATAGAAATGTAGTTCCATACAAAAAAATGTTTTATAGCTCTTGATGGTTGGGGGGTGGAGATTCCCCCTCTCCTATCTCTTTTCCCCTCTTCCTAACCATCTTCAATGACGTTTTACACATTTTAAGGTTAGTTTTAATGAGAACAAATGCTTATATCTCCATAACTATGTATCTCCTGTAAGTGGGAATGACACTGGGGGGTACCCCTAGACCCTCCCTCCACCCCTCTATCCCCCACTCCCCTAAATTCGTGGACCATTTTTTAAGATTTTAACTGCAGCATTTACAAAAAAGTACACTTCGGTAACAAAATTTATTTCTTATTAATAAACCTAATTGTGATAAAAATGTAAGTACTTTATTACAAAAGTTTATTTCGTGAGAATACAAAAAAAAGTCAGAACATCATGTTACTGACTTAATTATTCACAAAATTATAAACTTGCTGCAAAATTGCAAGATGAATGAAAAGAAAATACTTGTGTCGTAGAATCTATGGGAACATATTCATAAATTATAGAATTGTTAAGCAAAACATCGACCAATCTAGTCGACTAGATAAATTATCGAGGTAATGAACCATCGGGCTAATAACCGCTCGGTATAATGAACATTACATTAAACAAATATTCCGCAAAGCGATATGTAAGTGAAACGTCATTTGGGTAACATGCTTCTGTTAATAGTGTTTCGATATGGCGTAGGGAACCCGGTTAATATACCAAGTAAGTAGGGGTTAGTCATTCATCATTGTGTTTGGTATCAATGTACAATCACAAGATCTCAGTTTGGGGTGAACCACTAGTATTCTTGTTTCACTACACATCCAATACATATGAAATTCAATAATCCTAATTAATAATTTTCTATCTTCATTTAGAAAACAACATTGATGCTGATATATTAGCTCTTATGAGCAGTGAAGATCTGAAAGAGCTTATACCCAAAATAGGAGATCGTGTGAAAATTAAAAGATTTATTGAACGGCAGTCAGCACAAAAACTGACTTTTACAGTAAGTACTTAGGTACCTACTTTACACTTTTTGCCTACCTACGTTTGAATGAAATACCCAGGTATGACCATAATAGTTTTATAACTAACTTGTGTGAAAGTAGTTTTCTAATGATGGTGCTGATTAAATTCGAATTTGTGACTATGAACTGAAAAAAATTTACACAAGAATGCCTAGTAGAAGTATTGAGAAGTTCCATTTTCCAATGTTTCAATTCAAGCCTATCTCAGAGCACTAGTTTGAAACATGAGCACTAAAAGAAAGAATTAATTTGTTGCATTTTCATATTTTTATTATTTCAGATTGTAGAAGACCCGGATGAATACATTCCTATCTTATCAGATGACAATAATATAGAAGTAGTGTCCGAACCTGAATCAAAGTCATCTGAGGATGCATTATCTTGGTCTGCCTCAGCAACTGCCATCAGATCTAATGTGAGTTATGTCCCTTCTTACCTATTTATAATTTAAATGACTTTGTTTGTATTGGATTGGAGTTTGCAATTGCATTTCAAAATGCAATTGCTAAAAAAAACAGTTGGGCTCAATCAAGAGGTCGTCAATCAATTGACGACCTCTGTAGCGCAGTGGGCGAAGGCCCGATTGAGACGCAGAAGGTTGTGGGTTCAACCCCCGCTGCGGAACCAACGTTTGTATGATCTGCAAATATTTGTTCCGGGTCTGGGTGTTTTCTATGTATAATATGTATGTATTTACAAAAAAAAATTATCTAAGTATGTAGTAATCAGTCATCTGGTTCCCATAACACAAGCTCTGCTTACTTTGGGGCTAGATGATGCTTGGTGAAATATGTCCAGCATTATTTATTATTATTAACTCTATTTCCCCGGATACTTTGGAGCACGAGTCTGACTCGCACTTGTCCTGTTTATTAAATAAATTGTGGCTGTTAACTAAAGCTTGCTAAATGATTGCTACTTTTTGTTACAGGTGTCCAAGATACTTCACGTAATTTTTTTCTATTGTAGTCTTTTGTAGATAGTAGATGTAAAAGTAAGTAGTACTCGTAGTTGTATCTTAGATAAGTGACGTAGTTAGTTTTCCATTTCCTTAATTTCTATTTATAATTAATTGTTTTTATGAAAAGTAACATCTGTTAAAGTATACCTAATTTGTTAACAACTATAATACAACAAAACATTTGGTAAATTATAATACTTACACAAACTTACTAACGACTCGCCTTGTATCAGTTTGTAGTAGCTCTGCCTTCTGCGCTGTAGGTTGTGGGTTCGATTCTCACTGTGAACATGGACGTTTGTTCTTTGTCTATTCTATCAGTTACCTGGTTCATATAGTACAAGATTAGTATGGGTAGTTTGGGGTTAAGATTGTGTTGTGAAAATGACCACCAATAGGTATTTATTTATATTCTTTTCTATTTATGCTTTGTACTACCTTATGATTATACTGTACTGATATTGCTTTTAGGCCAGCCTAGATGGGAGAGCCATATTAAAAGAAGGGAACGCTTCTGGAGGATTACTAAAAGAAGGTGCACGTAGAAAATTGAGTCAATTGGTGATAAACCAGACTATTGATAAATGCAGTACAAAGAAAATCACAACTGAAGAGTTTTACAAATTGGCTTTGGAAATTGTTTCCCTATTTCCAAAAGAAAGTGTAGTGGTTTATTATTCTGCCTACGTGTCGGGTAAAGGAGAAACTGCCAAGAAAAATGCAAGTGGAAAATTATACGAAACATACATAACCAGACGGAGAAAATTGCGTCAAAACGGAGATCTTCCTGGAACCAGCAGAACTTCATCACGGTCTTCAGATATTTTACCAACCCATACTGAGGACAATAACAATTTTGGTAGGTACTTATTACATTTTTAGCTACCTACTTACTTACTATTGATACTATTCTATAACCTGTATAATATCCTGTTCCTTATAATATGTATAAGGAAAATAAAATAAGTAACCAAGAGTTCTATCATTCACAGAGGAAACCATTGTTGAAAATCTCACGTGGTTGAAAAATAATGTAGACCCCTGGAAGACTGTGGAGGAGAAGTGGGCCGAAACAAGAAATTACCGGCTGAAAATTATTAATAATAGCAGCCAAGAAATAGCAGAATACTTCAACAATTTTCCAGCATTAAAACAACCCCAGGGATACACCCTGGTAAGTAATCTATTCTACAAATATTATGAAAACTAACTTATCAAACATTTTTAAAGTTTGTGGGAATGAACACTGAACAAAGAAGATGGCACTGCAAATTTTTGAAACTTCTGTACTTTCGTTAACAATGTAGTTTTTTTTTAGCTTCAAGAAGATTTTAAATCTATGTACCCTGGGAAAGAGAATAGTCTATTCTCTATGCTAGAACTAAAGAAAGAAGAAATCATAGAGTACGCCAAAAAACGAGCTATACAAAGCCGAGACAAACACTATTCTGCAACTCTACTAAATTTAATTGGCCTGATTCAGGGTAAGTTTCTGTTCGTGTCACTTAATTTGAGTCGTTTTTTGGAGTCGATCTGCAACTCGTACCACATGAACTCTGACCGCGTAGGCCCGAGTTATATTTACCCACAAAATTTTATTATTTTCCATCACTAACTCGTACCACTTATTTTTGTATGGAGTTTTTATCTTAGTTTAAGTCAAGTAACGTCAAAACGAAAAGTGCTTTGTAATGATTTAATATGAAAACCCTGTTAAAAAGTTTTAAAGAGCCGTCTTTTTAAGAGTAAGTACCTACTTATGAACTTGATTTTTAGAAATCCTTCGAGATTTCCATATACTTACATGGAAATCTCGAAGGAAGGATCTCGTACTTACTCAGATTCTAGAAGATGACCAAGGGGTAGTCAGAGGCAAGTCCTATTTTTTTTAATTCTAGATTTCTATGTACTTACTCAGATCCTAGAAGATGTACAAGGGAGGTAGTCAGGCAAGTCCAAATATTTTTTTTAGGAAGCCTTCTAGATTTCTATGCACGCAGATCCTAAAAGATGTCTATGAGGGGGGTAGTCAGAGGCACGTCCAAACATTACATTTGGCGCATGCGTCACGTTTTGCAATAGTTAGCTAGCTTATTTTTCATATAATATATTTTTAGGTAGGTACCTTGGTTAGGTAGCGCGCCGCCTGCGTCCGACTTCACGAGATCTCAGTTCGGGGCGAACCACTAGTATTATAAGTATCCATTTTAATCCATTTTTTAAAAGACTGATATGCCTTATGCGTCTAAATGTTGAGATTATCGGTTGTGATTTTACTAGATTAATGAAACTTTATTTACATTGATTTTTTGATTATTTTACATTTATTGTATATACTTAAGTAAATTTCGAACCTGTGTTTTTTTAATGCTGTTGATTCCTGTCTGTGTCAGAAGGACAATCTAGCATAACGCCCTTGTGTCTACATAGTAGGTATATTTATAAGAATCCTACCCATGCTTTTAATATTTTAAAATTCCGTAAACTACTTTTGTCGTTAACAGTACTAAATCTCAATGAGATTAGGACGTGGTACGAGTTAGTGATCGAAAATAATATTTTTTTTTGCGTATATAACTCGGCCCACGCAGGCCGAATTCATGTGGTAAGGTAAGGTAGAAGGTATTCAGTTGCAGACCGACTCGTTTTTTGTGGCTCATTTGACCCATACAAAAATCAAGTAGGTACGATTATCTAGATCATTACCATAACCAACTTTAACCACACATTTAAAAATAGGCCTAGTAAATACCGACTTCAAAATGGTATGTTATTAACAGAAAAATATCCAATTTTAAATTCTATGAAACTGTCAGTGCTCATTCATTAAAAATTATACCTACTAAATACCTACGATTATTTTTGTTATTTTTTTTTTTCAGAAAGCGACCCGGAAACTATTAAGAACGTTTGTCTTCTGTTGTTGTCCTACATTATAAATATTTCACCTGCGAGAAAACGTAAAGGGAAACCAATTCAAAAATCACGTGCAGAAATTCGTGACGCCTACATAAAACAAGTAGGTTGTGAAACAGATGTAACCAGCGAGATTATAACGAAACGCGAGCAAATTTCTAAACAAGGCCGCACGTTACAGCCGTTTGTAATTTTTGTCGGAAAATCGGTTACGGAAGTTATAGCTGCCTACGTAGTAATCAACGACACGGTGTATCATTTTAACAAATTAATAACGGCGGTAGACTGTGCGTGTAAAATATTTCATTCAACTGGGGCCTGTTATCCTGAGGAATGTGCAGAGGTTTGGCTGTTCATCCAATTGGGATTATTTGATATTAGAACTAAGTTTGACAAAAACACACAGACAGTAAACACACTGTTGACTGATCTGGGACTATTTACCAATCCTGAGCATTAAAATGTTTACTTGTTACTATTGTAATAAAGCAGTAGCGTCGACTCCATCATTGCTAGTTACTCATATTAGAACTTTTTGTAAGTCAACTGTAGAAAATTCTAATCTTCGTTGTGGTGAACCAGGGTGTTATCGTCATTATTTCTCTGCAGTTTCATTTAAAAAACATTTGGTAAGAGATCACCAATCTTTAGACGTAAATTTGCATCAAGATCGTAATGTCATAGTTATGCCTATTGATATCTTAGATTCACCATTAACAAGTTCAGAAATAACTACACCAAGTGAATCGGTTAAAACCAGTTTAGTAACGCAAGAAAATTTCAATTGTTTAACTCATCATACTAATTTCAATTGTTTAACTCATCATGCTGGGCTTCTGATATCTTCTTTATATGCTAGTCCTATAATACCACGTAAAACTGTGCAAGAAGTTATGCAAAATCTTTAGATATTCTTAAAAAAATCAGAAAATATTTTGTTTAAACAGTTCAATGATTTGATGCCATCCAATGAAATTACCGATAACGTTTCGAGTGCTCTTTCAACAACACTTAATACATTTAGCAATACTTTTGACAATTTTAATACTGAACACAAACGCATAAGGCATTTTAATCTCTTAGGAACTTATAACGAGCCTCAAGAAGTAAAAATAGGTCGACGATTGGATACAAAAAAAACTCCTCATGGGTTAGTATTGGCGCCGATTGATTGTACAGAGCAAATACTGCCACTAAAAAATAATTTGGAACTTTTTTTTTCAATGGGCAATGTTTTGAAGGATACTTTAGAATACTTGGGTAGTTTACAAGAACAGGTCTTTGGTATTGAAAATGTTGTTCAGGGTACTGTATGGAAAAAAATGATCGAAAATTCTGTAGGTTTGGTTTTACCCTTGATAATATATTTTGATGATTTTGAGATCGGAAACCCCCTAGGGAGTCATGCTGGGGTACACAAATTAGGAGGGGTTTACGTATCTTTACCATGTCTACCTTCTAATTACGTTTCGCTCTTGCAAAATATTTTCATGTTGGCTCTTTTTCACTCATCAGATAGGACACGATTTGGAAATAACATAATGTTTCAAAAGGTTTTTGACGTACTCAATGATTTAAAGCACAATGGTATAACTGTCAAAAATGACGTATACACAGGAGTTATAAAGTTTTATGTATCAGCCGTTACTGGTGACAATTTGGGACTTAATGGTATACTTGGTTTTGTTGAGAGTTTTAGTGCTAATCGACCATGCAGAATATGTAATGCTAGTAAAAGCCAAATTCGGTCAATGTTGTATGAAGACAGCACATTATTAAGAAATGAACGTAACTATATGAACGATTTACAGCTACACAACATTTCAGAGACAGGCATTAAAGAACAGTGTGCATGGCTTGTTTTAGATGGATTTGATTTGTTTCAGAATGTCGCAGTTATGTTTTACATGATTATCTCGAAGGCTCTTGTCGATACGTAATGCAGTTTGTTATAACAAATATAGTTCGAACGCAGAAACTTATCTCATTGGAAAATTTAGCATCCAGAATACGTTATTTTAATTATGGACCAGATTCAACTTCTAAGCCTTCTAATGCAGTAACAACGGAGGGGGCATCAATAAATTTAAAATTTTCAGCTGCTGAAATGCTTTGTCTAGTTCGTTATTTTGGCCTTATTGTTGGATATAATGTCCCAGATGAAAACGAAGTTTGGCTGTTGTATATAAAATTACGACAACTTTTAGACAAACTTTTGAGTCGTCGAATTCATGACAGTACTATCGAACAAGTAAAATTCTTAGTATCAGAAATAAATGAGCTTTATTGTGAATTGAGTAAGATGCAGCTGAAACCGAAATTTCACTTTTTAACACACTATCCACAAATGCTAAGGAAATTTGGTCCCTTAACTCAAATCTGGACTATGAGATTTGAAGCGAAACATCGTATCTCTAAATTCATAGCTAGAGCAACGCAAAGCAGAATAAATGTTTGTAAAACTATAGCAATAAAACATCAATTAATATTAAATGACATGTTTTTAAAAAAACAACTGTTAGTTCCATTTAAGTGTGGTAAGCTAAAAAGGTAGCAATGTCTGAAATACTTGTTAATGGTTTAGATTTCGAGACTCAAGGTGTTTATGATGATTATAGTTATGCAACGTCATGGGTGATGCTTAATAGTATAAAATTTGAAGGGTCATCAATTCTAGTATTAGATATTTCAGAATCGACATGTTTACCAGTCTTTGCAGAAGTAAAGAACATCTATGTAACAGAAAGTAGCAAAGTTATATTCCACTGTATATCATTGGAATGTATCGATTTTAACGATCATTTTTTTGCATACGAGGTAACAAAAACAAGTAATCATTTGTTATATGCCTACGATAACCTTTTTTCTCCTGTACCTGCCACAATAACTGTATTGCCGAACATGAAACTTTACATTACTGTGCGTTGGACGTTAGACTAACTTTTCCAGTTATGTTTGACTAATGGAAACCCCCGCGACTTCGTTCGCTAGTAGGTAGTTATTATACAACCTTCAACCCCGCTGCACCCCCTCAGGGGTGGATTTATAGAAATTCCTTTCTTAGTACACCCCTACACCCTAAGAGGAATAACCCTCCAAATATCAAGTCTCTACGACCAGCGGTTTAGGCTGTGCGTTGTCTATATGTCAGTCAGTCAGGACTTTGATTCTTATAATATGTAGAGATACTTGACACCAACCAATAATCATATTGTTACCCTAATAAATATTGCGTGCTTTAGATTGGGAATGAATACTCTTTCGAAAACTTGACACTTGGCTCGCATCTGCTTCTGCAATCTTTTTGTAGGTAATTTGGTTTGGTTGGTGGACGCAACTAAACGTAGTGATTATTTGCTCAGTGGACACGACTGGCATGGCCGCCCGCATAACGTTAGTCTGTTTGTGGCGATGCAAGGCTTCAAAAAATCTAACTATTCCATGGTTACAACATGTTTATTTTAACAAGTAAGTTGTAGCACTAAATTTAAGTATAATTTCTGATTTTGACTATGTCTCAGATTTGGGGAATAAGTTTCTTTACATTTTTTAATTATAAATGATGGAACGTAATATAAAAGAACAACCGAAACTAGTTTGAAAGTGTTAAAAACGCCGCGCCGGAGGAAAATACCGGGTTTTGCTGCGAAATTCTGGCCAAAGTTCTTCTTTAACCAAGTCCACTTATGTGTTCCTACCTAGCACGGCCCCCCGAGCTAGGCACGTAAAATTAATGGCAGTGCTTCAGATGCTCTATGTACCTCTAGAATTAATCAACAGAATTCAGTGTTCCTCAAACGTATTGACAGAAATTACGATAAAATGCGTGATCTTACCAGCTGGGCCCTCGGCTGTATAACGCTCGAAATACATAAAAAAATATACTGATCTAATGTACCTCCAATGTACCTCCCGATTTATGTTTTAAATTCTAGAATTCCTAATTAGAACAGAAGATATTCAGCTTTAAAGTTTTGTCTTCCTAGCGGGGCCCTCTGTAATCAAACTGAATACAAATAAAAAAGTAAACCATTTTTATGTGTTTCCAATGTACCTCTTATTTCTTCGCAATTTACCAAATTTAGATACAAAATTATGATATTGGTTAATAACAATACACGCTTGGTAAGGTAAGGTCAACAAAACAAATAAGTAGGTATGCTAACTAATTAAAACTGCTTTTTGGTAGGAAAATTAACAATAAACTATTCACAGCTACCCTCATTGCAAGAAATATTACCTGTTCCTGACCTTACCTTACCAAGCGTGTACTGTTATTTACCAATATCATATTTTGGATCTAAAATTGCTAAATTGCGAAGAATTAAGCGGTACTTACATTGGAAAAACATAGAAAAGATATACTTTTTTTATTCGTATTTACTTTGATTACAGAGGGCCCCCCCGCTAGGAAGACAAAACTTTAAAACTGAATATCTTCTGTTCTAATTAGGATTTCTGGAATTTAATACATAAATCGGGAGGTACATTAGATCAGTAGGAATATTTTTTATGTATTTCGAGCGTTATACAGCATAGGGCCCAGCTGGGAAGATCAGGCATTTTATCGCAATTTCTGTCAAAACGGTTGAGGTACATTGAATTCTGTTGGTCAATTCTAGAGGTACATAGAGCATCTGAAGCATTGCCATTAGTTTTACGTGCCTAGCTCGGGGGCCGTGCTACGTAAGGAACACATAGTCCACCTACCATCGAAAAATGATATTGGTTAAAGTAGAAAAACTTTGATCAGACACTTTTAAACTATTTTCTGTTGTTATTTTGTACCTGAAAAAGTTTCTAACAATTTGACATTGTGTAATGACATTTAAGTACTTATGTAAGTACTTTAAATCTAAGTAATGTATAATTTCAGATTTTGATTTTATCTCCCGATTTGGGGAATAATTTTGTTCACATATTTTAGTTATGATTGATGGAACGTACCTACATCTTAAATATAAAAGAACAACCGAAACTAGTTTGAAAGTGTTAAAAACGCCGCGCCGGTGGAAAAGACCGGGTTTTGTTGCGAAATTCTGGCCAAAGTTCTTCTTTAACCAAGTCCACCTACCATCGAAAAATGATATTGTTTATAGTAGAAAAACTTTGATCATAAAACTTTCAAACTATTTTCTGTTAGTTATAACTATATTGTATGTACCTACAAAATAGGTACAATATAAAAGTTATTTTGTACCTGGAAAAAGTTTCTAACAATTTGACATTGTGTAATGACTGTAATGACATGCAAGTACTTTGTCAGTACTTTAAATAAAATATAAAATACTAGTACTTACCTTACCTAAAATAAAATATCAAAAAAATTCTAAGTATTTTATTATTTTTATTTGTACTTAGGTATGTATTGATTACTAATACTGCATCTGACTCAATTACATGGTGTGTTATACCTCTTTTATGTTAGGTGTGTTTTTTACTTATGCTTAGGTGTTCTTTATGTAGTATACTGGCTCGTATCTATGCAACAGTGTTTTTTATTTATGTTTAGGCGTTGTATACGTACTGTACCGACTCTAGACTACTTACAGCATGGTCTCTACTAGGGCAAGGCCCAGTGTTTAACCAGCGTAAGCGTAAGACGTAGGGAATGATCATTGTGATTAGTTGTTAGGCCTAACCTTAGGCCTCACAACCAATGGCCATTCCCTACGTCTTACGCTAACGCTGGTTAAACATTGGGACTTGCAATATACTGTACATAAGTAGGAGAGACCATGCTCTAAGTAGTCCGAGTCAGTACACTACGTATTCTACACCTGTACATAAGTAGAAGAGTCCATGCTGTAAGTGGTCTGAATCAATACAGTACGTATTCTACACCATTACATAAGTAGGAGAGGCCGTGCTGTAAGTATTCTGAGCCAGTATAGTACGTATTCTGCACCATTACATAAGTAGGTGAGACTATGCTGTAAGTAGCCTGAGTCTATACAGTACGTATTCTACACCATTACATAAGTAGGAGAGACCGTGCTGTAAGTATTCTGAGCCAGTATAGTACGTATTTTACACCATTACATAAGTAGGAGAGACCATGCTGTAAGTAGTCTGAGTCAGTACAGTACGTATTCTACACCTGTACATAAGTAAGAGAGACCATGATATAAGTAGCCTGAGTCAGTACAGTACGTATTCTACACTTGTACGTAAATAGGAGAGACCATGATGTACGTAGTCTGAGCCGGTACAGTACGTATTCTACACCTGTACATACGTAGGAGAGTCCATGCTGTAAGTAGTCTGAGCCGGTACAGTACGTATTGTACACCTGTTCATAAGTAGGAGAGACCATGATGTAAGTAGTCTGAGCCGGTACAGTACGTATTCTACACCTGTACATAAGTAGGAGAGACCATGATGTAAGTAGTCTGAGCCGGTACAGTACGTATTCTACACCTGTACATAAGTAGGAGAGACCATGATGTTAGTAGTCTGAGCAGGTACAATACGTATTCTACAACATTACATAAGTAGGAGAGACCATGATGTAAGTAGTCTGAGTCAGTACAGTACGTATTCTACACTTGTACGTAAGTAGGAGAGTCCATGCTGTAAGTAGTCTGAGCCGGTACAGTACGTATTGTACACCTGTTCATAAGTAGGAGAGACCATGATGTAAGTAGTCTGAGCCGGTACAGTACGTATTCTACACCTGTACATAAGTAGGAGAGACCATGATGCAAGTAGTCTGAGCCGGTACAGTACGTATTCTACACCTGTACATAAGTAGGAGAGACCATGATGTTAGTAGTCTGAGCAGGTACAATACGTATTCTACAACATTACATAAGTAGGAGAGACCATGATGTAAGTAGTCTGAGCCGGTACAATACGTATCCTACAACATTACATAAGTAGAAAAGACCATGCTGTAAGTAGTCTGAGTCAGTACAGTACGTATTCTACACCTGTACATAAGTAAGAGAGACCATGATATAAGTAGCCTGAGTCAGTACAGTACGTATTCTACACTTGTACGTAAATAGGAGAGACCATGATGTACGTAGTCTGAGCCGGTACAGTACGTATTCTACACCTGTACATACGTAGGAGAGACCATGATGTAAGTAGTCTGAGCCGGTACAGTACGTATTCTACACCTGTACATAAGTAGGAGAGACCATTATGTAAGTAGTCTGAGCCGGTACAATACGTATTCTACACCATAACATAAGTAGGAGAGACCATGCTGTAAGTAGTCTGAGCCAGTACAGTACGTATTCTACACCTGTACATAAGTAGGAGAGACCATGATATAAGTAGTCTGAGCCGGTATAATACGTATTCTACAACATTACATAAGTAGAAGAGACCATGCTGTAAGTAATCTGAGCCAGTACAGTACGTGTTCTACACCTGTACATAAGTAGGACAGTCCATGCTGTAAGTGGTCTGAGTCAATACAGTACGTATTCTACACCATTACATAAGTAGGAGAAGCCGTGCTGTAAGTATTCTGAGCCAGTATAGTACGTATTCTACACCATAACATAAGTAGGAGAGATCATGATATAAGTAGCCTGAGTCAGTACAGTACGTATTCTACACCTGTACATTAGTAGGAGAGTCCATGCTGTAAGTAGTCTGAGCCGGTACAGTACGTATTCTACACCTATACATTAGTAGGAGAAACCATGATGTAAGTAGTCTGAGCCGGTACAGCACGTAATCTACACCATTACATAAGTAGGAGAGACCATGCTGTAAGTAGTCTGAGCCGGTACAGTACGTATTCTACACCTGTACATTAGTAGGAGAAACCATGATGTAAGTAGTCTAAGCCGGTACAGCACGTAATCTACACCATTACAGAAGTAAGAGAGACGATGCTGTAAGTAGTCTGAGTCAGTACAGTACGTATTCTACACCATTACATAAGTAGGAGATACCATACTGTAAGTAGTCTAAGCCAGTGCAGTACGTAGGACAGGTGAGGATTGCATGCTACTTATAAGTAGCAAAACAACACAGCAGTAAATTACGTATGCCGGTCCATGAAAATATTCGTGGAGCCGGCTACTTATGTATAGCTACGTACGCGACATGGTGCCGGCTACAATCGTCATGCTGTATCATTTTGCTACCATTGAGGTAGGTACATTAAATAGAGTAGACGTCCCATACAAAGATTGTGCTTTGCTAGATGACAGCGGGCATCACGTGATACGTTGGGGAGGGGCCTTGGTTGTTATAGAATAACTCCGAGCGCGCAGATGCGACATACAATTAGTACAGTTTTATCGTGTATTATGAGAATATTGTTAAAAATATAAAAATCAATGGGAAGTTACTTTTTATGTTTTATTGAATGTTGTTAATTGTAATATTTTAAAATAAGTAAAATAATGCTGAAAATGTACAAGTAAATAATAATAGGCTTGTGTCCACTAAGAATAAATCGGGTGGATTGGCGTTTCTAATGATCAATTATGATTTATAGAAACAAATTATCTAAAATATTAATTATAAAAAATTGAGATTATTAATATTTTTAAAGAAAAAAATCGACAAATACACATTCAGTCATAAATATGACATTGAACGGAAATCAGAAGCCGTGACATCACACCGTGTCAAATGTCATTTATTGTAGTGATATTTCTATAGAACAAGCCTCGAACGAAATGGATGCTTGGTACGGCGTGACGTCATTTACTCAACATGGTAGTCTTAAGCGTTTTTGCGGTAAATTGAAATCGGAATATAAAAACGCAAAATAAATATTATAAATAATCGATTTTTTGAAAAATTATGTATTTTTTAGG
The DNA here is from genome assembly GCA_963921215.1 of Scoparia ambigualis. Classification (NCBI taxonomy): domain Eukaryota; kingdom Metazoa; phylum Arthropoda; class Insecta; order Lepidoptera; family Crambidae; genus Scoparia; species Scoparia ambigualis. The sequence goes on from OY992523.1 coordinate 24,119,873, forward strand.
ATAAAATAGGTAAACAGGTATCGTTTTAATATGATTTTGAAATAGAAAAGAAGAAATAGTCCACTAGCCTATATATAAAATCTTTTTCTTTTTTAATCAATCAGATGTCAATAATATATTAATAAGATATGAGGTCTTCCTGCTTCATCTGACATTACTTATTTTACGAACTTATGTAGGTACAAATTTTATAAATTTTTCCCTATCTTTACGGCCCAGGCGTAAAGATTGAATAAACAAAATGTAACAAATTATCCCAAACAAAATTCAATAACTATTTTTCGTCTTGTAATAACCACAGTCAGTTATTTTCTAAGTATGTGTAAAATTATTACTTTCTGCAGTAAAAGAAACGTCAACTAATTCTACCTACACTTGTTACATACATAATGTCACATCTTAACTTTTTTACTCTATGACAAATGACGCAACATGGCGTCTCCGCTAAATATTTTGCTTGAATTAAGTTTTAAAATGATTTGCTCGTTACTCACCGACGGAAAGTTATTCCTTTGCACTTCGCTGTATTACTAGAGTTATTAGTGCAATATCGCAACACACACGAGGGCATATTTAATGAGTTTTCTCCGTTTTTTTCGTTTTAAAACAAACAAGTTTAGACGCTCAAGAGCTAGCAAGCAACTGAGTGAAGTGCGGCCGGCTGGCCGCACTTGAACGGAACACAGTAGTGATGAGCGGTGTCTTCTCTATACGTAGTAATAATAGCTCAATGTTTGCTACATAAATTACGTAATCCGGCTACTGAAATTTCTCTCAGTGTAGGAACCCTCAGGACGACTTCGTCATTTTCTTAATCTTGACACTTTCCTAACTTGTCTCATTTTTAACTCGGCTCTTTCCTAGTTTACACTGCACTCCTATCACCACCCCTCCGCTCACCAATATGGAGGCTACGGTTTGCCGGCTAGCTATGACCGGACATCAGTCCGTAACAATGCGTCGGCATACATACCGGCCTCCAAAACGCCGTTACGTAGTGACTTCGAAGCGCTACTGGCGTTAGGGGCGTCGGTCGTTATGTTTGGGGATTTCAACTCAAAACATACCGACTGCAATGGACGTGCACAACGGCCCTAGGTTATTACGGATAATGACATCACTTGGCTTGGACATTTTATGTCCTTACTCCCCAACTCATTATCCGGATAACGACAATCATAGGCCGGACGTACTTGACTTCGCCTTGGTCAAGGACGTGGCATTAAATATAGGTGCTATCAAAACTCTAGATGACCTAGGTTCCGACCACCGCCCGGTTTCATTAGGTCCGCAAGTGCCTCACACTAACACAAATAATAAAAAAGTTTTTACAAATTGGGACGGTTTTAAGCCCGCCCTGGTTTCCGCCGTAGACCAACCTGACTCACCGTACGCTCTTTCACCGGACTATCTTGATAGTAAGAAGAAAATAGATAGCGCGGTGGACTCTCTTACTAGTTTGGTACAGTCAGCTGTAAAGGATAACTCGAGGGAGGTAGACGTACCGGGGCGCAAGCCACCCCTAGCTATCCGGAACCTGATCAAAGCCAAAAACGCGCTCTCCGGAGAGCGGCTTTGTACCCAACACCGGAGTATCGCTCTAGAGCAAGACGGATTCAGCGTCAGGTTAAAACTCGCATCAATGAGTGGAGGAATGACCAATGGCATGACCTTATGAAGGGGATATCACCTTCCCACCTAGCGTACTACAAAGTGGCGAAAGCCCTGCGTAGTGACGCAACGGCGGCCACTCCTCCACTCATCCGTCCCGACGGCTCTGTGGCCTTCGAGGACGAGGAGAAGGCTGAATGCTTTGCTGATAGCATTGCTTCCCAATGCTCCATCAGCACGGAGGAATGCGACCCGGTGCATGTCGAATTTGTTGAGAGTAAGGTCCGCCGTTTTAGCGCCCTCCCTCTCTCCGTAGATTAGGAGTCAGATCCGGTTTCGTCCGACGAAATCCAGTCCCTCATCAAGGGCTTTAAACCGCGCAAGGCGCCCGGCGCTGACGGCATATCCAATAAGGCTTTGAAGCACTTTCCCGAGCAAGCACGGAGGAATGCGACCCGGTGCATGTCGAATTTGTTGAGAGTAAGGTCCGCCGTTTTAGCGCCCTCCCTCTCTCCGTAGATTAGGAGTCAGATCCGGTTTCGTCCGACGACATCCAGTCCCTCATCAAGGGCTTTAAACCGCGCAAGGCACAAAGGGCTTATTTTTAAGCTACATCAAATGAAGACGCCGGACAGGTTAGTTAGATTAGTTAGCTCTTTTCTGCATCAACGCACCTTTCGTTTAAGACACGAAGGTACGTTATCTGCCCCGAAGCCGATAAAGGCCGGTGTGCCGCAGGGTTCCGCGCTATCCCCGTTGCTGTATACTGCATACACCAACGATATCCCAATCCCCGATCGTGGTGTGAAGCTAGCGCTCTTCGCAGACGATACAGCGCTCTTTGTCAAGGGCAAGACACCTAACCACTTCCTCACCAGACTCCAATCCTCCATAGATGTGTTAGGTTACTGGTTTCGTATGTGGCGCATTGAGGTGAATTCCGACAAAAGTGTCGCGATTCTCTTTGATGTTATGCGACGAACCACAAACCCTGACCTTCCAACCTCACATAAAAAGAGTCACTCGCAATGCGAAATTGTACTTGTATCGGCTTAACGGTATGTTGGGTCGATACAGTAAAATGTCACTTAGAAACAAGCGCACCCTATTTAAAGTTTGCGTGCGTCCCGTTCTGACGTACGCCTCTCCAGTCTTTGGCCACGTTAAGCCCTCTTCACTTAACAAATTGCAAGTGGTCCAGAATCTTTTTTGCCGTAAGGTTACTAACGCACCGTATTATGTTAGGAATGCTGACCTATATACACAGAGATTTGGAACTTCCAACTCTGCAGCAAAATATCAAAGAAATCTCTGAGCGATTCTTCAAATCGCATGATGAGTGTCGCAAAAAACGTGCGCTGTGATGAGCCTGTGATCGCACAAAGCTAAGCTGATTTGTATTTCATTTGCTTAGTTGCATTAAAGACTAATTTTAAGAATTTCTTTGCACTGCGTTTGGATAGGCATAATTTTAAGTTTTTTATTATTATATTACTTATCTCATTTTAAGTGAACATTGTATACCTAGTTCTTATGAGAATAAATGTCTTTAAACCTAAATCGACAGAGATGCACTCTAATCCTTTAATACTCGAGGCGTCGGAGTATGAGCCGGCCCCCGCGACTAGACCTCATTGTCGTAGGCCGAAAAACCTACTTTCGGATCCCCCCAATCAATTATCAGTCGATCTTAATCGCCTCTTAGAGGCAGGAGAGTCGTAGCCGCGTATTAAATAGCAAGCCTTTTCAGCTTGCGCAGCCTCACTGCAGATAGAGTGCGTCCTACTAGAGGGCGCGCCGCATTTTCTAGCGCATTTGCTCATGATTAGTGAGTAGCGCTTACATCACCCTCCCTCCTCCGGGGGGGTGAACGCTTCCGTTTAGAACCGAAAGATCTCTCCAGGTCTATGGTTTACAAGGGGGTGTTAGTCAGTAGGAGTCTGACATAACTTCGCCAGCCGTCTGGTGTCGTACTCATGTACCTTCGTATCTGAATCGAAACGTACGGTTACGTAGGTACGAGCTAACTAAACGAATTAACCCAACGGGCGTCTCTAGTTGATGCAGCTTATAAATAAGCCCTGCGTGCCAAACCTTATCGAAGGCCTTCGCAACATCAAAGAAGACGGCCGCTGTTTTGTATTTACGCGGGTAAAAACCGCTCGAGATGTACTCTACTATTCTATGTACTTGCTGTGGGCATGAGTGCCCCTTACGGAAACCAAACTGTTGTGGTATGATTAAGTCATTACCAAAAAGATTAGCACGAAGGCGCGCGAGTATCGTTTTTTCAAATAACTTCCTCTAAAGCCTTGAGGAGGCTAATGGGGCGGTGATTTGACGGTATATTAATCGGTTTGCCCGGTTTAGGTATACCTATTACGATTGCTTCCTTCCAGGTGTCCGGGAAGTAGCATTGATCTTAACAAGCATTAAAAATTAATGTAAGTAAAGCAAGTACTTGCATAGGAAAGTTCTTGGGCGCTTTATTAGAAATGCCGTCGGCGCCCGGTGCTTTGCGCGGTTTAAATCCCTTGAAGAAGGCTTGTAATTGGTCTGACGTGACCGGATCTGACTCTAACTGTGATTGTGACTGTGACTGAGGGTCAGGGTCAATGGATGGAGGAAGGGCGCTGAGGCGCCGGACCTCACTCTCGACTAACTAACTATATGCGCCGGATCGCATTCCTGTGTACCATCGTACCATCGGGGCGGATAAGAGGTGGTATACCCGACTGCGCGTCACTACGCAGGGCACGCGCCACTTTGTAATACGCTCGGTGGGATGGTGAAATCTTCACCATGAGGTCCTGCCATTGGTCATTCCTCCATTCGCTGGCCCTAGTCTTAACCTGACACTGAAGGCTCTTAGCTCTAGCGCGATACTCGGGCGTAGGGTAAAGCGCCGCTCTTCAGAGAGCGGCATTTTTTACTCTAATTAAATCACGTATGTCTTGGGGAGCTCGGCGTACCGGTACATCGACCTATCTAGAGTTATCCTTAACGGCTGATTGAACTAAATTAGTTAATGAATTTAAAAGCGCTATCTATTTTTTCCCTACTATCGAGTGAGAGCGGGGGGGGCGGGTTGATCTACGGCAGACGCGAGAGAGGCTTTAAACCCGTCCCAATTAACGCAAACTTTTTTACTAATATTAGCGTGAGGCGCTTGCGGACCTAACACTAACGAAACTGGTCGGTGGTCCGAACCTAGGTCATCTAGTGTTTCGATGGCACCTATGTCTAGCGCCACGTTCTTTACTAACGCGAAGTCAAGTACGTCCGGCCGACAATCGACGTTATCAGGATAATGTGTTGGGGAGTACGGGCTCAACATGTCCAGCCCTAGAGTTGACATTATCCGTAATAACCGACTACCGCTATTATTATTATAATTACACGCCCAGTCGGTGTGTTTAGAATTAAAGTCGCCGAATAAAATGACAGACTGACCTAGCGCGAGTAACGCTTCGAAATCGCTACTTAGCGGAAAAGTATTACACGGTTTGTAAACCGACGCTATAACTAAGGACTGGTGTCCCGTATCATAGCTAATCGGCAGACTGTAGCCTCCATATTAACAAGTGCAGGCGTCGGTATCGGGGAGCAATGCAAACTCCTTTTGTAGTAAATCGCGGTGCCTCCGTATCGCCTGCCGTCAGGCGAGTCAGAGGCCCTATCATTACGAATAAGATTATATTTGGGAATCGACAGCCCCTTCAGTTTGGTGGGTTTTAACCACGTCTCCTGAAGGAGTAATACCTCGATATCCCTGTCTTTTAAAAACAATTTGAGCTCGGTAATGTTTGCCGCCAAGCTGCGAATATTAAAAGAAACAAGCGACAAACCTAGCGGTTTAGTGCGACCGTTATCTGAGCGCCATGTTACTATTAGCGGTAACAATAAAATGAGCAGCAAAGCAATTTAATGAATAATAAAATAAGAAAGTAATTAATTAATTAATAAAAATAAGTAATTAATATTATATAAAACTAGTTTATGCAACCAAGGATTATTAAACCAGCGAGTTTATTAGTCCTTGGTGTTGGCATAAAGCTACTAATTTGGCTTTAGGGCTGCTCGCGTTTCGCAGCTTTTCGGCCAAAATATGTAGCTCGCCTAGGTCGATGCTATCGAGTACGGCGAAAACCGTCTCAATATCACCGACCGAGTCGAGCTTAGCGGTAGAATGGTTGGTGGCGCGGGCCTGTTTATGTGGGGGTGTCGTAGGAGTAGGTGAGGGCTCCTCAGCCCTGTAAAGGTGTGGGGCCCTCGCCCCACACCTTTTTCGGAGCAGCAAGCGCTGGCTCCGGTCCTGCCTTAGGTAAGGCAGGGAAGTTAGTGGCGTTATGCGCCGGCGGTGCAGGCCGTTTGGCCTTTGTCCCCGTATGGGCTTTTGGTGTAAGGCGCCTCGGAGCGCGAGGGCAGCCTTTGTAGTTGGCCGTGTGACCCACTTGTCCGCACAACACACAGGAAGGCGGGGTGGGACAATCACGGGCCCTTGGACACTCGCGTGTGAAGTGCGGCTCTAGGCACTTAACACACCGTGGGTGCGCCGAACAATTGTTTGCCGCATGCCCGTATAGTTGGCATCTGTGGCACTGGGGTGGGTGACCCCTCTTGTGAGGGGCCTCTACTTTCAGTTCCATGTTGAATATGGAAACTGGTTTTTTGAAATATGTCCTTAGCGGACGGTGATGCTGCCATTATAACGAGGGACAAAGGCCATTTCTTCTCTGTGTTGCTGTACATCTTGTGTACAGACTCCACTGAAAAGCCTTGGCTGACCAGTTCACCAAGAACCGCTTCATTGGTGACCTCGTATCATATGGAATGTTCCTGAGTACCGCCCTGACTTTGCGGTCCTCAGGAAGCGAGAAGGTGTGGTAGGGAATGCTCCTACTGGTGAGAATCTTGGTGAAGCTCCGGAAGTGATCCGGAGTTTGGACAGAGACTATCACGCTCACACCTGTATTTTGAGCTTTAAGTACGACTATGCCGCTATCACGGCATAGCGACGAAAGCATTGGCCATTGCGCATTGTCTCTGATATGTACAGGGGGCGGCGGCTTGGCCAGAACTGGGATTGGGCGGGACTGCGTATGCGGTCGTGAGGCGACCAACGCCGGAGGTTGCACATTAAGTGACATAAGGGAAGGGGGACTATTCCCCGATTCCCCAGAAGCGGGCTGAGAGCCCTGCTGCGCAGCAGGGGAGAGTGGTGGTGACGCCGAGCGCGAATCAGCGGGGGAACGGGCCTTCTTGGTCCACTTCCCGCGTTTCCCCTTTACAACGGTGAAAGGGCAAGAAGAAGTGGACTCTAACTCCGATTTTTAGAAGTCGGAGCCCTTCAAAGTCCTATCTGACACATCATCAGATGAGGAAGAAGAAGACGAAGATGACCGTTCTGACGCGGTCCTCTTCGCCGAAGCCGTCGTGACGTCTCTTGCGTCTGCCTCCTCAGTGGAGGCAGAGGCGGGAGACGGATGGAAGAACGGCCTTAAGTAGGTTGAATGACAGACGGTCCATGCCTATAAGTAAGAAAATAAAAATAAAATAAAATAAAACACGGAAAGAATATTAAAACAAAATAATATAGAACCCGCAAACCGCCCCGCCCTGCGGCAGGGAGGCAAACGCGAAAACGTAACAATAACAATAAAATGCAAAGCACAAACCTGCACCCTAAAAAGCACACAGAAGCACAAAACACAAAATAAATAAATGAACACAGAACAAAGAACTATTCGCGGTGCCACTATGGGTGTGCACGGCTCAATTCCTTTGCCCCTGGGATAGGCCCAGCTGCACTGGGCTCCGGACTACCGGTTCTTGCCTAGGCCTTAAGGGCCTAGGCAAGAACCGGGTCCGCGCTCACTGGCTTCGTAGTGCCACCCCCAGACGGGGGGTATCCACCAGTTCAACCGCGGGCGACGACGATTGCTATTATCTTCCACGCTAGTGAAAACTAAGCGGTCACGAACACCGCAACGAGCGTTGTCACATTCACAGCACAACACTTTTGTAAAAGGATATAGTATGCGTACATTCAGGCACGTAACGTAGCGACACTAACGTGACAGTGAGCGCGGACCCGGTGCGCTCGCCTGGGCCCTTAAGGCATGGCAATAGTCCCAGTGCAGTTGGGCCTTTCCAAGGGGCAAAGGAATCGTGAGACGTACACACCCATAGGGGCTACCGCTCAACAGTTGTTTTCCCTTGTCTCGTCTCATTTAATGCGTGTTTGTGTTTATGTGTGCTTTTACAGGGTGCATGTTAGTAAGATCTTTTATTAATTTCGTTTTTGTGTTGCTGCCGCCCTGCCTCAGGGCGAGGTGACCGTGCTAGTTTTTGCCACCATCTATCTCTAACTAGCTTTGAGCTTAATTTTATTGTTATTGTTTTGGTTTTCGTGTTTGCCTCCCTGCCGCAGGGCGGGGTGGTTTGCGGTTCTATTTTGTTTTATTTTAATTCGTTCCGTGTTTTTTTTACTTTCTCTTACTTGTAGGGCGTAGGGCCCTAACTTTTTCTTATTTATTTTCTAATTTAATTTTATTCCTATTTATTTTAATTATCTTTGCGGTTAGTAGTCATGGCCCCTAAGTCCTTTAACCTTTTCAAGGCCGTCTTTGACCTCCAGGACTAGGCTTGTACCCGTTAACTCGGGCCAAGATTATCGGGGGCTTTAGACAAGTCTCCTTCTTCCGTGACCGCCCATCCGTCTCCCGCCCCTGCCTCCTCAGTGCAAGCGGAGCCGATGGACGTTACGACTGCTTCGGCAAAGAGGTTCTCGTCCTTCCTCTGAAGGGGAGGAGACCGACAGCACTGAGGGGCTCCGACTTAGAAAAATCTGAGTCTGAGTCCGCCTCATCTTCCTCTTTTACCGTGGTAAAGGGGAAAGGCGGTAAACGGGCCAAAAAAAAGGCCCGTGCAACCGCTTGTTAGCGTTCAACGTCACCAGCTCTCTCCCCTGCTACGCAGCAGGGCTCTCAGTCTGCTGCTACGCAGCAGACGTCTCAACTCGCTTCTGGGGAATCGGGGACTAGTCCCCCTTCCCTTATGTCTGCATATGCATATACTGCATTCCCGTATGCATACGCAATCGCGCCCCTTCCCAGTTCTGGCCAAGCCGCCGTCCCCTGTACATATCAGGGACAAGGCGCAATGGCCTATGCTTTCGTAACTGTGCCGTGATAACGGCATAGTGGTACTTAAAGCACTAAATACTGGTGTTAGTGTGAAGGTATTGGTCCAAACTCCGGATCACTTCCGGAGCTTCACCAAGATTCTCACCGGTAGGAAAATACCCTACCACACCTTCTCGCGTCCTGAGGACCGCAAATTCAGGGCGGTCCTTAAAAACATACCGTGCGAGGTCACAAACGAAGCGGTTCTTGGTGAATTGGTCAGCCAAGGCTTCCCCGTGGAATCTGTACACAAGATGTACAGTAACACAGGGAAGAAATAGCCTTAGTCCCTAGTCATAATGGCTGCGTCACCGTCCGCTAAGGACATCTTCAAAAAACCAGTACGTATCCATTTTTAGCATGGAACTGAAAGTAGAGGCCCCTCACAAGAGGGTCACCCATCTCAGTGCCATCGATGCCTATACGGGCATGCGGCTAATAACTGTCAAGTGCCTAGAGTCGCACTTCACTCGCGTGTGTCCACGGGCCCGTGATTGTCCCACCCCCTTCCTGTGTGTTGTGCCGGCAAGTGGGTCACGCGGCCAATTATAAAGTCTGCCCTCGTGCTCCGAGGCGCCTTGCACCTAAAGCCCAGACCGGGACAAAGGTCCAAACGGCCTGCACCGCTGGCGCGTAACGCCATCAACTTCCCGGCCTTACCTAAGGCTGGGATAGCGACTGAGGCACCGATGAAGGTGTGGGGCCCTCAGCCCCATCCTTCACCTACAAGTCAATGCCACTAATGTAGCAGTAGGAGCCCCAAGGCTCCCCTCTAAGCAGGCCCGCGCCACCACTCATTCTTCCTATAAGTTTGACTCGGTCGGTGATGTTGAGACGGTTTTCGCCGTACTCGACAGCATCGACCTAGGCGAGCTACATGTTTTGGCCGAAAAGCTGCGCACCGCGAGCAGCCCGAAAGTTAAACTAGTAGCATTATGCCAACACCAAGGGTTATTAAACGTTTATTAATAATCCTTGGTTGCATAACTATTTTATAGCTTTATTTTATTTTTATAATATTGCTATAAAAATAAAAATAAAATGCGTTTATTTCAACCAACATGGGATCATAATCATGTACAAAATCAAATAATTCAATTCAAAATAAAAATAACAACAAAAAAAAAATATAGAATTAAAAATATGGATTACAAAATTACCATCAACAAATTAAATTACAAGCAAAATAACTAATCAAATCAATTCAAAAATTAAAAATTATAAAACGATGAAATTCCTACATTTACAACAATGACACAAATAATATAGTAAAATTAATAAATTATAGTTAATAAATAAGCATTAAAACGAATAAAATAAATAATATAAAGAAATGTCAACAATCAATTAATTAATTAAAATAAATAAAAGGTAAAAAATAAATAAAAATAATAATAGACATGTAACAACAAAAGGAGACCCGGCGTTTTATGCTTAAGTTGTATACTTTTTTAATTTTTTAATCTGCAATTCATTATCTGGCAATATCTATATTATGTCAATATGCCAACAAAATGACAGTTGACAGCCGTTAACTGTGAAATTAAACCAGACGTGAGGCATTATTGACATTTCGTTTTTTTAAAAGCAAAAGAAATATGGTTTATGAAGCCACGTTAGATATTTTTAAAGTTACATGTCTGCCTTTTGAAGACTCACCCTGAGATCTATAGATCGTACTTACACTTTACTCAGACTTATCTAGCGAGCTAAGACAAAATTGGAATTTATAATCAACGCTTCGACGCTGGCTCAGCACAGGCTTAGCACAGGTCAAGTCACCGAAATCGGTGACTTACGAAAAACTCAGGATATTAACCGAACATGAATAATAGCACACTACGTCAACAGCTCTACGGCGTTTCCGTGCCTTTTTAAATTTTACGGGTTATCTTTCTGTCAAAACAAGATATCTTTCTGCCAAAACAGTATCTCTTCAATTAATTGATTTTAATTTAAGGATAGTTATTGTATTTCGTAGCAAATTGATTTAATTATACGAGACAATTGACTAAACATTCGTTATGGATCGTACGGATCGTAAAAAACAACGCCCAAAAGCCAATTTATTTGACTTGACAGACTGCAGTTGTCATGTCACTGTCAGAGGGGCCAGTGCGTTCCGTTTCAAAAATTATGTTAGCCAACACCGACAAAAAGTTTTTGACTTATTTTAATTAAGTTTATGAAAATATTGTAATTTATAACTTTAATTAATTCAAATTAATTATTAAATTTAGTACAAGTTAAAAGTACTTTTTAAATCATTTTATTTTCTTTTAAGTTTAAAGAACAATTAAGAAGGTTATGCTTAAAATGGAACACTAAGCTCAGCCTAGTCTCAACTTTTGTATGACTATCAATTCGAAATCAAAGCTCGTACTTAGTATGCACTGAGCCAAGTTCGCCATAAGTAAAGTCAAAGTTTCTCGTAAGCACGCTCTATAAATCTCACCCTCAGTGTTTCAACATTTGAAAAATATTAATAATTAAATAACTCTTATCCGCGATTCGATAAAAATAACTTAAAACTTGGTTTAGGTAGCAAATAATATTAGCTTTACTTTATGACCAAATTCAATCGTATACAAGTTTAGCATTTTTTCTATGAAAAGCGCCGGTTCTCCTTTATTTATTGCCGCCTTACCCGAAGCCACGGAAACATGGAAAGGCATAGGCATGGCTATACTGCTCACCTTTTTGTTACCGGTAATAGTAACATGAACAGTAATTTAAACGTAAATTCACCGCGCTTAGATAACCGCCGCATTAAAACCGCTAGGTTTGTGATTTTTTTAATATTCGCAGCTTGGCGGCAAACATTACCGAGCTTAAAGTGTTCACCAAAGACAGGGATATCGACGTCATACTCCTTCAGGAGACGTGGTTAAAACCCGCCAAACAGAAGGGGCTGTCGATTCCCAATTTTAATGTTATCCGTAATGATAGGGCCTCTGACTCGCCTGACGGCAGGCGGAGCGGAGGCACCGCGATTTACTATAAAAGGAGTTTGCATTGCTCCCCGCTGCCGACGCCTCCACTTTCTAATATGGAGGCTACAGTCTGCCGACTATCTATGACGGACTATCTATGTCACGTCTCTAGTGCGTGAGCAATTAAGAATAAATAAAATAACGAAAACAGTAATAAAATAAAGAAAACAGTTATTAAAAATTTACAAATTTATTAGAGGGTCGTTCGTAAAGGTCGGCCAGGTTCACACTTAGTTCCGGCCCAGAATACCGCACTCCCCTGATTCTTCCCGAGTCCGGTACGAAGGCGAAAGGCAGTCCTCCTCTTCACTGGTCCAGCCGCTGCGAACGGGCACCGGCAGTAGTTGTGGACGGGAGCCACGATAACCGATCTCCACTATGAAGGCTTCGGATATTGCTTGGGGCTAGTTACCCCGGTAGGAGTTCCCAGTATGGGAACACTAATACACTTAAAGGTTTATATGAGAAGGAATCGAGTTTAAAAAATCGTTAGCGTACAGTTTATGCAAGGCGCTCGCGCATCAGAGCGACGTGCGGTTGCTTCCGAGGCAGTTTGGGTATCAGGTAGAAACCGCGAGAGGGGAGCGGCGGTCGGTCGGCGTGGTGAGCATACGCAGTCCCCGCGTCTCACCCCGCGCCCGCAGCCCCCACCTTTCGTCGGAACGGTGTCTAGTGTCGCGGGCGCTCAGCGCAACAATATTATGCGTTTTAAGTAACGCTACGTTACATTACCCCCTTCTCTAGGAAAAGGATTTTCACTAGAGCAAAATCCGCCATTAAGCCCGCAAAAATTAGTTTAAATTAGTTTGGCGGCCTACTGTCTTCAAATCTTTAATATGCCACACGCCAAGTTCACGGCCATTCAAGTCCTCTAAGACGTAGACCAATGGAGAGCGTTTTGCCTTAATTTTACATTTTTGGAACTTGGGCGCTAATTTTTTACTAAAGTAAGCATTTTTATCGCTCTGAAAATAACACCGTTTCCATACAACATCTCCAACCTCAAATGTAGCTTCTTTACGACGCAAGTTGTAGTGTTGCGTATTCTTTACATGAGCATGCCAAAGGGAAGCTTGAACCTTGTCAAAGATACTAGACAGGTGACCAATATTTTCAGCATAGGCATCTCTCGGTAAAACAATTAACTCAGGGTCATCATTTTCAACATAATGTGATCCACAAGTAACCAACTCTCTGCCATGAACCAGGAACGCTGGAGTAAATCCAGTGCTTTCATTAACCGAATTATTTATTGCGAATTGTATTTGTGGTAGATTAAGATCCCAAGTTCTATGATCGTCATTAACGAAAGTCGAAACAGCCGTGACTATGGTCTTATTATATCTCTCAACCGTATTTATTTGAGGAGTATACCTGGGTGTAAAATTAACTCTAGGTATCTTATATTTTTTAAAAAGAATATCCAATTCGCGGCTAATAAACTGAGCTCCATTATCCAGTATAACAGTCTGAGGAATGCCGTGAACTAGAAAAACATCGTTTTCTAAATGTTTCCTAACGAGATCTGATGTAGCTCTACGAAGTGGGAAAAGTAAACAGTATTTGGAGAAACAGCATGTGACAACAAATATATACTGGTTCTGCTTTCTTGTGTTGGGTAAGGGTCCAACCAAATCAATCGACAGAGCCTGAAATGGACGTGCAATGTCTTTCGGCCTACCCATCTTGCCTAATGTACCATGGGTAGGTTGTTTATATGCTAGACATTTCTCACATTTGGAAATAAACTCAACAACGTCAGAATGCATACCAGGCCAATAAAATCGAAGTGCCAAGCGCTTATATGTCTTGAACACGCCGAAATGCCCAGCAATAGGCTCCGAATGACATTGTTTCAGAGCTTCCTCCCGCTTTTCTTTAAAAATAACTTCCTTCCAAGCAAATTCAGAAGACAGCACGTCCTTGCTCTTCATGTACCTGTAGAGGACATCATTTTCCACCCTGTAGTTAGGGAAATTAATTGGTGTCTGTTGACATCCATTAAAAATTTTCAGGTACCAGTCATCAATAGTTGCTGGGGCATCAGCAAGAGGCATGGGGCTGTTAATAGTGTCAAGAGGCACACATCTTGAAAGGGCATCTGGAATGACATTGTCCTTGCCACGCCGGTGTTTAATTTGAAAATTGAAGGCCGAGAGACGAACACCCCACCTAGCAAGACGGCCCGTTGGATTCGTTAGTGAAAGGAACCATTTGAGTGAAGAGTGATCAGTATAGACTGTAAATGTTTTGTCTGTTTCTAAATAACATCGCCAGTGTTCGAGAGCGGCTAGCACAGCAAGAGCTTCGCGCTCCGTTGTACTGTAGTTCCGTTCAGGTTTACTTAAGGAGCGACTCATATAAGCTATTGGATGTTCGACACCGTCAATAGTCTGGACCAACATTGCACCAATGCCAAAGTTACTGGCGTCTGCATGCACTTCAAATGGTTGGTCAAAGTTAGGGCAAGCTAATACAGGTGCCTGAATTAACTTAGACTTAAGTTCAAGAAAGGCCTTATCAGCCTCTGGAGACCATTGGAAAGGCGGAGCATTTTTTTTGCTAGAAGTAAGTCTATTTAGAGGGCCCGCAATAGTACTAAATTGAGGAATGAAACGCCTATACCATGACGCGGTTCCCAAAAAGCGTTTCACTTCTTTTCTACTCGAAGGGGTAGGGAAACTTAAAATTGCTTCTACCTTTTCCGGATCTGTCCGCAAACCCTGAGCATCTACTAAATATCCCAGATAACGCAGAGAATTTCTAAAGAATTGGCATTTTTCAAGCCCAACAGTGAGATTGGCGAAGCGCAATTTTTCAAAAACTTGACGAAGTAATGAGACGTGTTCGTCAAATGTCTTACTTATGATAATAATGTCATCAAGGTAGGCAAATACTTTAAGCTCAAATTCAGGGCCAAACAACAGATCCACCAATCTTTGCTGTGTAGCTGGCGCGTTGGTAAGACCAAAGGCGGTAACTTTAAACATGAAAGTGCCACGACCAGGGATATAAAAAGATGTCTTTTCGCGATCTGCCTCTTGGATCAAAATTTGCCAAAAAGCTTTAGATAAATCGACGCTTGATAGGTATCTAGCATCCTTCAAATTGTCTAAAATTTCAGAGACATAAGGCAGACTATACGCATCTTTTTTGGTAATTGAGTTTAGCTTCCGGCTATCTAAACAGAAACGAGGTTTACCATCTTTTTTTCCCACTACTAGTACTGGTGAGGACCAAGGGCTTTCGCAAGGTTCAATAACATCTAAGGCAAGCATCTGATCAACCTGTTCGGTAACAATTCTTTGCTTTTCAGGCGACATGCGGTAATATCGTTGCCTTATTGGCTCTGCATCGCCTGTATTGATGTGATGCTTAATCAAATCAGTCCTACCTAGGCCTCGTCTCTCAAAAGAAATTTCATTAAATTTATCAACAACGCTATTGGCAATTAGCTTTTGAGAATCATCCAAATTAGCGTAGTCATATAAATGAATTTTACTTGAATCAGAAATTTCTAAAAGACCGGGATCATCCGAGAACAAGTTTTCTTCTGAAGATAGATACCTAGGACATAACTTAAAAATATTCCAAAAATCTATTCCCAAAATTAGGGTGGTATCGATAGTTGGTATGACGTGCGCTTTTATAATAGAAAAATTACTTTCAAAAGACACGGGTAACAGAATATAACCAAGGGACGCTATCCTCTGACCACCAGCCGCAGTAACAGTTATCCTATCTTCAGTACATAACACGAAACCCAACTGCAGCAGGCGTTCGTGAGTATTGTTACCTAAAATAGTTACAGCAGATCCAGAATCGAGTAAGCCGTACAAGGTTAAATCACTAGGGTTTTTAATATGAATTTTTACATAGGGACGCGGATCTTCTTTAGGTTTAAGGTTCAAAATTGCAGAAACGGATGACTTGGAGCAAAGGTTTTTTACCGTCAACAACCAATCTTTCCAGTCCGCGCTTTCTTTGTAATTAATTGGTGGTCTTCTACAATTTTGAAAAATCAGTTTTTTTGATTGCAGTTGGGGCAGTCAGGTGTCCGAACCTCCTTTTTCCCGCATTTAAAACAAAAAATCTTCCGTTCTGCAGTACAATCTCTCATAGAGTGTGTATCTGATCGGCAACGGTGACAATAAGATTTTCTGATCTCGGAAACTCCTACTTCAGAAGACTGAATTTCGGAAGACCGAAATGCATGATTTTGAACAGGTTCGAACCGTTTCGATGAAGCGAACTGAGAGTTTCGACCATAAATAACATTTTGCTGATAATTACTTTTACGCTTAGTAGACTGGTAACAAAACTCAGGAGCTAAAGTATTCGAAGTTACGGCCGGAGGCTCTTTAAAGTTTTCAGAACGTCCCATGACACATTCGTAATTTCTACAGATTTTTCTAAGATCATCGATAGTTTTCAAGTGAGAACTAGCCGCTATAATAGTCGAATAACAAGGTCGGATATTATGTAAAAGGATTTCAAGTTTAGCATCTTCTTGTATAGGTTTGCTCAAGCGAGAGAACATTCCCTCCATTATAGCCAGGTAGACAGTGATTTTCTCATCTTCACCCTGCGTACGCTGGCGAATTTCGAGAGACATACGATAATCATAGTCCGGGAGATCAAAATCATCCTTAAGGCATACCATTAAAGAATTCCAATCACTAATTTTATTCTTTATCCCACGAAACCAATGAAGTGCATCGCCAATAAATAAATCAGTTGCCGAACTTAGCATTTTAATTTCAGAAATTCCTCTAGAATTCCGAAATTCTTCCACTTTTACGATAAAAGAACGTACACAAGTTTTACCATCATATTTTAATTTAGATAGTTCTCCAAACATGCCACGATCACAAGAAACGGAAATGTTTAATCCGGCTAGGTTAGTTTTATCTATACCGTCATCCTCAGATGAGCTTGTGGCAGTTTTAGCTTCACTTACATTAAATGTAGGTAATCCCGAAAAAATATTGAAAAGTGATTCAAAATTTTCTTTTACTTTGCCTAGTGAAGAAAGATCGTCAGTGTTTTTAGGTTTTATTATTCTCTGAAGTCTATAGTAAACATGATGCAAAAGAGACTTCGTTCTTTCAACAAGTGAGTTATCGTGAGAAGTTTTAAGTAAATTGAGGTTAGCTTTAATCTTTTCTAATGTTTCCTGAGACCCTTTGACATCCTCTATTAGTTCAAAAACAGATTCTATAATTTCATCTGAAGAATAAAGTTGTGTTAATTTAGTTACCTGACGACGTAAACCAGCTACATTATCTGAAGGAGACTCCCCTCTTATGGCAACCTCATACATCAATTCTGATTTTTGTAGCAATAAATATTTAATAGTTCCAGCCATTGTATTTTTTTTTATAACCGTATCGAGAAAATATCTAATTAATAATAAAAGAAAAACGAGAAAAAAAAATACCTCTCAATGAATAACTTCGTGTAAAATCCAAATAATATCCTAGGTATGTTGTGCAAAATACAGCAAAAACTAAGTACAAAAACTAAAACTAAGAAACTAAGAGCAGTAACAATTAATACCTACAAAGATTGCCAAAACAATACCCGCTCTGTAACAATTATCAACTATTCTATCCTAATAAACGATACAAATTTAATGATTAATGAATAAAGATTAAAATAAATGAAATAAGTTAAAACTACCAGTTTAGTTCAACAATTGTGCAATTGGATTAAATCTTCTTCCAAACTAACATCTGCGGCGAACACTGATCAATGCTCTAAATAATTTAAATTCTATTGTGTCTACCTGCGTTCACAGCAGACGACAGCCGAAAAGCACTAATTTTAATAAAATAATATAATAAGTATTTTTAAGAAAGCTTAATACTTAAAGTTTTAAAAATGATCACCAAGGCACAACGGCTGATAGCTAATTTGTATCGTTTTCAAACAAGTTACAAATACACACCAAGAAAACCAACACCAGTACAAAGCAACTAAAGAAGCAAATCGAAACCAAGTGTGAATCACCATTTAGACCACGTATATGGGCGCCATTGTCACGTCTCTAGTGCGTGAGCAATTAAGAATAAATAAAATAACGAAAACAGTAATAAAATAAAGAAAACAGTTATTAAAAATTTACAAATTTATTAGAGGGTCGTTCGTAAAGGTCGGCCAGGTTCACACTTAGTTCCGGCCCAGAATACCGCACTCCCCTGATTCTTCCCGAGTCCGGTACGAAGGCGAAAGGCAGTCCTCCTCTTCACTGGTCCAGCCGCTGCGAACGGGCACCGGCAGTAGTTGTGGACGGGAGCCACGATAACCGATCTCCACTATGAAGGCTTCGGATATTGCTTGGGGCTAGTTACCCCGGTAGGAGTTCCCAGTATGGGAACACTAATACACTTAAAGGTTTATATGAGAAGGAATCGAGTTTAAAAAATCGTTAGCGTACAGTTTATGCAAGGCGCTCGCGCATCAGAGCGACGTGCGGTTGCTTCCGAGGCAGTTTGGGTATCAGGTAGAAACCGCGAGAGGGGAGCGGCGGTCGGTCGGCGTGGTGAGCATACGCAGTCCCCGCGTCTCACCCCGCGCCCGCAGCCCCCACCTTTCGTCGGAACGGTGTCTAGTGTCGCGGGCGCTCAGCGCAACAATATTATGCGTTTTAAGTAACGCTACGTTACAACACCAGTCCTTAGTTATAGCGTCGGTTTACATACCGAGTAATACTTTGCCGCTAAGTAGCGATTTCGAAGCGTTACTCGCGTTTATTCGGCGATTTTAACTCGAAACATATCGAATGGTCGTATAATTATAGTACCTAATACTAGTGGAAATCGGTTATTACGGATAATACTCTAGGGCTGGACATAGGGGAAAGTATGGTATATTGGACCGGCAACTAAATTGGACCACCCTCATATTTCGCATAGTATTTTTTTTATTCCTGTAATGATATATACAATACTAAACGATACGCAGCTAACTTCATTGCATATCGGCCATATTGCTTTTGCCGTGAAATTAAACGTGAGTGATTTGTTTTTAAAAGTCTTTTTTTTGTTGTTTTTATGTAACTTTTGACAATTCGTGCTAAGTTTTGATAAAGGTAAGCATGCAGTGTTTCTAATTAATTATTAAGAAGCGTACATTAACGTGTTTTACAATAACGTGAAGCGTTTGCCGGTGTTTATTAGTTATAATTTATTTGATTTTTTAACGGAGCTTTCACTGTGTTCGTTAAAATGGACCACATACAGTTGCTTAAAATGAACTGGTCCATTTTACCGTACCCATTTTATTCTTCACAGATGACTGAAAAAAAATATTATATACCTATGGACACAAGAAAATTTGAAAAATGCCATACATTATTTTAGACATGAAGGCATTGGTCGTAATTAAATGAGCAAACCTACTTATGACTCCTAAAGCTACTTTTAAGAGACATTTAGATAAAGGCGATACTAGTGAGTCTATTGTGATGAAGCTTTCGATGAAGAACTACTTGTCTTGGATGATTCAGATAGCACTGTTGATTTAGGAAGACAAAGAGAATAATGTGCTAAATGCATAAGAAATTAAAAAAGAGGCCCCAAAGTAGATTGGATTCAGTGTGTGCGTTGCCATAATTGGAATCACGAAACTAGTACTCAAAATCCTGACATTTGTGATGATTGTCTTAAGTGAAGGGCGCGTGATTCAACTAAAGTTCCTCTTTACACAATTTACAAGTCTGTCACGTATTTTATAATATTATGATATAGTTATTCCTTTTTTATAAGATCGAAGTCCAATTTAGCAACCCTGTGGTCCAAATTACAAAACTAGTTGGCTTAATTGGAACAAAGCTCTTATCTCATATTTTGTGAATTTGTGATAAATGTATAAGAATCATGTTGATTAATGCTTAATAAATTCAAACTTTAATAATTTATGTTTCATTTCATACCTTGGAAAATAGTCAAAACCAAAAACACTATAATATGTAAAATGCGATAGCAAAAAATTGGTCCAAATTAGCAGACTTACCCCTATTGAGTCCGTACTCCCCAATACATTATCCTGATAACGTCGACTGTCGTCCAGACGGCTTCGGCTGAGACGTACCTACTTGACTTCGCGTTAGTAAGGAACGTGGCGCTGAACATAGGTGCCATCGAAACACTAGATGACCTAGGTTCGGACCACCGGCCGGTTTCGTTAGTTTTAGGTCCACAAGCGCCTCACGCTAATAGTTTTAGTAAAAAAAGTGTTCGTTAATTGGGACGGGTTTAAATCCTCTCTTGCCTCTGCCGTAGACCAACCCGTCTCGCCCGTTCTCAGTCAAACAGCGAAACCGGTTTGCTTACCTATGTTTAGCCTAGGAATTTTGAAATTACTGCTACTTAAATGCGCCGAGCTTTTGACGCGAGAAAGATTAGGTTTTTATCGCTGCACGCACTCGTGTGTGCGTCATCTCATCATGCACACTACTGCAAGCTCGCTCGATCGTTCGGTACGGTCGTCGGTCGGTGCTAAAAGTTAGTAACTCATTACTCTGTAGGTAATAATGAATCTCAAGCATGCGTAGAGAAACCCATTGATAGTAATGAATAAAATACCATTAAAATGCAATTTCTTATTGATTTTTTTACTATGTTGTAAGATCAAGAAAAAGTATAAGAAAGTAATAATAATGTAATATTTAGACAGTGTTCAATTTTCTATTTAGCTGGTATAGTATATTCACTAGATACTAAAGTTTTAATACAGTATTAGACAGATTCAATTATTAGGTTACGGGCTTACTTTATGAATCATACCTACAAAATACCTCCACCTAGGTACTGTATCACAAATTATTTTTATATAGCTTATAGAGAGGGTTTAGTACGCTGAACACCAAATGCCTCAAGCAATGCTTAGGAAATTCACCCATTCAAACAGGCGATTCCGTAATCATAAGTGGAAATTATAAAATGGTAACTAACTCTTTTTATTATACTTACTTTTGGTGAAACTATCTTTACTTTACGTTTATGAAATATCGCCGTTTATGTAAGTGATTAGGTATTTTTGACCGTAAGTTATTATTATTCATTTTTACTCATAAATATAACGTCAAAAAAACCTTACATCGGAAATTCCTAAGGCGTCATTTTGCCCCCTTCTTGGTGCAATAAATAAATAAATTTGTTTACGTTCACACCAATTACCTATAAGTACCAAGATAAGTAGGTATTCTTATGAAACTCTTTTATACGGTAAGATAACTGATAAATATTCATAAACAGAAAAAACACCCAGACCCGAAATCAATTTAGAAAAACTGTTTTTCTCTAAATTGACCCGACCGGGAATTGAACTTGGGACCTCAGAGATGGCGCGACGCCAGACATGGCGTGCTAACCACTCGACCACGGAGGGCCTCGTGCAATAGAAGAAAAAAGCTTTTTTTTGAAACTCTTTGGGCCTTTTTTAACTGTAGGGGAGACTGGGCCTGGTTGTGACAGGGGTAGGTAGTTACAGCGATAACGCTGGCTAAACAAAGAACGCTATATTGACGTTAGAAAGAGACAAATAATCACGCCACCACCGGCCGGCATGTCGCGCTCGCCAGTGGCGCCAGCGCGTTTGTGAGAGGAGCACGTACACACGGCCGTCAAAACCGCAGGTTAGTAACATTTTTGTTTTTTCGTAATATTGGTCTACAAACTATTTTACTTAGAGCCGATATGTGTGTGTGTTGTTATTCACGTGTCCTAATCCTTTCTTTTTGCAATAAAGTTACGTTTATTCAGTTGTACTTATTTGCGTTTTAACTACCTAACCTTGAATGGTCAGTTTTGATGTTGGGGCTAAAAGTGACATTTGCTCGGGGCAGGTTGTGACTTGTCACAACCTGCCCCGTAATGCTGCTTGCTAACTGGTATACCTAATTATAGCTACATAATTTATTGTTTTTTATAGGATGAGGACGTATAAAAGAAAAACCGAGCGTGGACAAATATCAAAAGAAACTTACGAAAAAGCAGCAGCTATTTTGGAGGAGGATAAAACAAAAAAAATTCGTGGCATCGCAAAAGACTTCGGAATATGTCACATGTCGCTAACAAGGTATTTAAAGAAACGGAAACAAGCAAAAGAGAAGGGCACATCTATGGAATCTGTCGCAGTCGGCTACCAAAAAAATAGACAAGTTTTTAACGATGAACAAGAGACCATTTTGGTAAGTTACTTAATTAAATGTAGCCAAATTTACTATGGATTGACGCCTAAAGATGTCAGGCACCTAGCATTTACTTGTGCATTTAAGTACAACATAGTAATGCCACAGTCGTGGCTTAACAAAAAAGAAGCAGGAGCTGATTGGCTGACAGCGTTTTTAAAACGTAACCCGTCTCTCTCTATAAGATCGCCGGAAGCTACTAGCCTAAGCAGAGCTACGTCATTTAATAAAACGAATGTCGGAATTTTTTTTCTAAATTGGCTGAAGTATTGGACAGATATAAAATTTCTTTGACACGCATATGGAATGTAGACGAGACAGGCATCACAACGGTGCAGAAACCGAGAAAAATTTTGGCTCCAAAAGGAACCAAGCAAGTTGGTTCCATTACATCAGCGGAGAGAGGGACCCTCGTTACGCTCTGCGTAGCAGTAAATGCATTGGGAAACTCAGTACCATGTATGTTTATATTTCCACGGATTAGATATAGGGACTATTTTGTTCGCGCTGGACCTCCAGACTGCATTGGCGCTGGCAACTCGAGTGGCTGGATGACTGGGGTTGAATTTAGAATATTCATTAAACATTTCATAGATAATGTGAAACCATCTTCATCTGAACCTGTGCTCTTGTTGCTGGACAATCATTCTTCGCACTTGGATATTGAAGTCGTCGAAACAGCTAAAGAAAACAATGTGATATTGCTGTCCTTCCCGCCACATTGCTCACACAAGCTCCAGCCCTTGGATGTGGGGGTGTATGGGCCTTTAAAAAATTACTGTGCCAGCCAACAAGATGCTTGGCTTAGAAACAATCCAGGGAAGACTATGACTATTCACGATATTCCAGCAATAGTGAATAAAGCTCTACCCTTGGTGTTGAATCCAGCTAACATCATCAATGGATTTAAAAAGACTGGTATTGCACCATTTAATAGAGATAATTTTCAGGATGATGACTTCTTGTCTGCTTTTGTTACTGACAGACCAATAGATGAAACTGCTAATTTAAATCTAGAAAATATGCCTATGACAACACAGAATACTCAACTTCATTTCGCTGTGCCTCGATCTCCATCTCCTCCACGTTCTTTCATAGAGAAAACTACGCCTCCTATTCCTGAGTTTATCGAAGAGGCATCTGAAGTACTAAATGTTGCAGCAGAATGCGAAAATTCTATTTATGCTAACCCAGTTCCTGGTCCGAGCAGAGATCTGACTCACAATGAATGTAATTTTTCACCCGAGACTATTCGGCCTTATCCAAAAGCTGCTGCAAGAACAAACAAAACAACACGGAAAACTCGTAAATCAGCTATTTTAACAGATACGCCTGAAAAAAATTTATTGGCAGAGGAACAGAGCAAGAAAAAAGAAAATGCATCTAAAAAAGGAAAGATATCTAAGAAAGGGAAGTCAGCTGAGCCAGGAACCAAAGGGAAAAAAACAGGAAAAGTAGTTGTAAAGAGGAAGATTTTACACGAGTCTGAATCTGACGAAGAATGCGAGGAAGATGATAACTTTTGCCTAATTTGTTGTGAACCGTTTGATCAGAGTCGAGCTGGTGAGGAATGGGTACAGTGTGTTCTTTGTAAGAAATGGTCACACGTAAAATGTGCTAAAGGAAACGTTTTATCCTACATATGTTTAAATTGCGAAAGCGATTGTTCAGACTAAAGTGGCTGATCTGTTTATAAGCTTTTAAGATGTGATTGTCTTTAAAAAAATAACTAATTTGTTTTTGTTTTTGTTATGAGCCATAATGTAAGTTTTCTTGACTCATACTGTTTGTTTTCTACATTGGAAGATACCTATATTTTGATTTAGTTTTTGTTTAAAGAATTTTATACGTTAGAGGCATAAGACTAAGAATTATTGTTTAAATATATAGAAGATACTTTATTTTTGTTATAATGAGAAAAAAGACTGCTTGTTGTACATTGTAATTGATTTATTAAAATTAAGATAAAAAACTATGATTATTCTTTATAAAAGATATAATATTAAGTTTGGTTTTTATTGTAACATTTTACCCCATATAGTGTAACAACCAACCCCTGGCAAGGGGCTACAAGTTACAAGTCTCTTTTTTCAGAAATAATTAATTTATGTCACTTCTAATAGTCTGGTACCTAAAATTGATATTAAATAAACAACTTCAATAATAACTTTATCAAATAACCCATATTCCGGTAAAAAAATCAAACAGATTCAAAGTTATGGCAAAATATAAAAATAATGTCACAACCAGCCCCAGTCTCCCCTACAATCTATCCTTACATTTCTAACTATAACAATAAATAATCGCTGCATCATTAATTTTTCACATAGCTGGATGCCATCTTATTATAATCTAGTTAAGTACTTAATACGAATGAAACTAACCCAAAACGCTTCATCATCAAACCCGAGCCAAAACTAGATGGTGTTACTTACATTAATTAACTATCGAGTTCCTGTGGTCAACTTTTTGCTAAATCATCAGACCTTGGACACCATATGCTCCAAGTGCTCGTCAAAACAAATCTAACGAGCCCGAATTCGATAGTGTTAAATCAATTAACTATCGAGTTCCAGTGGCCACCTTCCTGCTCCATCATCAGACCTTGGACACCATCTACGATCCAAGTGCTCGTCCAAACAAATCTAACGAGCCCGAATTCGATGGTGTTACATCAATTAACTATCGAGTTCCTGTGGCCACCATCATGCTCCATCATCAAAGTCAAAAGTCAAAGTCAAATTATTCAAAGTCAAAGTCAAATTATTTATTCAATGTAAACCTTTACAGGCACTTATTGACGTTAATACTAATAATAAAAAAAAAACAGTTAACTAACTTATAGTTAAGACTTAATAACTAATCTAACGAGCTATTATAGTCTGTGCCAGACAAATGCGCATTGCTACCCCCAGTACCACTGCACGCCGAAACAGAATCGCGCCGAACCGAAATATAAGCCGTGGTCATAGAATTGTGTAATATGATTTCAAATTATCGTATTGATACTGTGGTAAGTAATATAAATTGGAGAGTTTTTGAAGTAAAATAAAGTAGCGGCTGAAATGAGTTTTGGAAAACATTAGTACCTAACCAATAAGGTTGACATTTTTAATCATTCAAATATCTTTTTTTTATAAAAACATAAGCATAAAAAAACGTCATCAGACCTTGGACACCATTTACGGTCAAAGTGCTCGGCAGCACAAATCAAACAAGTCCAAATTCGATGGTGTTACATAAATTAATTATTGAGATCCTGTGGCCACCTTACTGCTCCATCATTACACCTTAGACCTTCATCTACGCTTCAAATTGACACCATGTCATCCGTCTTTAATTCGTAAGCAAAATAGTGAAAACCGGATTTATTAATAAAAAACAACAAAAAAATACTACTCTTTTTTGCTGTCTGTGTAACACAATAATAGACATCGTAGTATTTCAAAGGTCAAGTCGCTCCGCATCGAGACGTAGGTAGCCTCACTTTGAGTTCTCGTGGGCGACTGAATATTTTGTGTGTTGCGCGCTTGTTATATTTCAACGTCTGAGCCCATAGTAATTTTGTATGGCGGAAATGGAAGGCGTTTTTAAAAAATCATAATAAAATAACCAAAGCACATTACGAAATAAAACGACTGACTCCTTGTAGTTAATACTTTTGAGAATGGTTTGTGTATGATTCTAAAACTAAAATATCGATTTTTTTTATTATATTTTACCTAAACCCCAACACACGTTCTTTCCATTTTTTGTACAACTTTATGTAATTTTATTTATTAAACTGTTATTGATTTTAGATTATTAATAGAGATACATTGTAAACAAACTCTTTGTGATAATAATTACATATATTATTTTTTTTTGGTAAGAATTGTGAACCCCATCGATTTAATGGTGACTGCCGATTTTGCCGTTTTTGCTCGGCGCAGCCTTAATAATTTCAATAAATGTTGGGTGCTGCAACGTAGGTACCCATTATTTTAAGTTTCATTTATTCCGGGCGATATCAATTGCTTTTTTTTTTTTAATAAAAAAAACATATTTTCTATATCAAATATTTAAGCGCCTGTAGCTTCAAAGACTGCAAGGATAAAAAAGTTGTTGACATTTATCATAGAAAATGATAAGATTCCAATCCCCAGCTCATTACGGAGTTAATGCGTCAATCACTTCGATATTTTTTTTCTCAAAAATTAAGTTTATTTGAAAAATTGTAAAACATATGTTTTACAATTTTTTATGTTTTACAAAGTTTATATAAACTTAAAATATTGACGAAAATTGATAATGCGAATGTCCCGTATTTTGGATGTCACCTGGCACTACTTTTCCCCCAATTAAATCGCCTGGCAATGTTATATTCGAATTAAATATATTATTAGCTATCATATCACACCAAACTCAGAGCTCTATAAATTGTAGATCTTCAATTAATTTTACAACCCCTTTGTTGCCCATCCACTCTCACACCCACCGCTGAAAAGCTGCCAGGCGCTCGAATTAATTAATCATGATAGTATGGCATACTAACTAGAGGGTTTTCGTTGCTCTATAAATTGTATACCTATTTCCATAGCTAGCTCTCCGTCTATATGGACACACAGCACCTCCTCATACTTATCACTGTGGGAGTGGGCGTCACCCGAACGCCGCCAAATACGATGGCCGCGCTATCGGGCCTCTCATTGGTCGGCCCGATAACCAATCCGGCCGACGTCGAGATAGCGTGCCGCCCCGGTTGTATCGCTGTGGGAACGATGTTACCGCCCTAATAGCAAACGATGCGCACACGCAAGCGCAACGCAACCTGCGCCGAAACTAACCCCAAAAAGGGGAAAAACATAAGTCAGAATGCGAACAAAATCACAGAGCCTAGAACGATAAGTACCTTTTTAATAAAGATAAAAAAGGGACACAAAAAGAAACGTCCCTAATACACCCGTACGATGAATTGAATGTCCCCGGAGGACAACGCCTATGCCGCGGCAGCTGGTCGATACCAGAGTTCTTTATATTATCCTACTAATATTATAAACGCAAAAGTTTGTAAGTATGGATGGATGTTTATTACTCTTTCACGTGAATGGATTTGGATAAAATACGGCATACAGATAGTTTATAACCTGGATTAACACATAGGATACTTTTTATCCCGATATTCCAACGGGAACGGGAACCATGCGGGTGAAACCGCGAGCGGTCGCTAGTTCTTTATATATAAGAAACTTCTTTATAAAGCTGTGGAGTTTCTTGCGGACTTCTCCACGGCTAAGACGTCCTATCTGAATGGACATGTGTTCAGAACGAACACCCATCACAGCAAGTACCTAATAAGTTAAATATGTACGTGTGTTATGTTGATTTGTTTATAAAAGATTCTGTTATCTTTGATTTTGTAACATTGTATAGGTACCTAAATCAATTGTTTGAAATCGTAAAAAGGTGTAATATAAGTACAACCAAGTGTTTTGTATAGTCTTATGTCATAATCAAAGATAAGTGTTTATTAGCTGACCTAGCATATAAATGCACATAGCTTTGTACCTACATAGGTAGGCTATAACGTTAGCTTGTTGTATCACAAACAGTACACTGAAAAAAAAAATCGGTAAACCCAATCGATTTTTCGGTAATATTCACCGCTTTGGTCAGTAAAAATAGAGCCTATTGTCCAAAGAAGTAAAACTAACTGTTAAGTTAGAACAGTAGATTTTACTGTGCATCTGCAACTGTTTTCAGGCCGGTAATTCTAACTGTTTGTAAGACAGTTAATGATAACAGTAATAGTCCTCTTATGAACTGTTTTTTTGTTTTACTGTTATAAACAGTAAAAAAAAAAAGGTGTCTAACAGTAGGTTTAACTGAACTATGATAGTACTTATAACTGTCATAAAGTTTAAGCTTACAGTTGATTTTACTGTGTTTACAGAGTACGAACTACATAGGACAACATTAATGAGTACTGTGCGATCCAGTAGAACAAACTGTAAGCAACCAGTTCTGTTCATTGTAAGTATGCATTAATAGTGACCGTTTCCTCACAGTAACAGGTATCTAAATACACAGTAAGGTATACTTTGGTTGCTCATTAAAATATACCTTGCTGTCCAGTTTGAAGTACCTTCAGATATCAGTTATAATAATTGATAGTACACATTAATAACAACCGTTCCCTCTCAGTTATTTGTACAGTGGAGATACTTAATAGTTACTGTGCGAAAACAGTAACAAATACTGGCTGTCTGGTATTAGATACTGTGAGAATACTTTAAAAGATACTGTGAAGGTCGCTATTAGGAAATGTGGGCTCATTAAGATATACCGTGATTATCAGTTATAACAACTGTGGATCCATTAAAAGAAACTGTGCCTCACAGGTTTAAGTACATAATTCCACAGTAACATGCAATGACCGTGCATTACTTAGTACTGTGCGACTCAGTTACTATAACGTATTGTCACATTAACGGGTACTGTAGAAGCTAAGTTGTAAGTACTGTAAGGGAACTTTATTCCGAACTGTTCATTCGCATTGACAGGTACTGTTACATCACAGTAATTACTGGGTACCCAACCCAGTTATTACTACTGTATAACATTTAAAAAATACAGTAGTAATTACTGTGATGTAACAGTACCTGTCACTGCAAATGAACAGTTCCGAATAAAGTTCGCTTACAGTACTTACAACTGTTCATTCGCAGTAACATATACTGTTACATCACAGTAATTACTGGGTACCCAACCCAGTAATTACTACTGTATACCATTACGAAAAACAGTAGTAATTACTGGGTTGGGTACCCAGTAATTACTGTGATGTAACAGTACCTGTCACTGCGAATGAACAGTTCCCAATAAAGTTCGCTTACAGTACTTACAACTGTTCATTCGCAGTAACATATACTGTTACATCACAGTAATTACTGGGTACCCAACCCAGTAATTACTACTGTATACCATTACGAAAAACAGTAGTAATTACTGGGTTGGGTACCCAGTAATTACTGTGATGTAACAGTACCTGTCACTGCGAATGAACAGTTCCCAATAAAGTTCGCTTACAGTACTTACAACTGTTCATCCGCAGTGGCAGGTACTGTTACATCACAGTAATTACTGGGTACCTAACCCAGTAATAACTACTGTATAACATTACGAAATACAGTAGTAATTACTGGGTTGGGTACACAGTAATTACTGTGATGTAACAGTACCTGTCACTGCGAATGAACAGTTCCGAAAAAGTTTGGTTACAGTACTTACAACTGTTCATTCGCAGTGACAGGTACTATTACATTACAGTAATTACTGGGTACCCATCCCAGTAATAACTACTCTATATCGTAATGCTTGAACATTGCGATATACCGTAATATTGAATACTACGATATACGGTAGTAATTACTGTATATCGTAATATTAAACATTATACAATATACAGTTTTATTTCAGTAGGAATATTAGTAATAAATGCAAAAACTTGTAAAAAGTATACGGATTTATTTTTAATAATTATTATTTTAAATATTAGATTATAATTACATTAATGTACTATAATTAATTTTTAATTAATGAACAAGTTAGAAGAAAGTTAATAAATGTCAGTATCTATAGTCTTCTTCCGCTGCGATATTCTGTGATATTGCGAGAGAAAAACAATATTTTGTTTTTAGGTTTGGTGTGTTCCTCCTCACTACCGCCACACCTCTCTTTATTCTCCCTCTTTCTGTTACTTTGGTACTTTCAGTAAGTTTTCCTCTCTCTCTTCGGCAATCATTTATCCACGACTCGGCGGCGTCGGATCAATTTCGGGAAGAAAGAGAGCACCACAGTAAAAGAAAGAAAGAACGTTTGGAGAGGTGTGGTGGTGGTGAGGAGGAACACACCACATCTAAAAAACAAAATACTGTTTCTCTCTCTTAATTTTATTTATATTAACAGATTATATTATGATATCGCAGCGGAAGAAAGCTATAGTCTAAGATCCGAGTATAGAACGACCTTTACCGGGCCGGTTAATGTATGAAAAGTATTTTATATCAAATTAATATGTTAAAAAATATATCGCGAGTGGGTAGGCTGAAAAATTTCAGTCCAGTACCTATTATAAATAATTAAACAAATAATGTACTGGTTTGGTGTGTGTCTTTGTAAATATTTAATTAATCAATTATACTGGACTGAAACTTTTCAGCCAACCCACTCTCAATATATTTTTTAACATATTAAATTTGACAAAAAATATTTTTATTCATTAAACGGGCCCGGTGAAGGTCGTTGTATACTCGGATCTTCTACTACTATGAATAAAAGTATGACTATAACATTTTAACTTACTGCGTACATAAAAGGTACCTACACCTGCAACCTATTTAATATTTAAACATAAATTATAATCAAGATTAGACTTAATTACTATGCTTCTAAGAAAAATTCCTTCTGGCAAAAAGTGTACCTACCTACATGGCTATCACAATACGACTCCGCTCTTGCTGTGTGACGCGTGACGACCAGAAAGCGCGGCTCGTTTTGATCACCTTGCAGCGTTACGGAGGTCACGGAGGTGACATGCGTCGCTCAGCAAGAGCGGAGTCGTATTGCGGTGAGCGAAGCGAACACATCAACTTAGATGGGTATCGTTTTCGGTCAACTGAAACACATAGATTACGAAAAAGATGTCCATTTTGAAATCCAAGATGGCTGACATTATTTAATCGCAAAATTTACACATTGATTTCGATTTAGACAAAATTTAAGACTAGGCTAGGTACGTCCATGGCAACTTAACTAAAAAAATCTCTACTAACACAATAACCGCGAGCTGCTTGCAGCTCGCCCACATAATTATAAAAAAAACTAATTTTTAAATAAAACGTAAAAAAAAAGCTTTTGTGAAAGTATTGCCATTTTCATATTTCCTTTATGTATTGACAGAGAAGTTTAAACACATTAAAAAATCACTTTTTGTGATACTCCTCCATCAATAAAAGATAACAAAACGGAAATACTTTTGAAATAATGTACAAAATATTCGCCAATAATTTAAACAAAAAAAAAATTTTTTACTAAAAATGACGCTAAATTAAGCGAGATAGAGAGTTGCGCGCTGGTAGCGCAATATTAAGTTATGGCGAGAGGTCCGCGCACGATGTGCATTGTGTATGACTAATATTAATGTTAAACTAATATTTTTAAAAACACTTACTCAATTGTATATTTTATATAAGTATAATATGTAGTCATACAAAATGTACATACTGCGCGGACGTCTCGCCATAACTTAATATTGCGCTTCCAGCGCGCAACGCTCTCCCTCGCTTAATTTAGCGTTATTTTTAATATTCCAGTTACATTTGTGTCTTAGTATTAAAATATAATACAAAAATTTATAAAATATATATTTAGACAGTCGGAAAATTGAGTCAGTTCGCGTCCGCTGTTTAATATAATAATTTTAGAATAAATAGTGACAGTGCAGTGTACCAAGTGAAGACGTAGGTATGTGATTGATCAAACCACTAAGGAACTTTTAATAAAATTATAACTTATAATTTTCATACATTTAATTACCACGTTTTAAAACTAACTACGACACTGTTGAAAGTTTAAAAAGGTCCTTAGAATAAATATTATCAAGAATAAATCACGTCGTGTTAAGGAAAGCCGTGAATTGTATGAGAAAACGCATAAACTCGTGAATAATTCAAGAAAATATTTACCATTTTGAACATCAATTATTTAACTGTCTGGCACAGACACTTCTGGTGCTAAATTAAGTACATAACAGTTGGATATTATTTTCAACAGCATTACTTGTAGAGCATTCATAATGAGCATCATAATAAGTTGATGAGCACAGCCGTGCGATTCTCTAAGCTAAAGCCTTGATAGCTGCGGCTGCCGCAGCGCTGAGAAATGACTCTGTCTCTTTCATATTCATAGAATTGGAAAGAGACAGCAGATCACAGCCATGCGCGCAGCGTCTATGTGTCGCTTAGAGAATCGCATAGCTGTCTATATTCATTAGACTGTGAGGTTGTGGTGGTCGCGGTAGCTAGCGTACAGTGATTTTTTAAGAAATGTCGACGGAAAGAATTAAACAGATGGTATAAGGTCGAGAACAACCATTTTCAACGCAGCGATATTGATCAAATGTGTGGTGTGTATGAAAGAAATGGAAATGTGTTCGAAGTGCTCTTAAGTCAGTCAATAAAGTTTTGCAGATAAAACATGTTACCATTTTGTTTATATTACATCGATCAAGCCCAAGACGGATACAGAAACTTTGTCCTTTGGGATTGCTATGTCAGAAAATGTATAAATTACACGTTGCAAAAACTGCCAAACAGGCAAGCATTCAATAGGATATTCCAAATTGAGAGCCCAAATTATCTTGAAACACGTATCCACAGCCTTGATACCTAATGTTTGGCATTTCATAAACAATATTGTCGACAATCACATACCTGGCTGAAATTTTATTTAGAGTGCCTGCAATTATTATGTATGGCTGAATTGTTAACCTTACATGTAAAAACTTTTCCTGGCGTGTTTGCTGCTGTTCTTGAAGCTTTAGCTCTTCTTCAATATGTAGGATAAAGTTTTTTCTTTATATAAGAAGGTCCAAGTATATGCGGAATTAGCAGAAGAACCGCAAGATTGCTCGTCTCAGGATCTGGGTCTGAAAAATAAAAGTAATCATTTAGTAAGTAATTAAAAAATATCTTCGAAAAAATATTTTATTGTTTTGTATAGTGCATAGTTTTCATATCTGTACTAAAATTATAAAGAGGTAAGATTTGTGTTTTTGAATTAAATAAATAAAATAAATCTTTCCTACAATCACACCAATTATCTAGCCCAAGAGAAGCTTCGAAGAAACTCGTTAAATGGTTACTAGACAACGGATAAACATACTTAAAATACTTAAATACATACTTATTATAGATAGAAAACACCCAGACCCGAGACAATTTAGAAAAACAATAATTTCTGAATTGACCCGACCGGGGATCGAACCCGGGACCTCAGAGATGGTGACACCATGAAAACCGGTGTGCAAACCACCCGACCAAGGAGGTCGTCATGTATGTATGTAACGAATAAACTTAAAAACTACTGAACCAATTTAAAAAATCTTTTACCATTAGAATGCTACATTATCTCTGAGTACATAACATAAGTAATATATTTATTAAAATAAATGTCCACCCGTGTGAAGCCGGGATGGACCGCTAGTTTTAAAATATTTTTTTAAATAAATTACTCACGAATTAAAAAAAAATCATTAAAACCGACTGCGTTTTAAAATATATAGTAGGTAACTGAAAAGTGATAAACAAGCTGTCAATTCTACAATAGAAAATGTAAATGTAAAATGTTTGTAATGTGCATGTATGTATATTTGTAACTCTTTCATGCTAAAACGGCTGGACGGATTTTGATGAATTTGATAAGGAGACAACTTAAACGTGTTGGATTAACACAGTGTAGGCTACTTTTATGCCTGGTAAGCTCGATTAACACCGCGGGGCGTAGCTTGTCTAGTAGGTAATTAAATAAAAATTACACAAGAACAACTCACCACGAGCAAGTTGTTTCAACTCTGCCAGGTGTGTGTTCTTTCTTGCGATCTTGTCAAATGCTGCAAGCAACTTTACTTTGAGCAGAGGGAATTTGTCATCGAATGAGGTTTCGTTTCCTGGGTACCATGCATGGAAGTCGGCAATTAGCTGAAACCGAAATTACTGTGATATTAGGAACCTATATTATATTGTATTATATTATATTAAGATTTTTTAGTAAACTATTGTATAATTTTATGTAGGTAATGGCCCTCGTGGATCTTGATTAACTTAATCTTATTTCGTTCGGCCAATTTGGTTTAATGAGGTGACAAACATAAACAGACACAAACTTTAATAATGTGATAAATACATACCAAGGTCTAATACAGGGAAATTCCTGGATGTACGATTCGTTTTCATTTGATAAAATGCGTTTTAGTCGTTCCTTGTTAGTTTTGTCAAATTTTTCTGCACATAAACTGTAATCGTGAACATTGCTTTTTAGCCATTCTATAATTTCCTGTATCTCCTGGTTAGTGTCGTTGTCATTGTCAGCAGCAATCAAGTCATCGAAATGTGTTGTAGACCTCTCGCTAGATGAACTGGTAGATGGTTTCGGTGTTAATACTTTTTCAAGTGAACGACGTGCCCGTGGTTCAAAGACTTTGTTGCGTCGATACTTTGCCTTTAAATTGGTAATGGCATCAAAGAGTCGACCGTGAGCCCGTCCCAATGACCCATTGGGTTTCGTATAATAAATGCTGCTATTCTCTTTGGGAAACACTTTCTCTGTAAGTAAAACAAGTACATAGATAAAAAATGTAGGAAGGTAGGAGTCGCTACGCAATTCTACTATATTTATAGATATATCGAATATATATTAAGAATATACCTACATCGATATTTAAAATGGATTCACTAACTGATTAACTGATTTGGCGTATGAAATGAACCTATGTACATATGTGTGCTTGTAATTAATAAGTAATTTAAACTTACTTATTTCTTTTATCCAAGTAATATATGTTTCGGCTGTTACGTGAGCTTTCGGATTTGCCCGAAGTGTGTGTGTAGCTATTTCTCGAACTAGTACCTTACGGTTTTGTTCTCCCAATGGTTGTTGCCTTTCTTTAAGAAGCTGTAAGCCATCGGGAGTCTTTTCGAGCAGCGTTGTGAGATTCTGAAAACGGGGAAGATTGTTAATATTGCGAGTTTAGGGTCAGAGTATCGTCTTAGTAACAGTTGGAGTTATAGCCTTAGAGTCGCTATAGGTGGCCCAAAAAACATATTTTATGTACATGATATATCGCAGTCTCATAGTTTACAAAATATTTAAAAATTAAAAAAACGTAAGTAAACGTTAAGGTCAAAAATCTCGAAAAACATAACCGCAGAAAAAAAATATCTAGAAAGCTTGCTTGTATTATTTGCCTTAATAAGATAGGCATGAAAAAAGTAGGTGTTATGGGGGAAACGGAACTAGTTTGGAGCTATGAGTTTGCACGGCGATTGAGCTAAAGCTTCGCCCAAGCACTAAAAATATTTGGCTGATACAGGGTCCTTATGAATAGTGTTAATTGATAGATAACTTACATCGAGATATAGGGACATGGATCTGCATGACGACGAGGTGCTTGGTGACGATAATGCCGAAGTTATTGGTGAATTTGTAAGTCCACCAACATTCTCTCCGTACACTTCCACAAGGTTTTCAAGATTGTCATAAATCTGTAAAATAAAAACAAATTATGTTCACAAAAAAAAAGATTCCAAGGCGTGCCCATATTTTTATACATAAATTAAGACCGGGTGTCGCGAAGGCGTTGCATAAAAAATACACTCTAATTTGTTTTCACTAACTGACGGCAAACATTGCTATCAAAAAGAGATATAAAGTATTTTTAGGATAAAAATAAACATTAATTTTTGTATGGAGCTGGATTTCTGTTGTCTAATAAAAAAATAACCTCGAAACCTTATTTTTTTGGAATTTTTTTAATCTCTTTTTGATAGCAATGTTTTCCGTCAGATTGTGAAAAAAAGTTAATTTTGCTTAAAATTTTTTGTAAGTCCTGCACCCCTTTTTGACTTAACCATGCTGTGTGCTTACATCGGAATTTAGTTTGGAAGCCTTCCACTTCTGAAGCGCTCTTCTAAATTTGGCTTGAGGGCCAATAGCTGGTAATAGCTGGTAGTAGCACCCGGATTTGCTGATCATCGAGCAAAGACAGCGCCTCTATGTCAACTTCATGTTCTTGAATAACAAACATTTATAATTAATTACAGTCTTGCATACAGAATAATACATATATACAGGCAGCGGCACCCACAGCAATCTCAACACAAATTTTCATAAGTAAAATTTATTAGTAAGTAGTTATTAGTAATATTACATTTTACCTCATGCCCAATTTACACGTATTAAGTAGTTTAGTGGTTAACTAAATTTTAACTAAATTTTAAGTGACTTAAATTTAAGTGTGTGTCCATACATATTTAAGTAGTTAAGCTCTTTAGTTCACTCAAGAAGGACGATCAACAACGTAATGAAGTCGTAAATTCTGTGCTTAAATAATGGCTCTGTGTGGTCAGCACATTTAGCCAGTGTCAAGTAAGATATTAAAGTGAATATTTTTTTTGCATAAACTAGATGATAATGAAAATGAGTGATTATGAACGTTTAAAAAATTAACCAAACCCAAACCAAACCCCTTCAGACTTAATAAAGAATTAATTACAGTCTTGCATAGAGAATAATACATATATACAGACAGCGGCACCCACAGCAATCTCAACACAGATTTTCATTAGCAAAATTTTTTAGTTATTTTACATTTTACCATATGTCCGATTTACACGTTTTAAGTAGTATTGAGATCTCACACGGATTTCTTGAGAGAATATGAAAAGTGATGTTGCACGGTTTTGTTTTATTTGCCAACACGTTGACACAGCAAGCGGTTAACGTCCCAGAGACGTTTGCAATTTTGCATGTGCCGGGAATCACAAGACTACTGATCAAACTGAATTCAGAAAGCCATTCCGACTGTGTGAGGCCAGCCTAAATTGTGTCTGTCCAAACATGTCAAGTGACAAGCCCTGCCCACCAACTTAACCGAAAAATAGACAAAATTCTATTTTAGCTCTTTAGTTGTTAACTTAACTTACTTAATACGTCTATATCGGGCATTACGCACTCAACTGACTGTGCAGTAAGCAAGCTCGCAACACAGTCATGTAAACAGTTCAAACCTGTCAAGCTACTGACTGCACAGTGCACGAGTACTTACAATCCGCGTCACGAAAGATGAGACCTGACGGATCACGTGGTTCGACTTGCGCAGAGAAATCGTCTACCTACTGCGCAAGTCAAATTAGTGGTGTCCCAGGTCCCAGGTTTATCCGACTGTGTAGCGTACCTACATGTAGGTACAAGTATAAACTAGCCATGCCATTCTAACCTAGACATAACAAACGCCACAGAGGTGCAATGGAACCAAGCAAACCCATTCCCAACTTAAAGGAAGATTCATATTA
Organism: Scoparia ambigualis; assembly: GCA_963921215.1. Lineage (NCBI taxonomy): Eukaryota > Metazoa > Arthropoda > Insecta > Lepidoptera > Crambidae > Scoparia > Scoparia ambigualis. The sequence goes on from OY992523.1 coordinate 24,156,969, forward strand.
TGGCAGATTCACACATCCATAAGTAAGTAAGTAAGTTTAACTTACTACTTCCTTGTGGATGTGTGAATCGGCCATAATACCGTGTCCACGGGGGACACATTTAGGATAATCTGAATCTCCACAATGTGAAAAATAACACAAGAAGCTTTCCATAATATAGTGTGTAGGTTATTATTATTACCATTAAACTCTCTTAGACGTGAATGAATGGACTCCAACAAGTTAAGTCATCTCTGTAACATAAAATCTTATTAAATTTGGCCATAATATTGGTAGGAACGTACGCTGCAAAGTACCTACTTACCAGTCACTTTCGAGATTTGGTCGAGATATTTCTCAAAGCCCCACTCTTTAAATAAAAGTTCCATGGTTCCTTTTCACACGTGGTACACTGCTTTGTCACTATTTAATTTTTTTCGCGAATTGCGACTATGTCTTACAGCGGGCGCGAACTGACTGGCTTCAGATTGTGGCGCGTGCGAGCTAGGGATGCCCGATCTTAATCGATTCACGGCAATACAATCTGCCGATTTTTTTTATCGATTCAACAGGAACGATCTTTGCTCAGATCGAATCGTATGCTTGGAAGATCGTATGAAAAAATCGTATCAATCAAATACAAAAATAATGCAAACTACACGATACTTATGATCTTTGGCAACACTAACACTTCAGCGGAGACGATGTATCTACAACGGTTACGTATCATAAATTCGAAATTTGCCTGTACGAATTTTTTTGGCCGAAAACGTTTTGTAATTTTTTGTTTTCCATAACATCTTCCAAAAGAAAAAAAGTAGTTTTGATAATCGGCTAATAGTTTTTCTGGAAAATTAAACGTTTGTATGATAAGTTTATGGATTAACAAAATTATGTAAAATCTGGTATTTAAAACTTCCTCATACCGTTCTCGAACAATTGTAATTCGTACAGGAAAGTTTCGAATTTAGGATCTACAACAAAGTAAGATTACCTACACCTATTTGTTGAAATAGTCTCGAGTTACGTACATAAGTAAGACTGCCGTGAGTATGAAATGAAATGAAGATAGACCTGAATTAATATTTGTTTATTTTATACCGCCGCAAGAACATCATAGGTAATTTTGTTCATTGTAGATAGTACTACGATTGAATACGGAGTGTTTTAATTTGTAAGCGTGACATGTCAACAATGTCATATTCATATTCATATCCATTTATTCCACTTAAATTTGTAACAAAAAGTACAATAACATACAGAAATATGTTTGTGTTAGAAAGGTGTTATGCTAGTCACAAATTTACTTTTTCAAGGCATTGGGAAAACATGGTTAGATAATTTAATTATTAAATTAATAAATTTCGTTTTAAGACTGATTTATAAGTAATGTTAAAGGTGGCACAAGCTCATCTACGCAATAAACTATCAGTGATCCTGGGATTTCGTCATGTACACAAGTGTTATTGCGTTTTATTTTTAATATAAATCGTAATGACATCGAAACTCGAGACGAGGTGAGTAGGTACATCACTAATTAACGATGCAACGTGCGGCCGCGGTTAGACAGTTATTTTAAATGTTTTGCTATGCTATGATTCTAATGTTTTAAACAGTTATGGCGGAAGGCCATAAAAATACCTTTCTTTTGTTTAGGTACTTTAGTTAAGCAGAGATGCAAAATTGCTCTTGTTACCTACCTAAAAGAAACAGTAGGGTCTGGTACCTCAATGGGTCTGATATAACTTACCCAAAATGCCAAATATGTACCTACCTACTAACCTAGCGGAGTCTGATAAATCTGGAGTACCTAGATGCATCGGGTAGGTAGGTAATATCAGTGCTCCGTCACTCGCGCTCAGATTTGGGTTAGGTAATTATACTTAATAGTTTTAATTTCACACATAAGTTAGCAAGATGTAGCAAGTAGGTACCTACTTACTAGAGTATTGACTTCAATGATTTTATTGTTTTATGAGCTAGTTCGAGACACTTTTTTTTCTCTTGGGCACCGACAGAAACGATAGAACTGATAGAAATAGTTTTTCGGGTGTATAAATTTGTTGTGGTAGGTAGGTAGGTTGTACTTTCCCATTCGGCACAATACACGACTTGTAGAAAGATTAATTCTCCAGTTTCATAAAGCTTAACACTTAGAACGCGCCGCCACTACACAATAGAAATTCTTTTCATTGTACACTTGATCAGTGCGCTGCCGCAGTTGAAAGGTTAAAACAACAATATTCATATGACTTCGTCGTCAAACTTACTACTTATACTTAACTATGTAGGTATGACGGAGTCATGTCAATGGAGCCATGACGTTGATGAGCGTTGTCAAACTTTAAAATTAGATTTTATACCAATTACCTACTGGAAGAAATATTAGTACTTAACATTCGATTTATTATTTATCAGCCAATACGTAAGAATTATTTCCCAATAGTAGGTAATCAAATAGCCTATTGGCTAAGTAGGTAACTACGTAGTACCTACCTAGCACAAATCGAAAACTCATCAATCATGATTCAAGATAGTTTGTAAATACCTACATAAGAAAGTCTTATGTAAATAGGTATGTTATACAGCTTTAACATGAGCCCACAACAGCAAATTGTTATGAATATTTTAGAGGTAACAACATCACGCGTGAACGGCTGGACCTTTATTACTTTGTTGTTTGTTATTGTCAGGAGAAGGTTCTTATTAAAGAATTTTTTTTTTCTTTTTAAATTCTAATTCTATATTCATAATTAAATTAATTAATTAACAGGACAACGTCTGTAGGGTCAGCTAGTTATTTATAAATTTTATATCACATAGGTACAAGCTTTTATTTAACTAGCATGTATATTTGTTCGGGTGAAATCTTGCAACTCAATTTTGAAGCAGATTATCTTCAACCGATTGAGCTGAAATTTTGCATACCTGTGTAAGTCGCCTGACAATGCAATTATGATGACATGGTGGTGATCTGGATGATGGTACTGGAAGGTGGCCATAATAACTTCGCAATGAAAGAACACAACCTCATCGAGTTTGGGCTCGTTTGAATCGTCTTGACGAATAGTTTGTCTTTCAATGGTAACCAGGGTCTGATGATGGAGCTGGAAGGTGGTCATAGGAACTCTGTAATGAAACGACGCAACCCCATCGAGTTTCGGCTCGTTTCATTCGTCTTGACGAGTACTTTGTTTTCAAACTTTTACAGGGTCTGATCTGATGATGGAGCTGGAAGGTGGTCATAGGAACTCAGTAAAGAATCGACGCAACCCCATCGAGTCTAAGCTAGTTTGATTCGTATTGACGAGTACTTTGGTGCTAGATGGTAACCAGAGTCTGATAATGGAGCTGGAAGATGGCCGTAGGAACTCAGTAATTAAACGACATAACCCCATCGAGTATGGGCTCGTTTGATTCGTCTTGACGAGTACTTTGGTGCTAGATGGTAACCAGAGTCTGATGTAAGGTGGCCATAGAAACTCAATAAGTAATTAAACGACATAACCCCATCGAGTATGGGCTCGTTTGATTCGTCTTGACGAGTACTTTGGTGCTAGATGGTAACCAGGATCTGATGATGGAGCTGCAAGGTGGCCATAGAAACTCAGTAATTAAGCGACACGACCGCGTCGAGATTGATTTGTCTTAATGGGTAGACCGTTTTTGATAGGTGGCGAGTGGTGGTGGTTTGGTGGACGTAAATAAATTCTGTATACCTACCTACACGTTCAATGAGTTGAACAGATGAAAAACGTGTCCAGGGATGACTAAAAAGTAAAAAAAAGTAAAAACCTTTCTTTTATTTGTATGCGCTAAAAAGAAAAAAAAACTTTTACTATTCACTTGAAACGTCATTATACAATTTATATTACTTATATAAAAGGCTAAGTAAATACGAGAACATACTTAAATCTCGCGACGACCTTTTATATCGTATAAATTGTATTGTAATTACACAATTTTCACGTGTTTTCCTTTTAGCACATCTAAATAAAAGCTTGTTTTTTAAAAATATGTAAAAATAAATTAAGTTTTTTAGGTAATATTTGCCCAAAACCAAACACGCTTATATCAGATGGAAAAGAGAATCCTATCTATTGTGATTTTAAACTAAACTGTTTAATTCCTTACAGTATGCTACAGAAACTGTTCAGAAGCAGTAAAAATAACTGCTTCGATATTAGTAATACTTAAAAGAAACTGCTTGTATCAGTAAACGCTACATGTTCAAACAGTTGATATTAACTGTTTAGTTCCTTACGTGTGCTACAGAGACAGTTCAGAAGCATTAAAAATAACTGCTACGATATCAGTACAGCCTAAACACGGCAATACTTAAAAGAAACTGCTTGTATCAGTAAACGTTACGTAATCGAACACTTATTTTTAACTATTTAGCTCCTTACCGCGTGCTACAAAAACTGTTTAGAAGCATTAAAAATATCTGCTTCGATATCAGTAATACTTTAAAGAAACTGCTTGTATCAGTAAACGTTACATGTTCAAACAGTTTATATTAACTGTATATTTCCTTACAGTATGCTACAGAAACTTTCCAGAAGCAGTCAAAATAACTGCTACGATATCAGTACAGCCTAAACACGGCAATACTTAAAAGAAACTGCTTGTATCAGTAAACTTTACATGTTCTAACAAATAATTTTAACTATTTAGCTAAGGAGCTAAATAGTTAAAATTAACTGTTTGAACATGTTAAAAAAAACTGCTTGTATCAGTAAACGTTACATATTCAAACAGTTGATATTAACTGTTTAGTTCCTTATAGTATGCTACAGAAACTGTTCAGAAGCAGTAAAAATAACTGCTACGATATCAGTAAAGCCTAAACACGGCAATACTTAAAAGAAAATGCTTATATTAGTAAACGTTACATGTTTAAACAATTAATTTAAGCTATTTAGCTCCTTACTGTATGCTTCAGAATCTGTTTTGAAGCAGTAAAAATAACTATTTTGATATCAGTAATACTTAAAAGAAACTGCTTGTATCAGTTAACTTTACAAGTTTAAACAGTTGATATTAAATGTTTATATCCTTACAGTATGCTACAGAAACTGTTCAGAAGCAGTGACATTAACTGCTTCGATATCATTAAAGCTTAAACACGGCAATACTTAAAAGAAACTGCTTGTATCAGTAAACGTTACATGTTAAAACAGTTAATTTTAACTATTTAGCTTCTTACCGCATGCTACAAAAACTGTTCAAAATCATTCAAAATAACTGCTTCGATATCAGTAATACTTCAAAGAAACTGCATGTATCAGTAAACGTTACATGTTTAAACAGTTGATATTAACTGATTATTTCCTTACAGTATGCTACGGAAACTGTTCAGGAGCAGTAAAAATAACTGCTTCGATATCAGTACAGCTTAAACAAAGCAATACTTAAAAGAAACTGCGTGCATCAGTAAACTTTACGTGTTCAAACAGTTAGTTTTAGCTATTTAGCTCCTTACTGTGTGCTACGGAAACTGTTCAGCAGCAGTAAAAATAACTGCTTTGATATCAGTAATACTTAAAAAAAACTGCTTGTAACAGTAAACGTTACATGTTCAAACAGTTGATATTAACTATTTAGTTCCTTACAGTACGCTACAGAAACTGTTTAGAAGCAGTTTAAATAACTGCTACGATATCAGTAAAGATTAAACACGGCAACCCTTAAAAGAAACTGCTTGTATCAGTAAACGTTACAGGTTCAAACAGTTAATTTTAATTATTTAGCTCTTTACCGCGTGCTACAGAAACTGTTCAGAAGCAGTTAAAATAACTGCTTTGACATCAGTAATACTTAAAAGAAACTGCTTGTATCAGTTAACTTTACATGTTTAAACAGTTGATATTAAATGTTTATATCGTTACAAAATGCTACAGAAACTGTTCAGAAGCAGTAAAAATAACTGCATCGATATCATTAAAGCTTAAACACGGCAATACTTAAAAGAAACTGCTTGTATCAGTAAATGTTACATGTTAAAACAGTTGATATTAACTGTTTAGTTCCTTACAGTACGTTACAGAAACTGTTTAGAAGCAGTTTAAATAACTGCTACGATATCAGTAAAGATTAAACACGGCAACACTTATAAGAAACTGCTTGTATCAGTAAACGTTACAGGTTCAAACAGTTAATTTTAATTATTTAGCTCTTTTCCGCGTGCTACAGAAACTGTTCAGAAGCAGTTAAAATAACTGCTTTGACATCAGTAATACTTAAAAGAAAGTGCTTGTATCAGTTAACTTTACTTGTTTAAACAGTTGATATTAAATGTTTATATCCTTACAAAATGTTACAGAAACTGTTCAGAAGCAGTAAAAATAACTGCTTCGATATCATTAAAGCTTAAACACGGAAATACTTGAAAGAAACTGCTTGTATCAGTAAACGTTACATGTTAAAACAGTTAATTTTAACTATTTAGCTCTTTACCGCATTTTACAAAAACTGTTCGAAAGCAGTAAAAATAACTGTTTTGATATCAGTAATACTTAAAAGAAACTGCTTGTATCAGTAAACGTTACATGTTCAAACAGTTGATATTAACTGTTTAGTTCCTTACAGTACGTTACAGAAACTGTTCAGAAGCAGTATAAATAACTGCTACGATATCAGTACAGCCTAAACACGGCAATACTTAAAACAAAGTGCTTGTATTAGTAAACGTTACATGTTCAACAATTAATTTAAGCTATTTAGCTCCCTACTGTATGCTACAGAAACTGTTCAGCAGCAGTAAAAATAACTGCTTTGACATCAGTAATACTTAAAAAAAACTGCTTGTAACAGTAAACGTAACATGTTCAAACAGTTGATATTAACTATTTAGTTCCTTACAGTACGCTACAGAAACTGTTTAGAAGCAGTTTAAATAACTGCTACGATATCAGTAAAGATTAAACACGGCAACACTTATAAGAAACTGCTTGTATCAGTAAACGTTACAGGTTCAAACAGTTAATTTTAATTATTTAGCTCTTTTCCGCGTGCTACAGAAACTGTTCAGAAGCAGTTAAAATAACTGCTTTGACATCAGTAATACTTAAAAGAAAGTGCTTGTATCAGTTAACTTTACTTGTTTAAACAGTTGATATTAAATGTTTATATCCTTACAAAATGTTACAGAAACTGTTCAGAAGCAGTAAAAATAACTGCTTCGATATCATTAAAGCTTAAACACGGCAATACTTGAAAGAAACTGCTTGTATCAGTAAACGTTACATGTTAAAACAGTTAATTTTAACTATTTAGCTCTTTACCGCATTTTACAAAAACTGTTCGAAAGCAGTAAAAATAACTGTTTTGATATCAGTAATACTTAAAAGAAACTGCTTGTATCAGTAAACGTTACATGTTCAAACAGTTGATATTAACTGTTTAGTTCCTTACAGTACGTTACAGAAACTGTTCAGAAGCAGTATAAATAACTGCTACGATATCAGTACAGCCTAAACACGGCAATACTTAAAACAAACTGCTTGTATTAGTAAACGTTACATGTTCAACAATTAATTTAAGCTATTTAGCTCCCTACTGTATGCTACAGAAACTGTTCAGAAGCAGTAAAAATAACTGCTTTGATTTCAGTAATACTTTTAAAAAAAAGGCTTGTATCAGTGCACGTTTCATGTTTAAACAGTTGATATTAACTGTTTATTTCCTTACAGTATGCTAAAGAAACTGTTCAAAAGCAGTTTAAATAACTGCTTTGATATCAGAAAAGCCCGAACATCGCAATACTTGAAAGAAACTGCTTGTATCAGTAAACGTTACATGTTCAAACAGTTGATTTTTACTGTTTAGCTTCTAACAGTTTGCCACAAAAACTGTTTAGAAGCAGTAAAAGTAACTGCTACAATATCAGTAAAGTCTGAACACAGCAAGACTTGAAAGAAACTGCTTGTATCAGTAAACGTTATTGTAAAAACAGTTGTTATTTACTGTTTAGCTCCTAACTGTATGCTACAGAAACTGTTCAGAAACAGTAAAAGTAACTGCTACGATATCAATAAAGCTCATGAACTCGGCAATACTAAAAAAACTGTTTGTTTTAGTAAACGTTAATGTTCAAACAATTGAAATTACTGTTTCACTCATTACTGTATGCTACAATAACTGTTTAGAAGTCAGTAAGAATAACTGCTGCGATATCAGTAAAGCTCTGAAAAGGGCAATACTTAAAAGTAACTGTTTGTTTCAGTGAACTTTAATGTTCATACAATTGAAATAACTGTTTAGCTCTTTACTGGATATGCCCATTTAAGAGTACTGTCAGTAATCAATTATGTCAACATAAAAATAAGTTTACTTAACCGTTTTTTTTTTTACTGTACATCAACAGTTAAAAGTCCCGTTTTATTTTTTTCAGTGTAGTAGTATACGTAAAAATAGGGAAATGTTGAAAAAAATTCATATGTCAGGTCCTGGTAGGAATCGCCAATTACAAGTACCTAGGTAGTGTAAATAACTGAATAAACAAATTTAAAAAAAAAACACTTTTACATAGCATTATACATTGCGTGCTGCAGAAACAGCTGTTACAAAATCTGAAAAAAGCGATTACCCGACAGTTAGTTTCGGTCAATGTTACTTGTTTTGATGTACCCGCCAACCGCGCGGAACAGCTGACTAACCTATCCGAAACTGTTATCGATATTGATCCATATTACCAACACATTAAGTTCCAAATTAATTATTGTCAGTTTGTGCTATGTTGAATAATGTTGATCCTGCACATTTTGACAATATTTCTATTAGAATTATAACTAAAGGAATATTTCGACTTCGATAAGGGTCACTTTACACCCCTGTATTATTATTTTAGCAGCGTATTTTTGTCTAAGTCAGAGGTGTATGTTTACTCTCTTCACTTTATGCATGACAGCAATGTACATGTTGAGGTCTCTTCACATCCATAAAAATTACACTTTTTAAACCACACATAAAAAAGTAAAGTTAAATCACCACACCAGTGATATTCCAAAGCACATGCAACACAACCATAGCATAATAATATAGGAATGTAACATCATTATCAAATTAACCATTCTATCTCATTAATGGGAACAGGAATTTGTAATGCGCCTCCTGGCAGCAAACTATGCATTACCATATTGCTATAAAAATCCTGTTTCCATTTTGCCATACAACTCTGCTGCTTCAATCAACATTGCTGATTCTTTATAACATGTTACCCATAAAGGCATTCCTTTAAACAGTTTCTTGGTCTTATTAGAACAATTGTAACGGTATTTTAAAGATAACAAAAAAACTAAAATAATAATAATTATTCTCACAGGAATGATAATGTCAAATATTTTCCTTAGTCTAAATACCTTCTCTCCTAAGTGCCCAAATAGGTTGCTGTGAGGCTGCTCTCCTTCCCTTTCTTATTCACCTGTCTCTTTGCTTTCCTTGGAATAGTTGTGATTTCTCGAGGCAGTCTTCAAACCTGAAATAAATAACATTAAGTATAAAATCACTAAGTACCTACATAAACATGGAAAGTAAAAACTTCACCACTAGCTATGATATATTCAACAATATGCCACATGTACTATGTTTAAGATATTGATGTTAAAAAGCTGTGTGGTGACGGATCATGGTTGTAAGAGGACTACCAACACATATGATCTCTGGAGTGCCTGCGACTAACGAACTAAACACTGCACACACATCCAACAGCATGGAGCGGCGATGGGCTCACCACCTATCGCTGAGCACGTGTGCAGTTGTCATCTGGTGTGGACTGCGGCAGTGCACGGCTTTGACTAACTAACAAAAAACCACTCGCAACTAACTTTTAGGCTTTCTCACACGGACAACGGTATATGGGGATAGCCCACCGCACTGGCCTACCGTGAGTTGATGGCTAACTAAATAATTATAATATGTTGTGTACCTTTATGAAAATGTTGGAGTTGTACTGCCAGGTTGAAGACAATTAGCATGCTGAGATGAAGAAACACTCCACTGACCAGGGTCTGTATCATCATCATTATAGATAGTCCATCACACCAGATCTATTGGTAACACAAAGTGGTAAAAATAAATGGTTATCCAAATGTTGATTTTAGATACAAATATGACTATGAAGAAAAACCATTTTAGGAATCATTGGGTGCATATACAATACTACGGACATCTACAGTACAGTTAGAGAGAATACAAAGAAGTAACTTACATGTGATTAGCTCACTGAGTCGCATCCAAACAGTTTTCTGAGATTTGGCCTATGCGCTGCAAACGCACAGACAACACTAAAGTGCATTGGGCCAGCATGGTGGGTAGTGGCCACAGAAATAGATTTACAGTGGTAGAGGCCCAATCACCGCATGAGGCAATGCCTGAGCCCCATAGTTGCTCTCATATCAACAGGGCTTCATACTTTACACTATTATTTTTTATCTTGAAAGAAAACTGTTGAATGTACTGTTTTTCTGTTCCAATTCCAGAAGATAGAATAGGTAGGTAAGTATATTATTCTTGAATTATTTGTCATATTGCCACGAGATGATGTGATCCACCTGAAAAGTTATATTAAGTAAGTACCTAAATGCTAAGTGGTTTTGATACTGTGAGTCTGCGAAGGTGATAAAATATATGAATTGCTTAGTTAGAGTAACTTATTTGTAGAAATAAAGGATTAGGTACTATATCTTTTAGATAGGCATTGTTAATAAATTGATGTAAACATAAACCTTAAACATTCCTCTGATTCAATGCGTTAAACCTACATAGAACTAACCCAGTGCAAAATTTTCTAAATGTGAAACATCATGAAACTAAATAAAGGTAAAAATCTAAAAAATGGTGCACGAATTTAGGAGAGTGGGGGGTGCAGGGGAGGAGGGGCGTCTAGGGGTACTAGGGGTACCCCCCAGTGTCATTCCCACTTACAGAAGATACATAGTTATGGAGATATAAGCATTTGTTCTGGCTTAGTTTTCGAAATAAGACCCATACGAAGAATTGTTAACTGCAATACAGCATGTTTTTATAGTGTAATTCTTGGTGTTTTATTTTTATTTTATAGACAACAGAAATACTAGCTGCCCTACTCCTGTAGGTCAAGTGATAGGTCAGAAATTTAAGACAATCGCGAAGCGCATCGCGCAGCGTAGCGATTGTCTTAAATTTCGAGGTTATATTTTTTATTAGACAACAGAACTCTAGCTCCATACAAAAAATGTTTTATAGCTCTTGATGGTTGGGGGGTGGAGATTCCCCCCTCTCCTATCTCTTTTCCCCTCTTCCTAACCATCTTCAATGACCTTTAAATAATAATTAATCTAAGAGTCTCTATTTAGAAAATACAAATGTGCATTAGAATCTCTGATTTTTTAATAACAAAGTGGATTATTCGTTTTATACAAATTCGTGCACCATTTTTTATGATCCAAGCCGGTAGTTTATCACTAAAAAACTATTTTGGGCTTAATATGTAATTAGCCAATCGCCATTGTAAGTAAGCGAAAATTGTAATGACGACAAAAAATTAGAGAATAGTGTCGTTGTAGAAAAGCTATAAAACCCTACTAGGTAGTTGATGAATGCTAAACTCAGCTAATTATTTTAGAGGAGGTACCTAGGTACTTACATATTTTATAGAACAACTAGCAAGCAACTGAACCGCACCGGCTGGTTTAAGTTACCTACGTTTTATATAGATAGCCATAGCCAACGAAGTCGACAAATTCACGCAAAACACTTGATAATGATAAACCATGCGTGCCGCACAACGCACAACTCGCCGAACTCGCCAAAACAACTGCCCGCTGACCCGCTCCCGCCCGCGTCCCGTACTTTTTGATTTTTGAATCACAAAATAAACAACCGACAACTGACTGACATGACAAAAGCGGAATCAAATCAAAGAGGATTTCGTTGCGGAATGACGAACTATTTCTCATTCACTTCACAGTTCACATTCATTCCTTTACAGCCGGAAATAGAACAAATGAACGGTTAACCATTGGATCTATAACTATAGAGAGAGCATAAGTTTGCTATCTCTTTCTGCCTTAATCCATTACTATTTTTGTTCCGTTTCGGCACATCATGTTTACCCTAAGTAAAACAAAGACAAAACAAAGAATAAAACGACCGTGTCGGTGAAACTGTGCAACGTTTTTACATGGAGCCAGCGACACTTGGCCCCAAACAAATCGCTGTCGTTATTTTATAATTATACCAAATAATTATTTGTTTTTATAGTTGATCATGTGTCTATTTTAGGTGTACATATTATTCCGGCGGGCTTAATTGAACAATGAGTTATTCAGTCAAACATTGCAGTAATAGAAGTAAGTGGCAAGTGCCTGGAGTATCGTTTCTTACGTAAGTTTTGTTAGTCTGGTTTCGTGATGATTATTAGCAATTTACCATGCAATATTTGATTTGTTTCTATTCAAAATGCTAATAAATGTTTCATCATCAGCCTATTAGCGTCCCACTACTGGACACAGGCCTCCCACGTGGACAATAGCACACATGGGGATATTGAGCCATAACCCACCACGCTGGCCCAATGCGGGTTGGTGGGTTTTAACGACTGTCATCTTACGACAACAACCGGGACCAACGGCTTAACGTGCCTTCCGAAGCACGAAGGAATAAATGTTTGCAAATCTCTAATTCTAGTCTTTAATATGTGTGCTTTTGGTTTAATACGGACATTTCATAAAAAAAATTCAACATAACCTGTAATCAGTATTGTCAGGTACTTCGCAAAGTTTACCCCAAAAATACTTAGGTTTATTAAGGAACGAATAGCATAAAATAAATTATCTAAGTAATTTAATCATATCTACCTGTACTTTTTACCTTTTCTATCTATTCGAGCGTTAGACTGAGCGTGGTAGAAAATACTAAATTTAGTTTTAATTTAGTGTAAATTAACGTTTATTTTCTATTTATTTTAGATTTCCAAAGGATGAAACACTCCAAAAATGATGACGGAGACATAAAAATAAAGAAAAATGAAATCTTGGCGAAATCGCGGCCAGTTATCAAAACTTGATAACACGAACACTATTGAGGACTTGAATACTGACAAAAATTAATCAAGAAGTAGGTATCACAAATCATAAAGTGTGTCGTTTCTGAGATTTTGGTGTCAAAAATTGCATTTTTTTAAAAATATTTTTTTCCCTTGAGGAGCTCGATGGCGCAGCGGCTAGCGCGTTCGGCTTGCGATCTTGCCCGCTAAGCAAATTTTGCAATGCCGGGTCGCCTGATGGGTGACCAATTAAAAACATCTCGAGCTCCCCCGTGCTTCGGAAGGCACGTTAAGCCGTTGGTCCCGGTTGTTGTCGTAACGTAAATATGGCAGTCGTTAAAAACCCACCAACCCGTTTTAGGCCAGCGTGGTGGGTTATGGCCCGCAATATCCCTACGTGCTATTGTTCACATGGGAGGCCTGTGCCCAGCAGTGGGACGTTTATAGGCTGATGATGACGATGATATTTTTCCCTTAACATCAAAAATTTTGTTTGTTTTTTGACTTCTCTATTGGTTTTATCCGTGACCGCGATTTCGCAAAATTCTCCATTATTTTATTATGAATTCTCTGTATTCCACAAAGTTAAGATGAAATATTTTTGTTTCAGGTTGTTTAATCGTGCAGTAGTTGCAGTACTGAAGAAACATTACAACCAAAGCAGCAATGCATCTTTTTCACTTAAATAATCTTGACTTTGTTATTTAGATTGATAATTATCTAAAACAGCGATTTAAAGTTAAACTTACGTTGAAATTAATGTTAGAAAAAAACAATTTAGGCCACGGATTGTTTCATAAATAACAGTCATTATAATTTGGCTTCACGTGTTATTTTATTTCATAATGTATAAAATTTCTCAAAGATTGATTGATATTTGATCCACAATACATTGTTGTTGATTTTATATTTTCGTTTCTTTTATCCTAACCGTTCTACATCCGACACAAAAATGAGAGGTGTTATTGCCGAGAGGTCGAGACGTGGTATTTGTTCTTGACATTGTGTAACATTTACCCATATTTAGGGAGTGACAACTGCGAGCTGGCAACATTTTGGTAACGCACACATAGGCACCTTTTTTTGTGCATGTGTGAAAATGTTGCACATCGAAGTTACCTCTATAGTATCTATCTCAATGCGGTTAACATTCATTTTTAGTTAGAGGAGCACGTCTATTGGGTCGGAATCGGTGCATACGGAGCGGACGGTTAAGTTGTTGTATTACATTTATTTCTATGAGACTGCGTGAAAGAGTAGAGTTATTATACAGTCTGGCTAATGAAAGCTGTCCCTAAGAAACGGCGGCAATTTCAAAAAATCTGCTGCTGGTAATACTGGCTTTAAACTGAATAAACGAATTTCATACTATTATTTTTACATCTAAAATCAAACTAAATCAATTTCATTTTTAAAAAGTTGCGAGCATAAATATTAAAAATGTTAAGACCACGAAGATGTAGGGAATACTGGAGGCCAAACTCAGTCCTTTATGTTGAAGCCCAGTAGGCAGTGTTGAATACTGAATGTGGTACCTTATATTTATTAGTGACTCGTTCTTTGCGAACTGTGATTGAACGAACAATACAAAACCAGGTTTGTCGCAAAATTATCGTAGAACCGACCAAAAATATCGTGGAAAGTCGAAGAATTATACGAATTATCGTGCGATACTTAAATATTATTTTTTATCGCATGACCCTCAAAATTATCATGGATCTACGATAATTATCGCACGTCTGGCAACGCTGCCAGTAGGTATAACTTTTAATGACCTTTCGTTGGACTCCTGGGTGGCCATCTCATAAATTTTAATTTGCCCGTGTTTCATAAAAGTTAGGTACCTACCTACTGATATTGTTAGCTAATTTTATTTGACTCATTAAATAACAATATTAGTTCATTGAGTTGTAATGTACTACGTATTAGAGGAGCTATCCCAAGCAAAAACCTTGTTCTATTTTTTTTAAAGTTAATACAAAAGTGTGCTGCAGCGCTAAAACAATAATATATAGTCTTTCTGAACAATCCAAACCTACAGCGCTAGACCGCTTCTAGAATGTTGTTTTCTCGCGACCAAAAAGTCCAAAGCGCCGAAACATGGCCGCCGCTCATGTCTCGGCCATTTGATAAAATAATTAGTCAAATGCATTAACATGCATTCGATAATTAATGCGTATTTACAGGTGAAAAACGATTTCTTTGGTTTTATTTGTATTTCCTGAGTTCTTTAAACAGTACCATATCACACATGAAGGCACTTAAATTGAATTGAATAAAATAGAACGCAGAATACACACGTATTGTTGCGTCTAGCGCCTGCCTGCCACATACTAGTAATATAGTTAAAGCGTGCTGGCACTAACGCGTGTAGCTAACAATCTAGTTGTAACGTCTTCTCTAGTACGTAGTACATTTTAACACAATGTATTAGTTAGCATTTTTCTGTTTTTTAGACTATTTGACAACACTAATAACAAGGACTCTTTGACGTCACTAATATCATTAGACTTGAAGGTTTATCTATGAATTAGGGAGTTTGTACGTTAAATCTACTCTGAAATCGGATCCAACCACCAACCACCACAATTAAATAAAACTTTAAGTAAAAAATAGTACTTACGCAAAAATTATTATATAATGCTGCAGGCAGGTATATAGCTAAATAGAAATTCGTAACTTTTTACTAGTCATTTCAATTTCCTTGTTCAGTATTCCCTAACGTGTTATTAAATCTGGTGAATTATTATCAAAACCTGTCATTTGTAAAACTATACTCAATATTTTATCCTGAATTTCCCCGATTGTAACCGGCATTCACAAACAATGGTAATAGGTACACACCGCATGTTTCAATATGGCGGATGTCAATTTCTAATTTAGAGAGAGAGGGGGGACCTACGTACTCCTATGTATTCTATGCTATGGAGCGAGATAGAATGCAGTCAAGGTACGTAGGTACTTATCTTTTTTGTCACGTCTCCGAGCCGTCATTGTGTATCTTGTACATCCTAAATCTATGGTCGCGTCTGATCTGATAATTTAGGGAACAACTTAGGATGTAATTTAATAAACACAGCAGTTTCAAAAATATATTGAGCATTAAGTTGAGAATAATTTTGTATTTTGAAAATAAAGGCTTACAACTTTCGATACTTTGTAGTCCAAACATAGCTCTCAAACAGCTTTTTTGCATTTTAAATGCTAAAGCCGGGACCGCTGCGCTCGATGTTGAACAGAACAATGTTCGAAAACATAAATAAGGGGCGTGGCCCATTGAGTTATAATGTGGCCTAAGACTGCATCGGTAGAATGAGCGATTTTCCAAAATAAAAAAAAGAAACTGGTTCGTAATGACTTCATAGATGGCGCTTAGCATAGATTAGTATGGCGCTTAAAAAAAGGCGAGTCCATGGAGATAAGTGTATAGCTGCGTAACATTTATTCCATTCTTAAAATAGAAAATAGGTCCTGATGTCCTGAATGAAAATAGGTACTATTTTTTTGTTTTTGGTTGACAAACAAAAGTGTAGAATTTATTACAGCCTTAGGAACGGCTCAGCCATTGAACTTTATAACTATAGAGAGAGCATAAGTTTGCTATCTCTTTCTGCCTTTAACCATTACTATTTTGGTTCCGTTTCGGCACATCATGTTTACCATAAAAATAAAAGCATGAAAGGTGTAACAATTATTATGAGTATTATTTGTTATATTTACAATGTGGAATAGACGTTTAAATCAGAATAAACCTCGCCATTCATTTTTTATATGCGCCAGATGTGGCGCGTAAGTACCGGGCGATAACAGACACGGGTCGAACCCACATAAAAAGGCGTGCGAAGAAGCTCCATTCGTCGCCGTATTAAACATCTGTGGCGTTGTAATGCCGTATTTGTCCCACCCTATACATTAAAACAAAGACAAAAGAAATAGCAATAGTTTTGTGAGCACAATTCAACTCTAAATATGACGGCGAAAAGAGGGGCCTCCAGGAGGCCTTTGACACATAGGGGTCTGACAGTTAGCGAGCTCCTGGAGATCGCTTGACACACAAGGGGATAAGTAAAACACAGACAAAACATAGGATGAAAGGACCGTGTCGGTGAAACTAAGCAACTTTTTACATGGGGCCAGCCGCACTTGGACC
The DNA here is from genome assembly GCA_963921215.1 of Scoparia ambigualis. Taxonomy (NCBI): domain Eukaryota; kingdom Metazoa; phylum Arthropoda; class Insecta; order Lepidoptera; family Crambidae; genus Scoparia; species Scoparia ambigualis. Next base: position 24,174,125 of record OY992523.1, read on the forward strand.
CAAACAAAAAACAAATCGCTGTCATTATCTATTTTTTAGTTGAATAAGTTTATTTTTTTGAGGACTTAGTATTTCGATGAGTTTAATTAAATAATGAGTTGTTCAGTTAAACAATTCGTAGTAATAGAAGTGTAAGTGTCTCGAATATCGTTTTCAAGGTAAGTTTTGTTTTGTTTTGCGACTTTTTTTGTGCAGGTGTGAAAATTTTGCACATCGAAGTTACCTCTATAGTTTAAATATCTCAATGGGCTCGGCTTTCATAAAACGCCATATATCGAATGTTTTTGAACTAATTTTTATTTTTTTTATTTGAACTGCCAGAAAATCGCCTATTACCGTAGAATGGGGCGACTTTGATCAATTTATAAATTGAAAGGCTTCTATTTCATTCAATTTACGTACTAGACATGTAAAAAAAATACATTGACGACTCATTATAAACATTTTTTATTTTTTTATCAAAAAATTTGGCTTGATTCTTTTGGAGAAATAAAATTTAATGTGGCCTATCAACTTAAGACTGAAAATGAAGTTGTTTTGATACCCGATGTTTTTATTATTGATGTCCAAAGTAATCCTAATTTGAAATATAATATCAAAAAAATTTTTTTTTGATAGTATGTTTTAGGAATTATGGGGTTTTAAAATCTGTCGGGGCGTCTTTGACACAGGGGGCGAAGTTGATATTGGCACTTTGTGATAGCAAATAGTGGCATTTTTAAGTAAAACTATGCATTTCTGATTAAAAATAGTAATTTTTACTTGAGATAGGAACATAATGGAAACATGTGATAAGTAAATTTATATCTTAATAACTAAACAAAAATCTTCATAATTTCTTCTCTCTTCTAGTCTAAATATATGGGATGTTATATGTTGAAGAAGCACCAAAAATTGTTTAATCCCACCTACCCTTCCTATCTAAAGGAACGCTTCAGTTTCCTTTATTGTTCATCCTCGCGCTCCTTACGGTCATCAGAAAATCTATCCCTTATAACCCCTCTTCACAACACTACCTTTTACGATTGTTCCTTCACCGTTGAAGCTGTTCGTCTCTGGAACTCGCTTCCAGTTGCGATCAGGCGTGCTAAAACAATTCACGCATTTAAGGAGCAAGTGAAGCATTTCTACCTTTCCCTTTAACCCTATCCTGCTGCATAGCTGTCATTGTCCGCTACATTCTACCTGAGACTATTATATTTAAGTATGTATATGTATGTATATATATTTGTTACACCCTATTATTTATTTATTTTAAAATGTTATGTATTTTATTTTAGTTATTTTTAATTTGCTCTTGCTCTTAATTGTTTAACTGTGGTATGCAACTCCGATCTTTGAGCGTATAAGTTCTTTCCATCCGAATGGTTGTCTGGCAGAGATAGCTTTAAAGTGATAAGACCGCCAAATTGTAACTTTGTATTTGTGCTCATTGTTATGTGTTATGTAAATGTTTGTGGTGTTAAGTTACAATAAAAGTATTGTCTATCTATCTATCTATCAAAAATAGAGAGATCAATATCGGTGATCTTCGCAAGGGCCTCTTCAAGTGCCTCGTCTGTATATTTCTTACAATTGCGACTTTCCGCAACTTTTTTGTATGTGCGAACCATCACTAGGAACCTAAAACAAAGTAGGGGTACTTTGTAATTCAATACAATTTCAAGTATATTTCTAGAACAATACTGCTCTAGTCAAAGTAGCCCCTTGTAACAGATTTCGTTGTGCAATACAAAATGGCCGACTTAGGTAATAAACAAAAACCCTGTCGATTATGCAAAGCATGTCAATATATCATGACCTTATTAACATTACTATAAACTTTAAACTTACGGCCACACTTAAGAAGTTTTTTACACCACTTTTTTCACGAAAAAACTACAAGTTCGGGATTTTATTTTACATCGAAATTAGTGTAGCGCACTGTCGATACTTCTGTAAACAATGGCTGATCTGTCAAGGGTACCAACAGAACAAAAACGAAAATAATAAGTACAAAACTTATTAAATTAGAATTTTAAAAGTAAAAAACAAAAGCTATCATCAAAGTCGCCCCGTTATTCAAAGACCCAATTTTACGGTACCCCAAAACATTATGCCGTATCTTAATCCTCTGATCTGATCCAAGACCAATCCATGATAAGCAGTAAGCAAAGCATTAGTTACTAGAATTAGGGCAAGTTTATACATATATTTATATATAGACAAGTTTAAGTTTAAGATATCCAAGACGCCGACATCCATGCTGACCCTATTAGTTGCATTTATTGGAAATTGTTTTTTTGTATAGGTAAATTGCCCAATGTGAATGTTTTGGTTTAGCTGTAAGTCCACATTGTATGCTGAATAAATAAATAAATAAATAAATATACTTAGCTGATTTTTTTACTTTAATAGATGGTTCATTGAATAAGCATAATCAATGAACTTTAATATTACGACTGAAGGACTAGTATCCATGGTCAAAAAAGAAATTAAAAAAAAGAAATCATACATTCAACTTCATTCTTCATTCTTTTTGAACGTATATTTTGAAGTTTTTTTTAGCACATTCGGTCTGACCGCTCTGACCTGCGTGCACGTGCTTCGTGCTTGCTAGTTCGTCTCGCTGAACTCTTTCTGCTTCGCTCGACCGTTTGCGTGAGTACCTACCTATTAAATTGTGCAGTAAATAAAATAATCTTTAGTTACGCCGATCGTTTGCGTCTTCTGTAGATAAACTGTTGTAAATTGGGTTTCATTAATTTGGTAGGTAGGTAACTAATCACGAATCTTCCGCGTTTCGCACCGGCCGCGGCCGGCAACTAGTGCGAACTACCGGATCGAGTGGTAGGTATTAAGGGTACCGCTCGACGATTCAAAATTTTACAATCCTCTCTCCTTTGGTCGTTTTTGCTCTTTTCTTGCTCACAATGAGTGACCCTAAGTCGTGTCAAGTCAAGAAGCCCGCATCTCGACGATCCTCCTCCGATTCCGATACATGGTCGATATGGTCATGCTCGTCATCGTCTGAGCATGATGAAATGGTACCTACTCAAATCAAGTCCGAGTATGATGATATTGTGTCTACTGAAATCAAGGTGGAGCGTGATGATATTGTGTCTACTGAAATCAAGGTTGAGCGTGATGATATTGTGTCCACTGAAATCAAAATTGAGCGTGATGTTGACGATGTTGTTTCCACTGAAATCAAGGTGGAGCGTGATGATACTGTGTCTACTGAAATCAAGGTTGAGCGTGAAGATACTGTGTCTACTAAAATCAAGGTTGAGCGTGATATTGTGTTAACTAGAGTCAAATCTGAACCTGTTGATTCAGAGACCTCCGAATATACCCCTTTCGAGGATAAATCCTACTGCAATGAACTGATCACATCGCTTAGCCCCATCCCCCACCCCAGCCCCGGTATCGGTATCCTGTCAGCACCCGTGTGGCCCCAACGCCCCCAACAAAGCGACCCTCTCCCGTTTCTCCCCCCGCCGCCCAGCATGTCGTCGTTAATCCTTGCCCCGCCCCCCGCGCCGCTTATGTCATTAGTTCTTGCCCCGCCCCCCGCGCCCGCGGTGTTCCCCCGCTCGGCCTTTCCCTCCCGTCGTCGTCGCCGCAAATCGTTCCCCGTATATTTAGGGGATCAATATATGTGGCCGTGTGTGGCTCTGTGTTGCCTTAATTACGGCATTACATACATTAGGGCTGTGTACAAAATCAGATCTGTTCTAATTACGTTGCCAACCCGCGCCGACCATAGGAGGCTTGTTAAAATCCTTTATCTTTGCAATGCCCCTTTCTACACCCCGGTGCCGGTGGTATATGGCCCTAATTATTATTGTTAATACATATACCTAATATATTTGGATAGCGTGTTACGCTTATCTACATTGTTCCTATTTAATTAAGCCATTATAAATTATAATACTTTCTATCAGATTGGGTGAAATTCATTTAAAATGACAAAAACAAAAGTAAATATTCTTTGGACTAATTAAACGATGGAAGCGCTCCCTGGTTCCTAGTTCCTATAGGCTTCTATTCTAATGCTGGTTCTAATAATGGAATGGTATGTCTACAACTAGGTAACTTTCTATAATCCTACACACACTTGACAGTTTTATTTGAATGAATTACTTACCAGTTAGTATCTTTTACGAGTTGCAATTGAAAAACAAAAATAATTTTAATAAAAATACCTAGTTACTTAGGTGCTTACCTACTTACAATTTCTCAAAATGTTTTTTTAAATCTATTTAAATTAAAATCGATTCCCACGAATGTATACTTTTGCATCACTTGAGCACGGCTGCACCTATTTGGCTAATGTTATGTTGTTGTGTTCGTAATGGTCAGACAAGGGTTGATGTTTGTTGATGATGTGTAAGGTAGGTAACCTACGCGTGCCTGCGCGGTCGGAGACTCGGACTCGCGGGCGGGTCGCTGCAGGCGCTAGTGAATCATGATTAGCCTTTGATATCGATAAACGTCATTTTTATTTATTTATTTTCAATATTAGAATCTTGGGTCCAAGATATCACAGTCAGAAGCGATTACAGTACCGTGTCGCCCATTTTGTCGCCTTGAGTGTGACAAGTGTTTTTTTAACAAGGACAGCATTCAAATTTTAATAAATAAATCCGCTTTGTTTGTAAGGGCACACTAACTTACATTTACTTGATTTGTAGATAGATTTCGTAATGTCGACCATTATTTAAATGTACCTAGTTACAGTGCTTTTAACAAATTTATATTTTTAAAACATATGTTACCTAAGGGTTTTTTATTTTTGTTATGATTTTTGTCTAGTTTTTTTTCACGCCACTAAGACATAAAGTACTTACCTACTTAAAAAAAAAAGCTTCATCCAAATTTGACTTATTTTGACAATGCTACTTAGTTGCATACTAATTTTATGTATTCCTGTACGTATATGTCGGTCCGTTTTTCTATGTTCTTGTTTGTTCGTATTTTGTCAATTTGTCAGTTTCTTTGTTTGTCTGTCTGCATGTTAGTTTGTCACGTAGGTATCGATTATACATTGATTTAGGTTTAAGTATCATAATATTCTCCTATGAGAACGAGAAGGGTTACCTACCTAGAGGTTTGTAAAAGATGGAAACTATTACATTTTTATCATAATTTTAGTTCGGTTTTACTAAAGCAAATAATAAAAACATCAAGTCTTTCATTGTGTACCTACACGGTCAATAGAAGTAATGGTCCGATATACTTAACTACATTTTGTGAAATAGCCCTAATATTTCATTGGCGTTGTTACAAGATTTACTTTTGTTACAATGGTCATTTTAAATGATTTTCACCCATAAAAGTAATGTGTAAAGGGGGTGTTTAGTCAGTAGGAGTCTGACATAACCTCGCCCGGCCGCCCGGGTGTGGTATTCATGATGAATTCACCTCCTCCCTCCCCCGGTATCCGGAGGGTGCCCGTATTCCCTTTGGGCGAAAAAACAAAAAAAAAAAAAAAGCTTGGCCAAAGTAATTTTAGCAGGCTGGATGACGAATACGACTTGGCGACTGGGATATCAGCGCGGCGCGATGTACTAAATACATACAAGTTGGGAAGAAATCGGTGAGCATGTGAGTATACCTACCTAGAACCTGAGTAGGTACTTTAATATTATTATTATAAATAAGTAGTAAAGTAATATTAGTGCCGTGTCGCGAAGCGGGTCATTGAAAGATTACTACCACCCCCTGTCTTCCCTTCGGTGTCGTAAAAAGGCGACTAAAGACTGCACATACGACGACGACCTCCTTGGTCGTCGAGTGGTTTGTGGTGTACGTACAAAAAGGTTTTCATGGTGTCGCCATCTCTGAGGTCCCGGGTTCGATCCCCGGTCGGGTCAATTTAGTTTTTAGTTGTTTTTCTAAATTGTTTCGGGTCTGTATGTTTTCTATGTATAATTAGTATGTATTTAAGTATTTTAATTAGGTTTATCCGTTGTCTAGTAACCATTTAACGAGTTTCATAACAAAGCTTCTTTTGGGCTAGATAGGTAATTGGTGTGAGTGTAGGAAAGTTTATTTATTTATTTAATTTATTCCTACGTATTCAAAAGCATAGAGCGGCGATAGGAAAAACAAATAGAAATTCGTCAATCGATACGGGCAGGGTTGGAAAAAATCATTTTTTTTAATAATTTTTTTTTTTTATTTATTTTAATAAAGTCATGATTTTTATTGTTTTTTTTATATTTATTTTGATTTTTTTGTGTCAAAACCAAATACACTAATAGGACTGACATTTGAATATGCTGTATGACGCGAACACTTTTGCTTGGTTTTGTCTGCTGGTTTTTCTGCTCTGTGCAAAAAAGATTGAATCAGTAGAAGATAATCTGTTGGCCTCGTACAATCCAAATTAAGAAACAAGCTTAGAATTGAGTAAGCAAGTAAACTGGTGACTTCTTGGCGGGAAAGTGAAGCGTCATGTCTGCAGTTTTGTATTATTTTCTATAATTTATGTTTTGTCGAATATTATGTGAAATAATGGTGGATTATTTACTGTTAAGTGTTCGTGAACGTGCATAAGTGTTAGCAAATAAAACAAAACAATGCAACATCACTTTTCAAATTCTCTCAAGAAGTCCGTGTGGGACCTCAATAAATTCCCATAGCTTTATTGAGTTTCCAGGGGTTTGGGGGAAAATCATTTACCATTAAATGTTCATTATCATCCACTTTATGTGAAGAAAATAATAATTACCTATTATTAAAAACTTGACACTGGCTAAATGTGCTGATCGCACGAAGCCATTATATAAGAGAAAAAAAAAAGTAAACTGGTGTTTCTTTTCAAACTTTATAATAAATAGATTAAATATACAATATTATTAACCGACTTCAAAAAAGAGGAGGTTCTCAAATTCGGTTGTATGTTTTTTTATGTTTGTTACCTCAGAACTCAGTCATTTATACACCGATTTAGAATATTCTTTTTTTATTTGAAAGGATATACTTCCAGATTGGTCCCATTTTTATCAAAATCCAGTTCTGATGATGGAATCCCCAGGAATTGAGGGAACTCCTCAAACATTGTAGGCATACCTACCTATAGCGATTTTGGTTATCTAGTAGCATTACACACGTGTATACGGCTACTATAATGCTTATTTGGGCACAAATTATACGGCTTTAGACCCTATATAGGTCTACAAATAATTGTTTAATTGCATTAGGCATTATATTAGCATTATTGTGGTCAAGGAAGGTACCAATTGCATTAAAGAAGCATTATTATGGTCAATGAAGTTGCTAATCGCATTACAAAGGCACTAAGCTAGCAATATTTTTGACAATGAAGATGTTTAGTGCATTACAAAAGCATTAGACGAGCTATTTAAGTGTTCACAGTTCGAACTTAATAAACCCTACGTCATTGCAAAAACATCTCTAACACCACGGTAATACAAATGTTTATAATACATTGACGTTGTAATTATTAAACTATATTTTGTCTCGCAATATTTAACATATAACAACATTTTATAATACTGGGAAAGTTTTAGACTTTTTGTTATTTAAGCCATCAAATATTAATGCGCAATGCTGTTTACTGTAATTGTCTATAAAAGTTTTATTGAAAATTTTCACGCGCCTTCAAAATTTTGTGGTTTTGGTCTAAAATGGTAATTAAAGATATGTGTGGAATAACCAAAACAATTGTGTATTTCTAGTCTGAACGTATTTTGCGTAATTAACATAACAGTATTGGTTGGGCAGTATATTAAATTAGGTTTTATCCTTGTTTTATGGGTTTATTGCTTTTATAAATAGGTCCGAATGATAATATTTTAGGTTATAAAATATTTACAAAATGGTGCCTGTCTAAAGCAGCCCAGTGAACCTTTATAAAAGCTATTTAATGCCGCCAGCAGCAATGATGTTACAATAAAAAGAGGTAGATGTGTTACATGTGCCAAAAAGTGGCAACAGAAAACTATGCTAATTGGCTTACCTTAAGCGTAGTCTCACAAAAGCGTTAGCAGTGTTGACACTTTGACAGTGTCAGTTTGCATGTATTTGTTTTCGAAAATTAATTAAAAATATGCTGTCCTGTGTCATGCGAACTACATAAAAGGTCATGAAATTATATATCATGAGTGGCATGCGTGAGTTTAAATTTTAATTGATTTAAGTTCTTATTATTTATCAACTACAAAATGTCAGAATAAATTGTGTCATAAAAATATAGAGTGCGACAGCAAATTGACATGTAATTCGAAATGACACAGCGCTACATGTATCTGTCTTGTTTACGCTCTTACTAGTTGTCATGCTATCTTGCTTATACTTTAGAATACGATCAAGTTAACTCGGCAGATGCGGCCATATGAGATCATCGACTAGAAGTGACAAGTTACGTATATCGTACTCGGCCGTATAACATCGTAATATTTAGTGAGTATAGCGCATGCTCAGGTTTTCGTACGTACGACGCTTCAGTCCATTATTGAAATCATATTAGTACTGACATAACCTATCTACCTCTTTTTAATATAATATCATTGGCCAGCAGTATAAATACTCACACGTGAACAATTATCAAGCCAGAGGTCAGGGAGCAGACTTTTGATGTATCACTGTAGTGCCATTGGCTATAAAGTAGTTCTATATGAATTCACCGGTATACCAGTAGACTCGATGTAGACTGAAATAGTGCCAGTACTTGAACGCCATTTTAGGGATCCTTGAGCATAACAATAAAACCAATTTCAGAATTTTTGTACCAACTACCTACCTACTTGAATCCGTTTGCCAAAATAATTTTCGGCTGCTTCGTTGTGTTGGATAATTTTCTTTCTGACTTCTTGGCGGGAAATTTAAGAGTCATGTCAGCAGTTTTGTTTTATTTTCTATAATTATTTATGTTTTGTCGCATATTAATGTGAAATAATAGTGGATTATTTACTGTTATGTGTTGGATAATTTTCAATCTGACTTCTTGGCGCGAACTTTCAGCGTCATGTCAGCAGTTTTGTTTTATTTTCTATAATTTATGTTTTGTCGAACATTAATGTGAAATAATGGTGGATTTTACTGTTAGGGGATCGTGAACATGCATCAGTGTTGGCAAATAAAACAATAGTGCAACATCACTTTTCAAACTCAAGAAGTCCGCGTACGCCTTCCAAGAAAGCAAGCAAGCAGCATGCGAGCAAGCAAGCAGCATGCGAGCAAGCAAGCAGCATGCGAGCAAGCAAGCAGCATGCGAGCAAGCATGCAGCATGCTAGCAATCATGCAGCATGCAAGCAACAGCATGCAGCATGCAAGCAAGCATGCAGCGTGCAAGCAAGCATGCAGAATTCAAGCAAGCATGCAGAATGCAAGCAAGCACGCAGCAAGCAAGCAAGCATGCAGCAGGCATGGTTTCTTTCACGGCTTTGGCGCTTCGGGGCCCTGGCGGTTCCACGCGAGCTTATCGTCGCAGATGGCTTACGCTCACCACCGTGGCTTCGGCTTGCTGCAGCCTCAGCCACGGCGTTGAGCGTTAAATCCACCTGCTCCTCAGCTCGCGGGCCGCCTCGCCCCTCCGCGCCAAGCGGGCATAAATTACACTCTAGCGTAGGGCAGACAAGTCTATGTGGAGTCGGTTTTTCCGCGATTCGTTTCTGTCACTGACTTTTGTGGCACAACCTTACCAAAAACTCAACGTAATAACTTTTAAAGAATTTTTTTCCAAATAAAAATCAAATTGGGGTTAAAATGCTAATTTTATTTTAAAGTAAAAAATATATCAAATGAAGTTATAGATTATGTTATTATACCAATATAGCTTTATAGAAAACGTAATGTTGTTATGGGAAGTGTAAATAGATCAAGTAAAAATTATATCCAATGAACGTTATGTCCTTTGTAATTAGTTCATATGTCATTATATGAAATGATACGCACCCTAAAAAAATTGTGTTGCGAGTAAAATAATCTTAAATAATTTAATTTAATTATGAATCATTTAATTTAAGTAATAAAATATTATCTAGCATTAATATTTTATTAAATCTAAAGACTGCACATGCATCTAATAGCATAGAGCATTTTTCTTACTGTTACAATAGTACATTGTTACCCTAGGGGTGAAAGTAGTTCAATTACTCCCGAGACGGGGTTTGGCGCCAATAGTTCGAAGGAGTAAATATGTCTTTCACCCGAGGTAAACACTGCTTTTCATTAGATACGAATATAAGGAAAGTAAAAACAAAAACATGAATGTCTTTAGTCCGTTAGTCGCCTTTTAGGACACCCAACGGAAGAGAGGGGTTTGTAGTATTATTTTGATAAGCCCATCGCCGCTCTATGCTGTTGGATGTATGTGCAGTCTTTAGTCCGTTAGTCGCCTTTTACGACACCGAAGAGAAGAAAGGGGTTTGTAGTATTTTTATGAGCCCATCGCCGCTCTATGGTGTTGGATGGATGTGCAAGTCTTTAGTCCGATAGTCGCCTTTTACGACACCGAAGAGAAGAGAGGAGTTGGTAGTATTATTTTGATGAGCCCATCGCCGCTCTATGCTGTTGGATGTATGTGCAGTGTTTGATCCGTTAGTCGCCTTTTACGACACCCAAGGGAAGAGATATGTTGTTAGTATTATTTTAATAATAAGTCACAATTACACATGTCAGAAAAACGATTCTCCCTAGGGCGGAAAAGTACTACTTTCCTCCCGCTCCTCAGGCAATTTCAGACCTACTTTCCGAGTATGAGGAATGAAAATCAATTTTTCATTCAAAATATTTTAATTATATGATGAATAAATAAGCAATATGTGTGTGTGTTACCAACAGATCCGGTTTGTTGGAGTGCCTATAATGGTGATGCAGGCCATAGCCAATGGAGGTCCCTTCACCCTGGAGTGGATATTGTGTTCAGCCTGACTGAAGAATCTAGTAGACTAGTGATACATCTAGACACCAACACTTTCGAGAAGGTACATTATTTTTGAATTTATTAATTTATCTATCAATTTGGGCACGGGGTCTGTTTTACTCTGACATATTGAGCTGTTAAAACTATATGTATTCTTCTTTAAATAATATTACTTTGCCTTAATGTATAGAGTGGGACAAAAGCGGCATTACAACGCGACAAATGTTTTAAAATGGCTCCGATAAACGACAGTTCGTTCAGTCACCGTTATCGCCAGGTACTATGCGTCACTTCTGGCGCAAATAAAAATGTATGGCGAGGTTTATTCTGTTTAAAACGTGTATTCTAAATTGTAAATAAAACAAATAATACTCGTAATAATAATTATACCTTTAATGGTTTTATTTATAATTAATAATAATTATACAACCTTAATTTTTCTTTATACAAAAATCACAATAACACACTTTATACAAACAAAAAAAATCGATCTCCCATACTATTGTCGTCAGCTAATCGGACTGTTTTGTATTTTTAATTTTATTTGTTTATTCTGGTATTTACTTCATTTTACCTGATGGTAAGTGACGATAAGGCCGAAGGTGGAAGCGCTTCACCCGGAATCCTCAACCACTGAGGAACTGGCTATCTTATTCTCAAACTGTCTGAACACAACAATGCTATAAATATCATTGTTATGGCGACAGACTTAGATAAGATGGTGGTAGCTAGCCAGGCGGACTTAACAGCCCTACCACCAACCAAACCGAGCACACAAAGATGTACCCCCAGCTAGGAATCGAACTCGGGACCTCTGGGTCTGAAACCGGTGGCTTAGCCACTAGACCACAGAGGCGGTTAAAAAGGGTACCTATGGGAGGTCGAAATTGTTTTGTTATTTTTGCACATAGGTTTCTTAGGGAAAGTTATTTAGTTTCATGGGTGGAACTCGCCCTTTATTGGTTTTGTATTAAGGAAAATTATGGTTGTATATTTTTTTATATAAATCAAGAGAAAAAAGTACTTTCACCTTTTTTCGCAATTTAATGGATGAAAGCATCAAACTATACATTATTATACATAGCCAGATAACGATAAGCTCTTATACCTGGCAATATGTCTTGCAAAGCCTATCCGGTTTCCACGCAAGATCTAAGTTCCTGAAAAAGAAAGTAAAAATAGAAATGCCATTGCTGTGGTTGTTGCGGATTCGTTTCGCTGCAAGGCCTCTCGCCCTTGTAGGGTAGCAGTAGGTAGGATGGATGCCACATAGGAAGGCCAAAGGGAAGATCTTCTTCCGAGCTGGGTGGTATAGCTCGGGGACCGAAGTCCAACGGATGTTAGTTGGAGGTGCTATATTGCGAAGAGGATGGTGAATTCTTCGCTACCGCGATGCAGGCTTCCCATACCATTTTACCGTCGTAGTATGGAGACAGCGTTGGTATACGTGTGTGGCGCCATCTGTTGACACGGTTGAGAAGGTGTTTGCTTCGTGTCGAACTTTGTGCGGCGTCATGCGGTAGGTGGCGCCACACCCCTTAAACTCACGAAGCAAACGCGTAGTGGCAATTATTGATGAACAGTGAAATATTGATGTAGTAGGGAGTGTGCCTTTTAGACAATGAGATCTAAGTTTATGAGAAAAGTCTTTTCTAGGTAACTTTCGAGTTCCAAACGTTCCTGGAGCGCAGTTCAATGATTTAGATCTTAATTGACGTTGTGGTTGGCTATAATTATTCCAATAGCTGTATGAACTTTTGTAAGACGCTCTGGAAATGTAAGATTTACCTAGTGCTATAACGTGTAATATTTTCGGTGGATGTACTAAAGTTACTGGAACGGCCTCTGAATACGGCTTATTTGTTGGCAAGATATATTTATCTGTAACTTCTAGCAAAGTATCATTATACACTGAGTGGTAGAGCCACGCTGCGTTGCAGCACGTATGGGCCGGCTCGCCCGGCGTAATACCACCCTCTCACTAATATTCGGCGTGAAATAATGGCACTTGGTGCTGTTGTGTTTCGTCCGACCAGTGAGGGTTCCGGAGTCCCCTCCCCCCCCCCCTCTTCCCAATTCCTATTCCTTCCTTAAACCTATTCCTCCCTTAAAGGCCGGCAACGCGTCTGCGATTCTTTTGGTTTTGCGGGTGTCCATGGGCGGCGGTGATTACTCTCCATCAGGTGACCCGCCTGCTCGTATGCCTCCCTCTTTTATAAAAAAAAAAAAATGTAACTGAGTTGCCTGCCGTAACTCCCAATGTACACGGATCAGGGACATAATGTCTAACTTCAACACCTATCGCAATACCTTTAAAGTACGCTTTGCTAGTTTTAATAATTACTCGGCTGCTGTAAAACCAGAGAATAGAATTATTGTTAGTAACCTCTAGGAGTGTTTGTGACGGGCTGGGGGCTAAGAGCTTTACTGCAACTCAATAGTCATCACTTCAGACTATTGAAGTTGAAATTATATTTATTTGCCAAGAACACGGCCAATTAGCCACCCTCAGTAGGAAAGAATATTAAAATTTAAATATTAACTTCCTCTCTTCCCTTGGGTGTCGTAAAAGGCGACTAACGGACTAAAGACTGCACATTCATCCATCAGCATAGAGCGGCGATAGGCTCACCACCTGTCACGCTGAAAACATGTGCAGTCAGTCGCTATTTCGTGAAAAGTGGACTATGGTAGAGGAGTGCTTTTGCTGTCCTCATTGCCTAGTGTCTGACTAACCCTTCGGGGATAATTGTCGTGATTATGTGTATGTGTATATTAATTTCTTATCTTATTGTTTTCTATTTTTAAGTTGATTGCATTAACAATGCTATTTTTATTATGAAATTAGCACCTTTTTTTTTTTTTTTTCAGGGGAACTCATTACGAGTACCGGGGCCTTGAAGAGGCACCCAGTTATGTGGGACTCGCCCGTCCGCCTTTCCGCACCCACTGACAAGGAGAGAGGCTCCAGGTCAGCTGCCGAGCTAAGTCCCGGCTGGGAGGGCGAGACGGAGGGGAATACCCACTAAACCCCTGGGGGCCCAACAATCCGAAGCTGAAAGCTGAGGTGGATGTCGCGGTACATACCACTAGGGATTAACCCGCGACGGTCACCCCGTCGCCCGTGTGCCAACCTATGACCGCAAGCGGTCACGCGCCGACACACGGGCAACTTCGCGCACGGCACAACACAAAACAGCGTGCCCTACCTCTAATGGGCACGCGATCCCCCAAAATAACAGATACTAGGACAGCACAGGACAAACACAAGACAAAGACACATTGGTCCTCCGACCCTTGGGCTTTTGGGGAGGTATAGTCATACCCACACCAAAGCCCAACCCCACTCGCGCTTGCTTCCGCAAGCGCCCCACCACAAACAGGCAACACCACAAACAAACACACAACAAATAGCGCGGCCTTCCACCAGCCCGCCTTATCCTACTCGGCAGCCCGGACCCCGACTCAGACCCAGAAACCGCCCACGAATCTGGCTCCGACTCGGACCCCTAGCCCCACAAACACCTACCGACCCTCGACCTCGGGCCCTTGACCCAAACCCCGGAAGTCGGAGACGGACCCCCGGTAAAAACCGGGAGGTCACTCCATGCCCCGACGATTCCCGATGTGGCGGGAGCCTCAACCAGGCGGCCCCCCCGTATCTTTCACCTACAGAGGTGGACAGACTCCGTCAGGCCGCTACTCCACGGTCGCTCGCGAACACACACCGGGGTCTCGATCCCGACGCTCAACTCCCGGTGCCCGAGGCCGTATCCCACACAAAAACATAAACGCCCCCAAGGACAGCGCTCAGAAGGAGCGCCGCCGAAGCTCAAAGCCGCTCAAAAGAGCGGCGAGCGTTTTACTCGTAAGTGCGCGCCCACCCCAAGCCGCACACTCACGTTACGGGGCTTACGAGCGCGCGGCCCGGAGCGGGCACGCACCGCCTAGAATTCGGCGCCCAAAAAGGGGCGCCAGGGATTGGCATAAAGCCCCTTGTCCCAGGGTGGTGGGAAGAGGCCTTACGACAATCCCTACAACACGCGAGGTCTTACCCCGCACACACAAAGGACGGCGCTCAGAAGGAGCGCCGCCGAAACCCCAATCCTCAAAGCCGCTCAGAAGGAGCGGCGAGTCATCAAGTGCGTGCCTACTCCGGGTCGCACGCTCGCATAGGGAGCTACGACCACGCGTCCCGGACCGGGCACGCACTTGACGGTGCAGGCCCAGAAGGGGTGCCAGGGATTAGCATAAAGCCCCATGTCCCACGCTGAACGTGGGCCGAGAGGCCTTACCCCAGGGTGCACCACGAGGAGGTTCCCAAATTTGCACCCCTAAAATTAGCACCTAAGAAAAGAAAACTGTCTTCTGAGCATATACAAATTTGCTTCTTGTAAATTTGTCTATGCTCAGGAGCAAAAAAAAAAAAGAAAATACTTATTTGTTTAAATTTAAATTAATTGGTTTATTATCTTTACATTTTACTTACTTTCTTCCTTACTTGTGAAGTATTTTAAAAACATACTTACGAAAAAAAATACTTAGGCAGGCATTCTCAGTTATGTCTAGCTAACTTATATCTCATTAAAACATTTCAGGTGGAAGAAATCATCCCGTTGCAACATTGTAATTACTTCGAGAATAACATACCTATTCTATCTTTTGGAATTGGAATAGACAAACAGTAAATTCAATACTGTTATTCGAAGATGAGAAATGATACGCTAAGAAGCATTTGGAGCCCAATTGATATCAGAACAGCTGTCAGACTCGGGCATTCCTTTATGGGGTGGCCATGGCTCATGACCCACCCTGCTGGCCCGATGCAGTTTGGGGGTTAAAAGATAAAATATAGACACATACTAATTATTAAGGCAATTAAAACTGGGAAACAATCCTGTGGTAATTAAATGGCAAGGTTTAATATAAATCACATGTAAGTTACTTCTCGGTATTATTAACAGTTTCTGTGATGTAGTAGTTAGAAGTCCAGTCCATAACTAAAAGTTCCAGGTTCGAATCCCAGCAAGGGTTGTAGTACTTTTTACCAATGTTTTCTATAAGCTTTGGTCCCTCATAACGGACTGTGAGTTAATGCTATAAAAGCAGAGCCTTCAACTGAGAGGAGCTGGAAAGACTCTTAGGAGGCATTTTTTTTCCCCTTTTAGTACTAAATGTTAATGTATTACAATAATGCAGGTACAATTATGTACGTATACCAATAGTTCGAAGGAGTAAATAAGTCTTTCACCCGAGGAAAACACTGCTTTTCATTAAAAACAAAAACATAAATGTCTTTAGTCCGTTAGTCGCCTTTTACGACACCCAAGGGAAGAGAGGGGGTTTGTAGTATTATTTTGATAAGTCCATCGCCGCTCTATGCTGCTTTTTTAATCTAAGCCCGGCAAATGACCCCACTCCACCTGATGTTAAGTGGAAATGAAGTCCAGGCGCGAGGACAACTGGTGCAGCTTAAGAGACGTAGCATCAGTCACCCTCACTCTGCCGGCCCACAAAGTGCTTCTTCACGCCTCGTTTGAAGGACCCTGTTGGATGTATGTGCAGTCTTTAGTCCGTTAGTCGCCTTTTACAACACCCAAGAAAAGAGAGGAGTTGGTAGTATTATTTTGATGAGCCCATCGCCGCTCTATTCATTCGCTCTATGCAGGATGTATGTGCAGTCTTTGATCCGTTAGTCGCCTTTTACGACACCCAAGGGAAGAGATGTGTTGTTAGTATTATTTTAATAATAAGTCACAATTACACATGTCAGAAAAACGATTCTCCCTAGGGCGGAAAAGTACTACTTTCCTCCCGCTCCTCAGGCAACTTCAGACCTACATTTCGAGTATGAGGAATGAAATGCAATTTTCCATTCAAAATATTTTAATTATGATGAATAAATAAGCAATATGTGTGTGTTACCAACAGATCCGGTGTGTTGGAGTATAATGATGATGCAGGCCATAGCCAATGGAGGTCCCTTCACCCTGGAGTGGATATTGTGTTCAGCTTGACAGAAGAATCTAGTAGACTAGTGATACATCTGGACCAACACTTTCAAGATGTTACATTATTTTTGATTTTTTTAATTAATCTATCAACTTCCGTTGGGCCAGCGCGATGAGGCATGGCCCAACCTCCCCACGGGCCTGGCTGTGGGAGGGCGAAAAAATCAGCATAAATGTCGTACCGTTAAGGTACGACATTTATGCTGATTTTTTTTAATTTATCAAAATCTTCATGGTTCGGGCGTGGATTCCCTAAATCGCAATTCGTCTGATTATTGAAATTACCAGTTTCTTACTTCGTACACATCGCAAGTCGTCTTAGTCGCAAAATGTCTAAATTACCAGTTTCTCATTTCATACACATACATCGCAAATCGTCTTAGTCGCAAAATGTCTAAATTACCAGTTTCTCATTTCATACACACACATCGCAAATCGTCTTAGTCCCAAAATGTCTAAATTTTAAAATAAGTATGGATCGAGTCGTCGGGGTCGGGCATGGATTACCCAAAACCTTATTTTCTGAATTATATTTGATTCGTATTTCGACTATTTCCAGTAAAATTAAGTAACCTCTTTTAAAAATCAAAGTATTTGGTAGGAATAGAATTATTGGTGGCCGCTTATCTAATAATCAAATATAATCCAGAAAATTAGGTTATGGGTAATCCACGCCTGACCCGACCCAATTTATAAATCAATCCGTACTTATTTTTAAATTTAGATGGCCTCCTTTTGGTCAATTGGTTTGTACACCTGTTTTCAAGGTGTCGCCATCTCTGAGGTCCCGGGTTCGATCCCCGGTCGGGGCAATTTAGAAATAATTGTTTTTCTAAAGGTGGATTCGACCAAACTGGAATAAGACTTTTTCCGAGATTAGTCCATACAAATTCGGCGTTTAATCTAGATATAAGACCTTATTCCACTTTGGTCGAATCCACCCTAAATTGTCTCGGGTCTGGCTGTTTTCTATGTATAATAAGTATGTATTTAAGTATTTTAAGTACGTTTATCCGTTGTATAGTAACCATTTGACGAGTTTCATAACGAAGCTTCTCTTGGGCTAGATCATTGGTGTGAGTGTTGAAAAATTTATTTGCATTACAAAAATAAGGAAAGTAAAAACAAAAACCGTTAGTCGCCTTTTACGTCACCCAAGGGAAGAGAGGGGTTTGTAGAATGGTTTGGTGACCGGTTTCTTAACCCTTTATAAGGCAGTGGCATATATATTGCCACCATATTTTGAACTTTATAGAATTGAAATAAGGTCGAAAACCAATGAAATATTTGAACATGCTGTGCCCGTTAAAGGGTTAACGCCTTTTGCTTTTTTATATTCAAATTCATTTGTTTTTATGCTATACAATTTTGATCTTAGTCCAACAAATTCTAACAATATTTTTCCACCTAGCTCATCTTTAAAGAGCCCAGGAACTTTTTTATTATTTAGAGCAATATTGTAACAGTTTGTTAATGGATAATTACTAGTATCAAAATATTGTAAGAAGTTAGACTTTAAGTCAGAATAAAAATCTTGTGTACTAATAGAATATAATAAACTGTCCGTGTCCGTATAGCAAAGAGATATATTACGTTTGTAAAATGTTCTCATTACGGAGTAATGGAAATCATACATATGGCTTTTAGACAGTTCTAAGACCGAAAAGCCTATGTAAATTGGTTTAATTAAAATAACCTTTTCTCTTTTTAGTTGAATTGCTACCAAATTTTCTCCAAAAATGCTAGCACTATGGAAATTAGGACGCGCAATGAGTTGTTCAGCAGAGTAATATTTTTTTGTTTTGTTTCTAGTATCATTCCACCGAGTTACCAGCTTTACGTCAACTCGGAGCTCTGTGTCTTCCAATGTTTTCCCAAAGATGCTATTGTTTAGCAGTTTGAAAAAATCTTGTTCAAACAACGAGTTCGTCTTTTGTCGTAACTCCGTGTTTAATCAATATATTTTGGAAATAAGGACTTTGTTTGAATTTTATAACTCTGTAAATATTTTTTAAACGCATGCCATGTTTTAAACATGTTTTTAAATGAATGTAATGTATAACATAATAAAACTTGTCATATAAATTCGGTATAAGTTTTTTGCATTTTGAACCGCGAGGGGCAAAATGTTCTGCACATAATGGAAGATCATTGTGTAAATCATGTAGTTCTACTGGATATTCCAAATCTACTTCTAAAACGTATCCGTAATTGCTGTCGTCTGGAACATTCATTATTTGTAGTTGGCTTATTTCTTCTTTATTAAGTAAAGTAAATTGAGAGTGAGGTAAATATCCACACATTGCGAGCCATATAAATTGTTACAATCAATATATATTAAATAATTACTTGGTTGAGTAGAGTCAAAATTTATTGTATACTTATTATTGGACCTAGCATATCTTTTCGAGCATAAACAAATACCCCCGCGAATGCCTTTTTGTATCATGCGTATGATTTCTAAATCCGATATAAGTTCTAGTTGAACTTTTGTTTTCAAAAGCATTGCATCAAAGCTAAGGCTCGGAGCAGTAAGATAAAATGCGGGATCTAAAGAATAATTTTCTTTACATGTTTTACGAAAAGTCTCAAAAATATCTGCAAGTAATAAGACGTCGCTCTTAACATATAAATCCGTATATTCCCCAAGGTTTTTTATGTTAAAATAATTCCAAACTTCTTTAGCATGTTCATAGTCACACTCGGATATATAAACTCATTTGTAAGATTACTGAAGAAGCTTTCTTTTGGTGGTAGACTAGTTTCTTCATACGTGTCCCAGCTAGTCATATAATCGTAGGGGTAGACACCTTTTCTACGTAACAAATTAAATTGCTTTCGATGTTTACAGTTTCTATAAAGATTTGTTAAATCTTTTTCCTCTAAATTTTTTGCTAACTGTTCGAAACTGGCACCCAAGAACTTAAATGAATCGACAAATCGCACTGATGCAAATTTGTCATCTGAAATATGTATAAATTTAGTAAATGAAATATAGTTTTCTTTATTTTTCGGTATAACTTTGATTGCACCTGGTATTAGACTTAGTTCACGAATAAACATATGGCAATCGTAACCTGCCAAGTTGTGGAAAAACTTTCCTGTAAAATGACAATGATCTTTCACTTTGTCCGATATTAATAATTTAGAACACAAATAACAGTATTCGGCACTATTAAAACTTATTTTATCATCATCATTTAGTATAATTGGTTCAGGGTTTTCTGACTTATCACAAAGTACCTATGTTATAGAGAGCTTTTACGTCCTTTTGCAAAAGAAATACAAATTTTTCAGCGCAGTCTTTACCACGGTAAGATACTAAACGATTTAACGAGCTATCATAATTACAAACAATATAATGAGCAAAAGCGGCCGGTATATGTTTTTGAATATTCAAAGTACAATTTCCAGTTTTTAGGTTTTCATCACACGGCAGTAAAAATGACTCAAAGTCAGCATATATTACAAAAGGTACATTTTGCATACGTTGGTAATTTTGGAATTGAAGAATAAAAATCTTAAATCTTTCCTACAATCACACCAATTATCTAGCCCAAGAGAAGCTTCGAAGAAACTCGTTAAATGGTTACTAGACAACGGATAAACTTACTTAAAATACTTAAATACATACTTATTATACATAGAAAACACCCAGACCCGAGACAATTTAGAAAAACAATAATTTCTAAATTGACCCGACCGGGGATCGAACCCGGGACCTCAGAGATGGCGACACCATGAAAACCGGTGTACAAACCACTCGACCAAGGAGGTCATCCAATAGTGCCACTCTCAGGTAAAACAGTCGAAACACCACCGCAGACATGTTGTTCCTATACACTGGCAGTTTTAAAAAACATTAAACAATCATCGCAAAAGTAAATTTTACCATGATGCTTCGTAATTTGGTTTCTCAGTAATAGTGGGACATGGACTCATTTTGTAATAGCAACATGTTAATATGGTGTGTTTTACGTGAACTTGTTTTGTACAACGGACCTGTAATTTTATATAAGTTCAATCCATAAATATTGATACTAATGTTATTATTATTATTTTCGAATGTCTTAATGTCAGTTAAGGATACTGGAAACGTAATATTACTCAAATCTAACACTGTACTAAAGTGAGGGTATGATTTCACACGGCAAGCATTTTTTTAGCAGGGTATAACGCAGCCATTATTGTCCACGCAAAACAATAATCATCATTATTTCTTACATTTATGCAGGCCTTTTTGGCTTTTATTGATTTAGGTAATTCCATAAAAGATGAACCCCTTAGTGGGGAATACTTATTAATGTTCACTTCAACATACAAAATATTTAACAAAGACCAACCGCTATCTTTCTCTTGAAATTCATCCACTTTTTTACTAAGGACATCTGTAATTTTTTGTAAAAATTCTTTGAAATCATTACTTTGATGTAAAGATATATTTTGAGTGGCGAATGATTTAATTTCTATAGTATCGTCTTTAGGCAAGGTAACTTGGATAAATATCTCTATGTTTACCCTTATATTGGTATAGGTCGCGAGCGCTGTATCGAGCAGGCGTCGCAGCCTGTCAGCGCAGGCGTGCAAATAGCGCGCGGGCGATATGTTCGTCGACGCCGCCGCCGACGCCGGCGTCGGCGTGCCGTGAGACACTTGGTCCCGTACGCGATACGAAGCAATCCGACTGCGGAACGCGGAGCTAATTTTCTCAATTCCGGTTTCAACTAAGATTGCGGAGTTATTTTTATGAATGATGCTACGTAAATGTCCTGGTAAAGCTTTTCGTTGTATTAGTATCTGACAATCTGAGCAAAAAACATCATTAATGTTACTCATGTTTTTTAAAAAAAAATTAGGACTTTTTAAAACAATAACTACTTTATTAGAATTATATCATTCTTTCCTAACTTCAACGTATTTAAGATACGGCATAAACAATAATATTTTTATACTTAGATTATTTTTAATTACTTACTTACAATTATACACCTACATATTACAATTGAACAAAATTATATACTAATAGATTATATTATAATAATGTCTTTACTTCGACAAAAAAATGACAATTGAACAGAGGAAGTGTAAGAAATATTATTTATTTATTTTTGTTTCCATAAAACACTGTCCCCTTATCAAATTTATTTTTACCTTCTGTGAATAATTGTTTAATCAAGCTCCACTCCCACCAATTACAATTATATACTTATTGGGCGATTTTCCGAGATCCAAAAAAAAAAAGAAATTGTTTCGTAAATGACTTCATAGATGGCGCTTAGCATAGATTAGTATGGCGCTTAGTAAAAGGCGGGTTCATGAAGAGCACGTGTATGGCTGCGTAATATTTATTCTATTCCAAAATAGAAATAGGTTCTGGATGTCCTGAAGTAAATACTATTTTTTTATTCTTTTGGTAGACAAGTAAAAGTGTAGAATTTATTACAGCCCATAAGTAGCCCAGCTTTCATAAAACGACATCTATCGAGTGTTTTTGAACTAATTTTTACTTTTTAATTTGGGCTGTCAGAAAATCGCCCAATACTATTATATGATTAAGTAATATGTCTTCAAACCAATTGAAAATTAAATGAAATTCGAATAGAGGAAGTGTAAGAAATATACATTAAGAATTATTTATTTCGTTTTGTCCCCATAAAACACTGCCTCCTTATCAAATTTCTTTTTATCTTCTGTAAATAATTTTTTAATTAAGGTCCACTCTGCTGAATTTGGGTAGACTTGCAGCCGTAGATGCGCGCTTGCCTTTACAATTATATACCTACTTATTACAATTGAACAAAATTATATACTATTATATGATTAAGTAATATGTATTTAAAACAATTGAAAATTAAATAGAGGAAGTGTATGAAATATACATTAAGTATAATTTATTTCTTTTTGTCCCCATAAAACACTGCCTCCTTATCAAATTTATTTTTACCTTCAGTAAATAATTTTTTAAATAAGCTCCACTCTGCTGAATTTGGGTGGACTTGCAGCCGTAGATGCGCGCTCGCCTTTTCCCAACGATCACGTGAGTTGACATCGACAATGTCGGCCACTAGGTATGCGCGTACTTCAAAAAATAGGTCCCCCTCCAGCAGAGCGGCCTGGCGCAGGACGCCGCCTGCTACGCGCTTTGTCAGCGACGACCACAGCTGCGACGGTTTAGGTGCTCTTGCCGGCTCCTCTTCGTCGCCGAAGAGGTCAGCAATCAATGACTGTGACGTTTGTGACTGTTGTGCAATTTCGTCTGCAGCAGGACTGTAACAAAAAATAAAACAAAATATAGTAAAGTAAACAGTCTATATAGGTACTGACGTACTGCGGGACAAAGGCCTCTATCATTGATAGAAAGTTATCACTACAATCTTGACCTCGGTATAAACCGCAAATAAAGTAATATCATAACCATTGAGGTACAATAAACTAGAGAAGACACCGCAAAGCAAGTTTGTGTGCACTAATGTGCAGCCCATGGGCTGCAAACGCCATAGTGCGCGTGATTCAAGTGATTGTGGGCCTTGCGGCTGCACCTTAGTTGCGCACAAACTTTATAGTACCTTAAGACAATGAGACAATGTTATTAAAATAACTTGTTCATTGGACTCGGTTAAATAAACTTGTTACATTTTATAATACTAACCTCAATGATTTCTTCTTGGTTACACGTGCCTTTTTTTCTTTAGGTTTCGCTGTCGTTTTTTTGTAGATCTGAAATAATTGAAATAAAGTGTTAAATAAAGATAATATACTGCTAGCACGTTCACACTTTATTGTTTTATTGTGTAGATAATTAGATATTTACCGGTTGACATCCAAGTCCAAATCGTCAACGTTGGACTCTTCGTCCGACTCGAAAGCGGCAGCGTTGCGCTTACGGGAGATGTACTGGGATTCAGACCTAAAATAATAAAACACTAATTAGTAAATTAGGTTTATATTATGCAATTGCATAACTATTTATGAGTGACATACAAGTTTAAGAGTAACACGTCATATAATTTACAAATCATAAATTGAACAAAAAATCCAACGGATATAAAAACAAACAACAAAACAATACAATACGTTTCTACTAGTAGTAAATACATAGATAGTAAACACAAACATTAATTAAGTAAATTTCATAGTTGTCACACTAACCATTCAGCCCAAAACTAAGTATAGCCCGAACTATGGTGACTGAATATCGGATAAACATACATAAATACTAATAAACATCCATGACTCGGTCACAAATGCTCGTGCTCACCACACAAACATTTGCCTCTTCCGGGATTCGAACCGGGGACCGTGGGTTGCGAAGTCAGGACCGCTGCCCACTCGACCACCCGGCCGCCAGATTGAAATCGTAAAAAAATTATAATAAAAAAAAAACTTACGAACATTATATCAACACACTTGATGCGAATTGTTGACGAATTTGTCGAGCATCTGCAGGCCAGGGAGCGGAGTAACGACACACAAACACTTGTTGTGAATTGTTGAATATCCGAAGACACTTCACTTCACGAAGACAGATCACTTTGTAGAGCGGAGTAGCGACAGTGAAATACTGATAATTACCTAGCAATCAAACCTCCATTATATACGTTTTTTCTTATGCTCTTCTACACAACACAAACGCATATTATTTCACTCACATGTAAGTAAATTCTAAATCAGCAAATTTAAATAAAACATGCTCGTATTTTACCTAATCATATATCCAAGTCAACATATTGTCTTTAGGGTTGGGTCGGTGAATAATTTGGTCCCGGTTGTTGTCGTAAGATGGCAGTCGTTAAAACCACCCAATCCGCATTGGACCAGCGTGGGGGGTTATGGCCCAATACCCCAATACCCCACGTGCTATTGTCCACGTGAGAAGCCTGGGCCCATCAGTGGGACGTTTATAAGCTGATGATAAAGCTAAGAAGCAGATGTTAAATTGTTGTCAATGAAAGGGGTTGGTAGTATTATTTTGATGAGCCCATCGCGCTCTATGCAGTTGGATGTATGTGTAGTCTTTAGTCCGTTAGTCGCCTTTTACGACACCCAAGGAAAGAAAGGGGTTGGTAGTATTATTTCAATGAGCCATCGCCGCTCTGTGCTGTAGGATGTATGTTCCGTCTTTGGTTCGATAGTCTCCAAAAGGCGACCCCATCTCTTTCATTGGGTGTCGTAAAAACGACACCCAATGAAAGAGATGGGTTGTTAGTATTATTTTAATAATAAGTAACAACTACACCTGTCAGAAAAACGATTCTCCTTAGGGCGGTAATACTACCAACCCCTTTCTTTCCTTGGTTGTCGTAAAAGGCGACTAACTGACTAAAGACTGCACATATTACATCCTAGAGCAAGAGCGGCTATAGGGTCATCAAAATAATACTACCAATCCGTCTCTTCCCTTCGGTGTCGTAAAAGGCGACTAACGGACTAAAGACTGCACATACATTCAACAGCATAGAGCGGCGATGGGCTCATCAAAATAATACTACCAATTCCTCTCTTCCCTTTGGTGTCTTAAAAGCGACTAAGCGACTAGCGACTAACAGACTGCACGTCATAGAACCAACAGCATGGAGCGGCGATGGACTCATCAAAATAATACTAAGTACAAAAAGTGTGCGGCAAAGATAATTGCGGCGCACAAACTCATTACTGCCCGCTAAATTTTTTTTATAGAAAACACCACCTTCTGGTGCACTTAAAGGCGAACCAAGTCGTCCTTTTCGAATAGATGGGATGAAAAAGCTGTACATACAAGCTAAAATGAGTTTCGGCTGACGACTGTCTTGGCATCCACAATACACCGTAGACGCGCATGACTCGGTGATGCTCATATAAAATAGGCAGTATTCCTGAACATAATATTTATTCCCTCTGCAATTCACTAGTCATTGAACTATTCTTAGCAGTACCGTACGTTTCCGCTAGACGGCGGCGGCACCATCGGCAAAAGAATATGCGAGCTTCGAATCGTCAAGGTCACCCAGGCCTCTTAAGGCCTTAACATTTTCCTCTATAACTTCTGAAAAATTGCTCCGTCCATTTTTATTTTTTAATATGTTTTTATATCATTAAATACACAGCTTTGTTTAGTAATCCAATAAATTTTCCATTTCAAACATTTTTTTTTGGTTTTTGCTAACGTATTGAGAAAAATTGCTCCGTCCATTTTTGTACCTTTAATAGTTATATAATTTTATATTTAAACAGATTTAACAATAATCCAACAAATTTTCCAACGATTAGTATTTATAACGAAATTATTATGTTCGCTGATTTATTTTAACCGCTCGGAGCTGCGTTGCCCGCACTTGCCAGGCAACTTTTTACCTTATACGCACAGCACAGAGAATATACACAATGTTGTACAACAGGACGCTAAGAAATTAGCTTTTAAATGGAATATTTATTATTGTTCTATTCAATTAGGTATTGTTCACACCAAACAGATTATCTATCCGCGGCGGACTGTAAGCACAGTATAAATATGAGCTAAAGCAGTAAGGAAGCTACGTACAAACGCTCGAAACGACGCACGCCCACACGCACGTCTTTACAGGGCCCCTAAGTGGACATCGCAGTGCTCTCAGTAGCGCGTATCGCGTCGAGACGAGATGTATTGCGTGCGCTGTGCGCGCGATTTTTTAAAATGCCGCGAGTGTATTGCTTAGTACATATACGGCTGCTTGAACTCGGCTTCTTCAAAACCGGAGCTTTCGTTTTTTAAACTTCCTGCTGATGTTGAAGGTAAGAATGATTTATTAATACTAAATAAAAAGCTTTTTCTTTTAATAAATCGTTTGGTTGTTTAGGTGATATTTGCCGTACTTACTTAGGGTGTTACCAGACCAATCGATCGATCGTCGATCGACGGTATCGATCAACATCGATCGATGTCGATCGACTGGTCTGGTAGCTTTAATCGATCGACGGATACCGTTTGACTAACCAATCGATCGACGACGGTCGGTCGACGTTGATCGATAGGTGTGGTAGCTTTAATCGATCGACGGATACCGTTCGTCTAACCCATCGATCGACGTTGATCGATTAACCCCGGCTATATTCCATCAGTTTCTTCCGAAACGCATGCAAAGGAGGACAGTAGTGATATTATTGGGAAGTCTGGCTCAAAAATCAACACAACCACGCTCACTTCGATCGAATTCGAGTTAAATTGTTGTCAAACTCATAGTCAGTGGCTGACATTTTTTTTCGAATGATTAAAGGTAAAAGTATTTATCACTGGTACCACTACCTGATAAAAGGGTTACATTTTACATATTTGCTCTCAATTGTACACTACTACTATCGTTCATCTAGATAAAACTAAAAATTCGTGTTGCAGTAATGGCTGATGCAAAGATATTGAAATCCTCATAAATTGTTTTTTTGGTGTGCACGGAACCAGTTGATGTTTCTACGATTCTTACCTTACGTTTAGAAATAATGCAATGATTGAAATACAAACGCAATGAATAAAACACCTATGCAATGCAAAATCATGTTCCTACAAAAAGTGCTTACTTGACATCGCGCTCCTGGTGGCGAGCTGAGCGGATGAGCCCGCCCGCACTGCGAGGCTTTTTGCATTGTTCCTGTATGTTACAGTAAAAGTGATAAAATAAAATTTCAATAATGTCTGCATTAAAAACAACTTTATTCTTCAGATTTATTTAACCCTATAAATAAATAAATCGTGTAACATACTTTGATAATAAATTAAGGTAAGGATAGTAATAATATATGTTGTTTATATTGTTTTATATCCTCATTAAGCAACATGTGTCTTATTAACTAAATACATTAAATTTCCACATTAAATGTTAGTTTTATATATCTTCATTAAAACCTATATTCAGTCAAGTGACTGTAACATACCTACAACATTAAGGCAAGTGCACAACGTTAAAATACAATCGTTTATTATTATTTATTCTACTACTTACAGTAATTTATTCTAAAACTATGAGCAAAGTTTGAATATTCTCAATCAAAACAAAAATATATTGCAGTCAGATTTGTTGTGGTGGAGAAATAAATAGTCAAACATATTAATATGATATTGATCATTTTAATTCTACACAAAATCAGGTCGTGAGTTCAATTCTCCCGATCGAACAAAAAATATATTTACTTATCATAATTTTTCGATGGGTTTGTGATCACCAAGCGGCATTTGGTAATCATGGTGAATGCTTATTCGCATACTCCTAAATTATAGCGACAACTTATTTCTAATAATTGAGGCTTTTGCTCAGCAGTGGGACTGCATAAGTACAGGTTATCCTTTATTTTTACCGAACGTAATATGCCTACCATATGCTTAAAAATAGGTTGATATTATCTAAATAAATTACATATTGTGAACTCCGCTTTACTGCTACGTAGTGCGATCATAGCAGAATCGAGTTAATTGATCATTGTAGTTGTCGATGTCAAGCGCATTGCTTGTGTTGTGTTATGTCATTTTTTAAGTCTTAATGTACAGTTTGTAGTAGTGCTAAACCTCTACAACCCTTTTTGGGACAGAAACTAAATATTTCAAGGATTAATATGAATAACAGTGCTATAGAGAGTTGAAAGTGCTGTTTTGTTGCGGCTACCATACGGCATGTAAGTTTAGTTTTATTTGACAGAAGATTTGCGTGCTTTATTTATGATAGCCATCGGTTGAACGGAACATTAATTTTATTTCGCTGCTTCACTTCGTTCCGCGGTTGTGTTGATTTTTAAGCCACACATCCCAATAATATTTCACACATCAGCGTCTTTTATTAAATATTTGCATCAGGCAGCGATCGATTGATCGTTCTAAAGTGGTTTTATGGAAATATTATTGGGAAAAAACTGCACATACGTCCAACATTATAGAGCGGCGATGGGCTCATCAAAATAATACTACCAACCCCTTTCTTTCCTTTGGTGTCATAAAAGGCGACTAACGGACTAAAGACTGCACATACGTCCAACAGCATAGACCGGCGATGGGCTCATTAAAATAATACTACCACTACACTCGAACTACAGTGTTGTGGAACCAGCTCTCGGCGGCGGTATTTCCGGACCGTTATATCTTCAAGAAACGAGCCAATTCCTTCCTTAAAGGCCGGCAACGCGCCTGCGATTCCTTTGGTTTTGCGGGTGTCCATGGGCGGCGGTGATTACTTTCCATCAGGTGACCCGCTAGCTCGTTTGCCTCCTTCTGCTTTAAAAAAAAAATAAAAAAATACCAACACCTCTCTTCCCATGGACTAAAGACTGCACATGCATTCAACACCATAGAGCGGCGATGGGCTCATCAAAATAATACTACCAACCCCTTTCTTCTCTTGAGTGTCGTAAAAGGCGACTAACGGATTAAAGACTGCACATACATCCAACTGCATAGAGCGCGATGGGCTCATTAAAATAATACTACCAACCCCTTTCTTTTCTTGGGTGTCGTAAAAGGCGACTAACGGACTAATCAAAGTCAAAGTCAAATTATTTATTCAATGTAAACCTTTACAGGCACTTATTGACGTCAATACTAATAATAATAAAAAAACAGTTAACTAACTTATAGTTAAGACTTAATAACTAATCTAACGAGCTATTATAGTCTGTGCCAGACAAATGCGCATTGCTACCCCCAGTACCACTGCACGCCGAAACAGAATCGCGTCGAACCGAAATATAAGCCGTGGTCATAGAATTGTGTAATATGATTTCCAATTATCGTATTGATACTGTGGTAAGTAATATAAATTGGAGAGTTTTTGAAGTAAAATAAAGTAGCGGCTGAAATGAGTTTTGGAAAACATTAGTACCTAACCAATAAGGTTGACATTTTTAATCATTCAAATATCTTTTTTTATAAAAACTTAAGCATAAAAAAACGTCAAAAATTAATAAGCAAAAACTTGTGTGTTTTAAAATTGTTTCGTTTTTCGTCTTGGTACAAGCACAGAATAACTAATACTACTACCGTACAGAAGGTTCACCCTCCAACGACCCCCACGCGAAACTGAAACCTATCTCGTGACCCGAGCGTTCATATTCCGATAAGCACAGCCGACTCGATATCGATTTGACGTCCGTCAGGAGCGCAGGGTTTACGCGCGCGCGTAGGGATTACGAGTTAAGAGGAAACACCACGCCGACGCGGCACCCAAAACTCCCACACAAAACACAGAAAAACGACGCCCCGCAGCCCCCTTCCAAAACCGGAGCAACCCCCACCACTCCTTCAGCAACGGTTAAAGAAAGAGACCCTTCACGTCCGTATGCTTGATTCCTTTGCATTAAGTCATTTATTTAATAACCAGGAACCTTCAAAATTAAGCGAAATCACTTCGTTTTAAGGCGTCTTCAGAAACATTAAGTAACTCGTTTAAAAAAAAAAATCAAACATACAGACACAGAAAACCTCCTCCCCCAACCGACGCTTAAATAAAAATTGGTCCACCTCTGAAAGAGGAAACAGGGGACCACGAAACGCCGCTCCCCCGCGCCCCGCATGAGAATCCCGAACGCCACGCCAACGCAGTGTTTCCTCTCAAGGCTAGATAGATCGCGCTTTAAGTTTTTTCAAACCATCTGAGACATAGAAAATAATGGTTTAAATTCTGGAAAAAAAAACTTTGTATTAGTTAAGGATCCAATCTATTCAAAGTCTCATTCAGTTACAAAATCCAATAAACATCACTCGATAAAAAAAATAAAAAATAAAAACCCAAAGTTACCCCTTTTTGTAATGTTTTTTCAATATTATGACTAAGCTACTGATAGATAGATAGATATATAAAAACTTTATTTACTGCTAAAAGACACACACATGTTGGTACACAAAATCACAATAAAAAACATAGTACAAAAAAAAAGAAGATAATAAATATGTGTGTGTGTGCCGCAGCAGCAAAAGGGTGGCAGCTCATCGTCATATTCGCTAGCCGCGAATCGCTGGTTTTCAGCTACAACCGTGAGTGTAAACGCGAGTACGTTTACCAACGTTAGAAAAAAAATCAAAACTATAACTAAAAATTAAATACTAAATATTAAACTTAAATAACCTGTGATGATTGTACCTATTTGCTTGCCTAAATTGCAGCTGAGATGAGATATACCTAATAAATAAGTGGTAGATTTAGATCAATCACACTCAACCACATTCACACCACCATCAATCGAACCAGACCTGCACCGACGCCACGCCCCCAACCCAACCTCCACCACCCCCACCACTCCCCATCCCCGATCCTACGGGGGCAAACCAACATCGCGTCGCGTCGTGTCGGCCATATTCACTTCCGATCCAGCCTGCCTACGCGACACGACGCGACACCGGTTCACCCCCACAGGACCGAGGACAAAAAATGACGAGGGTAGCAGAAGCCAGGCTAGGGACGCAGCATCGGCACAAGTCCAACTCGATCGACAGTGATGCGAATGCAACCGAATACGACTGATCCAAATCCACCAAATAAGATATAAAATTAATTAAAAATATAATATATATACATGCATACATATATATACACACATACAATACATTCATACACACTATACACATATATAGATACGATACTGATACTTTACATTTAATTTTTGTACTCAACGAAAGACAAATAATTCGCAGATAAATTAGCAGAGAATCCTATATATAAAGACTATAAATATAGGCAATAAAACCTATAAAACGCGCCGCTTCGCTGTTATACCCGTCCCGTACCGTCGTACCATCGAGAGAGCGAGAGAGAAGCGAGAGAGAAATACCTGGCCTTAAGCGACGACGCGCGACGTGGAGCGTGAGAGCCGAGCGGCAACCTTTACTGTCATACGCCTAGGTGGCCTTCAAGACTGTTAATGACTGCACATACATTCAACAGCATAGAGCGGCAATGGGCTCAACAAAATAATTCTACCAACCTCTTTCTTCCTCTTGGTGTCGTAAAAGGCGACTAATGGACTAAAGACTGCACATACATCTAACTGCATAGAAGGCGATGGGCTCATCAAAATAATACTACCAAACCCTCTCTTTTCTTCGGTGTCGTAAAAGGCGACTAACGGACTAAAGCCTGCACATACATCCAACAGCATAGAGCGGCTATGGGCTCATTAAAATAATACTACCAACACCTCTCTTCCCTTGGGTGTCGTAAAAGGCGACTAATGGACTAAAGACTGCACATACATTCAACAGCATAGAGCGGCAATGGGCTCATCAAAATAATACTACCAACACCTTTCTTCCCTTGGGTGTCGTAAAAGGCGACTAACGGATCAAAGACTGCACATACATCCAAAAGCATAGAGCGGCAATGGGCTCATCAAAATAATACTACCAACCCCTCTCTTTCCTTGGGTGTCTTAAAAGCGACTAACGGGCTAAAGGCTCACTACCTAAGCGCATGTGCAGTCTGTGCAGTTGTTTCTTGCTGAAGCGTGGACTGTGTGGGCGTGGTCTGTGTTGTCCATAGATTCAAATGATTACTCATTTTACCATAAACTTTAAATAAATATTTCAAAAAAAATGTTGATTTATTGAAAATAAAATTCAATAATTTTTTCTTATTATTCATGTTTTTATTTTTAGTTACTTTCTTTGTATTCGTAATGAAAATCAGTGTTTACCTCTTGTGAAAAACTTATTTAGTCCCTAGAACTATAGCACAGAATAATACAATTGGCACCCTCGCTATAGGCGGGGTAATTTCTGTTTTGCCTATTTCCTGTAACTATAGATACAAGAAATTTACCATTTCAATAAGTAGTCCACTCTTATCACGGCAACAAATCACATTTCACCTCGCCTAACAGAATTTGTGTGAAAGAATAGGTTGCAAAAAATTTAAATGGTCCTAATATAAAAATAAACACATTAAAGTAGGTAAATATAATTTTACCGCTAACCGCTTTTGAAAATAATTTGGTAGGTACGAGTATCTAATTAAAAAACAAAATGCGTAATTAATCTACATATTATTTTTTGAGTTACGGTCAAAACGTTTTCCAAACTTTAAAGTCGTTGTTACGGCGAAAGGCGTTCGCAGTAACAGCGGCGAAATAAAAGATGTGGGTTGGGTAGGTTATGGATAGTGAAGTACTTACAGGGATACACAGGAACCTGGAGACGAGCTGTCCACGGTCGGCGGGGTAGGTTGAGTTCCTGGCGCACAGTCACTACACTTAACAGTTCACTAGGGGCACTGGTTAAGGGCGTTTAGGTCGGGCTCTTCACTTTAGGTTCAGGAGTCACTATAATAAGGCAGATAGCAGCGCGCGTATTTTGTGGGCGTCTCGCGTTAGCTAGCAGACCGACTGGTCGCGCGCGCGGCTCACCAAGCTAGCGGCGGCGGCTCGCGCAGCGGTGGCGCCGCGGCAGACAGGCGGACGCGGTCGTCAACAACCGCTGAGTCCGTCCCGGCTTTGGCGGGAACATCCTCCGGGGGCCAGGGGGGGCTCATCCACTGGGAGCCTGGCGATCCGGAATACAGGCCTCCGAAGATGTCCGTTCGCGGTGTCCAGGTCTACCACCCGCACGACGCCATCCTTCCCAGGCAGGGTGCGAACAATGCGCCCCAGTCTCCATTGGAGGGCAGGCAGGTTGTCCTCCTTGATGAGGACGAGCTCGCCAACTCGGGGAGGGGAGGATGGGGACAACCATTTGGAGCGGGTTTGGAGGGTATGAAGGTAGGACTGGGTCCACAGCGTCCAGAAGCGCTGGGAAAGGGCCTGTACCATTTGGAATCGCCTACGTGTGGAGATCGGCCTATCTTCCACGGATAGTTCGGGAAGGGCCGTTAGTGGGCGGCCTATGAGGAAATGTCCGGCTGTAAGCGGCTCAAAGTCTGAGGGATCAGACGAAAGTGGGCAGAGAGGTCTAGAGTTAAGGACAGCTTTGATTCGTGCCAAAAGTGTAGAGAATTCCTCGAATGTGTGGTGCTGTTCGCCAATTACGCGATATAAAAGTTGCTTTGTTGATTTTACGTTGATCTCATGTAACGCACCGAACCATGGTCCCTTAGGGACGTTTAACAACCAAGTAATGTGCTGACCAGCGAGCTTGTGCGCAATCGTATCATTGTTCAAGGCAAGAAAGTTTTGTACTTCGATGAGCTGATTTCTAGCGCCTACATAATTTGTACCGCAGTCCGAGCGGATGAGAACCGGGGCACCGCGGCGTGCTATAAAACGCTGTAATGCCGTGAGGAACGCTTCCGTGCTGAGGTCCGAGACCGGTTCTAAATGAACCGCCTTAGTCGAGAGGCACACGAATATACAAAAGTACGCTTTTAAGAGTTTAACTAGTAGGGTACTAGATTTAACGAGGAATGGTCCGGCAAAATCGGTCGTGACTTGACTAAATACTGGCTGAGGCGTAACTCTATCGGCTGGCAGGTCGGCCATGAAGGGCGCTTGCGGCTGGGCCCGGCATCGAAAGCATCTAATGCATTTAAAAACTCGGTGTCTAATAATGCGGCGCGCGGACAATATCCAAAATTGTTGGCGTAGGATAGCGTGTAAAGTGTCAGCGCCAGGGTGGCAGTGTATTTTGTGGTAGTGGTCAATGATAAGGTCTACAAGTGGGCTAGAGCTGGGAAGTATGAGCGGGTGCTGCGCGTCATATCGGATAGACGCATGGGACAGTCGTCCACCAACTCTAAGGAGCTCATCTTTAATGAGAGGTGACAGCCGCTGGAGTCTGACGGAGCAGATTTTGCCAGTTTGAAGGCGGTGGATGTCCTCCGCAAACTCATTGTGCTGGACACTGCGCACCCAGTAAAGTAGGGCCTCTCTTCGTTCACTGACGTACAAGGGGCCTGAGCGTCGCGAATCTGGGTGGTGTCTGCAGTTGTGCAGAAAGCGTTTTAGACAAGCTGTCACTCCGACGAGCTTGTCTAGTGAACTGAACCGAGTGAGCAGGTCAAAGTCAAGACCGGGCACTGTGACCAGTGACGTGACGTGTTTGGGCTTAAGGCCGGGCAGGGCGTGATGGCCCAGAGCTAAGGGCATCGCAGGCCAAGACTCACAAGGCTGTCCAAGCCACGTGGGAGACCACCATAGGTCGTGGGCTGACAGGGATTGCGCAGACATTCCTCTGCTTGCGCAATCTGCCGGGTTGAGCTCAGAAGGTACGTGTCGCCAGGTACATTCTGGTGAGCCTGAGCTGATTTTGACTACCCTGTTGGCTTCAAAGGGTTGAAGACGGTGAGGCGGTGTATTGAGCCAGGCCAGGACTATCGTACTGTCTGACCAACATATGTGTTGTTGTATACTGATATGGGCCGATAACTGAACCGACACACGGATCATGAGCTGGGAGAGTAGAGTGGCGGCCGACAACTCTAACTTGGGGATTGTGAGGCGGTTCTTGATTGGTGCGACTCGCGACTTGGCGACAATCAAGTGTACCAAAGTATCTCCGGAGGCATCGAGCTCATGGAGCTAAACAACGGCGGCAAACCCGGCTTCAGAGGCATCTGCAAACCCGTGAAGCGAGTATGCAGCTGAGCCTTTGTTTGCACAAATGTGCCGAGGGAAACGAATGCTAGCCAACAGCGGCAGATCCTCTGAGATGTGGTGCCACTCCGTTTGTACTTCAGAGGGAGTGGGCTCATCCCATTCCAGCTTCAGTAGCCACAATTGCTGAAGCAGCAGCTTTGCGCGGAAGATAACGGGCGAAACCCAGCCGTTTGGGTCATAATGTGAGGCTACGGTGCTTAAAATAGACCGCTTTGTGACATGTGTGATGGGGGGCAGAGAGATGCGGTAGGTGAACTCGTCTGACTGAGGGCTCCACTGTATACCCAAGACCTTAATGGACGTGGACTCTGGGTTCATGTCGAAGTCCTTGGGCATGTCGCATTGGTTGTCGGGAAATCTCTCGAGCAGCTTAGGCGAGTTAGATGTCCACTTACTGAGCTGAAAGCCGCCTAGGTCTAGCAGACTTATCAACTCGTCCTGAAGTGCTTGGGCGGATTCAACCGTGTCATGGCCACACAAGATGTCATCAACGAAGATAGACTTGCGAAGAACCTGAGCGGCTCCAGGGTAGCGATGGCCTTCATCATCAGCCAGCTGGAGCAGGGTGCGGATTGCATGATATGGGCTTGATCTTAAGACGTACGTGACTGTATTGAGGGCGTAGGTGAGCAGAGGGTGATCTGGTGAGGACCGCCATAGTATCAGCTGATACCGTCTCTGGTCTGGGGCAACCAGCACATTTCTGAACATCCTCTGGATGTCAGTGCTGAAAACGACTGGATGCGTTCTGAAGGACATGATGATGTCCACAATGTCCTGTTGAAGGGCGGGGCCTGTGTGTAGGCATTCATTTATGCTGACACCATTGGAGCTTTTGCAGCTACCATCAAAAACAATGCGCAGCTTGTCCGACCCTGACTTAAATACGCCATGGTGAGGGATGTAGAAGTGAGGTTTATGGGCGAATGTATTTGGGTGACAGGGAGCCATGTGCCCTAAGTCGATGTATTCGGCCATAAAGTCGACGTATTTAGAACGCAGAGACGGGTTCGCCATTAGCTTCTTCTCAATATTGAGGAATCTGCGTAATGCGATAGGGTGAGTTTTGCCTAGTTGAGGGGCGTCCTTTAGAAAGGGCAGAGCGACCGTATATCTGCCTGAGGGATCGCGTGTAGTGGTAGAGCGGAAGGTTTCCTCGCATTGTTCCTCCAGGGGATCATTATGAGTGTGAGATTGAGGGAGGGGCTCCTCAGACTCCCAGAACCTTTCCAGACTCTGACGTATGTCCTGGGCTGATTCAGCTGAGTCTGGTTGTGAGCTGACGACGTGAGCTGAGTTAACCTGCTGCGCCGGCTGCGCATACAAGTCCTCAATGGGTCCTATCAACGCGAAGTCGAAAATCGTGCCGAAGGCTATGGGCTTGCCCGGGCCCAACGAGACCTTAGTCCCGTCCAACACTTGACCAAGAACGTCCGACCCCAATAAGAGGTCGATCGGGGCTGGTGTGTGGTAAAGCTGGTCAGCCAATGGCACGGGTGGCTGGCCTAGTACGTGGGAAATGTTTGGTACCTTCTCTAAGGGAAGGTAGCCAGTGACGTTTTTTAAAATGTGAGCTGTGGCAGTAATTGTAGGAGTATCATTGTGAGTGGGTCGGCATACTATTGTTATTGCCGCCTTTGACTCATGTTTGTGCTGATTCCCAACTCCTGTAATTTTTAAAGAAGTGGGTTTTGATGGCAGGTTCAAAAGTCGTGCCATGCGTGACGTTATTAACGTCAGCATACTGCCACAGTCCAATAAAGCTCTGGCTGTGTGAAGATGGCCATGTACGTCCGCGACTCTTAGTGAGACGGTTGGCAACAAAATGGGTGTGCCAGTGGGCACAGAAGGTGAGTGAGCTGATTGAGTATCAGCTGAAATTGTATGAGCTGAGTATGTATCAGCTGTGTGGGCATGGGTTGACTGGGCATGGGCTAAATCTACCTCTTCGCTAGGGTGCTCTGTGATAGTAGGGAGTCATAATTGCTGGCGGCGTTCTCGGGGTCTACCTGGCGAACCGGACCTGGGCGGGCTGGCTCTGTGAGCAGAGCTGGGTTGCGCCTGTTTGGCATGTGCGGGTTCGTGCCGCCTGCTGTTTCTGGGACGCTCCCTCGAGTGCTCTGTCAGCTGTGGTGGGGGCACATGTACAGACGACGAATGAGCTGAGTGCGTTGGGCCGTCTGGTCGATGGAGGGACGTGTGGTGGTTCGTACTCCCACAGTTCTTGCATGCCCCCCTTGACCTGCACTCGCTCTCGTAGTGACGGCCGAGACAACGCTGGCAGCGCTCGCGTGCCTGTACAAAGTCCCAACGGCCCTGTGTTGGCTGGGCATTGTACCATCTGCACGTCATGAGCGTATGTCCCCTAGTGGCACAATAGGGACAGTAGGGCGTCGAGCGTGAGGAAGAGGACGATGACGATGATGAGGAGCAGCTTTGCTGGTAGGCCGAGTAGACGGGGAAGGGCTGACTGCGAGCCGGGGAGGTGGATGGGCGGTGACGCATTTGTTGCGCTGGGCGGAACGGTTGGTGAGTAGGCTGCTCATGGGCGCGGTGAGGCGATGGAGCTGAGGAACGGCCACGGTAATGGTCGGGTTGTTGCTGAGCCATCTGAGCATAAGTGCGATGGGGCAACTGAGGAGGCGCGCGGCTACGAGAAGGGCCGGGCTGGGGCTGAATGGGTTGAGCCATGGCTATGTTGGAGAACTCTGTCTCCACACAGCGCGCGTGCTCCTCGAGGTAGGAGATAAAGTCCCTTAACGTGGGCAGGGTGTTACTAGACCCGTGCCTGCGTTCAAATAGCGTGCGGAGCTCGCCCTTGAGCTTCCGCACCACTATTGACACAAACACGTGACGATTACGTCCTATGGGCAAATCTAAATTGTTGAGGGCACACTGAGCCGATATGAGCGGCGTGAGGAACAGTGTGCGGATGTTCGAGCGCGTATGGATGCTTGGCAGCCCCAGGATGATGTCCACAAAACTATCAATGAGAACCCGGCGGTTCTCGTACCGCTTGGTGAGGATGTCCATGGCCACGGCAAAATTTTCATTGGTGACCTTTAAGTGGGACACCATACTTAATGCCTCACCGCTGAGACATGAGAATAGGTAGTGGAGCTTGACTGCGTCCGACAGGGTCGCCATGTCGTCAGTCAGACTCCTAAACAGCGCAATGAAGGAAGGCCAGTCCTCCACTTTTGAGCTGAACCTGGGCAGCGCTATCTTGGGGAGGACGGCTGTGGGCGTATTGACGCCGAAACTGGGCTGAGCGCTATGGGTTGGGGATGACGTGGAAGAGGGTAAGATTTCCTCTCTAGCCACAAAAATCCCAATGTACGCCCCGGAGGCTTTTGTGTGGTTCTCAGTGTATGCCTTCTCGGTCTTCTCGTCCAGGTCCTCCTCGTCAAGAATGCTATAATACACTGAGTCCAGCTTCTCCTTTATGCCCTGTATCTGTGCGAAACGCACGTTGAATTCCGTTATGGAATGTTTGGTGTCGCCAGCAATGATCAGTGATCCCATCTCTAGGAGCTGGTGTAAAGCTTTGGCGGCCTCCCTAAATATCGCGGCTTGTGACTTGGTCGGCATCGCGATGAATAAAAGGAGACAAAAAAAATAATAAAAAATATGGGGGCTATGGGGTCCCCTGTATCACCCATTGTCGCCGATATTTTCATGGAAGACTTCGAGGAGCGGGCCCTAAGCACATCACCCGTAACCCCAAGGTTCTATAAGCGGTACGTAGATGACACTTTCACTATCTTACCAACTGATAAAGTATCTGCTTTTCTAAGTCATCTTAACTCCATACACCCTAAAATACAGTTCACAATGGAGTTAGAGGCAGACAACAAGTTAGCTTTCTTGGACACTTTAATCATCAGGAATCCTGACCATAGTTTGAGCCACACTGTGTTTCGTAAAGTAACCCATACAGATAGGTACCTCAATGGTGATTCTCACCACCATCCTAGACAGTTGGCTACTGTAGGGAAATCTTTGTTTCAGAGAGCACGCGGCATCTGTGACACCCAACACCTGGCTGCTGAACTTCAGCATGTCAAGCATGTACTACAGGATAACAAACTGCAAGTACCGCGGCTTCGTCACAAAAAACGCAAAAAACCAACCACAGTCGAGCGCCAACCTGCAGTACTTCCATATATGAAAGGCGTCACTGACAAGATTGGTCACATCTTGAAGCGAGCTTCAATCAATACTTACTTTAAGCCGCCAAAGAAGATCAACCAGTTCTTACGACCTGTCAAGTGCAATATACCCCTTCAAGATGCAGGCGTGTACAAACTGGACTGCGACTGTGGGCTCTCGTACATCGGGCAAACAAAGAGAAGTGTAGGAACCCGCGTAAAAGAACATATAGCCGACGTCAAGCATAGGCGCGAAAATAAGTCTGCAGTGTGTGAACATGCTCTCGAGGGACCCAACCATTACATCAGATTTGACAAACCTCAAATACTCGCCAAGGAACAACGATTCATCCCTAGGATGATACGCGAGGCTATTGAAATTAAAAAACATCGTAATTTCAATAGAGAGGATGGTTGGAATTTACCACCTGCCTGGGACCCCATCATACAGGTCATCAAATCCCAGCCCCAACAGCAACACATTGCCAGACCTAAAAATATTGTTAGCTCGTATTGTGTAAACTTGAACGCACCCGGTAAAATATAAAAATTATTGACGGTAGGCAAATAACTTCTGACAATGAGACGACCAACACCTCAGTCTCCCTGTGACCACGGACCCTGTAAAGGGTTCGAAACGTCAGGATAATATAAAAACTATGTAAATAGTAAATTAAACGCGAGTTAATCCGTAAAAAGTGTTTCATTTCAATGTGTAGTGCTCGCTTAAACCTCAGAAAACAATATGTGATCCAGTACGGACTGGAAATAGCTAACAAAGTGCGTCGGTTGGAAGATCTAAAGACTAAGCGCGCAAGAAAAGTTACATCCCTAAATTTCTTGAAGAGATGCCGTGATCATGGTCTCATCCCACCGTGTGTCAAGATATCACCCAAAAAGGACATCCGGGGGAGCGCCAAGATCTTACAACAGGCCAGTCAAAAATTGCTCCGTCATCTCATCTACCGACATCGTTCCGAGCTAAGTACAATTAATAATAAGATCGAGAATTTGTCCAGTGGGTTAGGATTACAATTGTCGGCGTCAGATTTTACTAATTGCATTAATCTCCTCAATAAACGCGAAACATCTAAATATAATGAATGCAAACATAGACAAATAAATAAATTCCAAACGTTAGTATCAAAATTGAATAAAAAGTTTGTGAAATGGAACACAACTAACAATACAACATCAACCATAGATAGCCACAAACGTCAAAACCAAATCGATGAGCGGAAAATTGTGAACTTATCAAAACAAACACTGGACAAACCCACTGTTGAGGTACTAAAAAAGGGGCTTAATTACGCCGTAGCCCCTCGCAGGATACCGTATGAAAGCATCATTAGTAACGTAGAGGATTGCTTAGTTAAAAATAATATTAGGAAGGCTGATGCTGAAGCACTACGTCAAGACATATCGTCTGTCTTGCGCCGGAGCAAAGTGCCAAAATCCAACCTTCCTCGCGATCAATACTTCGCCCTAAAGAACCTGCGAGCTAAGCCAGAATTAACCATCCTTCGTGCTGATAAGGGTAATGCTACGGTAGTTATGGATACGTCAGATTATAACGAAAAAATAATTCAACTTTTATCAGATGACAAGACCTACAAACGCGTTAAATGCGATCAAACTAACAAAATATTAAAGAAAACCAGTGATCTTGTCAAACAACACTCGGAAACGTTAAATCTAGACACTAATTATTTAATACCTTCCTGCCCTAAACCACCTAAACTGTATGGGTTACCAAAAATCCACAAACCTGAGGCTCCGCTACGTCCGATTGTAAGCCAGATCGACTCACCAACTTACCGTTTGGCCCGGCATGTAGCAAAAATACTTTCCCCACTAAGAGGTAATACAACAGCTTATGTGAAGGATTCTTACCAGTTTGTCAGTGATATTAAAGACCTACATCTTGCTGACAATGAAACCATGGTTAGTTTTGATGTCCAGTCCCTATTTACATGTCTACCAGTACAGGACTGCATTGAAATTACCAAGAAAAGACTAGTTGAACAAAATATGCCCAACGAATATGCAGTACTATTAGAGCATTGTCTAACATCTGGCTACCTTTTGTGGAATGAAGTTTACTACTTGCAAATAGAGGGTGTTGCTATGGGGTCCCCTGTATCACCCATTGTCGCCGATATTTTCATGGAAGACTTCGAGGAGCGGGCCCTAAGCACATCACCCGTAACCCCAAGGTTCTATAAGCGGTACGTAGATGACACTTTCACTATCTTACCAACTGATAAAGTATCTGCTTTTCTAAGTCATCTTAACTCCATACACCCTAAAATACAGTTCACAATGGAGTTAGAGGCAGACAACAAGTTAGCTTTCTTGGACACTTTAATCATCAGGAATCCTGACCATAGTTTGAGCCACACTGTGTTTCGTAAAGTAACCCATACAGATAGGTACCTCAATGGTGATTCTCACCACCATCCTAGACAGTTGGCTACTGTAGGGAAATCTTTGTTTCAGAGAGCACGCGGCATCTGTGACACCCAACACCTGGCTGCTGAACTTCAGCATGTCAAGCATGTACTACAGGATAACAAACTGCAAGTACCGCGGCTTCGTCACAAAAAACGCAAAAAACCAACCACAGTCGAGCGCCAACCTGCAGTACTTCCATATATGAAAGGCGTCACTGACAAGATTGGTCACATCTTGAAGCGAGCTTCAATCAATACTTACTTTAAGCCGCCAAAGAAGATCAACCAGTTCTTACGACCTGTCAAGTGCAATATACCCCTTCAAGATGCAGGCGTGTACAAACTGGACTGCGACTGTGGGCTCTCGTACATCGGGCAAACAAAGAGAAGTGTAGGAACCCGCGTAAAAGAACATATAGCCGACGTCAAGCATAGGCGCAAAAATAAGTCTGCAGTGTGTGAACATGCTCTCGAGGGACCCAACCATTACATCAGATTTGACAAACCTCAAATACTCGCCAAGGAACAACGATTCATCCCTAGGATGATACGCGAGGCTATTGAAATTAAAAAACATCGTAATTTCAATAGAGAGGATGGTTGGAATTTACCACCTGCCTGGGACCCCATCATACAGGTCATCAAATCCCAGCCCCAACAGCAACACATTGCCAGACCTAAAAATATTGTTAGCTCGTATTGTGTAAACTTGAACGCACCCGGTAAAATATAAAAATTATTGACGGTAGGCAAATAACTTCTGACAATGAGACGACCAACACCTCAGTCTCCCTGTGACCACGGACCCTGTAAAGGGTTCGAAACGTCAGGATAATATAAAAACTATGTAAATAGTAAATTAAACGCGAGTTAATCCGTAAAAAAAGTGTTTCATTTCAATGTGTAGTGCTTGCTCGCTTAAACCTCAGAAAACAATAATAAAAAATAAAAAAAATTTAACAAATTTAAAGGCAGTAAAAAGAACAACAACCTGTATATATTCTATAGTTGGGCTGGAGGTATTTGTTTACTAAGGTAAGGGCAAATGGGCTAAAATTAACGCAACAATAAAGAAGGCAAAACTAAGTTGGGGCGCCTTGTATATGGCCCACGGGTGGTGCAAACGCGTGTGTATGTGTAGGTATGTCTGTGTATATGTATGTATGCTTATTGAACGCGCGTACGTAACATTAGCCGACCGCAAAACAAAAAGCAAACCAAACAACAAAAACAAAAAAAAATTACGTTATCCGTAGCCCACTGTTGGGCAAGGCGCTCACAGTCGGGCAGACCTGTTGCCGACACTAGCGCGAAGAATGAGTCGGTCGCAGAAAAAATAAGTAAACAAAATAAACAAATAAACAAATAATAAAAACTTAATTAAACTTAACGTGTGTAGAGCGAAGGCGACGCACGCAAATAGCCGTAAGCGATATATAAAAAAAAACTGATGAAACTAAATGAAACACACTAAGCTCATGTGGTGAGCACGCACAAAGAATGAGCCGATCGCAAAGGCAAAAATAAAAAATAAAAAAATAGATATAAAATTAACACGAGCGAAAAAATAAAGCACGCTATTTGGCACGCGTGGTGAGCATGCACGAGATTTGAGCCGATTTAACACGACACGAACATAAAAAATTCCTTAAAAAATAAAACGGGAATAACAACAATATCGTCGTCTAGACGCGGGTGTGTTATTACGTAACCAAAGTTATATGTGCAACCGAAAAACGTAAAACGCAAACGTAACGCAATAATTTAACTACTAAACCTAACGCATCATACAAGTATTACACAATTAGTACACTAGCTCGCTCAAATCACAAAGACATTGTATGACACCATAAAATCAACATCAACAACATAAACACTAAACTTGTTAGCGTAAATTAACTAGGAGTTAGCACGAATCGGATACTGGTACGAAATTTGGAAC
The DNA here is from genome assembly GCA_963921215.1 of Scoparia ambigualis. Lineage (NCBI taxonomy): Eukaryota > Metazoa > Arthropoda > Insecta > Lepidoptera > Crambidae > Scoparia > Scoparia ambigualis. Next base: position 24,218,069 of record OY992523.1, read on the forward strand.
ACGATACCCGAAACACGAATTTTTATTCGTGTAGGTAGGTCAACTTTGCAACGACTGTCGTGCAGAAAAGATTTTGTATGGAGATGAAATTATAAATGTAAGGAAGTGAAATAGATATAATTTATTTTATTTTATTTTATTTTATTTGTTTCGGAAAACTTACAGTGACAAATTATACAATGGTTAACAAAATGTATAACTAAGCACCATTAACAAGCTTTCACATATTTATAAATTTGTTTGCTTGTTTAGTTAGAAGAAACAACAAGATTGTAAAAAAGAAAATATAAAAAGCAGAAAACAAAAATTAACAATATAAAGCTAAAGAACCCTCTCAAACCAACGCTTCGCAAGAACGTCTTTAAGTTTACGCGACTTAGTATTAAATAAATCCACATCCAGTGGATCAGCGCGTTCGTTAAAAATGGCTGCAGCTCTTTTAAAATATGAATTACGCTGATAGTTTGTGTGTGACATTGAAATTTGAAGGGTAGTTGGACGCCTGACCGACCTAGTCGGCACACGTAAATTGATCATGGACAGAAGGTGGGGGGAATCGACTTGAGACTGAGCTATTTTAATAAGTAAGTTAAGGTCCGAGATATCTCGCCTCTCCTTAAGGGGTAGGATGTGATGTCTCTCGCATCTAGCCTCGTAAGTGCTATCCTGGATATTACACTTATACTGTAGGTAACGCATCAACTTACGTTGAATACATTCAATTCTATCGATGTATATATTGTATTGCGGATTCCATACCTGAGAGCAATACTCGAGAGTACTACGCACATAAGAACAGTAAAGAATTTTTACAATCTTCACTGTTTTAAATTGGGAACAGGATCTTTTGATAAATCCCATGGCTTTATTCGCTTTTCCGGCTATGTAGTCAATGTGTTTTTCGTAGGTCAGCTTCGAGTCGTGTATTACGCCTAAGTCCCGGATTTCCTCCACATGTTTTAGGTCATATCCTTTTAGAGTGTAAGTATAGGATATAGGTTTCGGCTTGCGAGTGAAAGTCATGGAGTAACATTTATTTACATTGAGTTCCAATTTGTTACGATTGCAATAATCGACTAATCTGTCGAGGTCCTTCTGCATTAGATGACAATCTTCAATGCGTTCAATTTTACTAAAAATCTTCATATCATCTGCGTATAATAGAAATTTTGAATGAGTGAAGCACGTGCCTATGTCATTCACAAATATATTAAATAATAACGGACCTAATAGTGACCCTTGGGGAACGCCTGATGGAACGATATGCCATGTCGAAGTATATCCGCCGACAGCAACTGCTTGGGACCTATTGTCAATGTATGACGCGAACCACCTATACAAGTTGCCCCGAATTCCGGCGCACAGTAACTTTTCTAAAAGTATTTGGTGGTCTATTCGATCAAAACACTTAGTGTAGTCGGTAAACACAGAGTCGACTTGACCACCGGCCTCCATGTTGGAAGATACAAAATCGGTAAAGGACACAAGATTTGTTACTGTGGACCTGTTCCTGAGGAAACCGTGCTGCTCAGGAGCAAAAGTGGATGATAGGGTGTTATATACTTGATCATAAACTATTCTTTCAAAAATTTTTGCAAAAAGACATAGTTTTGAAATAGGTCTGTAGTTTTTAGGGTCATTTTTATCACCGCTTTTGTGGATTGGAGTTATAAAAGCAGACTTCCACAACCCGGGAACAACTCCCTCCCTTAGCGAGCGTACAAACAGAATTGTAAGGGGTTTAGTCAAGCTATCGGCACAATTCACAATAAACGACGGAGCTATTTGATCGGGACCGGCTCCCTTACTTAGATCGAGTGATTTAAGCAATTTCAAAATCGTTTCGGGGCTGATCTCGATATCACTAATGTCATTGATAGTGGATGAATTGGTATTTGACGTGCAACAACTCTGATGCTGGGAGGGAGTGAGGAAAGTCGATTGGAAATAAACCTCAAACCTCTTTTAAAAATCAAAGTATTTGGTAGGAATAGAATTATTGGTGGCCGCTTATCTAATAATCAAATATAATCCAGAAAATTAGGTTATGGGTAATCCACGCCTGACCCGACCCAATTTATAAATCAATCCGTACTTATTTTTAAATTTAGATGGCCTCCTTTTGGTCAATTGGTTTGTACACCTGTTTTCAAGGTGTCGCCATCTCTGAGGTCCCGGGTTCGATCCCCGGTCGGGGCAATTTAGAAATAATTGTTTTTCTAAAGGTGGATTCGACCAAACTGGAATAAGACTTTTTCCGAGATTAGTCCATACAAATTCGGCGTTTAATCTAGATATAAGACCTTATTCCACTTTGGTCGAATCCACCCTAAATTGTCTCGGGTCTGGCTGTTTTCTATGTATAATAAGTATGTATTTAAGTATTTTAAGTACGTTTATCCGTTGTATAGTAACCATTTGACGAGTTTCATAACGAAGCTTCTCTTGGGCTAGATCATTGGTGTGAGTGTTGAAAAATTTATTTGCATTACAAAAATAAGGAAAGTAAAAACAAAAACCGTTAGTCGCCTTTTACGTCACCCAAGGGAAGAGAGGGGTTTGTAGAATGGTTTGGTGACCGGTTTCTTAACCCTTTATAAGGCAGTGGCATATATATTGCCACCATATTTTGAACTTTATAGAATTGAAATAAGGTCGAAAACCAATGAAATATTTGAACATGCTGTGCCCGTTAAAGGGTTAACGCCTTTTGCTTTTTTATATTCAAATTCATTTGTTTTTATGCTATACAATTTTGATCTTAGTCCAACAAATTCTAACAATATTTTTCCACCTAGCTCATCTTTAAAGAGCCCAGGAACTTTTTTATTATTTAGAGCAATATTGTAACAGTTTGTTAATGGATAATTACTAGTATCAAAATATTGTAAGAAGTTAGACTTTAAGTCAGAATAAAAATCTTGTGTACTAATAGAATATAATAAACTGTCCGTGTCCGTATAGCAAAGAGATATATTACGTTTGTAAAATGTTCTCATTACGGAGTAATGGAAATCATACATATGGCTTTTAGACAGTTCTAAGACCGAAAAGCCTATGTAAATTGGTTTAATTAAAATAACCTTTTCTCTTTTTAGTTGAATTGCTACCAAATTTTCTCCAAAAATGCTAGCACTATGGAAATTAGGACGCGCAATGAGTTGTTCAGCAGAGTAATATTTTTTTGTTTTGTTTCTAGTATCATTCCACCGAGTTACCAGCTTTACGTCAACTCGGAGCTCTGTGTCTTCCAATGTTTTCCCAAAGATGCTATTGTTTAGCAGTTTGAAAAAATCTTGTTCAAACAACGAGTTCGTCTTTTGTCGTAACTCCGTGTTTAATCAATATATTTTGGAAATAAGGACTTTGTTTGAATTTTATAACTCTGTAAATATTTTTTAAACGCATGCCATGTTTTAAACATGTTTTTAAATGAATGTAATGTATAACATAATAAAACTTGTCATATAAATTCGGTATAAGTTTTTTGCATTTTGAACCGCGAGGGGCAAAATGTTCTGCACATAATGGAAGATCATTGTGTAAATCATGTAGTTCTACTGGATATTCCAAATCTACTTCTAAAACGTATCCGTAATTGCTGTCGTCTGGAACATTCATTATTTGTAGTTGGCTTATTTCTTCTTTATTAAGTAAAGTAAATTGAGAGTGAGGTAAATATCCACACATTGCGAGCCATATAAATTGTTACAATCAATATATATTAAATAATTACTTGGTTGAGTAGAGTCAAAATTTATTGTATACTTATTATTGGACCTAGCATATCTTTTCGAGCATAAACAAATACCCCCGCGAATGCCTTTTTGTATCATGCGTATGATTTCTAAATCCGATATAAGTTCTAGTTGAACTTTTGTTTTCAAAAGCATTGCATCAAAGCTAAGGCTCGGAGCAGTAAGATAAAATGCGGGATCTAAAGAATAATTTTCTTTACATGTTTTACGAAAAGTCTCAAAAATATCTGCAAGTAATAAGACGTCGCTCTTAACATATAAATCCGTATATTCCCCAAGGTTTTTTATGTTAAAATAATTCCAAACTTCTTTAGCATGTTCATAGTCACACTCGGATATAAACTCATTTGTAAGATTACTGAAGAAGCTTTCTTTTGGTGGTAGACTAGTTTCTTCATACGTGTCCCAGCTAGTCATATAATCGTAGGGGTAGACACCTTTTCTACGTAACAAATTAAATTGCTTTCGATGTTTACAGTTTCTATAAAGATTTGTTAAATCTTTTTCCTCTAAATTTTTTGCTAACTGTTCGAAACTTGCACCCAAGACCTTAAATGAATCGACAAATCGCACTGATGCAAATTTGTCATCTGAAATATGTATAAATTTAGTAAATGAAATATAGTTTTCTTTATTTTTCGGTATAACTTTGATTGCACCTGGTATTAGACTTAGTTCACGAATAAACATATGGCAATCGTAACCTGCCAAGTTGTGGAAAAACACGGGAACAAATTTAGGCAACTGAAATTTGAGGTTGCAATATGAATGCGCTGCGCCTCTGTACTTTCCTGTAAAATGACAATGATCTTTCACTTTGTCCGATATTAATAATTTAGAACACAAATAACAGTATTCGGCACTATTAAAACTTATTTTATCATCATCATTTAGTATAATTGGTTCAGGGTTTTCTGACTTATCACAAAGTACCTATGTTATAGAGAGCTTTTACGTCCTTTTGCAAAAGAAATACAAAATTTTCAGCGCAGTCTTTACCACGGTAAGATACTAAACGATTTAACGAGCTATCATAATTACAAACAATATAATGAGCAAAAGCGGCCGGTATATGTTTTTGAATATTCAAAGTACAATTTCCAGTTTTTAGGTTTTCATCACACGGCAGTAAAAATGACTCAAAGTCAGCATATATTACAAAAGGTACATTTTGCATACGTTGGTAATTTTAGAATTGAAGAATAGTGCCACTCTCAGGTAAAACAGTCGAAACACCACCGCAGACATGTTGTTCCTATACACTGGCAGTTTTAAAAAACATTAAACAATCATCGCAAAAGTAAATTTTACCAAGATGCTTCGTAATTTGGTTTCTCAGTAACTTTGGCAATTTTTTTATAAGGCAATAGTGGGACATGGACTCATTTTGTAATAGCAACATGTTAATATGGTGTGTTTTACGTGAACTTGTTTTGTACAACGGACCTGTAATTTTATATAAGTTCAATCCATAAATATTGATACTAATGTTATTATTATTACTTTCGAATGTCTTAATGTCAGTTAAGGATACTGGAAACGTAATATTACTCAAATCTAACACTGTACTAAAGTGAGGGTATGATTTCACACGGTAAGCATTTTTTTAGCAGGGTATAACGCAGCCATTATTGTCCACGCAAAACAATAATCATCATTATTTCTTACATTTATGCAGGCCTTTTTGGCTTTTATTGATTTAGGTAATTCCATAAAAGATGAACCCCTTAGTGGGGAATACTTATTAATGTTCACTTCAACATACAAAATATTTAACAAAGACCAACCGCTATCTTTCTCTTGAAATTCATCCACTTTTTTACTAAGCACATCTGTAATTTTTTGTTAATTTCTTTGAAATCATTACTTTGATGTAAAGATATATTTTGAGTGGCGAATGATTTAATTTCTATAGTATCGTCTTTAGGCAAGGTAACTTGGATAAATATCTCTATGTTTACCCTTATATTGGTATAGGTCGCGAGCGCTGTATCGAGCAGGCGTCGCAGCCTGTCAGCGCAGGCGTGCAAATAGCGCGCGGGCGATATGTTCGTCGACGCCGGCGTCGGCGTGCCGTGAGACACTTGGTCCCGTACGCGATACGAAGCAATCCGACTGCGGAACGCGGAGCTAATTTTCTCAATTCCGGTTTCAACTAAGATTGCGGAGTTATTTTTATGAATGATGCTACGTAAATGTCCTGGTAAAGCTTTTCGTTGTATTAGTATCTGACAATCTGAGCAAAAAACATCATTAATGTTACTCATGTTTTTTAAAAAAAAATTAGGACTTTTTAAAACAATAACTACTTTATTAGAATTATATCATTCTTTCCTAACTTCAACGTATTTAAGATACGGTATAAACAATAATATTTTTATACTTAGATTATTTTTAATTACTTACTTACAATTATACACCTACATATTACAATTGAACAAAATTATATACTAATAGATTATATTATAATAATGTCTTTACTTCGACAAAAAAATGACAATTGAACAGAGGAAGTGTAAGAAATATTATTTATTTATTTTTGTTTCCATAAAACACTGTCCCATTATCAAATTTATTTTTTCCTTCTGTGAATAATTGTTTAATCAAGCTCCACTCCCACCAATTACAATTATATACTTATCCAAAATTATATACTATTATATGATTAAGTAATATGTCTTCAAACCAATTGAAAATTAAATGAAATTCGAATAGAGGAAGTGTAAGAAATATACATTAAGTATTATTTATTTCGTTTTGTCCCCATAAAACACTGCCTCCTTATCAAATTTCTTTTTATCTTCTGTAAATATTTTTTTAATTAAGGTCCACTCTGCTGAATTTGGGTAGACTTGCAGCCGTAGATGCGCGCTTGCCTTTACAATTATATACCTACTTATTACAATTGAACAAAATTATATACTATTATATGATTAAGTAATATGTATTTAAAACAATTGAAAATTAAATAGAGGAAGTGTATGAAATATACATTAAGTATAATTTATTTCTTTTTGTCCCCATAAAACACTGCCTCCTTATCAAATTTATTTTTACCTTCAGTAAATAATTTTTTAAATAAGCTCCACTCTGCTGAATTTGGGTGGACTTGCAGCCGTAGATGCGCGCTCACCTTTTCCCAACGATCACGTGAGTTGACATCGACAATGTCGGCCACTAGGTATGCGCGTACTTCAAAAAATAGGTCCCCCTCCAGCAGAGCGGCCTGGCGCAGGACGCCGCCTGCTACGCGCTTTGTCAGCGACGACCACAGCTGCGACGGTTTAGGTGCTCTTGCCGGCTCCTCTTCGTCGCCGAAGAGGTCAGCAATCAATGACTGTGACGTTTGTGACTGTTGTGCAATTTCGTCTGCAGCAGGACTGTAACAAAAAATAAAACAAAATATAGTAAAGTAAACAGTCTATATAGGTACTGACCTACTGCGGGACAAAGGCCTCTATCATTGATAGAAAGTTATCACTACAATCTTGACCTCGGTATAAACCGCAAATAAAGTAATATCATAACCATTGAGGTACAATAAACTAGAGAAGACACCGCAAAGCAAGTTTGTGTGCACTAATGTGCAGCCCATGGGCTGCAAACGCCATAGTGCGCGTGATTCAAGTGATTGTGGGCCTTGCGGCTGCACCTTAGTTGCGCACAAACTTAATAGTACCTTAAGACAATGAGACAATGTTATTAAAATAACTTGTTCATTGGACTCGGTTAAATAAACTTGTTACATTTTATAATACTAACCTCAATGATTTCTTCTTGGTTACACGTGTGTCCATGTCTACAGCTTCCTCATTCGACATAGAGAAATTCTAAGCATGCCATATTTTTGTGCATATTATGTGCAATCAATCGTTTCAGTCCTAATTTTTGTGCCACCACAACTTCGTTACTATGAGTGGTTTTATGTGTGTAAGCTGGAGACACGTGTCACCAGCTCGCACACGCCCGTTAAGACAAACCAGTGAGGTTAGGGTTTTGGACTATAGCTAGAAATTTTGTGCATAATTTGTGCACTAGGAACAAAAAAAACTAACCATCACACTCAAATACTGTTGAAACTACGATCATAAAACTGTGCGAGCTGGAGACACGGGTCTCCAGCTCGCACAGCTGTATCTTCGTAATTGTTCGAGCTACGGTTATGAATTATACCTCAAAATTTTGTGCAGAATTTGTGCATAAGGCACAAAAATTTTCAAAACTTTAACTCAAAAGGTTTTTGAGCTACGAACCGATAAGTATGTGTAAGCTGGTGACACGTAACACGGGCTAACACATGGTGAATTATTGTAACTGTCTAAGATAGTGCTTCGTTTTAAAGATCAAATAATACGTTATAATTTGTGCACACACGGGGCAAAATTTCAAATCTCTGGGCCTCTTACTTTATAAATTATAAGCCAAAAACTGTTTTCCCGCCAAAAAATTCAAAATAATCGCTCGGAAGCGGCTAAGCGCGCCGTTGCCGTTCCGTGCGCTACACTATTGCCACTTTTAGACTAGGAGCCGTCTGTTAAAGCGATGCGCGACGCGACTAATTTAGTTTTACTATAGGTACCTAATAACCTACCCTACTTTTTATTTTAGATATCTCACACACGAATGTCTTAGTTATTTTTTGTTGTTGAGACAATTAAATAATTAGATTTGGCATAATGATAAACATTATGGAGGACTGCAGAACGACAAAATGGTTGCATACTTGAGCCTAATTCGATAAAGAACGGATGCTTTCCAGCAAACTAATCGCTATCGACAGTCACAGAATAAATTTTAACCATTGAAAGTAATTTATTTTAATATTAGATTGTATTACTTCCCATGGTTAAATGTAAATAAATAAATAAAAATAAATGTACTCTATGGCGATCGGGGACTTCGCGATTAGTCTGCTGGAATGCCCCCAATGTAATGCTAGGGCCACATTATCGCGCTAGCGCGAAGATTTGCGTTGTCGCGAAACGTCTGGCCAAACACTTCGCGTTAGCGCGTTGTATCATGGCGTTGACGCGCCGCGCTGTTGGTAAATTGCCGCACATCAAGGATTTTTTCGCGATAAAGTTCGTGCGGCCACCTTTCCTTCGCACACTATAGTTGACTGCGAGACAACTAGAGGTGTGAACGTGTTCCAAATACGACTATCGATATTATTCTGTTTCGATAATTATGGATTGGAGTAACGATAAAGTATTAAAAGTAATACAATAATACGAATTAATAATTAATAAAAATAATAAAGATGCAATAAATAGTAATTATTTGCCGACATATAATAAAGCGCAATCACCTCTTCCATTTTTTCCGATAAATATAGGAGTAGGCGATACAAATCGTATAAGGTTACTGAAACGTATTTATTGCATCAATATCGTCAAATCCGATATCGATGCGTTTTGAAACTATACCTATTTTGGAAAACACTATATCGCGTCGGGAATGCGGTGTGCGTTGAGATCACTATATTGTACGTGATCGAATTCAAGAATATTGTACCGTATCGCTGATATTTATTGAATTATCATTAATCTGTAGTTTTTAACAAACAAATGTGCTTGTAAAAGTTTAATAAAATAAAAGTATTATAAACGTTCGATGCGTTCTGAAACTATATAGTGAAAAAAAACACGATATTGCATGAATTTTTAATAGTCTGTAGATGTGGTCGATACTGTTATCACCGATATTAAATTTATGTAGCTATAGTTTAACACTTTGCAAGCGGGCATTTTATTACACGCATCTTTCTGTGCGCCGGCCTTTTTTCGTCATTATTGTAAATTCTATAGAAAAAGAACTATAATAAAAATTAATTTAATTGTGTTCTATCTAATCGTTCTGCTGCTTACCTATACTAACCTCCAGTTATGGCTTCTTTATGTAGATGTTGTCCATCCGCAGTAGATCACCTAGATTCAATAGTAGGCGTACCTTTGTTATCTTATGAGTAAGTACCTAAAGTTATTTTCAAATGCTAGTAAGTAGGTAGATGTTAAATTTTATATGTATTTCAAACCCAATCCACAGATAACGAAAAAAAAGATATTTTTAAATTACAAAACGTTTTTATTTTACCAGTAGTAAGTAATTCTTACTTTTTCTATTTCCAAGTTAAAAAGTTTGCAAGTTATATTGATAACTTGCAAACTTTTTAACTTGTAAATAGATTGTGTTGACTGACAGTCCTTTTAATTGCTTATTGTGTATGTGTTTGATGTAAAGCTGGCGGGTGGTGTGGAGATACGCATAAATCGTAAAAACCACGCACAATCCATTTTATTTTACAAAAGTATATTTATTTTTATTTTTAAGTTTAGTTATATATATATTTAATATGGTATTAGACGATTATTATTCTGCTAATGAATCTGTATCTGCTTCTAGTGACGAAAGTTTTTGTTCCGCTACCGACACCCTTGGTGACTTTCTAAGTCAGACTTTTGGCCAACCCTCTAATTCCCTGAACTTGTGTCACATTAACGCACAAAGTGTTCCAAGTCACTACAACGAATTGCATAATGTATTCTCTGGGCGTAATGTACATGCTGTTCTAATATCAGAAACCTGGTTAAAACCACACCTTCTCTCTTCTGCCTTCTCCCTTCCTGACTATACTCTTATCCGGAACGATCGCGTTGCTAGGGGCGGGGGTGGCGTAGCTATTTATCTTCGCAACGCTATAACTTACAAAGTAGTAGCTACCTCCAGCCCTGACTCTTCTGCTGAGTATCTCTTTCTGGAGGTTGTTTCAGGTTGTGCTAAAGCAATCCTTGGTGTTGTATACTGTCCCCCCTCTGTTGACTATTTCACTGATTTGGAATCGGTTTTAGAATCTTTGGGTTCTGAGTATGCGCATCACATCATCATGGGTGATTTTAATACAAATCTCCTAGTACCCAACTCCCCTCGGTCCTGTAAGCTCCGTCACATCATTCACTCACCTTAACATTGATGGTGATGACACTTGGCTCGACTTAATCCTCACCTCAAATCCTTCCCTTGTCCCATCGCATGGTCAACATATCGCTCCTGGTTTTTCCCATCACGACCTTATTTTCCTTTCCTATACGCTCAAGCCCCCAAAACCCATCCTTAAGGTACTGTACAGGCGCTGCTTCGCTCATATTGATGTTGACAAGTTACAGAGCGAAGCATCTGAGATCAGCTGGGATGCCTTGGTTCAAGCATCCTCTGTTGACGAAAAGGTTGATATATTTAACGACACGGTGATTGCCCTCTATGATCGTCATGCGCCTGTTAGGAGGATCAAGGTGAAACGGCCACCGGCGCCTTGGATGTCAAGGGGTATTCAAATGGCGATGAGGCGTAGGGACCGGGCCTTCCGTAAGTTTAAAAAGGATCGGCTGGAAGAAAATTGGATTTTTTTTAAGACTGCCAGAAATCGGTGTAACCAGATGATACGTAACGCAAAACGTCGCCATATTCTCGATACATCTCGTCTTCTTCTTCTGCCGACATTTGGAAGTTTCTTGGAACTCTAGGTATCGGCAAACCGCGACATTTAGACCTGCCTAACACAATAGGACTAAACGATCTAAATCTCCATTTTACTGCTTCATCAAAATTAGATCCGAGGTCTATTACACGCACCGTTGCTTCTATAGCTGGTCTAACGCGTCCAAACATAGTCCCGTTTCATTTTTCTCCAACCAGTGAGACAGAGATCAAAAAGATTATCCTATCCATTAAATCCAATGCTGTGGGATGTGATAATATCAGTCGCCGTATGATAGTCACTATATTGGATCATCTTCTCCCTGCTATCACCCACATCATTACTTCCTCCTTCAATTCCGCAGTTTTTCCTACCCTATGGCGCAAAGCCTATGTCCGTCTTTTTCCCAAGGTTTCTAATCCAACGCTCCTTAATCATTTCCGACCGATTTCCATCCTTCCCTTTATGTCCAAGGTGCTTGAAGCCTGTGTCCATAAGCAATTCTCCCAGTTTGTCTATCACAATTTTCTCCTAGACCCTTTGCAATCTGGTTTCAGGTCAGGACACAGCACTGTTACTGCCCTCCTTAAAGTGACTGGCGATATTAGGGCAGGAATGGAGGACGGGAAAGTAACCAGTTTGGTTCTTATTGACTTCTCCAATGCTTTTAATACCGTCAGTCACGACATCCTTCTTTCTATACTGTCCCATCTTATGGTCTCTGGCGAAGTGGTGGAATGGTTTTCATCCTATCTTCGGGAACGTCAGCAGTCGGTCCAATCAGGGGAATCATCCTCAACCTGGCTTAATTTAGAAACTGGCGTTCCTCAAGGCGGCATTCTTTCTCCTCTTCGTTTCTCAATTTTTATAAATTTTATTACTCACAAACTTCAGTGTTCGTATCATCTTTATGCTGACGATCTGCAATTATATGCCCAGGCAAGTGTGGATCGGTTGAATGATGCCATTGATGCACTAAACAAAGACCTTAGCTACATTAAAACGTGGTCTGACAATTTTGGTGTTGTTGTCAACCCCGCTAAATGCCATGCTGTACTAGTAGGTAGTCCCCGTATGATGTCCAGAGTAAATTTTAACAATCTCCATTCAATACTCTTTGACGGCACTCCAATACCTGTTTCTGAAAATGTAAAAGATCTAGGTTTGTGTATCGACTCCAGGTTGAATTGGCAGGCTCAGGTAACTAATGTTTGTAGGAAAGTAACTGGAGTGCTTCGTTACCTTTACCGCCTTAAAAACTTTTTGCCTGTCAACGTTAAGGCAATGCTTGTACAGACCTTAATTTTTCCTATTATCGACTATGGTGATGTGCGCTGCCTCGACCTGAATGCAGATCTACTCAACAAGCTGCATTCGATTCGTCTTTAACCTTCATAAGTATGATCATGTGTCCGCATGCCGATCACAGCTTAAATGGTTGCCCATTCGGCTGCGTAGAAGTATGCGGGCCTTGACCACTCTTTTCTCTGTATTATGCTCTCCTAATTCTCCTTCTTATCTTTCTTCGCACTTTCAATATTTATGTTCAAGTCACGACAAAAATCTCCGTTCTTCTTTTAATCGCTTGCTCATCTGTCCCTCTCACCACTCTGACATAATTCACTCTTCCTTCTTTATTAAACCAATCCTTCTCTGGAATTCTCTCCCTCTGAATATCAGAATGTCCACCAGTCGGTATGCGTTTAAAACGAAGTTGCGCAGTTTTCTTACAGAACAAGATAATGCTCCACATTAGCAATCGTCTAATAATTATGTGATATTGATGTATTTATTTATTATATATGTAATAGTATGTATATGTTACTATGTATAGCGTATATGTATGTATGTGAATATACTCGTATTTTCATTTACTTTGTGCACCCTACCATTTTTTTGTCTCTGCACCACCCTATGGTTGGCTGGAAGAGAATGCCTAAGGCATTAAGTCCGCCTCTGTACGTTAAGTGCATAAAGTGTTTTAAATAAATAAATAAATAAGCCTGAATGGGGTTTCATGGTTTTCTTACAGAGATCCTGTGGCCTTCTTCCGGCTGAATCATCAGATCAGCTCAATGACACCATAATATTGCATTGTCATCCTGTTCTGACCTATGTTCAAAGTTGCAAGTCTAGCTCATCGGGAAGCTAGTATAAAATTGTTTGCATTTGTCGACAAATAAATAAACAAATAAACGAGAAAGCTACCTAATAAAAACGTGGTAATAAAAACATACAGGCAGACTAATTTTATCACTACTTATCATATTAATGAGGTTATTGTAAATACTTAAAACTAAGCATAGCGATATTTTATGAACATTCTTATATAAAATAGAATGCTTTTATTTTAAACTAACCAATTTCCAATAACAGCAGTCTCCTAGTCTAAAATTCTCGGTATAGAAACGAAACGATCGAGAGCGCAAATTAAAATGACACTAAATTAAGCTAGCTCTCAAGTTCAAACTCGATTGCAATAGTGTGGCGCACGGAACGGCAACGGCGCGGTCGGCGCGCGTTTAGCCGCTTCCGAGCCATTATTTTAAATTTTTTGGCGGGAAAACAGTTTTTGGCTTATAATTTATAAAGTAAGAGGCCCAGAGATTTGAAATTTTGCCTCGTGTGTGCACAAATTATAACGTATTATTTGATCTTTAAAACGAAGCGCTATCTTATACAGTTACAATAATTCACCATGTGTTAGCCCGTGTTACGTGTCACCAGCTTACACATACTTATCGGTTCGTAGCTCAAAAACCTTTTGAGTTAAAGTTTTGAAAATTTTTGTGCCTTATGCACAAATTCTGCACAAAATTTTGAGGTATAATTCATAACCGTAGCTTGAACAATTACGAAGATACAGCTGTGCGAGCTGGAGACCCGTGTCTCCAGCTCGCACACAGTTTTATGATCGTAGTTTCAACAGTATTTGAGTGTGATGGTTAGTTTTTTTTGTTCCTAGTGCACAAATTATGCACAAAATTTCTAGCTATAGTCCAAAACCCTAACCTCACTGGTTTGTCTTAACGGGCGTGTGCGAGCTAGTGACACGTGTCTCCAGCTTACACACATAAAACAACTCATAGTAACGAAGTTGTGGTGGCACAAAAATTAGGACTGAAACGTTTGATTGCACATAATATGCACAAAAATATGGCATGCTTAGAATTCTCTATGTCGAATGAGGAAGCTGTAGACATGGACACTTCACGTGCCTTTTTTTCTTTAGGTTTCGCTGTCGTTTTTTTGTAGATCTGAAATAATTGAAATAAAGTGTTAAATAAAGATAATATACTGCTAGCACGTTCACACTTTATTGTTTTATCGTGTAGATAATTAGATATTTACCGGTTGATATCCAAGTCCAAATCGTCAACGTTGGACTCTTCGGCCGACTCGAAAGCGGCAGCGTTGCGCTTACGGGAGATGTACTGGGATTCAGACCTAAAATAATAAAACACTAATTAGTAAATTAGGTTTATATTATGCAATTGCATAACTATTTATGAGTGACATACAAGTTTAAGAGTAACACGTCATATAATTTACAAATCATAAATTGAACAAAAAATCCAACGGATATAAAAACAAACAAGAAAACAATACAATACGTTTCTACTAGTAGTAAATACATAGATAGTAAACACAAACATTAATTAAATAAATTTCATAGTTGTCACACTAACCATTCAGCCCAAAACTAAGTATAGCCCGAACTATGGTGACTGAATATCGGATAAACATACATAAATACTAATAAACATCCATGACTCGGTCACAAATGCTCGTGCTCACCACACAAACATTTGCCTCTTCCGGGATACGAACCGGGGACCGTGGGTTGCGAAGTCAGGACCGCTGCCCACTCGACCACCCGGCCGCCAGATTGTAATCCAAAAAAAAATATAATAAATAAAAACTTACGAACATTATATCAACACACTTGATGCGAATTGTTGAAGACTGAAGGCGACTGATGACGAATTTGTCGAGCAGCTGCAGGCCAGGGAGCGGAGTAACGACACACAAACACTTGTTGTGAATTGTTGAATATCCGAAGACACTTCACTTCACGAAGACAGATCACTTTGTAGAGCGGAGTAGCGACAGTGAAATACTGATAATTACCTAGCAATCAAACCTCCATTATATACGTTTTTTCTTATGCTCTTCTACACAACACAAACGCATATTATTTCACTCACATGTAAGTAAATTCTAAATCAGCAAATTTAAATAAAACATGCTCGTATTTTACCTAATCATATTACCAAGTCATCATATTGTCTTTAGGGTTGGGTAGGTGAATATTTTGGTCCCGGTTGTTGTCGTAAGATGGCAGTCGTTAAAACCACCCAATCCGCATTGGACCAGCGTGGGGGGTTATGGCCCAATACCCCACGTGCTATTGTCCACGTGAGAAGCCTGTGCCCATCAGTGGGACGTTTATAGGCTGATGATAAAGCTAAGAAGCAGATGTTAAATTGTTGTCAATGAAAGGGGTTGGTAGTATTATTTTGATGAGCCCATCGCGCTCTATGCAGTTGGATGTATGTGTAGTCTTTAGTCCGTTAGTCGCCTTTTACGACACCCAAGGAAAGAAAGGGGTTGGTAGTATTATTTCAATGAGCCATCGCCGCTCTGTGCTGTAGGATGTATGTTCCGTCTTTGGTTCGATAGTCGCCTTTTACGACACCCAATGAAAGAGATGGGTTGTTAGTATTATTTTAATAATAAGTAACAACTACACCTGTCAGAAAACGATTCTCTTTAGGGCGGTAATACTACCAACCCCTTTCTTTCCTTGGTTGTCGTAAAAGGCGACTAACGGACTAAAGACTGCACATATTACATCCTAGAGCAAGAGCGGCTATAGGGTCATCAAAATAATACTACCAATCCGTCTCTTCCCTTCGGTGTCGTAAAAGGCGACTAACGGACTAAAGACTGCACATACATTCAACAGCATAGAGCGGCGATGGGCTCATCAAAATAATACTAACAATTCCTCTCTTCCATTTGGTGTCTTAAAAGCGACTAAGCGACTAGCGACTAACGGACTGCACGTCATAGAACCAACAGCATGGAGCGGCGATGGACTCATCAAAATAATACTAAGTACAAAAAGTGTGCGACAAAGATAATTGCGGCGCACAAACTCATTACTGCTCGCTAAATTTTTTTTATAGAAAACACCACCTTCTGGTGCACTTAAAGGCGAACCAAGTCGTCCTTTTCGAATAGATGGGATGAAAAAGCTGTACATACAAGCTAAAATGAGTTTCGGCTGACGACTGTCTTGGCATCCACAATACACCGTAGACGCGCATGACTCGGTGATGCTCATATAAAATAGGCAGTATTCCTGAACATAATATTTATTCCCTCTGCAATTCACTAGTCATTGAACTATTCTTAGCAGTACCGTACGTTTCCGCTAGACGGCGGCACCATCGGCAAAAGAATATGCGAGCTTCGAATCGTCAAGGTCACCCAGGCCTCTTAAGGCCTTAACATTTTCCTCTATAACTTCCACTGAAAAATTGCTCCGTCCATTTTTATTTTTTAATATGTTTTTATATCATTAAATACACAGCTTTGTTTAGTAATCCAATAAATTTTCCATTTCAAACATTTTTTTTTGGTTTTTGCTTAATAACGTATTGAGAAAAATTGCTCCGTCCATTTTTGTACCTTTAATAGTTATATTATTTTATATTTAAACAGATTTAACAATAATCCAACAAATTTTCCAACGATTAGTATTTATAACGAAATTATTATGTTCGCTGATTTATTTTAACCGCTCGGAGCTGCGTTTTTGCGAACTTTTTACCTTATACGCACAGCACAGAGAATATACACAATGTTGTACAACAGGACGCTAAGAAATTAGCTTTTAAAAGGAATATTTATTATTGTTCTATTCAATTAGGTATTGTTCACACCAAACGGATTATCTATCCGCGGCGGACTGTGAGCACAGTATAAATATGAGCTAAAGCAGTAAGGAAGCTACGTACAAACGCTCGAAACGACGCACGCCCACACGCACGTCTTTACAGGGCCCCTAAGTGGACATCGCAGTGCTCTCAGTAGCGCGTATCGCGTCGAGACGAGATGTATTGCGTGCGATGTGCGCGCGATTTTTTAAAATGCCGCGAGTTTATTGCGTAGTACATATACGGCTGCTTGAACTCGGCTTCTTCAAAACCGGAGCTTTCGTTTTTTAAACTTCCTGCTGATGTTGAAGGTAAGAATGATTTATTAATACTAAATAAAAAGCTTTTTCTTTTAATAAATCGTTTGGTTGTTTAGGTGATATTTGCCGTACTTACTTAGGGTGTTACCAGACCAATCGATCGATCGTCGATCGACGGTATCGATCAACATCGATCGATGTCGATCGACTGGTCTGGTAGCTTTAATCGATCGACGGATACCGTTTGACTAACCAATCGATCGACGACGGTCGGTCGACGTTGATCGATAGGTGTGGTAGCTTTAATCGATCGACGGATACCGTTCGTCTAACCCATCGATCGACGTTGATCGATTAACCCCGGCTATATTCCATCAGTTTCTTCCGAAACGCATGCAAAGGAGGACAGTAGTGATATTATTGGGAAGTCTGGCTCAAAAATCAACACAACCACGCTCACTTCGATCGAATTCGAGTTAAATTGTTGTCAAACTCATAGTCAGTGGCTGACATTTTTTTTCGAATGATTAAAGGTAAAAGTATTTATCACTGGTACCACTACCTGATAAAAGGGTTACATTTTACATATTTGCTCTCAATTGTAAACTACTACTATCGTTCATCTAGATAAAACTAAAAATTCGTGTTGCAGTAATGGCTGATGCAAAGATATTGAAATCCTCATAAATTGTTTTTTTGGTGTGCACGGAACCAGTTGATGTTTCTAAGATTCTTACCTTACGTTTAGAAATAATGCAATGATTGAAATACAAACGCAATGAATAAAACACCTATGCAATGCAAAATCATGTTCCTACAAAAAGTGCTTACTTGACATCGCGCTCCTGGTGGCGAGCTGAGCGGATGAGCCCGCCCGCACTGCGAGGCTTTTTGCATTGTTCCTGTATGTTACAGTAAAAGTGATAAAATAAAATTTCAATAATGTCTGCATTCAAAACAACTTTATTCTTCAGATTTATTTAACCCTATAAATAAATAAATCGTGTAACATACTTTGATAATAAATTAAGGTAAGGATAGTAATAATATATGTTGTTTATATTGTTTTATATCCTCATTAAGCAACATGTGTCTTATTAACTAAATACATTAAATTTCCACATTAAATGTTAGTTTTATATATCTTCATTAAAACCTATATTCAGTCAAGTGACTGTAACATACCTACAACATTAAGGCAAGTGCACAACGTTAAAATACAATCGTTTATTATTATTTATTCTACTACTTACAGTAATTTATTCTAAAACTATGAGCAAAGTTTGAATATTCTCAATCAAAACAAAAATATATTGCAGTCAGATTTGTTGTGGTGGAGAAATAAATAGTCAAACATATTAATATGATATTGATCATTTTAATTCTACACAAAATCAGGTCGCGAGTTCAATTCTCCCGATCGAACAAAAAATATATTTACTTATCATAATTTTTCGATGGGTTTGTGATCACCAAGCGGCATTTGGTAATCATGGTGAATGCTTATTCGCATACTCCCAAATTATAGCGACAACTTATTTCTAATAATTGAGGCTTTTGCTCAGCAGTGGGACTGCATAAGTACAGGTTATCCTTTATTTTTACCGAACGTAATATGCCTACCATATGCTTAAAAATAGGTTGATATTATCTAAATAAATTACATATTGTGAACTCCGCTTTACTGCTACGTAGTGCGATCATAGCAGAATCGAGTTAATTGATCATTGTAGTTGTCGATGTCAAGCGCATTGCTTGTGTTGTGTTATGTCATTTTTTAAGTCTTAATGTACAGTTTGTAGTAGTGCTAAACCTCTACAACCCTTTTTGGGACAGAAACTAAATATTTCAAGGATTAATATGAATAACAGTGCTATAGAGAGTTGAAAGTGCTGTTTTGTTGCGGCTACCATACGGCATGTAAGTTTAGTTTTATTTGACAGAAGATTTTCGTGCTTTATTTATGATAGCCATCGGTTGAACGGAACATTAATTTTATTTCGCTGCTTCACTTCGTTCCGCGGTTGTGTTGATTTTTAAGCCACACATCCCAATAATATTTCACACATCAGCGTCTTTTATTAAATATTTGCATCAGGCAGCGATCGATTGATCGTTCTAAAGTGGTTTTATGGAAATATTATTGGGAAAAAACTGCACATACGTCCAACATTATAGAGCGGCGATGGGCTCATCAAAATAATACTACCAACCCCTTTCTTTCCTTTGGTGTCATAAAAGGCGACTAACGGACTAAAGACTGCACATACGTCCAACAGCATAGACCGGCGATGGGCTCATTAAAATAATACTACCACTACACTCGAACTACAGTGTTGTGGAACCAGCTCTCGGCGGCGGTATTTCCGGACCGTTATGACTTAGGGATCTTCAAGAAACGAGCCAATTCCTTCCTTAAAGGCCGGCAACGCGCCTGCGATTCCTTTGGTTTTGCGGGTGTCCATGGGCGGCGGTGATTACTTTCCATCAGGTGACCCGCTAGCTCGTTTGCCTCCTTCTGCTTTAAAAAAAAAATAAAAAAATACCAACACCTCTCTTCCCATGGACTAAAGACTGCACATGCATTCAACACCATAGAGCGGCGATGGGCTCATCAAAATAATACTACCAACCCCTTTCTTCTCTTGAGTGTCGTAAAAGGCGACTAACGGATTAAAGACTGCACATACATCCAACTGCATAGAGCGCGATGGGCTCATTAAAATAATACTACCAACCCCTTTCTTTTCTTGGGTGTCGTAAAAGGCGACTAACGGACTAATCAAAGTCAAAGTCAAATTATTTA
Source organism: Scoparia ambigualis (assembly GCA_963921215.1). NCBI lineage: Eukaryota > Metazoa > Arthropoda > Insecta > Lepidoptera > Crambidae > Scoparia > Scoparia ambigualis. The sequence continues at coordinate 24,238,312 of OY992523.1, forward strand.
TTCAATGTAAACCTTTACAGGCACTTATTGACGTCAATACTAATAATAATAAAAAAAACAGTTAACTAACTTATAGTTAAGACTTAATAACTAATCTAACGAGCTATTATAGTCTGTGCCAGACAAATGCGCATTGCTACCCCCAGTACCACTGCACGCCGAAACAGAATCGCGTCGAACCGAAATATAAGCCGTGGTCATAGAATTGTGTAATATGATTTCCAATTATCGTATTGATACTGTGGTAAGTAATATAAATTGGAGAGTTTTTGAAGTAAAATAAAGTAGCGGCTGAAATGAGTTTTGGAAAACATTAGTACCTAACCAATAAGGTTGACATTTTTAATCATTCAAATATCTTTTTTTATAAAAACTTAAGCATAAAAAAACGTCAAAAATTAATAAGCAAAAACTTGTGTGTTTTAAAATTGTTTCGTTTTTCGTCTTGGTACAAGCACAGAATAACTAATACTACTACCGTACAGAAGGTTCACCCTCCAACGACCCCCACGCGAAACTGAAACCTATCTCGTGACCCGAGCGTTCATATTCCGATAAGCACAGCCGACTCGATATCGATTTGACGTCCGTCAGGAGCGCAGGGTTTACGCGCGCGCGTAGGGATTACGAGTTAAGAGGAAACACCACGCCGACGCGGCACCCAAAACTCCCACACAAAACACAGAAAAACGACGCCCCGCAGCCCCCTTCCAAAACCGGAGCAACCCCCACCACTCCTTCAGCAACGGTTAAAGAAAGAGACCCTTCACGTCCGTATGCTTGATTCCTTTGCATTAAGTCATTTATTTAATAACCAGGAACCTTCAAAATTAAGCGAAATCACTTCGTTTTAAGGCGTCTTCAGAAACATTAAGTAACTCGTTTAAAAAAAAAAATCAAACATACAGACACAGAAAACCTCCTCCCCCAACCGACGCTTAAATAAAAATTGGTCCACCTCTGAAAGAGGAAACAGGGGACCACGAAACGCCGCTCCCCCGCGCCCCGCATGAGAATCCCGAACGCCACGCCAACGCAGTGTTTCCTCTCAAGGCTAGATAGATCGCGCTTTAAGTTTTTTCAAACCATCTGAGACATAGAAAATAATGGTTTAAATTCTGGAAAAAAAAAACTATGTATTAGTTAAGGATCCAATCTATTCAAAGTCTCATTCAGTTACAAAATCCAATAAACATCACTCGATAAAAAAAAAAAAAAAAAAACCCAAAGTTACCCCTTTTTGTAATGTTTTTTCAATATTATGACTAAGCTACTGATAGATAGATAGATAGATAAAAACTTTATTTACTGCTAAAAGACACACACATGTTGGTACACAAAATCACAATAAAAAACATAGTACAAAAAAAAAGAAGATAATAAATATGTGTGTGTGTGCCGCAGCAGCAAAAGGGTAGGGCAGCTCATCGTCATATTCGCTAGCCGCGAATTGCTGGTTTTCAGCTACAACCGTGAGTGTAAACGCGAGTACGTTTACCAACGTTAGAAAAAAAAATCAAAAATATAACTAAAAATTAAATACTAAATATTAAACTTAAATAACCTGTGATGATTGTACCTATTTGCTTGCCTAAATTGCAGCTGAGATGAGATATACCTAATAAATAAGTGGTAGATTTAGATCAATCACACTCAACCACATTCACACCACCATCAATCGAACCAGACCTGCACCGACGCCACGCCCCCAACCCAACCTCCACCACCCCCACCACTCCCCATCCCCGATCCTACGGGGGCAAACCAACATCGCGTCGCGTCGTGTCGGCCATATTCACTTCCGATCCAGCCTGCCTACGCGACACGACGCGACACCGGTTCACCCCCACAGGACCGAGGACAAAAAATGACGAGGGTAGCAGAAGCCAGGCTAGGGACGCAGCATCGCCACAAGTCCAACTCGATCGACAGTGATGCGAATGCAACCGAATACGACTGATCCAAATCCACCAAACAAGATATAAAATTAATTAAAAATATAATATATATACATGCATACATATATATACACACATACAATACATTCATACACACTATACACATATATAGATACGATACTGATACTTTACATTTAATTTTTGTACTCAACGAAAGACAAATAATTCGCAGATAAATTAGCAGAGAATCCTATATATAAAGTCTATAAATATAGGCAATAAAACCTATAAAACGCGCCGCTTCGCTGTTATACCCGTCCCGTACCGTCGTACCATCGAGAGAGCGAGAGAGAAGCGAGAGAGAAATACCTGGCCTTAGGCCGGGACTCCACCAAAGCAGAGATGTGTGCGGTGTGCTGTGTGCTGTGCGAGAAGAGATGTTTTTCAGCTCGCGGGACTCCACCAAAGCGGAGATGTGTGCGGTGTGCTGTGTGCTGTGCGAGAAGAGATGTTTTTCAGCTCGGGTGCGGGGCGTTGAGTGCTCAGTACGCATTCTGACACGAAAGGTAGACGATGTCGCTATTATTACAAAAAAAGTATCTTCTTTTACTTGAAGAAGAACTACAGTCTGAAGAAGCAGAATTGATAGCTTTATACTACCTAAACAAAAGAAAACATCGGTTTTGGAAAAGAAGTCACTTGTATTACCATACCAGTCATGGAGAATTTTTTACTCTGTTTAATGAGTTAGATGATGAAAGTTTTACCAAGTCCTACAGACTACCGAGGAATATATTCTACGAACTACATAACTTAATTAAACCGCATATATTTAAGCAAGATACTAACTACAGGAGATCTATCTGTACCCAAGAGCGGCTAGCAGTATGTTTGAAGTAAGTACCTACCTAATTATTTTTTTGTTAAGTGTGTTTGTGTTTATGTGTGTTATCTGCGTTTGAATGTGATCAGTCTTTTTTGAGTGTTTGTTTTTTTTTGTGTAAAAGGGCTAAGTGAGAAGTACTCAAAACGAGAATCAAGAAGTACGAGAATACATGAAAAATATTATGTAAACTGAGGTATGTAAGGATTACGAGAAATCGAGATCCGTTGTCTCTTTCTACCCCTCCGGGAGACTGGAGTGATGCATATTATGTAAAAACCAAATATATTTTTATATTATCTTATTTATTCATAAAGAAAACAAAAAAATCAACTGCCGTTCTGGGAGTAGCAAAAAAAACGTAAGGTTATATTAGAAACATAACGTACAAAAAAATTATAACAGTAAATCACATGAGACATATTGCTTTCTTTTCCATATAGTTACAAATTATCATATGTGTCTTCTTCGTTTCTGAATGCTTCTTCTATCTGTTCATCGGTCATGTGCGTATCTTCCAAGCTTGGAACAGGTGCCTGTGTCGAACTTGGACCCGGTGTTTGTGTTGAGCTAGGAACCGGTGCCTGTGTTGAGTTAGGACCACCGGCCTGTGTTGATGTAAGAACCGGTGCCTGTGTTGAGCTAGGACCCGGTGTCGAACTTGGACCCGGTGTTGAAGTGTAACCGGGGGAATACCAATTATTTTCATTTGTGTTATACCATGTGTTTTGTAGCTCAAGTTCTTCCAATTCTAAAAGAACATTGAAAATTTTACGTTTAGCCTGAAGCTGCATATATTGAGAAAGTTTTTTTACACTTTTTGATATCGACAGAAAAAAAGTGTCCATTTCGTCAAGGGTATTATTTTTCTCTATCAATGATTGTATTTCTAGTTTTTCTTGGCGTATTCTTTCACGGTTTGCATGGTGCTGTATAAGTAAATTACTTATTTCATCCGATTTTCTTGTTGCATTTCTGCATGTCGAGGCTGTGACGCTTGATGTCGGTGACGGCGAATGTTGTACAGATGGACGATCTTCTGGAGTGCTTCTTGTATGATTGCTTGATGTTTCAAAAAACTCATCGGTTACATTATTTTCCAATGAATTTGTTTCCTGTTCATTTATATTTGTTTGTGAGGTATAATTTGTAGTCCTGTTTCTATTCGTCATATATGGTATCAAAAATTCCATTACCTTCTCATATTTCCATTCACGAATTTGTTTACCACTCTGTCCACTTCTAGTGGCATTCTTCCTTTTTAATGCGTCCCGGTGGCTGTCTCTCAACTTTTTCCACTTAGATTTAGCCGTTTTTACTGAAATAAAAATAATTGAAATCATTATAAATATTAAATGTTGACATTGCCATAGTCAAAATATACTTACCGCATTATCACTCATGCAGAATTTATAACCATTATAAATATTTAAAAAATACCAGAGTTTCAAGGGAAACCAATTTATAAAAAAAAAATATCTGAAATCAAACAAACAAAACGGATTGTATCTCTCGTACGTGGTCGCGGCAGACGGCGGCGTCGAAATTTGAAATGTTAATAAATAACGAGTGATAAATCCATTTTATTTGTTTGATTTCAATGTGTTGTGCTCGTGTGAATCTTAGACTTTTAATTGTTTCTTTTCTATTATTTAAAAATGGCTATAACTTTTGAACGAGTGAAAATTCTGTAAATACATAATTTCAGTAATGCCTAATCTTTTATAGTTCCGGAAACAACACGACACTGATTAAGATATTATTTTGAAATGACCCTTCTATTCTAACTGAAACCACGACACATAAATATAAATCTATATTATAATTATTACAGGTATTTGGCGACTGGTTCAAAATTTTCACAAATAGCTGAAAATTTTAGGATTGGAAAATCGACTGTTCCAAGAATTATAGAAGATGTCTGCGATGCCTTGTGGACAGTATTACAACCTTTGGTTATGCCAGAACTTAATGAAAATGATTGGAAAAAAATTTCAAAGCAATTTGAAGAAATCTGGCAATTCAAAAACTGCGTCGGGGCCATTGATGGCAAGCATGTGTACATGTTTGCACCCCCAAAATCTGGGTCCTCATATTACTGTTATAAACACAGGTTTTCAACTGTAATGATGTGCGTAGCCGACGCTACCCGAAGAATAATTATGGTAGATATAGGTTCAATGGGAAGGTTCAGCGATGGTGGTATTTTTGCTGATAGTATATTCGGAATTCGTTTGAGAGAAAACAGACTAAATCTACCACAGCCACAACCCTTGTACCAAAATGGAGAACCTGTACCGTTTGTTTTTATTGGAGACGAAGCTTTCCCTTTGATGACTAACTTAATGAGACCATATCCACGCGATAATTTAAATAACGAAAAACGAACATACAATTATAGACTTTCAAGAGCTCGTCGTATTGTGGAAGCTACATTTGGTGTATTATCACGGAAATGGTACGTATACCGTAAAGAATTTGAATGTAAAATAGAAACAGTGGAAAAAGTGATAAAAGCAACGTGTGTTCTACACAACTTTTTAATTGACAAGATGCCTGGCTATCTAGATAATAATGAAACGGGTTTGGCCACGACTATGTTTAACGACACAAACGTGGAAAATCTATTATCGAATGACAATATGGATGCCTATCAAGTTCGAGAAAAATTCTGTAGTTATTTCAACAACGAGGGCGCCGTTCCATGGCAAGACACTCGAATTACAATATTACTTGAACGAAATACTTAATATAATAAATTGCACTTACCGTCAGATAATTGAGTTTCTTTCAAAACGTTCTCCCAAGCTGCATCTTTGACGTCAGTAAGTTTATAGGTATCTATTGATGTGTTCCATAGACATGGATATTTTTTTACTGATTCAATAAATTGTTCATCCATTACGTTTTATTTAAATTAACTAATTGTTTACGTTGAAAAATACAAACTGCACAAATTATTCACGATAAAAGCGTGTGCTCGCGTGCACGGTACTAGCAAGATGGCCGGCCGGCCGGCGCGCGCGCGGGGTTCTGCGGGTTGCTAGCGGGCGAGAGGGGGGAGGGTGACATCGCTCACTGCACGCCGCTCACATCTCTCGTCTCCACTGCGCGTCGTCCGCGCACAGCTCACATCTCCGCTTCCATCGCGACATACAAATATTAGACATCTCCGCACAGCGATCTCCACTGAAGCTGAGCGGAGAGGAGACGTGTCAATAACTCAATTCTATTGGTTGTTTAAAAAACATCTCCTCTCCGCTCGTCTCGTCTCCGCTTTGGTGGAGTCCCGGCCTTAAGCGACGACGCGCGACGTGGAGCGTGAGAGCCGAGCGGCAACCTTTACTGTCATACGCCTAGGTGGCCTTCAAGACTGTTAATGACTGCACATACATTCAACAGCATAGAGCGGCAATGGGCTCAACAAAATAATTCTACCAACCTCTTTCTTCCTCTTGGTGTCGTAAAAGGCGACTAATGGACTAAAGACTGCACATACATCTAACTGCATAGAAGGCGATGGGCTCATCAAAATAATACTACCAAACCCTCTCTTTTCTTCGGTGTCGTAAAAGGCGACTAACGGACTAAAGCCTGCACATACATCCAACAGCATAGAGCGGCTATGGGCTCATTAAAATAATACTACCAACACCTCTCTTCCCTTGGGTGTCGTAAAAGGCGACTAATGGACTAAAGACTGCACATACATTCAACAGCATAGAGCGGCAATGGGCTCATCAAAATAATATTACCATCGTCTTTCTTCCCTTGGGTGTCGTAAATGGCGACTAACGGACTAAAGACTGCACATACATCCAACAGCATAGAGCGGCGATGGGCTCATCTAAATAATACTACCAATACCAACCCCTTTCTTCCCTTGAGCGTCGTAAAAGGTGACTAACGGACTAAATACTGCACATACATCCAAAAGCATAGAGCGGCAATGGGCTCATCAAAATAATACTACCAACCCCTCTCTTTCCTTGGGTGTCTTAAAAGCGACTAACGGGCTAAAGGCTCACTACCTAAGCGCATGTGCAGTCTGTGCAGTTGTTTCTTGATGAAGCGTGGACTGTGTGGGCGTGGTCTGTGTTGTCCATAGATTCAAATGATTACTCATTTTACCATAAACTTTAAATAAATATTTCAAAAAAAATGTTGATTTATTGAAAATAAAATTCAATAATTTTTTCTTATTATTCATGTTTTTATTTTTAGTTACTTTCTTTGTATTCGTAATGAAAATCAGTGTTTACCTCTTGTGAAAAACTTATTTAGTCCCTAGAACTATAGCACAGAATAATACAATTGGCACCCTCGCTATAGGCGGGGTAATTTCTGTTTTGCCTATTTCCTGTAACTATACTCGTAGATACAAGAAATTTACCATTTCAATAAGTAGTCCACTCTTATCACGGCAACAAATCACATTTCACCTCGCCTAACAGAATTTGTGTGAAAGAATAGGTTGCAAAAAATTTAAATGGTCCTAATATAAAAATAAACACATTAAAGTAGGTAAATATAATTTTACCGCTGACCGCTTTTGAAAATAATTTGGTAGGTACGAGTATCTAATTAAAAAACAAAATGCGTAATTAATCTACATATTATTTTTTGAGTTACGGTCAAAACGTTTTCCAAACTTTAAAGTCGTTGTTACGGCGAAAGGCGTTCGCAGTAACAGCGGCGAAATAAAAGATGTGGGTTGGGTAGGTTATGGATAGTGAAGTACTTACAGGGATACACAGGAACCTGGAGACGAGCTGTCCACGGTCGGCGGGGTAGGTTGAGTTCCTGGCGCACAGTCACTACACTTAACAGTTCACTAGGGGCACTGGTTAAGGGCGTTTAGGTCGGGCTCTTCACTTTAGGTTCAGGAGTCACTATAATAAGGCAGATAGCAGCGCGCGTATTTTGTGGGCGTCTCGCGTTAGCTAGCAGACCGACTGGTCGCGCGCGCGGCTCACCAAGCTAGCGGCGGCGGCTCGCGCAGCGGTGGCGCCGCGGCAGACAGGCGGACGCGGTCGTCAACAACCGCTGAGTCCGTCCCGGCTTTGGCGGGAACATCCTCCGGGGGCCAGGGGGGGCTCATCCACTGGGTGCCTGGCGATCCGGAATACAGGCCTCCGAAGATGTCCGTTCGCGGTGTCCAGGTCTACCACCCGCACGACGCCATCCTTCCCAGGCAGGGTGCGAGCAATGCGCCCCAGTCTCCATTGGAGGGCAGGCAGGTTGTCCTCCTTGATGAGGACGAGCTCGCCAACTCGGGGAGGGGAGGATGGGGACAACCATTTGGAGCGGGTTTGGAGGGTATGAAGGTAGGACTGGGTCCACAGCGTCCAGAAGCGCTGGGAAAGGGCCTGTACCATTTGGAATCGCCTACGTGTGGAGATCGGCCTATCTTCCACGGATAGTTCGGGAAGGGCCGTTAGTGGGCGGCCTATGAGGAAATGTCCGGCTGTAAGCGGCTCAAAGTCTGAGGGATCAGACGAAAGTGGGCAGAGAGGTCTAGAGTTAAGGACAGCTTTGATTCGTGCCAAAAGTGTAGAGAATTCCTCGAATGTGAGGTGCTGTTCGCCAATTACGCGATATAAAAGTTGCTTTGTTGATTTTACGTTGATCTCATGTAACGCACCGAACCATGGTCCCTTATTGACGTTTAACAACCAAGTAATGTGCTGACCAGCGAGCTTGTGCGCAATCGTATCATTGTTCAAGGCAAGAAAGTTTTGTACTTCGATGAGCTGATTTCTAGCGCCTACATAATTTGTACCGCAGTCCGAGCGGATGAGAACCGGGGCACCGCGGCGTGCTATAAAACGCTGTAATGCCGCGAGGAACGCTTCCGTGCTGAGGTCCGAGACCGGTTCTAAATGAACCGCCTTAGTCGAGAGGCACACGAATATACAAAAGTACGCTTTTAAGAGTTTAACTAGTAGGGTACTAGATTTAACGAGGAATGGTCCGGCAAAATCGGTCGTGACTTGACTAAATACTGGCTGAGGCGTAACTCTATCGGCTGGCAGGTCGGCCATGAAGGGCGCTTGCGGCTGGGCCCGGCATCGAAAGCATCTAATGCATTTAAAAACTCGGTGTCTAATAATACGGCGCGCGGACAATATCCAAAATTGTTGGCGTAGGATAGCGTGTAAAGTGTCAGCGCCAGTGTATTTTGTGGTAGTGGTCAATGATAAGGTCTACAAGTGGGCTAGAGCTGGGAAGTATGAGCGGGTGCTGCGCGTCATATCGGATAGACGCATGGGACAGTCGTCCACCAACTCTAAGGAGCTCATCTTTAATGAGAGGTGACAGCCGCTGGAGTCTGACGGAGCAGATTTTGCCAGTTTGAAGGCGGTGGATGTCCTCCGCAAACTCATTGTGCTGGACACTGCGCACCCAGTAAAGTAGGGCCTCTCTTCGTTCACTGACGTACAAGGGGCCTGAGCGTCGCGAATCTGGGTGGTGTCTGCAGTTGTGCAGAAAGCGTTTTAGACAAGCTGTCACTCCGACGAGCTTGTCTAGTGAACTGAACCGAGTGAGCAGGTCAAAGTCAAGACCGGGCACTGTGACCAGTGACGTGACGTGTTTGGGCTTAAGGCCGGGCAGGGCGTGATGGCCCAGAGCTAAGGGCATCGCAGGCCAAGACTCACAAGGCTGTCCAAGCCACGTGGGAGACCACCATAGGTCGTGGGCTGACAGGGATTGCGCAGACATTCCTCTGCTTGCGCAATCTGCCGGGTTGAGCTCAGAAGGTACGTGTCGCCAGGTACATTCTGGTGAGCCTGAGCTGATTTTGACTACCCTGTTGGCTTCAAAGGGTTGAAGACGGTGAGGCGGTGTATTGAGCCAGGCCAGGACTATCGTACTGTCTGACCAACATATGTGTTGTTGTATACTGATATGGGCCGATAACTGAACCGACACACGGATCATGAGCTGGGAGAGTAGAGTGGCGGCCGACAACTCTAACTTGGGGATTGTGAGGCGGTTCTTGATTGGTGCGACTCGCGACTTGGCGACAATCAAGTGTACCAAAGTATCTCCGGAGGCATCGAGCTCATGGAGGTAAACAACGGCGGCAAACCCGGCTTCAGAGGCATCTGCAAACCCGTGAAGCGAGTATGCAGCTGAGCCTTTGTTTGCACAAATGTGCCGAGGGAAACGAATGCTAGCCAACAGCGGCAGATCCTCTGAGATGTGGTGCCACTCCGTTTGTACTTCAGAGGGAGTGGGCTCATCCCATTCCAGCTTCAGTAGCCACAATTGCTGAAGCAGCAGCTTTGCGCGGAAGATAACGGGCGAAACCCAGCCGTTTGGGTCATAATGTGAGGCTACGGTGCTTAAAATAGACCGCTTTGTGACATGTGTGATGGGGGGCAGAGAGATGCGGTAGGTGAACTCGTCTGACTGAGGGCTCCACTGTATACCCAAGACCTTAATGGACGTGGACTCTGGGTTCATGTCGAAGTCCTTGGGCATGTCGCATTGGCTGTCGGGAAATCTCTCGAGCAGCTTAGGCGAGTTAGATGTCCACTTACTGAGCTGAAAGCCGCCTAGGTCTAGCAGACTTATCAACTCGTCCTGAAGTGCTTGGGCGGATTCAACCGTGTCATGGCCACACAAGATGTCATCAACGAAGATAGACTTGCGAAGAACCTGAGCGGCTCCAGGGTAGCGATGGCCTTCATCATCAGCCAGCTGGAGCAGGGTGCGGATTGCATGATATGGGCTTGATCTTAAGACGTACGTGACTGTATTGAGGGCGTAGGTGAGCAGAGGGTGATCTGGTGAGGACCGCCATAGTATCAGCTGATACCGTCTCTGGTCTGGGGCAACCAGCACATTTCTGAACATCCTCTGGATGTCAGTGCTGAAAACGACTGGATGCGTTCTGAAGGACATGATGATGTCCACAATGTCCTGTTGAAGGGCGGGGCCTGTGTGTAGGCATTCATTTATGCTGACACCATTGGAGCTTTTGCAGCTACCATCAAAAACAATGCGCAGCTTGTCCGACCCTGACTTAAATACGCCATGGTGAGGGATGTAGAAGTGAGGTTTATGGGCGAATGTATTTGGGTGACAGGGAGCCATGTGCCCTAAGTCGATGTATTCGGCCATAAAGTCGACGTATTTAGAACGCAGAGACGGGTTCGCCATTAGCTTCTTCTCAATATTGAGTAATCTGCGTAATGCGATAGGGTGAGTTTTGCCTAGTTGAGGGGCGTCCTTTAGAAAGGGCAGAGCGACCGTATATCTGCCTGAGGGATCGCGTGTAGTGGTAGAGCGGAAGATTTCCTCGCATTGTTCCTCCAGGGGATCATTATGAGTGTGAGATTGAGGGAGGGGCTCCTCAGACTCCCAGAACCTTTCCAGACTCTGACGTATGTCCTGGGCTGATTCAGCTGAGTCTGGTTGTGAGCTGACGACGTGAGCTGAGTTAACCTGCTGCGCCGGCTGCGCATACAAGTCCTCAATGGGTCCTATCAACGCGAAGTCGAAAATCGTGCCGAAGGCTATGGGCTTGCCCGGGCCCAACGAGACCTTAGTCCCGTCCAACACTTGACCAAGAACGTCCGACCCCAATAAGAGGTCGATCGGGGCTGGTGTGTGGTAAAGCTGGTCAGCCAATGGCACGGGTGGCTGGCCTAGTACGTGGGAAATGTTTGGTACCTTCTCTAAGGGAAGGTAGCCAGAGACGTTTTTTAAAATGTGAGCTGTGGCAGTAATTGTAGGAGTATCATTGTGAGTGGGTCGGCATACTATTGTTATTGCCGCCTTTGACTCATGTTTGTGCTGATTCCCAACTCCTGTAATTTTTAAAGAAGTGGGTTTTGATGGCAGGTTCAAAAGTCGTGCCATGCGTGACGTTATTAACGTCAGCATACTGCCACAGTCCAATAAAGCTCTGGCTGTGTGAAGATGGCCATGTACGTCCGCGACTCTTAGTGAGACGGTTGGCAACAAAATGGGTGTGCCAGTGGGCACAGAAGGTGAGTGAGCTGATTGAGTATCAGCTGAAATTGTATGAGCTGAGTATGTATCAGCTGTGTGGGCATGGGTTGACTGGGCATGGGCTAAATCTACCTCTTCGCTAGGGTGCTCTGTGATAGTAGGGAGTCATAATTGCTGGCGGCGTTCGCGGGGTCTACCTGGCGAACCGGACCTGGGCGGGCTGGCTCTGTGAGCAGAGCTGGGTTGCGCCTGTTTGGCATGTGCGGGTTCGTGCCGCCTGCTGTTTCTGGGACGCTCCCTCGAGTGCTCTGTCAGCTGTGGTGGGGACACATGTATAGACGACGAATGAGCTGAGTGCGTTGGGCCGTCTGGTCGATGGAGGGACGTGTGGTGGTTCGTACTCCCACAGTTCTTGCATGCCCCCCTTGACCTGCACTCGCTCTCGTAGTGACGGCCGAGACAACGCTGGCAGCGCTCGCGTGCCTGTACAAAGTCCCAACGGCCCTGTGTTGGCTGGGCATTGTACCATCTGCACGTCATGAGCGTATGTCCCCTAGTGGCACAATAGGGACAGTAGGGCGTCGAGCGTGAGGAAGAGGACGATGACGATGATGAGGAGCAGCTTTGCTGGTAGGCCGAGTAGACGGGGAAGGGCTGACTGCGAGCCGGGGAGGTGGATGGGCGGTGACGCATTTGTTGCGCTGGGCGGAACGGTTGGTGAGTAGGCTGCTCATGGGCGCGGTGAGGCGATGGAGCTGAGGAACGGCCACGGTAATGGTCGGGTTGTTGCTGAGCCATCTGAGCATAAGTGCGATGGGGCAACTGAGGAGGCGCGCGGCTACGAGAAGGGCCGGGCTAGGGCTGAATGGGTTGAGCCATGGCTATGTTGGAGAACTCTGTCTCCACACAGCGCGCGTGCTCCTCGAGGTAGGAGATAAGGTCCCTTAACGTGGGCAGGGTGTTACTAGACCCGTGCCTGCGTTCAAATAGCGTGCGGAGCTCGCCCTTGAGCTTCCGCACCACTATTGACACAAACACGTGACGATTACGTCCTATGGGCAAATCTAAATTGTTGAGGGCACACTGAGCCGATATGAGCGGCGTGAGGAACAGTGTGCGGATGTTCGAGCGCGTATGGATGCTTGGCAGCCCCAGGATGATGTCCACAAAACTATCAATGAGAACCCGGCGGTTCTCGTACCGCTTGGTGAGGATGTCCATGGCCACGGCAAAATTTTCATTGGTGACCTTTAAGTGGGACACCATACTTAATGCCTCACCGCTGAGACATGAGAATAGGTAGTGGAGCTTGACTGCGTCCGACAGGGTCGCCATGTCGTCAGTCAGACTCCTAAACAGCGCAATGAAGGAAGGCCAGTCCTCCACTTTTGAGCTGAACCTGGGCAGCGCTATCTTGGGGAGGACGGCTGTGGGCGTATTGACGCCGAAACTGGGCTGAGCGCTATGGGTTGGGGATGACGTGGAAGAGGGTAAGATTTCCTCCCTAGCCACAAGAATCCCAATGTACGCCCCGGAGGCTTTTGTGTGGTTCTCAGTGTATGCCTTCTCGGTCTTCTCGTCCAGGTCCTCCTCGTCAAGAATGCTATAATACACTGAGTCCAGCTTCTCCTTTATGCCCTGTATCTGTGCGAAACGCACGTTGAATTCCGTTATGGAATGTTTGGTGTCGCCAGCAATGATCAGTGATCCCATCTCTAGGAGCTGGTGTAAAGCTTTGGCGGCCTCCCTAAATATCGCGGCTTGTGACTTGGTCGGCATCGCGATGAATAAAAGGAGACAAAAAAAATAATAAAAAATAAAAAAAATTTAACAAATTTAAAGGCAGTAAAAAGAACAACAACCTGTATATATTCTATAGTTGGGCTGGAGGTATTTGTTTACTAAGGTAAGGGCAAATGGGCTAAAATTAACGCAACAATAAAGAAGGCAAAACTAAGTTGGGGCGCCTTGTATATGGCCCACGGGTGGTGCAAACGCGTGTGTATGTGTAGGTATGTCTGTGTATATGTATGTATGCTTATTGAACGCGCGTACGTAACATTAGCCGACCGCAAAACAAAAAGCAAACCAAACAACAAAAACAAAAAAAAATTACGTTATCCGTAGCCCACTGTTGGGCAAGGCGCTCACAGTCGGGCAGACCTGTTGCCGACACTAGCGCGAAGAATGAGTCGGTCGCAGAAAAAATAAGTAAACAAAATAAACAAATAAACAAATAATAAAAACTTAATTAAACTTAACGTGTGTAGAGCGAAGGCGACGCACGCAAATAGCCGTAAGCGATATATATAAAAAAACTGATGAAACTAAATGAAACACACTAAGCTCATGTGGTGAGCACGCACAAAGAATGAGCCGATCGCAAAGGCAAAAATAAAAAATAAAAAAATAGATATAAAATTAACACGAGCGAAAAAATAAAGCACGCTATTTGGCACGCGTGGTGAGCATGCACGAGATTTGAGCCGATTTAACACGAAACGAACATAAAAAATTCCTTAAAAAATAAAACGGGAATAACAACAATATCGTCGTCTAGACGCGGGTGTGTTATTACGTAACCAAAGTTATATGTGCAACCGAAAAACGTAAAACGCAAACGTAACGCAATAATTCAACTACTAAACCTAACGCATCATTAGTACAAGTATTACACAATTAGTACACTAGCTCGCTCAAATCACAAAGACATTGTATGACACCATAAAATCAACATCAACAACATAAACACTAAACTTGTTAGCGTAAATTAACTAGGAGTTAGCACGAATCGGATACTGGTACGAAATTTGGAACACGATACCCGAAACACGAATTTTTATTCGTGTAGGTAGGTCAACTTTGCAACGACTGTCGTGCAGAAAAGATTTTGTATGGAGATGAAATTATAAATGTAAGGAAGTGAAATAGATATAATTATGAAACATTATTTTTAGCGGACTGTAAATAAATAATCAAAGTTAAGGGCTGATTCGGGGCTGATTATGGTCGAAAGACCATGAAATTTAGAGGTATTCCGTGCTCGATGGACCAGAAATGTTACGGCGAAAGGCGTTCGCAGTAACAGCGGCGAAATAAAAGATGTGGGTTGGGTAGGTTATGGATAGTGAAGTACTTACAGGGATACACAGGAACCTGGAGACGAGCTGTCCACGGTCGGCGGGGTAGGTTGAGTTCCTGGCGCACAGTCACTACACTTAACAGTTCACTAGGGGCACTGGTTAAGGGCGTTTAGGTCGGGCTCTTCACTTTAGGTTCAGGAGTCACTATAATAAGGCAGATAGCAGCGCGCGTATTTTGTGGGCGTCTCGCGTTAGCTAGCAGACCGACTGGTCGCGCGCGCGGCTCACCAAGCTAGCGGCGGCGGCTCGCGCAGCGGTGGCGCCGCGGCAGACAGGCGGACGCGGTCGTCAACAACCGCTGAGTCCGTCCCGGCTTTGGCGGGAACAGTCGTTTTACTAAAAATGATAGTTTTTAAGATACTTTACATAGGTGTACCCACGGCAACACAGCACTTTACAGTTTTAAAATGTCTGATCTTATTTATTCTATGATTAATAACAAACAATAATTTTGCATAAAAGCAGTATTTACAGCTATTAACATAGAGGTATCAACTGAACTAAGTATTTCTATTAATATGTATGTGTACAATTGAGTGTAAACACTTCAAAATCTATAAAATGTTATCTGAAGTCGCTCCGAAACCGGCGCGCAGTCCACTCTCGATGAAATACGGAAACGGACTGCCGGCAGGGCTAGCGGGGGATTACAGGGAGACGGGGCAGGCACTCTCGCGCCGATAAACTTTAATTTTCGTGTTTTAATTAATTTTCACCAGTAGAATACGGAATGAAAATAAAACTGTCAATTAAAATTATTTGCATTATTAAGACCTTTCGTTTAGTGCAAAAACTAAATAAAAAACTTGAGCCGATTTAGAGAAATTTTGCAATTTATGACTGAAATAGGGATTCGTTGGGGATTTTTTTTTAAAAAGTGATTTATGAAAATACAATTTCATTCAATTAAAAATGTTTATTAGATATTCGTTCGTCATTGACAATTTTTTTATTCGAATTAAGTAGACAGTTATTTGGATATTTTGTTTCAAACTTGCAAATATTTAGGCATTTCACCCCTCTTACCCGGCGTCGTCCACGTGGAAAAGTGTTACACCGAGATCCACGTTGGGTCAAGATGACCCGGATTTAGATTATAGCCTAAAACATGAATTATCTCAAAATATTGTAAACCGCCACAGTTTTTAAAAAGACATAACACTGTTTAAGTGATTTGTAAAATAAAAAAAGAAGAATAACTGAACTAACAACTTTTATTATCTGTTTAACCAAAAGACTGTGAAAGTACAACAAAAAAATAGGGCTGCAATCTTAAGCCCTTGAAAATAAAAAATATTCCAGTTTTTACTTATGTTATAGTTTATTATACAAAGAAGACTTATATCTATGATAATTAAACAAAAAGTAACATTTATGCTGACGGTATAGACCGCAAAGCTAGTCATCATTTGAGATCAAGTTTGCACAATTAGCGCAAAACGAAATTATGTGTTGAGGGCAGATAAACTTTTGACATTCATGACAGGTGTGGGTGGTCTTTCTGTCTTTTTGTACTGGGCATTCTTGACATCTTTTTCTAATACCTGAAAGCTTAGCTGGTGGTTCTGCCGTTTTTTCTCCTGTAAATTCTCTGATCCTCTTGCGCATATTACGTGGTAAATATTGAATGTTTTTGCGGACCGACATATGCTCGTTTATGAGATCTAATCCCAATGCTTTTAGGTACTTACGACGTGGCTGGGATGTTCTTTGGTTCTCTCGGTGTATAATCATACTATTTATGCCGGCTATATTGAGTAAAGCATAAAATATAGTGAGAGGCCATTTTTTGGAGTTGCGACTAACGTCATATGTGGAACACAGTTCATCGGCAATGACGTTGCCGATGAACTCCTCCTTTCGTAGCGTTATAGAAAGTGTTTATTTCGGGCTTTTTAGCTTCTCCCGTGGACTCGCCTATTAGGCCATCATGGTGAAGAGAAGACATTAGTAGAACCACTTTGTTTTTCTTTGGGACGTGTGAGACGAGCGTTATATCTTTTTGGTATCCAAAAGTAGTTGAGCATAACTCTTTTCCCCTTGTTTTGATGAAATCTGGCGGTACCTGACGTTTGGTCTTACGTACTGTTCCTACTGCTGTCAATCTATGCTCCTTCAGTAAATGTGTCACCAGCTCGTAACTGGTAAACCAGTTATCGAATGTAAGGTTGCGATTAGTTTTGGAGATTGGGGCTACAATACGATCGACGACTTCAAATGGCTTGTTACTAACACTGACAGGGTCCTTCTGGCTGTTTTCCAGTATAAAGCTCAAGGTTCATTACATAAAAACAATTTGCATCAACTAAAGCTATAATTTTGAGCCCGTACTTAGCCGGCTTCGATGGAATATATTGACGGAATTTGCACCTCCCTCTAAATGCAAAAAGCATTTCGTCAATGGTCATGTTCTCTCCTGGCACATAAGCAATTTTGAAATTTTGCACAACCATTTCGAAAATCTCTCGAATCGGTGCCATATTATCAAGCATCTTTCTTTGATCACGAGTTGATCGTTCATCGAAAGCAAGACAAGAGTTTATAAAGACAAAACGATGCAAAGACATTCAATGAAAATATCTCCACTCCAGTACCATCGGTAGCCCAGAGATCTTGCATGTTTTGACGGCCAGAGCGAAACAAGCCAGCTAGGTACAAAAGTCCAATGAATGCTTTGAACTCAATTAGCTCACATTGTTTCATATAACGATGATTAGACGGTTCGTTACAGGCAGCTATCTTTTCTCTAATTCGTATGTTAGTATATATAAGGATTTTTTGAAGCAAATCGCTAGGAAAAAATAGTGTCCAACATTCTGTTACGTTGTAAATTCAGGGCCCTGTCTGCCTTTACTAATCTACAGAAGGGGTTCGCAATGGTTGAATAGTGCTTACCTGAAATCATTGTTTTTGAATGATCAGATGTCCAAAAAACATTAGTCCTTGTAGCTTGTTTGAATTAAATCCATTTTTCTTCACATTAAAGACATGGAGCCTTGGCTGACACATTACAAGACACACTTTTCTTGCATTTTCAATTAAAACATATTTCTAAATCAGTTTTAGCAAGACTTTGCGTTAGATTTGAAAGAAAATAAAGATTGTTTACGTTTTGTATTTGACATAACACCATAGACAAAATGACAGCCACCGTAGCGACGCCTAGCGGTAGCGGGGCGAAGTGGCTGTCAGCTTTTAAGTTTCACATAAAAGATACAATTCTAAAAATAGCCGAAACAGTTCCAATAATAAATTACGTAATAAATTAATATGTATAATAATTACTTTAAGTAATTAAATTTAATTCAAGCAAATCCGGAAATAAACTATTTTTTCTATAAGGACTTTTATCTAGAACATTCGAACGGGACAAATATTTTTTATATGGATATTGTCTCTGCCCGTAGGGGTTACCAGAGAGGAAACTAATACTCCCTAATATTTAGACAGGGTATTATCATCAGCCTATTAGTGTCCCACTACTGGGCACAGGCCTCCCACGTGGACAATAGCACACATGGGGATATTGGGCCATAACCCACCACGCTGGCCCAATGCGGGTTGGTGGGTTTTAACGACTGTCATCTTACGATAACAACCGGGACCAACGGCTTAACGTGCCTTCCGAAGCACGAAGGACAGGGCAGGGTAATAACTCGAGTGGAATTGATTTCCAAATTTAAAAAAGGACGAAATTCACATTGCTAAACGTTAACTTGTCTCTAGTTCAAGTAGTTTTCTAATTGACAGATTCTTTCAGTGTCAGAACGAGAGATGAAAACGTCATATTTGACGTTTTGATAGTATGAAGGAAAATTCTAAAGGAACTGCGTAGTTAAATATTACCCGACTTTGAGAGTAGATTTCATAAGATGGCATTCCGGTTTGAGTGTTTCCGGTGAAGAGGAGTGCCGGGTCTGAAGAGGTCGAAAATATTTCAATCTCTGGCGTGACGTGGTGTGATGTGTTGAGATCAATTCACAAAGGGATCCGTGCCCGAAACGAAGTTCCGGTCGCTGGCAGCCACGCGCACAGATAAAATCTCCCAGCGCATGCTTCGAGAGGCCCGTCTCGCCGCCAGGATTTAGAGCTGGGCCCTAAAGCCTGGACGCGAGACCTGCTTCGTCGGGGTACCAACGGCCACCTGCTGCCAGTCGAGCTGTCGCCGCCTAGCGGATGAGCAGGCGTTGACGGTATTTGTACCCCCTACTCTGGGTTTAATTGTTCTTTATTCAGGAACATATTTTTACATTAGGGTTTCGAAACCTTAACCTAGTATTTTCCTTTATATCCAACTACACCAAGCGTTGGTGAAGTTGTGAAACATTTGAGGATCTGCGAGTTCGACTTGGGTGAAGTTGTATGGTGACATCGTCTCCAGATTCGGATCGACTATACGATCCTGGCGTCCATAATTATTAATTTTATATCGGTATAACCCCACGGTTCTCTAGTGTATTGGTTTTAAACGTGTGATAGTTTTGATACGGTTAAACGGATTAAAACATTTAATTTAATATTTTTATAGACGGAGTAATTTAATTTTAATTTCAACTTCATACTCCGAACGGTATCGGCGTTATCCCAACCCCCCACGACCATAGCTCGTCCCACTGAAATATTAGCTGGCTGGTTAGGTAGTAGTAGGAACAGAATTATAAGATTTATTTGAAATTAAAATTATCACCGACCCGCTTGGTCACTTTTGACTCTTAGGATTTTAGTGTGTTTTAGGGGGTGATATAGCTTGGTAATCAGGTTTAGAGTACTTTAAACAGTAAATTATAGTTGGCAAAATTAATAGAAAGTTTGTTAGGCTTTCATTTGAGATTGACCCTAGTGTCAATTTCGACTGATAGTTTTTTTATGTTATTTTCGGCCTAATAAATTAAAAGGAGTAACGTAGATGCTAAGTACCTAACATACTATAAGGAAAAATTGTGACTAACCCCCTCTTTTTAAATAATAGAAATAAAATTTATAGGGAAAGAAGACCTTGAGAAACTGAAACAGTCAGAGCAGCTCAAAATATCAGGGCTAAAGGTCGAAGAGACTAAAAAAAGAAAGCCAAAAATAATTTTATTAGGAGTCCCCGCCAATAACACTGAACAAGAAGTTTTCGAATGTCTGTATAAACAGAACATCGCGGACAAGTATTCACACATACATCGAGACCAATTTCTTAGCTCTATTAGACTTAGCCACAAATCTGGTAAAAAAGATGCCTTATTTTGTAATTATATAATAGAATTACCACCTGAATTGAGGAAAATTCTAATATCACAGGAGCGACTGTTCATTAATTGGACATCTTGCTCAGTCACAGACTTCACACTTGTAACAAGATGTTACAAGTGTCAGCAGTATGGCCACTCCTCTAAGTATTGTCTTGAGTCAGACTGTACCTGTGGACACTGTGCATGCGTTGGACACTCCATCAAGGAATGCAGCAAACGCCAAGAACCTGCCGCGTGTGCTACATGTAAGCGCTTTAACAAGCCCAGCCACCACAAAACGGGAGACGAACAATGCCTAGCGAGAAAAAGTGCTGAAATTAGGTACCACAGCTCTATTGACTATGAAGGATAATCTACTCTTATGAACATAAATCAGTGATCAATGAGCTTCTTAAAATTTTCTTCAACTAAATCATTCTAGTAGTATCTAAGCATAATTATAATCATAAGCATATAATATGCTAACTTTAATAGCATGATAGCATTGTTAATAAGATATTATAATTTATTGTTATCTAATAAAATGTTAAGTAAGCACTAACCTACATTCACTTAGTAGATGCCTAAAAGACAGGTAAACTAGTTTACTTAGCTTAGGTATCATTTCGATTATTTTGCAATACTAACCTTAATTTTAAATTACTTACAATAATAGCTGCACTCTTGTTTTGCATTATTTTTATTATGTGGACAAATGGTATTAATAAGTTTTGATGTATTTAGACTAAGTTTTTATACAGAAATAAATTATTCTTATTCTTATTCTATTCTTCTTATTTATAAGAACAAAAGCCTATTATTTATATTAAAACAGATATTTCCTTTAATGCAATGTGTAAAATCTTCACCTACATATATAACTCATTATTGCGAACGTTTCCTATTCTCATAATTTTAACTATGAACTAAAGCTGCTAGCTGTACCACCAACAGGTACCAGAGGAAACAAGTATTTTTTTTTTTTTTTTTTTATTTATTTCAACAAAAAAACGTTACATTAATGTTTTACAACATTCTGCCAAACTGTGAAACAGTTTGTCGGCAGCCAGCTCTCGTGGAATCGTATTTACAGTACTGCTTTTAATGTGATATAATATTCTACATTTCTATAATAATTGTACTTAAACTATGTGCAGTCATGAACACCAATATGTATACACTTTGACTCTTATTCCATATTTCTGCTCGTGACCGTACGTTAAGGAACTAAAGAAAACTATTCTACTAAAATTACAAACATTATGAAAACAGTAAACAAAATCTATTTTAAAAGTTAAATATACGTATTATTACCATAATATAATCATGTAAGTTTCCTTTTGCATGGACCTACATATTTGAAAAAAACAATGTAAATCGAGGACGGTTATTAATGTTTTATAAGCATGCATTATATTATAATCCAAGTACCTATGTTTATCCGTTATTTAGTCAACCAACATCACAAGTTTCAAAAGAAGCTCAACCCGGGCCAGACAAATGGCATGAGCGACGAAGTTTATAGTTATTGTTATTACTACTACGGACACAAAGAAAGATAGTGTTTTTTTAACAAAGTTTTTAAATTGTTTTTGCTTTGGACATTTTTTAATAGGTCTTTTGGGAGTTCATTACTATACACCGGCGTTAACCAACGTCTTGTACGCTTACCATAATAATTTTTTACTTTGGGAACAACAAGATAAGATTTTTTAGATAAGCGGGTTGCATATGTGTGTTCTCTTACCTGTTTATGCTCAGTGTTGTTAAATTGTTCTATCATAATAGCTATTTTCACTTTATGTTCTATTGGCATTATTTTACATATTTTAAAAAGTTTTTCGTAGTGTCCTGCAAGCGATTTTTTTACATTATTATCTACTAAAAGTTTGAGCAATCTTAATTGTAACGATTTAATTTTATTTAAATGTACAGGAAAACTGAGACCATACGCACCCAACCCGTAAGACATTACTGCATCTGCCAGTGCATAATAAAGTACATACATAACGCCCCGTGTCACGGTAAATTTTAAATTTTGTAACTTACAAAGAATTGACCTTAACTTGTTACACACCCTGTCGACATGAGAAATCCAACTAAAATGGTTGTCCACTGTCAGCCCCAGATATTTGTAGGAGGATACTTTCTCGATATTTTTACAGTTACAATTAATCTTTTTATTTTTTTTATTTTTATGTAAACAGTCGTATGTGTGCCCTTTTATTTGGATATTCATTGCCCCAAGGCTATTTTTATTATATGGCGACAGTATTGGCATACACTTGGTCTTATCAATATTAATAATAATCCCATTGTCATGGGCCCACCGCACCACATTATCGAAGTCCTCATGCATAACCCTTTGTATGTTTTCTTGGTTTTTGTCGCTGTATAGAATGCATGTGTCATCAGCGTACATATACGATTTACATGTTTTTATAACATTAGGCATGCTGTTTACATGCATTATATACCCGACAGGACCATAAACTGAGCCAGTTGGTACTCCATACATAATTTCACCTCTCCTACTCTCGGCACCACAAACACGAACTATCAGTTGTCTATCTGTTAGGTATTCCTTAAACCACTTATTCATTTTTCCTCTTATGCCGCATTCCTGCATGGCCTGCAGCAAGCCGTCGTGGCCGAGGGTGTCAAAAGCTTTTTTGAAGTCTATAAATATAACAAATACTGTTTTTTGCTCATTTAATGCATTGTTTACGTTATCAACAAACTTCGTCAAAACCGTAGTCGTGCTTCTGTTAGGACGAAATCCATGCTGGGCATCATTAATAATTTTATTATTTTCCAAAAATTCTACGATTTGATTAACTATATGTTTCTCTAATATTTTATTTAATATGTTCAAAATTGCTATTGGCCTGTAATTAGTATATTCAGAGTGGACACCTTGTTTATATATAGGTTTGATAATGGCAAGTT
Organism: Scoparia ambigualis; assembly: GCA_963921215.1. NCBI lineage: Eukaryota > Metazoa > Arthropoda > Insecta > Lepidoptera > Crambidae > Scoparia > Scoparia ambigualis. Next base: position 24,261,365 of record OY992523.1, read on the forward strand.
TCAATTCATTAGGATACGCCCCCTTTTCTATACTTAAATTTATAAAATGTGCAATTACGGGAGAAATTTTAGTTTTAATTGCTTTTAAATCTCTGAGCCGGACACCATCTGACCCCGACGCCTTATTGCAGTCCATTTTGTCTATTATCTTAATTACACTGTCGGGCAAAACTTTTTTAAATCTGAAACTTACATCGCTTTCTGTCACATACGATTTTCTTTCTAGAAAAAGATCCTGACACCGGTGCTGGCTCTTAATATCTTTTATTTCTTTAGTAAAAGTGTCACAAAAACCGTCACATACAATCTGTTTAGTCTTATTCTTTAACATGTACTTTTCAATTACACTGTCCACCGATAATTTATTTCGTCCTAACCAGCTATTTATATTACTCCATATTTTCCGCATATCGCCATTACAACTTACTAAGGTTTTTTTACGGTGTTCATTCTTAGCACGATTTATACGTTTATTTAAGTAATTTCTATGTCTAGTGTATTCAAGCCTTAAGTTATTATTAAAAGGTTGGTTTTTCCACTGTCTGAATAGGTAATCCTTTTTTTCTATCTCTTTTTGTAATTGTTTATCTACCCATAATTGCGTGTCTCTTTTGATGTTATTGCAAGTGCGTTGAAAAGTACATGTTTTATATACATTTTGAAATATATGCAAAATCGTATTATAAAGTTCAATAGGATCTTCTAAGCGTAATAAGTCTGACCATTCAATATCATGCAACATTTTAACAATCGAATTATTATTATAAAATGTCTGGGGGACAGATGGTATTGTTTGTTTATCTATGTTGAGTGCAACTCCGATTATGTAATGGTCGGCGACCCTGCTTGTCACTGTGTACGCTTGGAGGGTACTTGCCCGGTTAGTCCGTAGGAATGCGTGGTCGATGCATGACGCCACTCTCCGCTCTGCGGCAACAGCCTCGCGCGTAACATCCCGCACACAACACTGCAATCCCAACTCACCAAGTATTTAAATACCTATTTGATGACACATCCAACTCCTTTTCCAAGATATTGATGTTTATGTCCCCTATCAGAATTAAGTTATTTCTTCGAGGTACACCGCGTAATATGCTTTCTAGTTCAGATAAAAAATTTGCCTTGTTTGTGTCTGGAGGTCTGTATATAACACATATATTAGTTTTATAGTTATTTGTCTGCAGCTCGCCCAAAAGCATCTCACAGTGTAACACATTAACATCTTTGGGAGCAAATATGATATCATTCCGTAGGTATAATAATACTCCCCCACCTCGTCTTTTTTTCCTTGTCCAGGCATGCATATGAAAGTCATCTATTTGATAATTATATATTTCTTCATTTTTTATATTTATTTCAGTTAGGCATATCCAGGTTATTCATACATTCTTTTAACAAAACAATCAACTCTCCGAAATGTTTTCTTAATGAGCAGACATTTATATGTATAATTTGAAGGTGTCTTTTCTGATTATTTACTGAATCATACCATGTTTGTTTATTTGTATATCTATAGTATTCTATGTCCTGTATATTTTGTTGCGGAATAAAATTAGATGGCATGTATAAAAAGTTTTATTATAATTTAAATGTGTTTTATTTATTTTTTATAATTTTTTTAAAGGAAACGATAGTGTTGTGTAAGAAATCTATTTCTATATGATATAATGAAGTAACTTAAAACTATAAAGACTGATTACAAATATGTTTTAATAAGTTTTGTTGGAAATATAGTATTACTCTTTGTTATTTTTAATAATAGCTTCGATATCGCTCTCAAAGTTTATTTGAAATACCTTCTTTTCACCTTCATTCTTCTTAACAAGTACTTTCCCATTCTGAATCCATATAAATTTAAAAGTTTCCTTTAACTTTGTTTTGGCGCTAAAGAACAGCTGGCGAATCTGGCGCGTAACATGTTCGTTTATAAATATCCGCGTATTATTACCGTTATTAAAAACAGTGTTGTTAGTTATTGCATTCTTTCTACTCTTCAACCATTCCTGGCGAGCTTCACGCGACAGCAGGGACACAATAACGGGTCGTGGAACATGGTTGTTTTCACCAGGCACTCTCCAGACTTTATCCACATCTTCTATTTTTAGGCTTAACGTTTGCGCGATCTTTTTCACACTGTCCATCAAATTTTCGCTTTCCTGCCTTTGTACATTTATGAGTTCAATTTTCAATTCTAAATCTTTCATTTCCAGTTTCATTATACGCTCTTCTAGCGCCTTACTGCATTTTTCAAGATGACTATTTCTTTGAATGACATCTTTTATCTTATTCTCTTGCTTCTTAGTCTCATCTCTTATTTCCATCCTAGATTTCTCCAGTTCCAAATATTTTTCTCCAAGGTAATCAACCGATTTTTCAATCTCTTCGTTTGCTTTCTTGACATCACTGATCTGGTTCTTTATGTCAGACATATCGGTATGTATTTGCGAAAAACGAACATTTTGCTCTTCTCTCATTGAATTAAGGAGCTTGTTCATCAACTCCATTTGTTCGCTGAACGCAGCTATGTTTTTATTGTAAGCGTCAGCGTTGCAGCAGGAGGTTTTCTGTTTCCTACATTCACGATTGCTGTAAGTATCGCTGTCGGAATCGTCATTCATACGATTTTTCTTATGACGTTTATTAATCCAGTTATCCATAGTAGGACACTTTTCTTTCATAGTAGCAACGTTAGGTTCAGATCCATACAACATGTTGTTATTGTTATCCGAAGCGCGCTGAATTTTTGTGTGGTATCAAAATAGGCCTACGCACTGTTGCCGCCGGCGCGTTAACAATAAAGTGCCGATAGTGGGAGGTTCCTACAGGTTGCGCGGAGGAGTGGTCAAGGCGGTGCTACCTGCGCTCGCGCCACCCTGCGCTGGGGTCCGACTAGAGTGTAGTATATTTATCGTTTTCTAACACATAGGTTTGTCCTTTTCACTGATTTAATTATTTTACACTGATTGCAGATGCGTCTGGCGCTCACGCGCACTCCACGAGAACTGCACGATATTCCAGAGCAACTTTTCTCCTAGTAGTTCTGCTTTTACCGACTGATTTTAAACATCTGCATTTGGTCAAATCCAAATTCCAGAAAAGAAAAATACAACCTTTTAGCTTAATACAGTTTAGTCCAATCAACGGCTTTTGTAACCCGAAAAATTCCTCTGCCTCTGAAATTTGGCATGTGTTGAAGTTAGGTAATACAGATTACAGATGTACAATAATCCAACAAAATTTGTTACGAGAACTTAGGTATTTTTAACAAAACATGAAAATCGCTTATAACTCTCTGTGAATATTTCCTCAGGCTGAAATTCTTTCTGTATACGTACGTATGTACTAGTTAGAATAACATTTTTTCCATTTCAGAGTACCCCAAATTTTAACTTTTAAGGCCTTAACCCGGCGCCATCCACGTTGGGTCATAATGACCCAGACGTTTTTCAACTGTGGGTATTTGTAAAGTAACTTTTGCACAGATATTGAATTTCTGAGTAGCTGGAGATAAGACTTCATTTCGTTCGTTTCGCACTGTTCTGCAATCGTCGTGCGACAGTATCGTGAGATAGACGCGTTTAAAGTTGAAAAAGGTAAAATTGACCCAACGTGGCATTAGTTGTAACAATTTCGTGCCATTTTGTTGTGACGCATTTTTATTATTATTTTGTTGTTTTTGTTCATTAGGTATATATAATTTGTGATGGATCGCCAGGAAAGAAAACGACAACGAATAATTTCAATTTTAGAGGAGCCTGATTCCGATAATGGCGAAAATATAGAAAGTGATGATGAAGAAGAAGATCACCTAAGTGAGTGTTTAGATGAAAGTGAAACTGAGCAAGAAGGGACTGATAGTGACGAAGATAATGTGCCTTTATCTCAGCTTCTGCATTTTGATTTGCCATCATCATCTTTAGCTTCATCGTCCGTCTGCCCGGAGCTTTCCACATCAGATAATTCTGAAATACAACAGACCTCAACACAACAGGTGCCCCGAACTTTGTTTTATAGGGGCAAAGATGGAACGCTATGGCAGAAACGGCCAATTCGTCTAAACGTACGTACCCGTTCAGAGAATATTATCACTCATAGGTCAGGTGTACAACCAAGTACATTATAATTTTATTTTATTATTGTTGGACAAAATATTAGTGTGTGTTCTTTTACAATATACTGCCTAGCTGTTGAACATTTTATGGTTTTATTTGATAACAACCCACTGAAGCTTGCGTTTGGGATTTTCTTCCTTTTCCCCAAAGAGGACAAAATCTCAAATGTAACAATTCTTTTGGCGTAGATGCACATCTTGCACTTGGTTGTACACCTGACCTATGAGTGATAATATTCTCTGAACGGGTACGTACGTTTAGACGAATTGGCCGTTTCTGCCATAGCGTTCCATCTTTGCCCCTATAAAACAAAGTTCGGGGCACCTGTTGTGTTGAGGTCTGTTGTATTTCAGAATTATCTGATGTGGAAAGCTCCGGGCAGACGGACGATGAAGCTAAAGATGATGATGGCAAATCAAAATGCAGAAGCTGAGATAAAGGCACATTATCTTCGTCACTATCAGTCCCTTCTTGCTCAGTTTCACTTTCATCTAAACACTCACTTAGGTGATCTTCTTCTTCATCATCACTTTCTATATTTTCGCCATTATCGGAATCAGGCTCCTCTAAAATTGAAATTATTCGTTGTCGTTTTCTTTCCTGGCGATCCATCACAAATTATATATACCTAATGAACAAAAACAACAAAATAATAATAAAAATGCGTCACAACAAAATGGCACGAAATTGTTACAACTAATGCCACGTTGGGTCAATTTTACCTTTTTCAACTTTAAACGCGTCTATCTCACGATACTGTCGCACGACGATTGCAGAACAGTGCGAAACGAACGAAATGAAGTCTTATCTCCAGCTACTGAGAAATTCAATATCTATCTGTGCAAAAGTTATTTTACAAATACCCACAGTTGAAAAACGTCTGGGTCATTATGACCCAACGTGGATGGCGCCGGGTTAAGGCCTTAAAAGTTAAAATTTGGGGTACTCTGAAATGGAAAAAATGTTATTCTAACTAGTACATACGTACGTATACAGAAAGAATTTCAGCCTGAGGAAATATTCACAGAGAGTTATAAGCGATTTTCATGTTTTGTTAAAAATACCTAAGTTCTCGTAACAAATTTTGTTGGATTATTGTACATCTGTAATCTGTATTACCTAACTTCAACACATGCCAAATTTCAGAGGCAGAGGAATTTTTCGGGTTACAAAAGCCGTTGATTGGACTAAACTGTATTAAGCTAAAAGGTTGTATTTTTCTTTTCTGGAATTTGGATTTGACCAAATGCAGATGTTTAAAATCAGACGGTAAAAGCAGAACTACTAGGAGAAAAGTTGCTCTGGAATATCGTGCAATACTTGTTTCCTCTGGTACCTGTTGGTGGTACAGCTAGCAGCTTTAGTTCATAGTTAAAATTATGAGAATAGGAAACGTTCGCAATAATGAGTTATATATGTAGGTGAAGATTTTACACATTGCATTAAAGGAAATATCTGTTTTAATATAAATAATAGGCTTTTGTTCTTATAAATAAGAAGAATAGAATAAGAATAAGAATAATTTATTTCTGTATAAAAACTTAGTCTAAATACATCAAAACTTATTAATACCATTTGTCCACATAATAAAAATAATGCAAAACAAGAGTGCAGCTATTATTGTAAGTAATTTAAAATTAAGGTTAGTATTGCAAAATAATCGAAATGATACCTAAGCTAAGTAAACTAGTTTACCTGTCTTTTAGGCATCTACTAAGTGAATGTAGGTTAGTGCTTACTTAACATTTTATTAGATAACAATAAATTATAATATCTTATTAACAATGCTATCATGCTATTAAAGTTAGCATATTATATGCTTATGATTATAATTATGCTTAGATACTACTAGAATGATTTAGTTGAAGAAAATTTTAAGAAGCTCATTGATCACTGATTTATGTTCATAAGAGTAGATTATCCTTCATAGTCAATAGAGCTGTGGTACCTAATTTCAGCACTTTTTCTCGCTAGGCATTGTTCGTCTCCCGTTTTGTGGTGGCTGGGCTTGTTAAAGCGCTTACATGTAGCACACGCGGCAGGTTCTTGGCGTTTGCTGCATTCCTTGATGGAGTGTCCAACGCATGCACAGTGTCCACAGGTACAGTCTGACTCAAGACAATACTTAGAGGAGTGGCCATACTGCTGACACTTGTAACATCTTGTTACAAGTGTGAAGTCTGTGACTGAGCAAGATGTCCAATTAATGAACAGTCGCTCCTGTGATATTAGAATTTTCCTCAATTCAGGTGGTAATTCTATTATATAATTACAAAATAAGGCATCTTTTTTACCAGATTTGTGGCTAAGTCTAATAGAGCTAAGAAATTGGTCTCGATGTATGTGTGAATACTTGTCCGCGATGTTCTGTTTATACAGACATTCGAAAACTTCTTGTTCAGTGTTATTGGCGGGGACTCCTAATAAAATTATTTTTGGCTTTCTTTTTTTAGTCTCTTCGACCTTTAGCCCTGATATTTTGAGCTGCTCTGACTGTTTCAGTTTCTCAAGGTCTTCTTTCCCTTGTGCGCTAATAATTATGCCTCCATCTTTGGTCTTCCGCATGCCACGGATACGTAATTTGAGCTCTTCTGGCTTAATTACGGTCTGAATGAGCTTCTTTGTGTCCTCGCTCGTTTTTTCTTTGTCCTGGGGATAAATAACGACACTGCTGGTGATAAGGGGACGGACAAGAGAGTGGTTTCCCTTCCTAACGATTTCGGCAAAAGATGTGTTCTGATTTGTTGCATTTGGAGCAGAGCGGATACACTCTTTTAGATCCTCCAGTTGGTCTTCTAGTTGGGTGGTTTTCCCCTTTTGCTCGTTCATGTTGCTAATCGTAAGCTGTGCTGAAATATATTTTTGTTTCAGTGACTGATATTGAACAGCCAACTGAGACACACCTCCCATGACGCTCCTGCTGATGCTGCTGATTTTAAGCTTTTGTTCTGAATTTAGCTTTCCTTCACATGAGATCGAGCAAATATCATTCAAGCAATGCTCGATTTTTGACAGCCAGCTCTGTATTTCCATAGTCGAGACTGCATCAATAGTGGGCGCTACTGGTTCTTCTTCATTTTGTCGTAGACGTGGTGGGCTCCGGGACGTCATGTTGCTCCGGTTAAATGGACTTTCCATTATTGCGTAAATAACATCACTTAACAGTTACTGACTGAGCAAAATTGTCAACAATTGCATGACCGCGATGCGCTGATCCCGATCTACGCGGAAGCAATATTGACACAGTTAAGCGCGGAATTTATAGTTATTTAATTATTAATCATAATATAATAAATTTAACAGATGGCACGTCCATCTGCTAGCTCTATAAAAATATATTTTGTAAAGAAGCAACAACGTTAAACAAGTCTGCACGACCTTTGTACGATATTTTTTTGCTATTTGGGAGTTCCTACAACGGCGAGAAATCGTCGTCTGAGAAACAATCTTGACGACGAAACGGTAGGCTGACTCCTGCTGGAAGTACCCTCCCGAATCAGAAGAGCAGACGCTGCCTTTATCCGAGCACCCGAGGTATGGAGTGGTTGGTGAAGATTCCGCTGGAGAGCAGTGTCGAGCATCGGTGGGCCAGTCGTCACCGAGACCTCATTCCGCGTGCACCGTGGCGTGCGCTGCTGCGTGCGCTGGCGTGCACCATGGTATGCACTGCTATGTGCGCTGGCGTGCACTATAGCGTGCACTGGCGTCTACCGTGGCGAACGCTGCTATGTGTGCTGCTGCGTGCGCTGGCGCGCACTACGGCGTGCACTGCTGTGCACCGTGACGTGCGCTACTGCGTGCACTGGCTTGCACCGTGACGTGCGCTGCTGCGTGCACTGGCTTGCACTGTGACGTTCGCTGCTGCGTGCACTGGCGTGCACCGCGACGTGCACCATGGCGTTCGCTGCTGCATACACTGGCGTGTACCGTGGCGTTCGCTGCTGCTTGCACTGGCATGCACCGTGGCGTGCACTGCTATGTGTGCTGCTGCGTGCGCTGGCGTGCACTATGGTGTGCACTGTTTCGCACTACTGCGTGCACCATGGCGTGAGCTGATGTGTGTGCTGGCGTGCACCATGGCATGCACTGCTATGTGCGCTAGCGTGCACTGTTGCGTGCACTATGGTGTGCACTGTTTCGCACTACTGCGTGCACCATGGCGTGCACTAGCGTGCACTGTTGCGTGCACTAGCGTGCACTGTTGCGTGCACTGCCGTGCCATAACGCATGCACTGCTACGTGCGTCGCTGAAGTTCGAGGCGCGGGCAACATATTACACTTTAATTTTATAGTTTGCGCTATTATTCAGATGTCGCCGTTCCTGATGCTCCGTGTTCGATTCCCGGTCGGGTTAATTTAGAAATAACTGTTTTAAGTACTTTGAATCCGAGCCTGGGTGTTGTCTATGCTTAATAAGTATGTATTTAAGTATTTGGTTACGTTTATCCCTTGACACACCACCATAAAAAAAACAAGTTTCAAAACAAGCATAGCTTGGGCTAGCTGGATTATTGGCGTAAGAGTAAAAAAGGAGTTACTTTTTATAATTAAATGTTGATTATAGTCAAACACGTCATGTGACACCCATCCATATTCCATGCTTGCGCCTCAGACTGTTCTCTCTCTACAAGTCCCGTTTCACATTCATAATTACTTTTTCATGACTTCAAATTACAAGTTTTATTCATAAATTATTTCAATGTAAAACCTGCCAGTGTACCAACATGGCATCTATGCCATTACCTTACATGTTTTAGACAAACTCTTAATCAGTGAGTACTGTGGAGTCTACTCCATTAAGATTAAGAGTTTGTCTAAAACATGTAAGTATGTTGCATAACCAGGGATATGCCTTTTTATAGAATGAAAGTTAAACTTTTAGATTTTATTCCCACAAGATTGAATTATGCTGAATTACATCCCAAAATGTTCAGCAAGAAAGTGAACCTTTACAGCTATACTAATGTACAACTAATTATTTTTAAACAGGTGCTCCATTTTTAGAAAAACCGCGGATTGTGTGATTTTTATGCAGGAACAGAAGAGTTGTTAAAATAGAGATTTAGATGGAGGATCTATAAAACAAAAGAATATATCTAGTAATTACTTCGGGTTTGGTAAAACCAGCAATGTAACATGTTATAATTGTAATAAAATTGTTCACACATTTTCAGATGCTCCATACCATTGGTTAAATGTGCAAAAGGACAAAACGACAGCACCCAGGTTGATATCTTCCACCGGGTCCCTGTCACCCCCTGGTCTGCTGCCACTATTGCTGCCCTACCGCAGCAAACTACTGCTGCCCTATCGCAGCGTACCTACTGCTGACCTATCGCAGTCTACCTACCCACCGATGTCCTGCTGGTGACTACCTCTGCGGGTAACGATTTCCTGTCGGCGCGGTCTCCGGTGCGACGCGGCCTAGCTTTCGCCTCTGCACACCGTCCTTCAGGAAGATAGCCGAAGCTAAGTCCTTTATTTAAGCCCTACTCAAGCGGGCAGAGTGAGCGATCCGTATACTCTCCCTGAGTTTTGTAGATTAAAGAAAATAGCATTATAAATGGTGGCATGACCACCTGTTTGGCTATTGTTGTATTTTTAGTATTGACTGCTTACCTACTTTTGTTATTCTTAGATAATTACAAATTTTTATGTACACTTGCCAGTGGGCGCCTTCCGCACCCTACCATTTTTAAAATTATGTTTTCCAAGGCAGCCTTTAAGTGGAGCGACACCATTAAAGAATAAGAAATGTAACATGTTAGCATGTAAGGAGGTCTTGTTGGTTGTCTAATTAAATGTATCTGCTGTAGTACGTATTTATAATAAATTGCCTATTGCGTTAGACTACCATCCTGAGTATTCCAAAAATGTTTGAGAGAATAGCTAATCTCTAAAGCTTTTTATAATATAAATGCATATTTTAATATTTCTATTTAATTTATTGGACATGCACGAATGTTTTAGGTAAGTAATAATAATTGGTTTCGATGTTGTAAGATATGTCTTGACTAAAATTGTTTAATTTTAAATAATATGCTTATCGAATGTTCTATTGTATTAGGTTTAGAGAAAAACTGAATTTTACCATGTTAATGTTGTTGAAAGTAATTATTGTAATGATCATAAAAGTTTCAAATGTCAGTCCATTGTATTGTTCCATTTGGGAAATTGTTTAATGTCAAATCATTTTATTATTCAGTTTCTATGTTATGACTATTAGGGGTGACTATTAATACATACAATGAAGCCTAGCATTCAAAAATGTAATGGTAGGTATTGCAATAGCCTTATTTTTATTATCGTGTAAAGAAGGTGTAAAGTCGTTCGATGTAGAGAAGTTTTTAGTTTTGTTTTTGTGAGATTTGCTTACCAACTCATTCATATCTTTATTTATTGAAGTTTTGCATTCACGGTGCTGTATAGATAACGGATAAAATGGGTGGATGGGTTCGAATCCCACTCTGCGTCTGAAAAAATCAACCAGTCGCAAGCTTCCTGCGACTGGTTGATTTTTTTTTTCTAGTTAACATTTTATCCGTTACCAACTCATTGTTTGTTTGTTAGGTCTGTTTAGATTTATTTTAATATCGATATAGTGTTGATATGATCAAGATGCAAAATCATCTGTTTAATGCAAGATAACTAGAAAAATGTATGAGATTAAATTTTAATTACTTGTTTGATATCAAATGTAATAAGTCTTATGTCTTAAAATGTTTCATAATTTAGGAACAACATGGTAGTCGTAGGTCTAATGCTAAGTAGGTATCAATAAAATTCTTATAATGTGCAACTCAACGATGGGTCTCGTTGTAAGGTAGGATGGCCGAGTTGTTAGGAAACTTAAATTATTTAATCAAGCTGTTGTATTTTTGTAACTTTAGTTCATATTTTGTAAGCTGGCATCACTGCCACTATCTTGGTTTTGTCTGTCACATAGACAGTTCTTTGAGAGTCTTTGAGGTTCTTTGTCTACGGTTTGTCAAATCGTCTTTACAAAACCAAGATGGCCATCGGGCAGCGCTTCCTTTTGGTATATTTACTTTTCTCTATGGGTCGTCCGCAAGACGCTAAGCTACGAGGTTGTGTCGGAAGGAAGTCGCTGTGAGAAATTGTATTGCTGTAAAAGTTGTACAAAGTAATAAAATGGCGATTTAATCAAGGTTTTAATTTTTGCACCAACCGTTATACAAGAGGTTTACTCCACTCCACCTGCCCCCTTACTCTCGAATATAATCTGAATGTTGATTTCAAAACCGTCAAATAACAATACTCTTGACGCGCTTAAAATCGAGATCAGATTGAAATCAAAATCATGTTCATATCGGAAAGATAAGTATGAAGTTTGCTGCCAATAATGTCAAAATGTAATGCATAATAAAAATCTCAGACCAAAATAAAAATAATGAAGTCATATAGTAGATTGTTATACAAGGGGCGAAAGTAACCCATTATATACGGGGTAGTTTTACTCCCGAGCTTTTAGCGAGGGAGTAAATAGAAACCGAGTTTTAATGGGTTTTTAGCGCCGTGTGTTACACTCTGCTTTTCACTACGAATGCGAAAAAAAATCATTAGTTGTTTTTATGACACCCAAGCGAAGAGAGGGATTGGTAGTATTATTTTGATGAGCCTATCGCCGCTTTATGCTATTGAATAGTATGTGCAGATAGTAAGGGAAGAGATGGAAAGATCCATCTCTTCCCTTGGGTGTCGTAAAAGGCGACTAACGGACTAAAGACTGCACGTACATCTTGCAGCATAGAGCGGTGATGGGCTCATCAAAATAATAGTACCAACCCCTCCCTTTCCTTTGGTGTCATAAAAGGCGACTAACGGACTAAAGACTGCACATACAACCAACAGCATAGAGCGCCGATGGGCTCATCAAAATAATACTACCAACCCCTCTCTTCTCTTCGGTGTCGTAAAAGGCGACTAACGGACTAAACACTTCACATACATCCAATTGCATAGAGCGGCGATGGGCTCATCAAAATAATACTACCAACCCCTCCCTTCCCTTGGGTGTCGTAAAAGGCGACTAACGGACTAAAGACTGCACATACTTCCAACAGCATAGAGAGGCGATGGGCTTATCAAAATAATACTACTAACCCCTCCCTTCCCTTGGGTGTCGTAAAAGGCGACTAACGGACTAAAGACTGCACATACTTCCAACAGCATAGAGAGGCGATGGGCTTATCAAAATAATACTACTAACCCCTCTCTTCCTTTGGGTGTCGTAAAAGCGACTAACGGGCTAAAGGCTCACCACCTAAGCACATGTGCAGACTGTGCAGTTGTTTCTTGCTGAAGCGTGGACTGTTGCTGCTTGAATTTTACCATAAAATTTAAATAAATATCTGAAAAAAGTTGTTGATTACTTATGACTAAAAACTTTTTCGTTTTTGTAGGCTCATTGTCATTTGACAGACAAAAATTAAAAAAATATTACTTTTTCCCCTAGGGCAAGAAAAGCTTAGCTTTTATCCAATGATATTTTTGATTTTATCCTCACTTTGGAACGCTACAATGACGGTCTTTTTGAGCAAGAGGAGTGAAAACCCATTTTATATCAATAAATTCTTACAAAACAATATTGCGTTATTTAAAGCTGTTGGAATATACGAAAATACTCTATTCAATTGTATCTATTGATTATACCATACGATTACTTTGTGTAACATCACTATTTTTGTATTAGTCACTCAAACGACTTTTCATTATAAAATCGTAGTGCCAACGGAGCGACATTTACTTTAATAAAAGCATTCGTTCAGACAACTACGCAGTTTTACTTTGCCGTCACTGCGTCCCTGCCAACAGGTCATGGGCCCAGGGACCATAATTTTCAAAAGTAATTTTTATAAGTTAATTCATATTTAAATAACCAGTGCTGTACGTGAGTGATGAAGAAATACCAAACAGCCTCGATTAAAATTGGCTGAAACGGAACCTGATAACTAAAGGTACGAGTGTTGAGTTTTTGGGCAATGCCTTTTTGAATTTTGCAAAAGGGTCAGCCACGGCTAAATCAATCTTGACAAAATTTATGTAAGAAGAAGCTTGGCGACTCAGTGAGCATTACGTAAGCAATTTATTCTCCTAAAATTGCAACCGATGTCAGTTATTCCAAAATTTCACGAGTTTTGATAACAGAATTACTCACCCTACCCTCATAATATGGCGGTATGATCACGGCGTTGTAAACGCTAGGAGAGGATCACCATAGCCTAGCATTCGTAAAACTCGTCTGCTAGATCATGAAGGTGAGCGTCAAGTTGGCAGGCACACCACGGAATTAGATGGTTTTGACTATGTCAAAAAATTGTGTATAAATAGTGATAAATAGTGACGTATAGCATATAAATAGTGATACTATGGTTCAAAAGATATTTGAGTATCTTGGTGTGCCTGCTAACTTGACGTCAAGTTAGCAGGCACATTAAGAAATACAGTTCGTATCAATGTGATTAATATGTCAAAAAACTGTGCATAAATAGTGAATCGAATACGCAAAATTTCAACAATTGTACTTCAATACAAACCGAGATATTAAGGTCTCTAAGTGGGCTGCCAACTTGAAGATTCTTGCGATGGCGATTCCAGAGAAACGGGTTGAAGTTTTAAACAAATAAATACATGAAAAAATTGTGTGTGAAATTGTGAATCTTTCAATATCAATAAAAAAAGAATTCTTCTTTGCTATTTTCCAAAAATCTAATGTAAACTTCTACCATACACATTCGATTTTAAGTACAATCGTGCACAATTTTATTTATTGACTTATGATACTGACATAAAGTCTAATTATTTTTAATTCAAGTCATAAAATTACACTTAAACCTATCGTTGTAATGTCAGTTACACGTTATTTCTATGGAAACTTATGTCAAGCAATTTGTAATTCTAATGATCGAATTAAAAGTCTCGAGATAGTGGTGGACGAGCGAGTGTCGCGAACGACCGAGAGATGGCGTGATTTTGTTTACGTGCGGTGAGCCGGTGATAAGAGAATGGTGCGCGAAAAGTTTTATTTGTTTGTGTTGAAATTGATAAGCAGTGAGTACATTTGCATCAGAAGTGAAAGTGTTTAAATCGTTTAATAACAACCTACATTTTTATAGGTACGCAGCTTATTTTCTATTATGGTATTTACAAAAAAGATATACCTAGGTACGGTCGGGGTCGCCGTCGCTTTACTTTGCAGCTTTTTTCGTGTGAAGCGCACCGACCGCCCGGATACCTACGTGCCCGTACCAAATAGACGACGTGGTGTGCAAGGGATTTTGACCTTTAGACTGGTAAAGCGACGGAGTCCGCCATTGTACCTAATGTGAGGTAGACATTTTCTCAGTCATTCAAAACTTTTCATATTTACTACTCGACCACCGACAAGTTACCTGCCTAGTCTTTTATGACTAATAAAGAAAGAATGAGCTACCTACGAATAGTTATTCCGTGTTTTGTCTCTTTTACTCTAATTAAAAATTACGTTTAAATGACAGGAACAAAACACGGAATAACTATTCCTAGCTTATTCTTTGTTTATTAGTCATAAAAGACTAGGCAGGTAACTTTAGCATTTAATGCACTAGGAATATAGTTGACCCTAGTTAACTTTACGAAAGATTAGCTTGGTAAGTACCTACTATGAAGTAATACGTATTAGTCGACCAACATAATTAGGCGCATGTCAGCTAGACGTTTATCACAGTTGTTCAATAATTTACAAACTAAACGTATCTTCTTCGATATTCCATTTTAAAATCTGACCACTCAGCATGTGCAAACTAATTGAAATGCAATATATTTAGATTGTTAATCATTGAACAATTATGATAAACGTCTAGCTTTAATGCTATTAATTATGTTGGTCGAGTAGTAAATATGAAAAGTTTTGAATGACTGAGAAAATATCTACCTCACATTAGGTACAATGGCGGACTCCGTCGCTTTACCAGTCTAAAGGTCAAAATCCCTTGCACACCACGTCGTCTATTTGGTACGGGCACGTAGGTACCCGGGCGGTCGGTGCGCTTCACACTAAAATCGCTGTAAAGTGGTAAAGCGACGGCGACCCCGACCGTACCTAGGTATATCTTTTTTGTAAATACCATAATAGAAAATAAGCTGCGTACCTATAAAAATTAGGTTGTTATTAAACGATTTAAACACTTTCACTTCTGATGCAAATGTACTCACTGCTTATCAATTTCAACAAAAACAAATAAAACTTTTCGCGCACCATTCTCGTATCACCGGCTCACCGCACGTAAACAAAATCACGCCATCTCTCGGTCGTTCGCGAAACTCGCTCGTCCGCCACTATCCCGAGACTTTTAATTCGAGTCACTAAAATTACAAATTGCTTGACATAAGTTTCCATAGAAATAACGTGAAACTGACATTACAACGATAGATTAAGTGTAATTTCATGACTTGAATTAAAAATAATTAGACTTTATGTCAGTATCTTAAGTCAATAAATAAAATTGTGCACGATTGTACTTAAAATCGAATGTATGGTAGAAGTTTACATTAGATTTTTGGAAAATAGCAAAGAAGAATTCTCTTTTTATATATATTGAAAGATTCACAATTTCACACACAATTTTTTCATATATTTATTTGTTTAAAACTTCAACCCGTTTCTCTGGAATCGCCATCGCAAGAATCTTCAAGTTGGCAGCCCACTTAGAGACCGTAATATCTCGGTTTGTATTGAAGTACAATTGTTGAAATTTTGCGTATTCGATTCACTATTTATGCACAGTTTTTTGACATATAAATCACATTGATACGAACTGTATTTCTTAATGTGCCTGCTATCTTGACGTCAAGTTAGCAGGCACACCAAGATACTCAAATATCTTTTGAACCATAGTATCACTATTTATATGCTATACGTCACTATTTATCACTATTTATACACAATTTTTTGACATAGTCAAAACCATCTAATTCCATGGTGTGCCTGCCAACTTGACGCTCACTCATGAAGTTAAGTTGAAGACCGAAATATCTACCGAATTTAAAGTTTCGCATACCTATACAGAAGTTTTGTATGCGTAATAATTATGGACCGGTCAAGATGAATAAAAATGTGTATTCTCAATCTTCAAGAAGAAATCAATATTGTGGCAATTCAACGCATAAAATTACGAAACTGTACTGCGAGAATGTGGCCGTAGAAATCACATGATAAAGGACTGCCGTTTTTTTCAAGAAGTTGTCGTAACGCGAAGGCAGCAGCAGTAATTTTAACTGTACAGCAAACGCTGTTCATCACGTGGAAACCGAGGGCAGTATTGCTTTTATGATTTCAATAATTGTGAGTTATGAAATGAAACAAGTAATTCTACTAATCTTGTTTCTTTTCTTTTAGATTCTTGAGCTACCGATTACATGTTAATTCACGAGATTATTTTTCTTCACATACCAAACTACACATACTAAAAATGGAATTTCAATTTTGGCTTATGGAAAAAGACAAATCTGGAGTTCAAGGTACAATCGACAATTCGAGGATCGTTTTATTTTTCCCCCAAAGTTTCTCATAATTGACTGTCCGTAAGTCGAATGCAGCAAGCAAGCAAGTCCAATGATTGCTATTTATTTGATTCAAATGGTGTTCATATCTATGAAAATTACAAATTGCATTATGCAAATACTGTTACAACAACCTTTGTAAAATTGAATTTCAAATGAATTTACTCTCAACTTATTTAAATTCGCTTTTTGGTGAAAAGTGGACTATGGCAGATGACTGCAGTCTTGCTATCCTCATTGCCTAGTCTCTGACTAACCCTTCGGGGATGATAGTCGTGATGTGTATGTAATTTAATTATCTCATGCTTCGAAATCTTTTGAATTATGGCATAAACGCTTAGAACATGTAAAGAAGCAAAGGATTATAATTCTTAAAAATTTAGTTGATCATAAATTAATGATTCGTTACATTAATCTACTGACGGCATATTGTTATCTGAGCCATGCATAATAGGTAATCAGTCGCGAGAGATCGCGACTTCTTTTTGCAAAAGAAAAAGGAAAGTCTGTTCAAAATAGACCATTTTTATCATTTATTCGGATTCATGCGGTCCGATCAGTCCGACTACCGGCGACGACAAACATTATTTTGTTACTTTTATTAAGCATTTTGCTCACTATACTTTCACATATTTGATGAATTTTAAAGTGGAAGTCTTAAAATGTTTTATTGATTTTGTTATTAAATAGTGAAAATGTATTTAATGCTAAGTTCGTTAATTTACACTTATTGAGAAAATGGTTAAGAATATATTTATAATGAATTTAAGCAGTTTTGTGTTTCAGGGTTCAATACTTGGTCCATTCTTGTTTTTGGTTTATATTAATGACTTACCTTATTTTGTAAAAGACAGTCATGAGATATTATTGTTTGCTAATGATACTTCACTTTTATTCAAAGTGAAACGACGACACCCAAATTATGACGATGTGAATAATGCGGTCTCAAAGATTGTTCACTAGTTTAGTGTTAATAACTTGCTATTAAACGAGGGAAAAACCAAATGTGTAAGATTTGTATTGCCTAATGTTAAGCAGGTAATAACTAGTGTACAAATTAAAGATAAGAATGTGAATCCTGTGGACACCACTGTGTTTCTAGGCATCACGTTGGATGCCAAGCTTCAGTGGGGCCCACATATAGCTAAATTGTCGAATAGACTTAGCTCTGCGGCTTATGCAGTAATGAAGATCCGTCAGTTAACTGACGTTGATACAGCTAGATTAGTTTATTTCAGTTACTTTCATAGTGTAATGTCGTACGCCATTTTACTGTGGGGAAATGCTGCCGACATTCAAACTATCTTTGTGCTGCAGAAGAGGGCTATTCGAGCAATATATAACCTACAGGCTGGTGACTCTCTCAGAGAGAGATTTAAGGATATAAGTATAATGACAGTTGCATCACAATATATTTATGAAAATCTTGTGTATGTTCATAAAAATATTGAAATGTTTTCAAAAAACAGTGATATTCACAAATTAAATACTAGAAGTAAGAACAAATTAGCAGTGCCTTATACTAGGCTCCATAAAATAAATAATTCTTTTAAGGGTCTGTGAGTACGTTTATACAACAAAGTACCAAATGATATTCAGAAATTAGATCTTGATAAATTTAAAATCAAAATCAAAGAAAAGCTTTATAAAAAAGCTTATTATAAAGTGTCGGATTATACAGAAGACAAAACAGCTTGGGTCTGAAATGCTCCAAGTACCTACTCCAACAGCTATTTCTAATTGCCTATAATTAATTTATATAGAGCACCATATTTAATTAAACTATTTACATTCAAATTCATATTTTGTATTTTGTGACCTGGTAACGACATATAATATATATAATAGCAAAAATGGATACAAATTGTTTAATGTCGAAAATAAGCATTTTTTTTCTTGCAAGAGATGTAATATTTGACAAATGTAATTTTTGAAAATTCTTGGCCAATATTTAAAAGTGATGAGCAATATCAAGTATAAATTCCCGCCAAGATTAGTCAGTCCGTTGAGTTCTCTGAACAACTAATAGGCAAGAAACACAAAATTTCAACCGACGAGACAATAGTAATTGACGATATTCAGTCAATCAAAATTGTCAGACGTAGCGAACGGATTAGCAATCTATCCCCGAAAATTTATAAGAAAATGACTGACCCCGATTTGTATTTCTCTTTTGAATACTTCTTATTCCTTACCACTATGTTACAGTGGTGTTTTTAATGGTGTGATACTGATAAATGGTTTTCCGCCATACGTTGTGAAATCGAATCTCTGAACAATAATCAGACATGGACATTTGTTGATAGACCTAAAAATATGAATATTGTCAGTAGTAAAAGGGTTTTTAAAGTAAACAATAACGGAAACGGGGAACCGGTGCGATAAAAGGCCCGTCTACTGTCCGTTTTTCTTTTTACCCAAACATACTTACAAGATTACGACGAAACGTTTGCACCTGTTGCGCTAATTAATTATTATAATTATCATTACTTTTAGATTTATTCTAACTTTTGCTATTCAGTTTGACCTCTAAGTCCATTACATGGACGTAAAAAATGCTTTTTTTTAATGGCGTAGTTAAAGAGGATATTTGTATGAAAATATCTGAAGGTATTACCTATTGTTGGTATACCAAACCAAGTTTGTTAATTAAGCAAAACATTATATTGACTGAAGCAATCTTCGCGAAGTTGGTATAAACGTTTTCGATCGTAACCTTAAAGGAATGGGTTTTCATAATTCTGAGATCCATGTCTTTATTGACTAGATAAAAATTCTATACATAACAACGTACATAGTCTAGTACCTAGTGCTATATATTGATGGTTTAGTGATTTGACACACACAATGAACAAACCTTACAATATTATTAAAATTGTGAATGAGTTATTAAAACTGACATGATTCTGACATGACTGATTTATTTAAATAAAGTAAAATTGTTTTTTTGGGTATTAAAATTGAAAGAACAGAGAACACAATAACTTTAGATCAATTTATTTATTTACCAAATGGTTAATAAAAAAAAAATATCCATGAAAGATTGCAATTCTTAAAAATCATCATTTCATTCTACATTAAATTACTTAGATTTGAATTCTGACGAATATTGTGATGCACCTTGTCATATTGTAATAGGTTGTTTAATGTACGTATATATGTAGTACGCTATGCTTTGTATACGACTGAGATAGACGAGACATCTGTGCAGCTATCAGTATTTGAAATCGTTTTTTTTTAAAGTAAAATTAATGAGGAGGAAATGTTTAAAGCATAAAAGGAACTATACATTTAAAATAGTATTATGATTCCAATAACAAAACCGATATTTATATTTCAATTTAATAACGGTTGTATCAGCATTGCTAACAATCCCACAGATCATAAAAGGACTAAACAGATAGAAATTAGAGGTACCAAGAGAGCAAATTACGAACAAAGTAATAAAGCTTGCATAATTATCTCCAAAGGAGACCAACAAGCTGACATTTTCTCGAAAGTGATGCCCTCTACAAAGTTCCAGGAATTGAGAAATAAATTAATATTCTTTGATTCCTAATTGGTGCAAAAATCTTAAACTTTAAACAATAAGATGTTAATATAACAAAGAATATATTAAATTACTTATTAAGTTGAAGATACATTATTTAATATGTTAATAACATGTGATGTACCCACATAACTTAAGATGTTAATTAATCAAAGAATGAATTAAATTACTTATTTAGTTGAACATACATAACATAAGGCGACCCCTAGACGCTCAGTAAATACTGTGATCCATCATTATGATAAATACTGATAGATTTCATTTCATTATCGGAGTAAACAAGAAAGCCTACACGTTCAGTATTTATCACGTCAGTATTGCGAAGTTTTTCGTACAGCTCGCAAGTAGTAGGGATTCGAGAGTTCTGGCACACTCAAAACTGGCCTTCTTCTGGCCCTCGCTCGGCTAGTTTTCAAGTCGTTCCAAAACTAAAAAAAAAAAAAAAAAAAAAAGGAAAACCCCCCCATTTGAATCGATTGCGCTGGGTCCCAGAGCGATATCTTTAACCGTTTCCGAGATACAATCTTCGAGCGTTAGCTCTCAGTTGATTTACTAATGAATCGTTAATGACTCGCCGGTCTTAATCACACAATTCCCGATGTACCTCATTATATCGATTCTGATGCACCTCTTTATCTAATGACGTACCGTCTCTGTAGTCTTGTCCAGTTACTAATATGCGATTGTATTTTATCGATTCTTCAGGAAAGCGCTTTGTCTTCATCCCACCTGATGTTAAGGTCATCCCTTAGTAAGACCAATGTGGAGGCACACTTCACCTGGAATCCTCTAAAAAACTACTAAGGCACTGGTGGCAACAGACTTAAATAAGATAAAATGATAAAACGGATTTTTTCAAGTCCTACCTACCAAACCGAGTACACACATGTGCAACCCCTGCTGGGAATCGAACCCGTGACCCTGACTCTGAGACCGGGGTGGTCCTAACCACTTAACCACAGAGGCGGTAAGTGAGTTAATTGTAATCATGGACATTCTGTATGCGTGAAATCTTCTTCATGGACCATCTCTCGTGATATATTTTTGCTGTTATAATACACCCATACTTACTAACTTTCTGATAAGAGTAGGTATATCTTAATAACTTTGTTCATTATAATTAGGTAAACTCTATTAACTTGTACTTTGAAACTAGTTTATCTGCTCGTTTAAATTAAAATAACTACCGAACTTGTTTCTTCGTGATTGAGAAACACACATTGTTCATTAAAATTAGATTTTTGTTTTGAAAGTAACATTCTCCTAAATTACAGTTCAAATAATCATTACATTACACTTGTCTTGTTAAACAACATCGAGTTAGATATCTTAAGTAGAGTAAGTTCAAATAGTCATTACTTACTAAAATTGGTATAAAACGAACTGATTTTATCTATTTTCGATACTCGTGGATAGGAACCTCATACAGTTACAACTACTACAAGTGCTTCGTACTACAAAATCACAAATAAGTACTATGAATGAAAGTAAAACGTTTTTATTTTTTATTTTCCGAGTGAATGTTCTGATTTGTTCTGACTTCTGTCTAACGTATATGATTTGCATAAAACTGATGTGATTCGCTTTCATTTTTTAATTACTGAGTGAATGTTCTGATTTTTTATGACTTCTGAGTAACGTATACAATTGTACTGGTTGTTACAGATTGCTCGTTTTGCATTCAATGAAGACGATGACGATGTGGTGTTCCAAGAAAACACATATAAACATTATTATTACCCACAGTCGGACGACGATGAACTTCCATCGTTGCAGAAGAAAGAATCAATCGACGAATTCTTTGAACCTCAAAGAAGAAGCCGAGGACAATGAGATCTTCAACAGTTGGACGTTGTTCCGGGAGAGATTCGACATCTTACGTGTCAACCAACACCGACGACGGCGCAAGTGCAACACATCTCATTAAGATTGAGGTGTATGATTTGAAGAAGATTGAAAACATTGATCAATCGGACCATTGGAAGCATGCAGATGTTCGTGTGAAATATTACACAAAGTCTAAATCCATAGTACTTAT
Organism: Scoparia ambigualis; assembly: GCA_963921215.1. NCBI lineage: Eukaryota > Metazoa > Arthropoda > Insecta > Lepidoptera > Crambidae > Scoparia > Scoparia ambigualis. The sequence goes on from OY992523.1 coordinate 24,283,626, forward strand.
TTGTGATTTTGTAGAAAGAAGCACTTTCTTATGTCATACAATAAATCAGACATTGGTTTGTGAGTATAAAATAAATATATTGTTAAATCATTTACTTGTTTTTATTTATTTCAAAGGTTTTAATGAAAATACCAAGTTAAATTTCAACATATTTAATAATAATTTCTCAAAAAAAAAATAGGTTACAGTTACATGTTATTGAATCAATAAAAAAGACTTAAATACATGTTTTATTACCACATCATTATTATGTATCTTTATTAAACATTTCAACAAAGTCACTAAGAGGCATACCTCTAAGCTTAAGATACAAATACACAAGACGTTATTCACCATAAAGAATAAGAAATATCGAATACAATATAACTTAAATTATATAAAATAGTTTTTTAAAATTTTATTTATCGTAATTTATAATGACCCCATGCTAATGTGTCAGTGGAATTTGGTACAATATATCTCTTGGTATCATTGTAAGACAAACAAATTTTATTTATCTTTTGAGTAAAAATGACATGTTTAATGGATCTAAAACGATACATTTCAGCAAGTTCTACATTTTTTTTAAACAAACAAGTTTTATAATTATGTAATTTCAATTGTCTAGTTACACATTTGTTTACACCTTTTGCTTTAGTTATTGTTTTATTCTCTACTTGCATAGCATACATTTTTGAGCGTAAACCGACAAATTCAGAAAAAACATGGCCATTGTGTTCATCTTTGAAATAACCTAATTTTTTCTTATTTAATAAAGGAAAACCATAAATATTGTTTCGTGCGTAATCCGATGTGTCAAAATAATTACATATATCGGGTAGAATTTCTTTATAAAAATCTGCACAAAAAATTTGGTAAACTAAGCTGTCAGTGTCCGTATACAACAATTTTAAATTTTCAAATTTACACTTCATGTATTTGTAATGGAAATCATACATTAAAGTTTTTGATAAATCTAATATACTAAAACCTAAAAATATGGGTTTATTGTAAAAAAGTTTAGTCTTTTGTAATTGGACTGCTACTAAACTCTCAGAGAAAACTGACAAACTATGAAATTCAGGTTTGGCAATCAGATCTGACGCACCTTTTCTTTTACCCCGATTTTCCCAGTGAGTCAATAGTTTAACGTTTACTCTTTTTTCAATATTTTCCATGATCTTTCCAAAAATTGAATTATTACATTACATTAACTTATAAAAGTCTTTTTCAAAATCAGATTTTGCTAACGTACGCAATTGCGTGTTTAAATCTATATATTTTTTTAACCAGGCACTTTGTTTAAATTTCAGAACTCTATGAACTTTCGTAAGTTTTAAACCCAACTCTAAGCTTTGTAAGAGATTTCTATAATGTAAAATATATTTTTCCTTATTATTTAAATTTGGGACCAGCTTTCGTTCCTTAGAACCACCAATACAAATATTTTCAGGACATAATGGTAAATCGGAATGATGATCATGAAGGCTATCAGGATATTCCAAATCTACTTCTAAAATGTAACCAAACTCTGAAGTGATAGGAACATTAAAATTAACATCAACACTCGCCCATTCAAATTGAGAAATAGGTAAATACTGAGACATAGCCCACCCATACAAATTATTAGCATCCAAATATGTTAGAAAAGAATAGGATAGGATCATCTGCTTTATAATTATCCATATAAGGATTATTGGCTTTAGCGTAACGATTACTACATTGAGACACACCACCCCTGATACCAGCTTTTATAAAGGCTATTTTATCAAAATCTGTCAATAACTCGATTTCGACTTTGGTAAACTTTAACATAGCGTCCCAGCTTAAACCAGGAGCAGTGTAATAATGAGCAGGATCTAAATCATAGGTTTTTAAACAAACATTTCTAAAGTTTTCGAATATATCACTTAAAAGCAAAACATCTGTTTTTAAATAAAGATTAGAATAATCAGACATACTACAACATTTAAAATGAGACCACACTCTTTGAGCGTGAACGTAGTCTTCGTTAGAAATCGTTGACCCAGTAAGTGAATTAAAAAAGTCATAAATTTTTGGTAATGATGGTGATTTTAATGACCTGAAAGAACTCATATACTCATATGGATATACACCTTTTCTTTTCAGCAATTCAAAGTCGTTTACATTCGGAAATTCATTTTTTAGTTCTATAAATTGATTATTATTAAGATTAGAAGCTAATGAATTTAAACTACTTGATAAAAATTTAAAAGAATCAATAAACCTTAAACTTACACGCTGACCGTTTACGTGAAGAATTTTAGAAAATGAAATATATTTTTCTTTATTTTGGGGGATTATTTGTACTTCACCATCAGCAAAATTTAATGCGTGTACAATAAAGTGAGCATCGTAATTACTTAGATTATGTAATACTACTGGTACAAAGTCTATTTTATGAAACTTTTTACTACATATTTCATGTGAAACACCTATAAACGCTCCCGTCTGCCAGTTATAGTCAATAAATTGCTCATATAAATCTTTTTTACAAATGTAACATACTTTGGTTTCTTCTATACATTTTTTATTTTCATTCGTAAGAGGGAGAGGAGCAGTTTGAAAACTATATTTACTACATATAATTTTTAAATCTTCTTGGAGCTTATTCATAAATACATGAGCACAGTTTTCTCCGCTATAACTAACATATTTAGAGAGATTACTATCATATGAACAGTTAATATAATAACCGAAACTGTATACGTCATGTCTCTGAACATTAATGGTTGATGATTTGTTAGGATCACCAGAACAAGAGGCAATAGGTTTTAAAAACGATTCGAAGTCAGCGTAAATAATAAAAGGAACCCTCTTTTTCTTTTCAAATTTATCAAAATATAACCTATCATTAGACACATTTTCATTGAACCAGTTTTTTCTAAACATACTTGGACTTGGTAATATTGTACTAATATGAGCACAATCATGTTTTTGGTGGTTATCTACCGCATTGCTTGTAGGAAAATAAAGCAGACAACCATCACAAATGTGAACCGCGCCATTTCGTTTAGTGATCTGCTTACTCACTAATCGTGATAAATTTTTAATATAGCAATAATGTCCGTTACTACCACTGGTGACGTATAGTAAATTTATATGTGTTGATTTGCGAGACTTTGTAAAGTACAGGGGGCCAATAACATGATGAGTTTTAGTCTCAGAGTTATATTCTAAACCAAAAACGTTAATGCTTATATTGTTTAAGCGCTCAACTCTGTAAATATCAGTTAATTTTACTGGAAACGAAATCCCATTAAAATTTAACTTGTTTTCCAATTTCCAATACTCGTTTACACGATCGGGGTTTTTTGATACAGGATACAAAGCTGAGAGTAAAGCCCATTTACAACACTGCACATCTGCGTTTTTAACATTGATGACTGCTTTTTTAGTCCTAATATCATAAGGTAATTCAATAAAAGATGATGCCCGCAGTGGATTGAATTTATTAATATTCATATCTAAACTAATTAGGTCCGTAAGACTCCATCCACTTTCTTTTTTCTCAAACTCACTGACTTTATTAGCTAATACTTCTTTTATTGAATTAAAAAGTATATTGATGTCTTCGGATTCATTGAGAATATAGTTCTGAGTTTGGAAGTCAAAAACGTTTTGTACATTTTTATTTTGGTGCACGAAGTTGGCACACAGTATAAAGTTTACTTTAAACGTTTTTAATTGTACTATATCATCAAGAATCAAAGTCCTTAAATCATCAATTATTGAATTAAAAAGTGTATCAACCGTTTCCAAATCTTTTGAGTCCGCTAAAGAAGTTATTCTGTATGTATGAACTCTTTTGCCAAAAGCAGTTTCAATTAACCTTACATTTGGTAAATTATCATGGGAACGAAACATTATTTTTGTGATTCTTACTTTTATAGTGATTGGATAAATACCTTTTTTTAACGGAAATATTGCAAACTGAACACATCATCATCTCGCTATTATCTACAGTCGAATCATCTTCAGCTCCTCTAGATGTTGATGGTTCATTAATACGTCGTCTTTTCTCATTGTTTTGAATGCTATTCTCAGTTTGCCGTTTTAATCCTCTCCCAATTTGTATGTTAAAACTGTAAACATAAATAAAAATATTAGAACTAACAAAAAATCAACAACATAATTTTTTTAAAAATATTAAAAATAATACTTACGTCTTTTCAATTTCTTCACTGAGTTTCACTAATGATTCATCGAAATATGAGTCAAAAATATTTCGTTCTTTACTTTCAGCAGTTTCTACTATATCACATATTTCATTTAACTCTTCATCATATTCAGTGCAGTTCAAATCAGTTTTATCGACTGAAGATGAAAAAAAAGCACTGACATATTTCGTTCCAGCCATTTATTATTAACTCTCAAGCAATTAGACGAGTAGAAGTTTATGACTCAGAGCATTGATTACTAACTAGTAACTTTTAATATTTGATCGATCTTCTATTTATGTTGAATTTGACATGACAGACCATAGGCACCACTGCTCGTCGTTTTTATACTAGGTAGATCATTATGTGTTTCTCAATCACGAATAAACAAGTTCGGTAGCTAACGAGCAGATAAACAAAGTTATTAAGATACACTCTTATCAGAAAGTTAGTAAGTATGGGTGTATTATAATAACAAAAATTGGTTGCCTGTAAAGTCGGTTTTACGGGCGAAGATTTTACGTGACAACGTCTTTTTCTCGGTAGAATATTTATTGATATGAATATAATTAAATTGCACAATAGGAACAAGGAATTGAATGAAAATAAGAATTGCACAAATTTTAACTATAGAAATATATATATATATTTTTTTTTTTTTTTTTTTTTTTTTTTTTTTATTTATTTTTTTTTTTAATTTTTTTTTTTAATTTTGTTTTATTTTATTTTATTTTATTTTATTTTATTTTATTTTATTTTATTTTGTTTTATTTTATTTTATTTTGTTTTATTTTGTTTACTAAAACATTGTACATGTAAACTTAAACTTAACTATTTAGTGGGAGAGAGACGCAAGGCATTCGGCGGGCCTCTCTCTCGTTCGGTGACTCATCGTTACGTTCCCGACGAGCGTTACACTTTTTCATAAGTGTCTCCCAGCTAACCTAATTTAAGACGTTGTCACGTCAAAATATATCACGAGAGATGGTGCTCTGAGTCATAAACTTCTACTCGTCTAATTGCTTGAGAGTTAATAATAAATGGCTGGAACGAAATATGTCAGTGCTTTTTTTTCATCTTCAGTCGATAAAACTGATTTGAACTGCACTGAATATGATGAAGAGTTAAATGGAATATGTGATATAGTAGAAACTGCTGAAAGTAAAGAACGAAATATTTTTGACTCATATTTCGATGAATCATTAGTGAAACTCAGTGAAGAAATTGAAAAGACGTAAGTATTATTTTTAATATTTTTAAAAAAATTATGTTGTTGATTTTTTGTTAGTTCTAATATTTTTATTTATGTTTACAGTGTTAACATACAAATTGGGAGAGGATTAAAACGGCAAACTGAGAATAGCATTCAAAACAATGAGAAAAGACGACGTATTAATGAACCATCAACATCTAGAGGAGCTGAAGATGATTCGACTGTAGATAATAGCGAGATGATGATGTGTTCAGTTTGCAATATTTCCGTTAAAAAAAGGTATTTATCCAATCACTATAAAAGTAAGAATCACAAAAATAATGTTTCGTTCCCATGATAATTTACCAAATGTAAGGTTAATTGAAACTGCTTTTGGCAAAAGAGTTCATACATACAGAATAACTTCTTTAGCGGACTCAAAAGATTTGGAAACGGTTGATACACTTTTTAATTCAATAATTGATGATTTAAGGACTTTGATTCTTGATGATATAGTACAATTAAAAACGTTTAAGTAAACTTTATACTGTGTGCCAACTTCGTGCACCAAAATAAAAATGTACAAAACGTTTTTGACTTCCAAACTCAGAACTATATTCTCAATGAATCCGAAGACATCAATATACTTTTTAATTCAATAAAAGAAGTATTAGCTAATAAAGTCAGTGAGTTTGAGAAAAAAGAAAGTGGATGGAGTCTTACGGACCTAATTAGTTTAGATATGAATATTAATAAATTCAATCCACTGCGGGGATCATCTTTTATTGAATTACCTTATGATATTAGGACTAAAAAAGCAGTCATCAATGTTAAAAACGCAGATGTGCAGTGTTGTAAATGGGCTTTACTCTCAGCTTTGTATCCTGTATCAAAAAACCCCGATCGTGTAAACGAGTATTGGAAATTGGAAAACAAGTTAAATTTTAATGGGATTTCGTTTCCAGTAAAATTAACTGATATTTACAGAGTTGAGCGCTTAAACAATATAAGCATTAACGTTTTTGGTTTAGAATATAACTCTGAGACTAAAACTCATCATGTTATTGGCCCCCTGTACTTTACAAAGTCTCGCAAATCAACACATATAAATTTACTATACGTCACCAGTGGTAGTAACGGACATTATTGCTATATTAAAAATTTATCACGATTAGTGAGTAAGCAGATCACTAAACGAAATGGCGCGGTTCACATTTGTGATGGTTGTCTGCTTTATTTTCCTACAAGCAATGCGGTAGATAACCACCAAAAACATGATTGTGCTCATATTAGTACAATATTACCAAGTCCAAGTATGTTTAGAAAAAACTGGTTCAATGAAAATGTGTCTAATGATAGGTTATATTTTGATAAATTTGAAAAGAAAAAGAGGGTTCCTTTTATTATTTACGCTGACTTCGAATCGTTTTTAAAACCTATTGCCTCTTGTTCTGGTGATCCTAACAAATCATCAACCATTAATGTTCAGAGACATGACGTGTACAGTTTCGGTTATTATATTAACTGTTCATATGATAGTAATCTCTCTAAATATGTTAGTTATAGCGGAGAAAACTGTGCTCATGTATTTATGAATAAGCTCCAAGAAGATTTAAAAATTATATGTAGTAAATATAGTTTTCAAACTGCTCCTCTCCCTCTTACGAATGAAAATAAAAAATGTATAGAAGAAACCAAAGTATGTTACATTTGTAAAAAAGATTTATATGAGCAATTTATTGACTATAACTGGCAGACGGGAGCGTTTATAGGTGTTTCACATGAAATATGTAGTAAAAAGTTTCATAAAATAGACTTTGTACCAGTAGTATTACATAATCTAAGTAATTACGATGCTCACTTTATTGTACACGCATTAAATTTTGCTGATGGTGAAGTACAAATAATCCCCCAAAATAAAGAAAAATATATTTCATTTTCTAAAATTCTTCACGTAAACGGTCAGCGTGTAAGTTTAAGGTTTATTGATTCTTTTAAATTTTTATCAAGTAGTTTAAATTCATTAGCTTCTAATCTTAATAATAATCAATTTATAGAACTAAAAAATGAATTTCCGAATGTAAACGACTTTGAATTGCTGAAAAGAAAAGGTGTATATCCATATGAGTATATGAGTTCTTTCAGGTCATTAAAATCACCATCATTACCAAAAATTTATGACTTTTTTAATTCACTTACTGGGTCAACGATTTCTAACGAAGACTACGTTCACGCTCAAAGAGTGTGGTCTCATTTTAAATGTTGTAGTATGTCTGATTATTCTAATCTTTATTTAAAAACAGATGTTTTGCTTTTAAGTGATATATTCGAAAACTTTAGAAATGTTTGTTTAAAAACCTATGATTTAGATCCTGCTCATTATTACACTGCTCCTGGTTTAAGCTGGGACGCTATGTTAAAGTTTACCAAAGTCGAAATCGAGTTATTGACAGATTTTGATAAAATAGCCTTTATAAAAGCTGGTATCAGGGGTGGTGTGTCTCAATGTAGTAATCGTTACGCTAAAGCCAATAATCCTTATATGGATAATTATAAAGCAGATGATCCTATCCTATTCTTTTCTAACATATTTGGATGCTAATAATTTGTATGGGTGGGCTATGTCTCAGTATTTACCTATTTCTCAATTTGAATGGGCGAGTGTTGATGTTAATTTTAATGTTCCTATCACTTCAGAGTTTGGTTACATTTTAGAAGTAGATTTGGAATATCCTGATAGCCTTCATGATCATCATTCCGATTTACCATTATGTCCTGAAAATATTTGTATTGGTGGTTCTAAGGAACGAAAGCTGGTCCCAAATTTAAATAATAAGGAAAAATATATTTTACATTATAGAAATCTCTTACAAAGCTTAGAGTTGGGTTTAAAACTTACGAAAGTTCATAGAGTTCTGAAATTTAAACAAAGTGCCTGGTTAAAAAAATATATAGATTTAAACACGCAATTGCGTACGTTAGCAAAATCTGATTTTGAAAAAGACTTTTATAAGTTAATGTAATGTAATAATTCAATTTTTGGAAAGATCATGGAAAATATTGAAAAAAGAGTAAACGTTAAACTATTGACTCACTGGGAAAATCGGGGTAAAAGAAAAGGTGCGTCAGATCTGATTGCCAAACCTGAATTTCATAGTTTGTCAGTTTTCTCTGAGAGTTTAGTAGCAGTCCAATTACAAAAGACTAAACTTTTTTACAATAAACCCATATTTTTAGGTTTTAGTATATTAGATTTATCAAAAACTTTAATGTATGATTTCCATTACAAATACATGAAGTGTAAATTTGAAAATTTAAAATTGTTGTATACGGACACTGACAGCTTAGTTTACCAAATTTTTTGTGCAGATTTTTATAAAGAAATTCTACCCGATATATGTAATTATTTTGACACATCGGATTACGCACGAAACAATATTTATGGTTTTCCTTTATTAAATAAGAAAAAATTAGGTTATTTCAAAGATGAACACAATGGCCATGTTTTTTCTGAATTTGTCGGTTTACGCTCAAAAATGTATGCTATGCAAGTAGAGAATAAAACAATAACTAAAGCAAAAGGTGTAAACAAATGTGTAACTAGACAATTGAAATTACATAATTATAAAACTTGTTTGTTTAAAAAAAATGTAGAACTTGCTGAAATGTATCGTTTTAGATCCATTAAACATGTCATTTTTACTCAAAAGATAAATAAAATTTGTTTGTCTTACAATGATACCAAGAGATATATTGTACCAAATTCCACTGACACATTAGCATGGGGTCATTATAAATTACGATAAATAAAATTTTAAAAAACTATTTTATATAATTTAAGTTATATTGTATTCGATATTTCTTATTCTTTATGGTGAATAACGTCTTGTGTATTTGTATCTTAAGCTTAGAGGTATGCCTCTTAGTGACTTTGTTGAAATGTTTAATAAAGATACATAATAATGATGTGGTAATAAAACATGTATTTAAGTCTTTTTTATTGATTCAATAACATGTAACTGTAACCTATTTTTTTTTTGAGAAATTATTATTAAATATGTTGAAATTTAACTTGGTATTTTCATTAAAACCTTTGAAATAAATAAAAACAAGTAAATGATTTAACAATATATTTATTTTATACTCACAAACCAATGTCTGATTTATTGTATGACATAAGAAAGTGCTTCGTTCTACAAAATCACAAATAAGTACTATGGATTTAGACTTTGTGTAATATTTCACACGAACATCTGCATGCTTCCAATGGTCCGATTGATCAATGTTTTCAATCTTCTTCAAATCATACACCTCAATCTTAATGAGATGTGTTGCACTTGCGCCGTCGTCGGTGTTGGTTGACACGTAAGATGTCGAATCTCTCCCGGAACAACGTCCAACTGTTGAAGATCTCATTGTCCTCGGCTTCTTCTTTGAGGTTCAAAGAATTCGTCGATTGATTCTTTCTTCTGCAACGATGGAAGTTCATCGTCGTCCGACTGTGGGTAATAATAATGTTTATATGTGTTTTCTTGGAACACCACATCGTCATCGTCTTCATTGAATGCAGAACGAGCAATCTGTAACAACCAGTACAATTGTATACGTTACTCAGAAGTCATAAAAAATCAGAACATTCACTCAGTAATTAAAAAATGAAAGCGAATCACATCAGTTTTATGCAAATCATATACGTTAGACAGAAGTCAGAACAAATCAGAACATTCACTCAGAAAATAAAAAATAAAAACGTTTTACTTACATTCATAGTACTTATTTGTGATTTTGTAGTACGAAGCACTTGTAGTAGTTGTAACTGTATGAGGTTCCTATCCACGAGTATCGAAAATAGATAAAATCAGTTCGTTTTATACCAATTTTAGTAAGTAATGACTATTTGAACTTACTCTACTTAAGATATCTAACTCGATGTTGTTTAACAAGACAAGATAGTTAATGTAATGATTATTTGAACTGTAATTTAGGAGAATGTTACTTTCAAAACAAAAATCTAATTTTAATGAACAATGTGTGTTTCTCAATCACGAAGAAACAAGTTCGGTAGTTATTTTAATTTAAACGAGCAGATAAACTAGTTTCAAAGTACAAGTTAATAGAGTTTACCTAATTATAATGAACAAAGTTATTAAGATATACCTACTCTTATCAGAAAGTTAGTAAGTATGGGTGTATTATAACAGCAAAAATATATCACGAGAGATGGTCCATGAAGAAGATTTCACGCATACAGAATGTCCATGATTACAATTAACTCACTTACCGCCTCTGTGGTTAAGTGGTTAGGACCACCCCGGTCTCAGAGTCAGGGTCACGGGTTCGATTCCCAGCAGGGGTTGCACATGTGTGTACTCGGTTTGGTAGGTAGGACTTGAAAAAATCCGTTTTATCATTTTATCTTATTTAAGTCTGTTGCCACCAGTGCCTTAGTAGTTTTTTAGAGGATTCCAGGTGAAGTGTGCCTCCACTTTGGTCTTACTAAGGGATGACCTTAACATCAGGTGGGATGAAGACAAAGCGCTTTCCTGAAGAATCGATAAAATACAATCGCATATTAGTAACTGGACAAGACTACAGAGACGGTACGTCATTAGATAAAGAGGTGCATCAGAATCGATATAATGAGGTACATCGGGAATTGTGTGATTAAGACCGGCGAGTCATTAACGATTCATTAGTAAATCAACTGAGAGCTAACGCTCGAAGATTGTATCTCGGAAACGGTTAAAGATATCGCTCTGGGACCCAGCGCAATCGATTCAAATGGGGGGGTTTTCCTTTTTTTTTTTTTTTTTTTTTTTTTTAGTTTTGGAACGACTTGAAAACTAGCCGAGCGAGGGCCAGAAGAAGGCCAGTTTTGAGTGTGCCAGAACTCTCGAATCCCTACTACTTGCGAGCTGTACGAAAAACTTCGCAATACTGACGTGATAAATACTGAACGTGTAGGCTTTCTTGTTTACTCCGATAATGAAATGAAATCTATCAGTATTTATCATAATGATGGATCACAGTATTTACTGAGCGTCTAGGGGTCGCCTTATGTTATGTATGTTCAACTAAATAAGTAATTTAATTCATTCTTTGATTAATTAACATCTTAAGTTATGTGGGTACATCACATGTTATTAATATATTAAATAATGTATCTTCAACTTAATAAGTAATTTAATATATTCTTTGTTATATTAACATCTTATTGTTTAAAGTTTAAGATTTTTGCACCAATTAGGAATCAAAGAATATTAATTTATTTCTCAATTCCTGGAACTTTGTAGAGGGCATCACTTTTACTACTTGACAGTTGTAACAATAAAATATGAAATATCTCGGGGTTTATGATTTAACGAAAATTATCCAATAGTTTTTTTACTAAAATAATTTGTAAATATTTTAATTTTTACAAAATAAATTTGTGATTTTTTTATCTGTGGATTACAAGATCCGAAAAACGGGCGGCCATGATTGTGCTTCTTGTAACGTCACATTTCACAAAATTTTCATAAACTTTCTGTTAGGTTTCAAGATAAAATGTCGCGTGACCAACCGTTTTCGCACGAAATTTTAAATAAATGAAGAAAAAAATGTATTTTTCTATTAAATAAAGCTTTTTCGAGAAAAAATAAATATTAAGAGGTATAAAATAAGCGTTTGTTATTTTTAAAATACTTTTCCGAAAAGTGTCAAGTAGCCAATTGCTTGACGACGAATCCCACAACTCAGGCAACTTCCAAATTCAAAATAAATTCTTTTAAATAACTCTGATCTCCCGTGACCGTGACTAACTGGAGCGGCGGCTTCAGCAGCGGCGTGTGTTCCTCCAGGTTTTCAAACGTGTCCGTCGTCATTGCTGCATCGATGCGTACTGACCAACCACAGTATTTATTGAAGGTGTAGTGTAGTATATTGACGGATGTCAGTATTTATCACAATCTGTCAGTATGGAATTAAGAAATCTAGAAATCCGCAATTAATACTGACATCCGTCAATACACTAGACTACACGATCAGTATATATCACAAAATTAAAAAAATACTGATGGATCACAGTATTTACTGAGCGTCTAGGGGTCGCCTAAGATGATGATAGCAAACATGTAATAACATATGATGTACCTACATATCATAAGATGTTAATATATCAAAGAATGTATTAAATTAGATTAGCGATGGGTGATTGTTACTAAATAAAATCAAATTATTCGATTGTTAAAACAATCGAATTTATTCGAATGAAAATCATAGCTAGTCGATTATTAATAAAAACAATCGACAGTCGATAGTGTACGAATAAAAATCGTTAAGACTTATTTAATCGCTCAGTGATTGTTAGTAACTACGCGATTGTTACTAGAACAATCGACAACCAAAAAAGTTCGAATGAAAATCATTACTAGTCGATTATTAGTAATAATAACGCAGTTGTTATAAAAACAATCGACAGTTAATTGCGTTCGAATGAAAATCGTAATATTCAATATTGTTATTAGGTAAACTACGCGAATGTTCCTAGAGTTAGGTATACCTACTAGGTAGGTCTATGAAATACGAAATAAAGTAGTTTATTCTAAATACTTCCCGGGAAAGTTTTTCTGAATAAGGTTTGATCGAAATAAATGTTTAAATAAAAATATCTTATTCTACATCAATCGATCGTTAACGAAGTCACGCGCATCGGTATAGGATTACCTATATTATGACCACACACACGTACAAATTGCATATACCTACCTACAACTACAAACTTCGTGAATGGTACCTACCATGATTGATTGATTGATACATAGATGATTTCAATTAAAGAGAGCAAATTAGCTTTGAAAATCGTTAAAATGTAACTTGTAGTCTTATTAATTTATCTACCTATCTAAATTCGAATAAATATTCATTCGAATGTTTTTTGTAACAATCAATCATCAATTTTTATTTGATTTTTTTAGATAAGAACGAATAGACAATCGAACACATGATAGATACTAGTACAATTGTATCGATTCATTCGAATATTTTTAGTAACAATTGATCGTCAATTTTTATTCGATTGTTTCTAAGTTAGGACGAATGAATCGACAATCGAATACATGGTAGAACAATTGTCCATTCATTCGATTGTTTTTTTAGTAACAATCGCGCATCGCTAAATTAGATATTAAATTGAACATACAGAACTTATGATGTTAATAACATGTAATAACTTATGATGTACCTACCTACATAGCATAAGATGTTAATTTATCAAAGAATGCATTAAATTACTTATTAAGTTGAATATTATTTTATGTTACATTGTAATTAGTATGGAAAGAGTTCCTCAGTAACTATTTTAAGCAGCTATTTGCTATTTTGTTTAAGTAAGTATATCCTATTTTCGAGGGGGACTGTTGGAATATACGAAAATACTCTATTCAATTGTATCTATTGATTATACCATACGATTACTTTGTGTAACATCACTATTTTTGTATTAGTCACTCAAACGACTTTTCATTATAAAATCGTTGTGCCAACGGAGCGACATTTACTTTAAAAAAAGCATTCGTTTAGACAACTACGAAGTTTTACTTTGCTGTCACTGCGTCCCTGCCAACAAAAGCAACATCAACATTTCAGGATGTATGAAGCGCTGCCTTCGCCTTGAAATGCTTTAAAAAATAAAAAGTTTGTGGTCTGTGGCGTTGTCTGTCTGTCTGTCTCTGATTTTTTCATCATCACTTTTGTCTTGAAGGACAATAAATCATTATTAATTTTTTGCGATGTAGTTAAGATCTGTTGTGAAAGTAAAGATTAATATTACACTTGCACTAATTGACCGACGACCTGAGTTTTACTTAGTCCTTTTGTAGTTTTCAAAAATATTTGGGATTATCGAATCAAATGTCATAAAATTCATTGTACACCTTTATTTTATAGTATTGGGCTCAAAAAAAAACCACTTCAAAAAAAGCTCAGTTTTCGGTTTATGAGGCAAACGGCAAGAAGAGGCAGTAAGGAAAATGGTTGGACCGTCTCTCAGATGCAGTACAGCATCCAGCGCAAGCTATTTTTGAGGCACGCACGGACGTGAGGTTGCCAACGCTCTCCATCAAGCATTCAATAAAGCAAAAAAATAAATTATTCAGCTAATTAATACATGTGTATTTTTTTGTTAACCGAATTAAATAAATTATAAGCAAGCAGTATATTGTTAATGTGTTTTATTTGATACAAATGTATGTTAGGCAATAAATTTTCCTGAATAGTATTATTGTTTTAATAAAAGAGGAAGTAATTGTTTCATTCTGGCCTCTAACGTCCAGTTCCCCAAACGTCCAATTCCCCAAACGTCCGATCCTCTAACGTCCAGTTCCCCGAACGTCCAATCCTCAACCGTCCAGTTCCCCAAACGTCAATCCTCTAACGTCCAGTTCCTCAAAAGTCTCTAGCACTAGCTTTTCCCAACAACATGGGATGGCCGAATAACTAATTATACGCGGACGAGTGTCGCGGGCAGAAGCTAGTCATGTTATATTTTATCGCGACTACGTAAGTAGTTCGACTATCTGATGAATATGATACTGACTGGCTAAGTGGCCACTTTTAACACTGGCTGGATACATAAAACTTATAATGCATATTTCAATGTAATGTCGCTAATGTCTTGTCATTCTCGGCAAGACATTAGTGACACTACATAGACGATCCAAGTGTGTAAAATGGACGAACTTACTTACATAACGAGCAGAAAAGGTAAAACAATATGTTGTTATCGAGGATATACAATTTAAGTGTGGTCAACGAAAAATTTAGATAACAAATCGAATATAGAAACAAATCAAGTGTTTCCCGTAGTGTACGGGTTATTACCAAACAAAAAGGAGGAACCTACTAGGTACCGATTTTTCATGTTGCTTAACCTCTCAAGTGGCAGACACTTGAAACCAATATGGCGTCTGGTGGCGGGGGGGGGGCAGCGGGGGATAATTGTTTTGGGTGTCGGGTTACCTCATGACTCATATCTCAGTAGTTATGAAGGGAATATGCATGTATCATAAGCCTACGTGTTCGTAATGAAATAAGCTAACCGATTGATACATAATATTTACAATTAAAACTAATTCTTTTTTTTCAATCTTGATCTAAAAATAAGTTTTGCTTTTTTTCCCCGTTTTTTGCATGAAAACCCCAAGACAGTAGAAATAACTGAATATAACCTTACTTAATTTACCAAAGAAACTTAATTATCATCCCTGCACCGGAGTAACACCCCCTGCGGGTCTATCGCCTAAAAAATCCAAGCCAATGTAAATGAACTTCATCGAAGCCAATATAATTGACATGGGCTTCAGCCTGTTGGTATCGCCTAAAATTCTGTATGGACATGAAGTTAATGAGTGAATGATGGTTACGTTTTGTACTTAGATTAAAACAAAAAGGGAAGATACGGCATTAGCGTTCCGTGAGTGAGCCGCCAAAATTAGGCCTAATGGCACAATTTCACTTCAGTCACAATTTGCCGAGCGAACAGGCTACATCGCACTATTGCGGATATTCTACTGTGTGAAATAGAGAAAGACGCTACTCCGCAGTGGCGTCGGAATCGGTCGTACGTACTCGTCTGTTGCTAAGCGACCGAGACGTCAACGCGCTACTCGCTGTGTAACCTCTCCCCCGTGCCTAATTCTCTAACCTAGTTCTACCTTATAATACATACACACATCATCGCCGCCTCTACCTTAACTTAACTTATTATCTAATTCTTAAAACTATTTAACCTAATTTATCTACAATCTAATGGTTGTGTCTGGAGTTTTTGTGGAGTGCGTAGTGTTTGTATGATGATGAAACCTTAGCATAGCTTAATTCTATTTGCAGTGAATTTCAGTCAAGCAATGTAATATTATAATAAATACTATTTTGGCCAGATCGTCTAGTGAACCCTCCGTTGTTAACCGCATTTAAGTAACTCAAGTTCTTTTCGTGAAAGTTTAGTAATTGGCTTAACCCTGTGTTAATTTATATTCTCCTGACCTAATTACCTAACAGTCAATAACTAACATCCTAGATATGTGTGGCCTAGCAATGACTCCGTCTGAACTGTGACCCAAATCCTTCACAACAGCTGCGGGGAAGATTTGTTAACCACTCAAAGATAATCAGATGATAGCTTAGCTTGCAGGTATTATTTATTTATTAACAATAGCATGATACATAAAAGGTCTTGTGCAATTTATGAGCCCCACCGCCGCTCCATAGCGTACTATACATCTCATTGTGTAGTTATAGTTCCGTCACATTGACTTTAACATTAATTAGCCTGCGGCTTTAATTCTTTAAACTGAGAATTTACATCTCTCCTCGAAATTTAATTTCATCTTACATTATGAACTATGTGTTAGCATTTCAATTCTTATTATTCCACATAAATCAATAGAGTTTATCTCAAGGCTTGCTATCATCCAAATATCCTTTTCACATTAAGAACTTAATTATTCAATGCAATAACTTATGTCTTATGATATCACTTATTGAACAGAGGTAGGAAGCCAACATTCAACAGGACCCACTTATTTCTCTGATTATTGTGTCTAAAGATATTCCAATGTAATATTATTAACTGACTGTCTTTTGTCTTATTAGAAAATTAATATTCAGTTCAGGTGGATAATTTATCCAAAACCCACTTCCAGGCAGTGGACTAAAATAGAATGCTATTAATAAAGGTAAAATTACTTTTATTTACTCTTAGTATTTATTATACAGATCTTATAAATCACCAATATAGCTACATTGTATTGGCTGCATTGGTAGATTATCACATCTTAAGTTTATTAAAGAATGTTTGATTTATTCAATATCCTACTCATTTAGGAAGTGAACTTAAATAGAATACTATCATTTGAAGTAAAATTACTTTGGTTTACTCTTAGTGTTCATTATACAGATCTTATAAAGTAACACTATAACTACATTGTATGGGCTGCATTGGCAGATTATCACATCTTAAGTTTATTAAAAGATGTTTGATTTATTCAATATCCTACTCATTTAGGAAGTGAACTTAAATAGAATACTATCATTTGAAGTAAAATTACTTTGGTTTACTCTGTGTGTTCATTATACAGATCTTATAAAGTAACACTATAACTACATTGTATGGGGTGCATTGGCAGATTATCACATCTTAAGTTTATTAAAAGATGTTTGATTTATTCAATATCCTTAACTTTAGGAAGTGAACTTTAATAGAATACTATCATTTGAAGTAAACTTACTTTGGGTTACTCTTAGTGTTTATTATACAGTACCAATATAACTACATTGGCAGATTATCACATCTTAAATTTATTAAAAGATGTTTGTTTTATTCAATATCCTTAACTTTTAGGAAGTGAACTTAAGTTAATTATTTTCCCATTAACTTCCACCCCTGTCTCTCAGACTGAGTGGTTAATTTGATAGCCTACTAAATCATAGTTAGTATATTTTTAGTAGGTAGTAAATCAGGTAGTTAATTATCCCTGTTAATCAATGAATCAATTATATTTAGAAGTTATCCTTTACTCACTTTAATAGGTATAAAGCAGACTGTACTAGATATTAGTCTGATTGATTTAGATTGTTCCCATCAAATATTTCAATGTTTCATATTATTAGAAGTAAGTACTTACATAACTTAAGAGGTCTTTGACCATTAAGGTGAATTCAAATGGTATAAGTAGACTGTATTATCAGGCTAATTAGTAGGTTGTTATCAATCAATTATTTCTATGTTTCATAATAGTAGGAGCTCATAGCTTTTAAAGTCTTTCCCCTTAAGGTGGATTCGCAGCTTCAACGACCCAACCAAGTTCTAAACTGGTTTTAGTTGTTTAGTAAGTATATGCTTATATTTTACTAATAGGTATCGGATGTATATTTTTTAATACTTTGAAGAGTGTAGCAATATAAGGCCGTATTGTACCCCAGGGAAAGCTAAAAATGCCTGTTTGGTCATTTCAGTATTAGAAATCAAACATCACAGTACAGCTATGCTTATTTGCTATAACTTTTAGTATTTTTCTTGTAATAGGAAACCAGTCTAGACTTTTAGGTAAGTACTCCAAAGTAATGATGGTACGATATTACCACACTTCTGCTAATTATTTAAAATGAATAGTTAATTGGTAACAACTTTAGGAAAACAATTAGAAGTTTATTGGCCTACGGTAACAGATTACATACCTAGATTGGTCCCTACAGCGCTTCCTAACCCCCGTCACTTCATCGTAATTTCTATTTAGCACCGTAACTTAATTATTCCTACCTTATTAGTCTGAATTAATCCCGCCTGGCCCCGCGGCCCCACGTACCTAGTTTATGTACGCACAGCGTGCTCACACCGTGCTGTCCTCCCCCACTTCCTCATAACAATATATAGAAACGCCTACCTATAGCCTACCTCACTTGAAATACCTATATTTTGTCGAACTAACAGTCCCTACTTGTATACCTTGCAATCTAGGCCAAGCCACATTTAACTTAATTTCGTGGTGAGTTGTGTGAGTCGCATTGCCCCTGAAAGCAACTGACCCCTAAGCTGACTATCCGTCGGGCCAGGATACCCAGTGTGTCAACCTAACACTACCCTGTGTGTAAGGAGGCGGGACGGTCTTGGACGGGGTTGTACGTTCCCACCTCCAGCTAATTGGTGTCTGACCTATCTTCAATTTTCACTAGGGAGACAACTGTCTCTCCCCCGTTACTCTCTCGAAGATAGTGTTTTATTTAGCGTTGTTATAGATAACGCCGGCATTATTAAATACAGTCAAATGCCTCCAGACCGAAGTCCGTTGAAATCATATTAGTTTTGTTGGCACCGTTACTCGTGTCCGCTAATATGATCCAGAATACTTCATTCTGTTAACAATTATTCGAGTCGCGATAACAAGAATTTTACTTTAATAATCACTTCTATTTCACAACCAATGTTAGTTAAAATCGCCACTCGAATATCACTTAGCGCGCTAAAATGGCTCGGACGCTTGTTTCCCCGTATGAGTTCTCTTCCCCAAGCATCTTAACTTTCGCGCCACGCGCGCCTAACATCCCTCCCTATCATTCCGCTTTTCTTCCCTTCAACCAATCGCTAGCTGTTTTCCCGATGCGCCTCGCCTTCGCGTCGCTTATTATTTGTTATACGCGAACTTCGCGTTGCGCCACGTGGAGATAACATCCTCCTTCTCTTTCTATCTTTTTCTAAACCTCTCGCTCGCTCATTGCCGCCGTCCGCCGCGCAATTCTAAAGTTTTTCCATAATCCAACCAAATCTTGTCAGATAGCCAATATTGCATGTTTGAATATCTAAATGTAGCCTTCCATTAACAATTCCCTCTCAATAATCATCCTCTTAAGCCAATAATTCTGATTTTGTAAAATTATATAAAGTTCCGTATTCAGAACATAGGTGGCGCCCGCCTGTATGTGAACCGGCTTGCCAACCTACGCCGTCCGCCGCGTAACCCAAGTAAATAACGCACGCTAGACGGCGCCTATGTCGCAAGGGGCACACGGAGCAGTCCCCGCGAAATTCAAAATAAAGATAAAGCCCTAGGCCATTGCCAAACTAACAATCCTACGCGAAGCTCAAGTAAATAACTCACGCTAGACGGCGCCTATGTCGCAAGGGGCACACGGAGCAGTCCCCGCGAATTTCAAAATAATGATAAAGCTCTAGTCCATTGACCATTATTTTGAACTAGTTTATTTTTCCCTTTTCATGCTTATTATATTAATGGTGCTACGCATTAATATTAATTTTAGTGCTACTCCCATACTTTCCTTACTAACGGACGGATACCATTCATTCTGTACCGTTACAGCTGGCTCCCTCGCGCTGACGTTGAAACTTACCGCTTTGTCTCGCTCGCCCGATTTACACTTTATAGGTGTGCGTGTGTGAACTGTGTGAGTGTTTGCTTATGTAGTTGAGTAGGACTATATTTTGAATGACTACAAGTAGGAGCATGCCGTATCTTCCCTTTTTGTTTTAATCTAAGGTTTTGTAGCATCAATTTTATAAAATTTCTGTTTTTTTTTCTTAATCGTGTTACATCTAGATTTTTGTCTTTTAATTGTGTGTTGTAAACAAAAACTTATAAAAACTGGGCTAAATATCAAAACTTTACCTCTTAAGCTCGATAACATCGATAACTTAGAGAGAAAAAACAAAAAAAATGACGATCTAAACGCGGCTCGTGATTTGATACGATAATCTGTGGTTTACCTACTATTGAAGCGCGCGAGTATTTGACTGACTGAGACGTCTGTCTGTGCTGCTTTGTGACTTGGGTAAAAAAACGATCTCAAAAGTTCAATTAAATAAATATATATGAAAGAGAAGTAAGTACATAAGGGCATTTTTTTTATGTACCCTAGTTTTTCACGTGTCAGAAGTTTTTGAAATGCTCGAGAAATGTATCCATTAAAGTTAGGTCATTAACTGCCGTACTCAGAGACGTCAATTAAGTTTTAATGACAATTAGATGTGTTTCCGTCTCTATTCACATTATACTTAAGAAAGTGACAGCAAGAGACTTAATTGTCATTAAAACTTAATTGACGTCTCTGAGTACGGCAGTAATTTAAATTCCGGTAGCTGAATCATAATTTTCTTTAAAGTTAATAAAAAATTCTTAAATACCTCATGCATTAATAAAATATTGGTAACGAAAGCAGCTAACTACCGTATTTTTGTGTCAGATTTTTTTTTTTTGGAAAAGAAGTGTGAAAATTTTTTGCATGTATCCTATCATTTTCGTCGATGTTTTTTATTTCATAAAGACTTAAGTGTAAATTTACAAAATCGAACCTCATTTCCACTTAAATACATATTAAAATAGCTTAAAAACAAGTTCAAACAATTCAGAAAAAAAGTTTCCCCTAATACGTTACCAAAATTATGTTTGTCATATCTCCCAAATAGTGAAAACAACTATCAAACAAACTACTTAATTTGCAAGTGGCAACATTTTTCTTTACAAGAAAATATTCAAAACTGTCGTAGGATCGCAGGTCTGTCTAAAATCTGATAGAGAAAAGTCGTGTTCTGCGCGTGCCACCTTGTGTTCTCCGCAATACCACAGGTTAGTATTACGTATTTTGATACATTCGTTAGTGTTATTGTAAGTTATTGTATTCATTAGGCATCAATATTTATTCAGGAATATGAATGTAGTAAGCATGTATTCATACCGTTTGTAAAAATATGTATTTTTCGATTTTTCTAACAAGGGAAATTTCCGTTACCTATCTTTACCGTTTCTGGAATGGCAGTAACGTAGGCAAGGAAAGCAAAAAGTAACGGAAAAGAAGCATAAAGACGCGTTCAAAATGGGAAATTCATCTCAGTTTTTTTTATATTTTTTTAACAAAATATAAAAATAATATTAGTGGACAAGAAAGAAAAAAATTACTTATAAGTTTTTGAACTGAATTTAACTATACAAGATATATATTAGTGAGATAGATGCCATAAAAGAATGACTTAAAGAGATTAGGAAGGATGTAGGTAAGTTATTAAGTTTTTGATACTGAAATTAACTATAAAAGATTAATAGGTATTAGTGATACAAGGTGTCATATAAAACTAAAAGTTTAGTAAAAAATTAAAAATAATAAAAAGGAACATAGGTATTTTATTTTTCTCTCCACAAAAAGTGAATTTTAAGATGCATTTAATGGGCGATTTTCCGAGATCAAAAAAAAAAGAAATTGGTTCGTAAATGACTTCATAGATGGCGCTTAGCATAGATTAGTATGGCGCTTAGTAAAAGGCGGGTTCATGAAGAGCACGTGTATGGCTGCGTAATATTTATTCTATTCCAAAATAGAAATAGGTTCTGGATGTCCTGAATATAAATAGGTAAGTAAATACTATTTTTTTATTCTTTTGGTAGACAAGTAAAAGTGTAGAATTTATTACAGCCCATAAGTAGCCCAGCTTTCATAAAACGACATCTATCGAGTGTTTTTAAACTAATTTTTACTTTTTAATTTGGGCTGTCAGAAAATCGCCCATTAAGAACTTCGTTTCTAAAATATCAAGTATATTTACTGCTAATTAAAATCTAAAGAATCTATGTAATAATGAATCTATAAAATCAGAAAAAAAGACTGTGTGTTTTACTTAAAACGCACCACTGGTGATTACTTTAAACACATCAAAAAGTTATGCATTAGGTACACAATATAAATACTGCCTTAGAATTCCGTTACCGTTCTTTCCGTTATTTACAGAAAAAAATATGTTATTTAATTCACCATTACTTTATTAATTATTGACTAATTCTTCAAGTTTCTTTTGTATATTATAAACTATTGTTATCCGCTTCTTATAAAAAAGGAATTACTTCGTTCCTTGTCATGGTTTTTAAACAACAAAGAAAAAAATACTACCTTTTGCGCGACCTGGTAACGGAACTATAAGAAATGTGCTGTTATTTTAAAATTATACCAATTATTATTTTTTAATTTATAAAATTTTAAAGAGAAACTTGCTTTACTAAATCAAATCATTTTCTATAACTTTTCTTGTCTTTATTTTCGTTTTATCTTTCAATTTGTGTGGTAACGGAAAAGAAGAAATTTTCAGACCCAGCTGTAGTAAAATCGCAATTTAAACGAATTCCGTGGGTATTTTCTCAAAATTTATCAGTATTTCAGTAAATAAAGCGTCACAGATCATCCAGAACGCTTTAAACAATGGATATAATAGCTTTTGCATTTTTAGCCACATTTAGATCAAGGTACACGTTTAAAAAAATATGCCCATAAGTTTCATTTCATATAAAACTAATTGTGGAAATTATTCAACAACGAGAATAAGTAGTTGCGAAATGTAGTTATGTTTTCCAACTTTTCGTTTGTACTATTTACGTTCCTATTGTAATGTTTCAGACAGAATGCCAGCGCGCAACATTATAAGTGAACAGCAGCTTCAAATGCTTTTAGATGCCATGGAGGCGGACCGCGGTTTCGCTAGTGGCCGGCTATGGAACACCGGCCCCCTAGCAAAGCTGCAGGTCCGCGACAAGTGGGAGCGGCTGGCGACCCAGCTAAACGCTGTTGGCGTTGGCGCCACTAAAGTGGCACCAAATGGAGGGACGTAAGTATCCTATCCACTGCATTGTTGTCTCCTACTAACATATTGTGTTTCATTTTTTACAAACTTAACATCTTTGCAAAAAAGTTGTCACATTGTTTTACATGCCTATTCAATTTATTGCGTAATGGTAAAGTCTAACTTATTATGTTTTACTTTTATTAGCTTAACAATATTTAACAACAACTTTTTGGTATAACTGTATGCAAAGTGCAAAGGGAGTCAAATAATTGAAATGAAACACTTTTTACATATGAACTCATGTTTATTAACTAGGTACATTTAAATTTTTATTTTTAGTCTTGACATTTCAATCCCTTTACAGGGTCCGTGGTATAATATAAGCGAGTTCATCCTTAAAAAGTGGTTCATTTCAATGTGTAGTGTTCACGTAAACCTAAGAAAACAATATGAGTCATGTCATTGTTTTTACTTAATGTTTGGAATAATTTAAAAAAAAGTGCTGTGCGGAAGAGGGCACAAGCACGGAGTGTGTATGCACGGGGGACTGGTAGCGGGCTGCCATTTCAGATGAAGCTGACGGATGTAGATGAGAGAATCTGTAAGTAATCAGAGAATCTGTAACCACCACCTGTAAGTGCCACCTGCGTCGCCCTCTCCGCCACCAGTGTCGCCTCCTAGTCCATCACTGGAGGAGCCGCAAGCGGGCCCGTCCCGTCGCAGCATGGCCAAATAAAGTATACACCGCGCTAACTGCACTCAGGTAATTGTTTAATCTGTCTTTATGTCAAACACCTTTGGGTTTACATATTTATAGAAAACTTGTAATTGAACATGTAGTGCCACTAGGTCATGTCCTCACTAAGTCATATTGTCATGAGTAAATGGCGCAAGTAAATAGGACATTAGTATAGTGTACATCATCATCATCAGCCTATTGTCATGTCATATTTTAGTTCGACATTACATCTTCATTTTTTTCTTTTTCAGAACGTATTAACGTTAGGCTGTATGGGCGATTGCCTTTGCCTTTGCTTGGAAAACATTTTTTTGTTGTTGTGTCAATGTGACTGTTTTCCGGGTCGTCTTTTTTTTGCAACGCGTCGCGAGGATGGCGTTCGCATAATTTTGTCCCAGATGAAACTCTAGTGGAATCTTGTTTTGATGATGATTTGAATCCTTAAAAAAGGGGCTTAAATGCCTTAATTGTTTTTATTTTGAATTTGGTTTAATATTGTTTGGCGAAAAGTACATCATTCAATAATGGATGTCTAGCCGCATTTTTATGGAAGACGCTCTCGAGCGTCTTCCATTGTCTTCCATCATCTTCCAGAGGTTTTCAGATATCTTCTGATGTCTTTTATTTTTACTCTATTTAAATAATTTCATCGAGTTTGTTTGTCGTCGTCAACACGCGGTCAGGCGAGTTGCTTCACCGGAACACTTATAATGGTACCTAATTTATAGAAGTCAGGTTAGTGATTTAATATCCTGTTGGTTTAAAATGGTGCTATATTCACAAAAATATTAGTTATGTTCACAACATATTGTTTAGAGTCACGATACAGTGTTTTTAGTTAATTAAATTTATAGGCCTAGTTCCTATGTATCAAGACAATTAGTCTATTTGATCTTCTTTGTATTGAATACATTTAAAATACATAACATGTAACTTTAGAATGCTATCTTGCGGATAACTTTATATTCACAAGAATAAACTTTGTTTGTTAGTATTAACTTAAGCGGTAAGAGTTAGCAAGGGATTTTAAAATAAAACAATGGTTCGGAGTAATTAGTTTTATTTTGAAGCCACCTAGGTACCTAAGATTAAAGGTAACAATCTCTCCGATGACATTCCGAGGTAAAATTTGTTTTCTATATATTTAATTTGATAGTGATACTACTGTCTGGCGCCCGAGTTTTAACTTAAGCGTAAATCCCTTTTAATATTTTGCATTTGCAACCTTTTGTTTTATTTAACATTAGAATTTTGTTCTTATACGCATGTAAACCCCGGGTTACATGACAATGGGCGATTTTCTGACAGCGCAAATTAAAAAGTAAAAATTAGTTCAAAAACACTCGATAGATGTCGTTTTATGAAAGCTGGGCTACTTATGGGCTGTAATAAATTCTACACTTTTATTTGTCTACCAAAAGAATAAAAAAATAGTATTTACTTACCTATTTATATTCAGGACATCCAGAACCTATTTCTATTTTGGAATAGAATAAATATTACGCAGCCATACACGTGCTCTTCATGAACCCGCCTTTTACTAAGCGCCATACTAATATATGCTAAGCGCCATCTATGAAGTCATTTACGAACCAATTTCTTTTTTTTTGTTCTCGGAAAATCGCCCATTGGCACCTGCGAACATGGACTTTGACTTGCTTTCTTTAACCGTATAATTGTTTACACAGGTTAGTATTTGTTTGAGACAAGCTCTTTGTTTGATATGTAATTGTATTAAATTTGTTATTGCCTTATAATTATGTGATTATTTTATTGATAACAATTGTGTCACGAATAATTTTGTTTGTTTGTTTATAAAGAATATTTCTTTAACTTTGTTTAGAAAGAATTAATCTTTACTGGTTTTGTTGTAAAGAATACTTTATTCTTTAATATTTGGTTATGCTGTTGTTAACTTTAACAATTAGTAATTTATTTTGTTTTCATTAACTTTCATGTGTCGAGTTGTATCTCCTAAAATGTTTTACATATTTAAAACTTAAAATAAGTGTTATGCAGTTTACTTTAAGCTACAGTTACTTTTGTCAGTGAATAAAGCACCTAATTTTGATATTTGATATAATAATTTACAGTTTAATAACTTAACAGTTTTGATAAACAAATTTAAACATTTAAATAAAACATTATTAGCTTTGATATTTAAACATTAATTTTTATTAAACTTTAAAAGGGATAAAGCGATTCAGTGTCCGCCTGTTGAAGACAGTTCACCTGTTGTAAGTATCCTTAGATCGGCCGGTACCTGCACTGCTGATGACGGTATGGAGTATGATCATTTTGATAAGGTCGTTAAGTCGTTACTTGTGATAATAGTACTAAAATTATTATTTTTTTAATTATTCCTTCTGTAGATTACTCTGTTATTTTGGGATTTGACTTTTGGTTAAAATTTGATCTTGCTAAAGAACTTTAGAAAAATATTACTTTCATTGTAGATAAAAATGTTAAACTTGGAACTTGTACAGTTACGGCTGCCGCTGAGCTTGCACCTTCCGAAAATAAATTATTGGTAGAAACTATTAAACTTTTTGAAGATATCTCGTATGAAAAGATAGGTTTAGGTCATGAGTATGACCTAGTTGAACATAAAATTAACGTTGTTGGTGAACCTTTTAAACAAAAGTGTCTTTGAGCCCCGCTATACAAAAAATTGTTAATGATGAAATTGATGCTTTACTTGAAGAAGGAATAATACAATCTTCTAAATCTCCTTGGTGTTCTCCTATTGTTATTGTAAAGAAAAAAGATGGTAGTCCGAGACTCTGTTTAGACTCTCGTCGTTTAAATTCTATAACTGTTAAAGATACATACCCTTTGCCTTATACCTCAAAAATTTTAGATAGCCTTCGTGGTGCTCGTTATATTACTGCTATTGACCTTTCTAAAGCTTTTTTACAAATTTATTTGGAAAAAACTTCTCGTGAGAAGACTGCTTTTGCCGTTCCGGGTAAAGGACTGTTCGAATTTGTTAGAATGCCGTTTGGTCTCACTAATGCACCAGCTGAGCTTCAAAGATTAGTAGATAGGATGTTTGGACCTGAATTCGATGGTAAACTATTCCGATATCTTGATGATTTAATTTTGATAAATTTTGAGTTTTCTGAGCATATTGAGGACCTGCGCAGAGTATATAAAATTTTAAAAGATGCTGGTTTAACTGTTAATTTGAAAAAGTGAGAATTTTGTAAGGAAAGACTCCGTTATCTTGGTTATGTAGTTGATAGAAATGGTTTGCACACTGATCCTTATAAAGTAGATGCAATAAAGAATTTTCCCCGTCCTGTAACTGTAAAACAATTAAGAAGCTTTCTTGGGCTATGTTCCTATTATAGAAGATTTATTTTAAATTTGCTGATATATCTTCCCCTCTTACTAAACTTACTGCTGGTTCTTGAAATTCTAGGAAACCTTTAATTTGGAATGATGAAGCTGAAACTGCTTTCGAAAACCTTAAAGAAGTGTTAATTCTTCACCAGTTTTGCAACACCCAAATTTTGAGAAACCATTCTTTTTACATTGTGATGCTAGTTCTGTTGGTATTGGCCTTCATCATCCCATTGCTTTCTATTCTAGATCTTTAAATAAATGTGAACGTAATTATAGTACAACAGAGCGCGAATTGCTTGCTGTTTTAGATTCAATAGAACGTTTTAGACCCTATGTCGAAGGTATGGAATTTACTGTGGTGACGGACCATTCTTGTCTGAAATGGCTATTGAGTTTAAGTAATCCTACTGGTAGATTAGCTAGATGGGCTACCAGAATTTCACAATTTACATTTAATATTGTTCATAAAAAAGGTATCTTGCATCAGGTTCCGGATGCGTTATCTCGTGTAGAAATTGCTGCTGTTATTTCGTCCTCTACGGATAATATAGTATTACCTGAGGATGATATAGATGATCCCTGGTATAAAATAATTTTTGTTAATTGTCAAAAGTTTCCTACTAAGTTTAAAAATTTTAGAATTGATAATAATACTATAAATAGATATTGTAAAAGTAAATTTGGTTATAATAATCGTTTAGATTGGAAAATAGTTATTCCAAAGGAACATATTATAGATACTATTCGTTCTAATCATGATGATGTTAATTCTGGTCATCTTGGAGTTCATAAAACATTAAAAAAGCTTAAACAACATTATTTTTGGAATCGGATGTTTAAAGACGTTCATTAAGTCTTGTGATGTTTGCACAGCTTATAAACATAGTACTTCTCCACCTTTTGGTCCTATGATAAACCCTAAAAAAGTAGATTTCCCCATGGTTATGCTTTCGGTTGATATAATAGGAATTTTACCTAAAAGTTATTCTGGTCATAAATATATACTTTCTGTAGTAGATGTTTTTACTAAATAATATTGTTGGATATTTCCTTTAGCTAAGGCTACTACTTTGGCAATTTGTAAGATTTTTGAAAAAGAAATATTTCTTAAGTTCGGAGTTCTTATAATTATAGTCTGCGATAATGGTACTCAGTTTACTTCTAAACATTTTGTAGATTACATGAAAATTTATAACATTAATAAAATATTTTATAATACTTTGTATACCCCTCAAAATAATCCAGTAGAGAGATATAATAAAACCATTGATGCTTGTATATCATGTTTTGTTAAAGATGATCAGAGGACATGGTCTAAATTGTTGCCTCATGTTCAGTTAGCTTTAAATAGTAGTGTTAGTCTTGCTACTGACTTTACTCCTAACTTTCTCATGTTTGGTAGAGAGTTAATTGTTGATGCCTCGTTGCACAGATTTAGTAATTCTTTTAATAATTTAAATGATGTTAGTTTGGGTGAAAGAAATTATTTTGCTTATTCTTTGAATTCACTTAGTGATATTTTTGTTAGAGTTCAGACTCAATTGTTTAGAGCTTATAAACGTAATGCGTCTTATTATAATAAGGGTCGCAGGGTTATTTCGTTTGCTGTGGGTGATGTTGTTTGGAGGCGTAGTTTTGTTCAGTCTAATGCTCCGGCTTATTTTTCGGCTAAACTAGCACCTAAGTTTGTAAAATGTAAAATCATAGAAAAAGTTTCAGATAACGTTTATGTTTTGAAGGCTTTAGAAAAGGGTTACGTTGGGCGTTATCATGTAAAGGATACAATTAAATATTAAAATTTAATATGTTTTGGAATTTTCAGGCTCGCCGTTGATGTCTTGTTTTGGGGACTCTACCTTTGTAAGGGAGGAATGTGATAGATGTATGTGTGGATAATGGTAGTATGTAATTAGATGATGTATGAAAGGAAACTTCAAGACGGATGTCGATAAGAGTCTGTTCTAAAGGTCAAATCTTAGGTCAATTTGGATAAATAGTAATTTCTCTAGTTTGTTTACCCATAGTAAATGATTTTTTTTGTTTGGTTGTACATTTTGTATAATATCCTAGTGTACTTTGTTTGTTGTATTTTGTTGGTTGCACTTGTTGTCTACACTTCGGACTAAGTTGGATTAGTTATTTGTAGTCTAATTTTAATTTTGTTTATTATGTAAGTTCTGGATATCCATACCTGGACATGACATTTTGTTCTGACCAGACAATTTATTCTTTTCAGGATAATTGCTCATTGGTACAGTTTTTTTCTCTTTTGGATGACATTTTCGTTTGTCCCTGACATTTTGTTTTGGACACTATTTTGGTTGTCCAAGACACTTTCTCTTTTGGATGCCACTTTGGTTTTGCCGTTTTGGAAAACTTTGGGTTTGGTTTTCCTTGACCTTTTGTTTGTTGGATTCCATTTTATGGTTATCATTTCTTTTGGGATGTAATGGACATTTTGTTCCGTTATGTTTTCTTTTTTCTTTTGTGCTTTGTGCCCGGTAAGTCGGATAGTGTTGCGCCGATCACAAATTCACTTTTGTTTGCTGAATTCTTTTCAGGATTATTTTTTGTTGACTCTGTGCGCAGTAGGTCGGTGGTGTTGTGCTGATCGCAGATGATACTTTTAGTTGGACGTTTTGTCTAACGTTTGGTTTGTCGTTTTGTTCGACGTCGCCTTGCTTTGTCTAGGGCGATTGGTGTCTGCTTTTGGGCGCGTTGTAATACGACGTGTTCGCGTTGTTTTGCGATCTGGAGGTCGTAGTCGATCACGAGAGCTCTTGATTCGGTGACTGTTATTGTCCAACCTATATTAATTTGCTGTGCTTTCGATGGTCCGGAAGAATGTGTTATCAGACTCGGTGACCTTAGTGTCCAACCGATTTCTCATAGTTTGAAGAAAGGAGAGTTTAGACTCGGTGACCGTAGTTGTCTAACCGATATCTAGTGGGTTGTAGGAGTTTGTTTGATTTGGTGACATAGTTGTCTAACCAATTCAATTAGTTTTGTGTCGACGCTAGGGTCTGACCATATTTTGTTTGAGATTCGTTTTGGTGTTGGGTTATAAACACATTGTTGTTTTATTTGTTGGGAAATAATAGTTTTGGTGTTGGGTTATAAACACATGGTTGTTTTATTTGTTTTGAAATAATAAGTTTGGTGTTGGTGTTTCAATATTTATAAACTTGGGTTTAGAGTTTTGGTTTTTTTTGTGTTTTCAAAATCCCTTGTACTCCAACTAGAGTAGAGTTTGATAGAGTTCGTAAAGTTTTGATAGAGTCCTTGGTAGAGTTTGTCATAAAAGAAAATGTCTTTTCTTTTATTTTTTTTTAGAAAGGGACGGGTTGTAATGTCATATTTTAGTTCGACATTACATCTTCATTTTTTTCTTTTTCAGAACGTATTAACGTTAAGCTGTATGGGCGATTGCCTTTGCCTTTGCTTGGAAAACATTTTTTTGTCTTTGTGTCAATGTGACAGTTTTCCGGGTCGTCTTTTTTTGCAACGCGTCGCGAGTATGGCGTTCGCATAATTTTGTCCCAGGTGAAAATCTAGTGGAATCTTGTTTTGATGATGATTTGAATCCTTAAAAAAGGGGCTTAAATGCTTTAATTGTTTTTATTTTGAATTTGGTTTAATATTGTTTGGCGAAAAGTACATCATTCAATAATGGATGTCTAGCCGACAAGACTAGGAAGACTATGGAAGACGCTCTCGAGCGTCTTCCATTGTCTTCCATCGTCTTCCATTGTCTTCCATTGTCTTCCATTGTCTTCCATTGTCTACCATCATCTTCCAGAGGTTTTCAGATATCTTCTGATGTCTTTTATTTTTACTCTATTTAAATAATTTCATCGAGTTTGTTTGTCGTCGTCAACACGGGGTCAGGCGAGTTGCTTCGCCGGAACACTTATAATGGTACCTAATTTATAGAAGCCAGGTTAGTGATTTAATATCCTGTTGGTTTAAAATGGTACTATATTCACAAAAATATTAGTTATGTTCACAACATATTGTTTAGGGTCACGATACAGTGTTTTTAGTTAATTATGTATGGATATCCGCTGCGATCTGAACCAAAAGGACTACATCGAAACCGTGATTAAAAATGCCTCACGTAAACTCGGTATCCTGAACAAGGTGCGGCGATTCTTCACGCCTGATCAGTTGTGTCTATTATACAAGACACAGGTGCGGTCTTGCGTGGAGTATTGCTCTCACCTTTGGGACGGCTCCGCAAAGTACCTTCTCGATGCCTTGGACAGATTGCAGCGCCGCGCTGTGCGCATTATCGGCAATGCAGAGGTCACTAAAACTCTCGAGCCTTTGCAATTGCGTAGAGATATTGCGTCACTCAGCGTCTTTTACCGTTTATACCATGGCGAGTGCTCTGAAGAACTCTTTGACCTCATCCCTCCTTCTCCCTTCCTCCATAGGAGTACGCGTGCTGCTCTGCGGAGTCACCAATTTACAGTCTCTAACATTCCATCTCGCACAAAGAAATTTGGTGACTCGTTTCTTTGCCGCACTTCCAAAAGATGGAATAGTCTACCAGCACACGTATTCCCTCCTACCTATGACATAGGGTCCTTCAAACGAGGCGTGAAGAAGCACTTTGTGGGCCGGCAGAGTGAGGATGACTGATGCTACGTCTCTTACGCTGCACCAGTTGTCCTCGCGCCTGGACCTCATTTCCACATAACATCAGGTGGAGTGGGGTCATTTGCCGGGCTTAGTATAAAAAAATAATAATAATAATAATTAAATTTATAGGCCTAGTTCCTATGTATCAAGACAATTAGTCTATTTGATCTTCTTTGTATTGAATACATTTAAAATACATAACATGTAACTTTAGAATGCTATCTTGCGGATAACTTTATATTCACAAGAATAAACTTTGTTTGTTAGTATTAACTTAAGCGGTAAGAGTTAGCAAGGGATTTTAAAATAAAACAATGGTTCGGAGTAATTAGTTTTATTTTTTAGCCACCTACCTAAGATTAAAGGTAACAATCTCTCCGATGACATTCCGAGGTAAAATTTGTTTTCTATATATTTAATTTGATAGTGATACTACTGTCTGGCGCCCGAGTTTTAACTTAAGCGTAAATCCCTTTTAATATTTTGCATTTGCAACCTTTTGTTTTATATAACATAAGAATTTTGTTCTTATATGCATGTAAACCCCGAATTACATGACACTATAAACGTCCCACTGCTGAGCACAGGCCTCCCACGCACCCACAAGCACGAGGGGAGATATAATATAAGTGTACAATAAATTAAATTAATATTTCTGTTTTACCACTTATTCCCACAGCGGGAAACGGCCCTGCAAAACCTCTATAATATAATGACTTACAAGTTCATTACATTTAATTGTAAAAATGTTAAACGTTCCGTAGACGACATTCGTAACCTTTGCAAGAATGCTGATATGATAGCATTACAAGAGACATGGCTATTACCGGGGGAAATGTCGTTCCTTAACACCATCAGCGACGAATTCAGCTGTACGGGTGTGTCGGCGGTGGACACAGAGGCGGGTATGCTGCGTGGGAGACCCTACGGAGGAGTGGCACTGTTGTGGAGGCGCTGTGTTTTTAACAATGTGGAGGTGATACAATGCGACAATCCTCGTATATGTGCCATTAAGATAGTGCTAAAAGAAAAGGCTATATTAGTGTTAAGTGTATACATGCCTACGGATGCAGTGATTAATTTAACGGATTTCACGGACGTGCTTAGCTCGGTGAGTGCTATTATAGATAGTTGTAGCGTAGACTGCGCCTATATGTTAGGGGACTATAACGCACACCCCACAGAGCGGTTTTATCGTGAACTGTCAGACATTTGTGCAGAACAAGAATGGTCTTGTGCGGATACTGACATGCTAGGTATATCATCTAACACATATACTTTCGTTAGTGACGCACACGGGACTCAGCGTTGGCTCGACCACTGTCTAGTGACTAAAGCAGCGGCTCAGTCAGTACAAACAGTAAGTGTGATCATAGATGTGTTTTGGTCGGACCATTTGCCATTAGTGATTGAGTGCAACTTGAATGTCGTATTGCCGAAGATATTAAATGTAAATGTTAGTCGTAATAAAGTCATATGGGGTGAAAGAAACTGTGAACAACTTGACACTTATCGTAAAGAATGTCATGAACGGTTAAGGTCAATTGATTTTCCATATGAATTGCGTAACTGCAGTGATCGAATGTGTTATGACCCTTCTCACAGATGTATAATTGATGATTTGTATAAACAAATTGTAAATGCCATGAGTGACTCTGCCGTAATTTCTCAAAGGTGTAGGAAACATGTAAGATAAAGAATTGTAGCGGGCTGGAATAAACATGTAGCCGAAGCCCACGGGCGGGCGAAACTGCACTTTGGTTGTCGCATAATAGACCTACGTCGGGTTATGTTTATTGCGAAATGATTAAGGCTAGGAAAGTTTTTAAATCTCGCCTGAGGTGGTGTCAGAATAACGAAAACCAAATAAAAATGGATATTCTTGCGTCACGTCATTCAAATAGTGATTTTCGTGGTTTCTGGAAGCACACTAACAGGTTGCAGTGTAGACCTGCCCCGCCCGTGAGTGTGGGCGGCGTGACTGATCCTGGCGAGATCGCTGATCTATTCAAAGATCATTTTTCTGTTACGTCCCCTCTGGGGCCGTCACAGTCGGCGCTGGATACTGAGGATGTAGTGAAAAGGGAGATTACGTTTGAAGTTAAAGATATTGCGAAAACGATCAATTCAATGTCTAAAGGTAAGTCCCCTGGCCACGATGGACTCAGTATTGAGCACCTGAAATTTGCTGGCCCGCACTTACCACGAGTTCTTTATATGTTGTATAACTTCTGTATAGGACATGGTTATGTGCCCAGTGATATGACGCGAACGGTGGTGGTGCCTATAGTCAAGAATAAAACCGGTGACCTCTCGGACAAGAATAACTATAGACCTATCTCGTTGGCGACTATCATATCGAAAATATGTGATAGCCTGCTTAATACTCAGTTAAACCGATATATTCAACCGCATGATAACCAGTTTGGATTTAGGCCGGGTTTATCGACGGAAAGCGCTGTGCTGAGTCTTAAGCACGCTGTCACTTATTACACTAATCGACAAACTCCGATAGTAGCATGCTTCCTCGACCTATCCAGGGCCTTTGACCTGGTTTCCTATGATCTATTGTGGAAAAAACTGAAAGAAGTTAACTTACCAATAGAACTTATTAACATCTTTAAGCATTGGTATGGAAGCCAGGTCAATAATATTCGATGGGAAGGGGCGTTCTCGCGATCATACGGGCTGGAGTGCGGGGTGAGGCAGGGGGGGTTAAGCTCGCCAACGCTCTTCAACCTGTATGTGAACGAGCTGATAGGCGAGCTCAGTAGCACCAGGGTCGGATGCCACATTGATGGTATCTGCGTCAACAACATCAGCTACGCGGACGACATGGTGCTGCTGAGCGCATCTGTTAGTGGTTTGAGGAGGCTTGTGGCTATATGTGAATCATATGCAGAGACTCACGGATTGGCCTACAATGTAACAAAGAGTCAGGTCATGGTATTTGAGGCCAGGAGTGGGCACCCTGTTACAATTCCATCCATTGTACTAAACAAATGCGTGTTACAACGAGTGCATACATTTAAATATCTTGGTCATGTATTGACTCCTGACCTCAAAGATGACGCTGACATTGAACGAGAGCGGAGAGCGCTGTCTGTAAGAGCAAACATGCTGGCCCGTAGGTTTGCACGCTGCTCAAGTAATGTCAAAATTACTTTATTCAAAGCATATTGCACTTCATACTACACGTGCAGCCTATGGGCTAGATACACACAAAAATCTTACAGTGCCCTCCGCGTTCAATACAATAATGCATTCAGGGTGCTTTTGGGGTTGCCTTGCTATTGTAGCGCATCAGGGATGTTCGCTGAAATGCAAGTTAACTGCTTTTACGCAACGATGCGAAAGAGATGCGCGTCCCTGGTGCGCAGGGTGCGGGGCAGCACCAACAGCATTCTAAGCATGATCGCTAGCAGGCTTGACTGCCGTTACGTAAATCATTGCTGCGCCATATCATCTGGCATGGCGCAGAAATGATTTGCGGCATAAATAAACAGTTCAAAATAAATAATTACTTAATAGAAATCATGTTACTAACATAGAATAAGTAATACTAACACATTGAGTCCATGGTCACTTGAATAAATTAATATTCTATTCTATTTATTTGGTTTTTCTGCAAAGGCAGTATTGTACCTCAGTGACAGACTAATATTTTTTTAGAAACACCTCTGAAGACGGCTCCCTCGCGCCCGCGCCTCGATCGTTCGTGGAGTAAGTTAACATGAACAATTATTACTTATTTTTGAAAACAAAAACCTAATTAAAAAAAAAACAAACGCATCAAATGATATTTCTACTCCCCTTTTCTACTTCCCTAACATATGTTGAATTCGCTTTTCAGTTGAAGCGCAGCCTCCACAGTGGGCGGTGGAATTGGAAGAGCGCCAGGCGGCTTCTTTGGAGACGTTGGCTCTCTGCGGCCGGGACATGGCCGCCTCTAACCGGGCAGTTGTGGCAGAGGCGAGTCGCAGGCGGCCAGCTCGAGGGAGGTGGTAGCGGCCCCGCGGGAGCATACCCGTGCGAGCCGAGCAGCTACAGCTGCACAGGAGGCCGCTACAGCTGCGCAAGTGGCGTCAACGGCTGCCAGACAGGCCACTGGGGAGGCGTTAATAGCCGTATTGCGGAATATTTTAGCACCTACATAAAAATATGTATCTAGGTGCGAAATATATTTAATATCTTTTATTTTTGTATGTAGCGACGCGTTGTTTATTGCTTCATGCTTGAGGTCGCTAGTGTACTTTCATAACTAGGTGCAATATACCAAGGCCCTGTATATTCAGTCTGTATATTTACTCTTCTCCGCAACAAATGGCATGCGGCCTGTTCTACAATCATTAAGAATAATGTTAGAAGCAATAAAACTAAATTATAATAAACATTTAAAATAACCGCCTCCGTGGTCTAGTGGCTAAGCCACCGGTTTCAGACCCAGAGGTCCCGGGTTCGATTCCCAGCGGGGGGTACATCTTTGTGTGCTCGGTTTGGTTGGTGGTAGGGCTGTTAAGCCCGCCTGGCTAGCTACCACCATCTTATCCAAGTCTGTCGCCATAACAACGATGTTTATAGCATAGTTGTGTTCCGACAGTTAGAGTTAAGATAGCCAGTTCCTCAGTGGTTGAGGATTCCGGGTGAAGCGCGCTTCCACCTTCGGCCTTATCGTCACTTACCATCAGGTGAGATGAAGGCCAAGCGCTTACCCGTTACACGTAAAAAAAAAAAAAAAAAATAATCTACTTAATTGTATTTCAAATTTTCTAAGTAGGTATATAATTCGCGTTGTTTTTACATATTTAAAAAACAACACCCGCTCCCTCTTTAGACAAGAGGACGAACTATTATTAAAGGCATGCTGCTATGCTTCTGTGTTAACGTATGCAGTAAAGTTTCTAGAACTTTTGTAATAAATTATTTTCAAGTTATTTAAAAGTGACATAATATATCTTTCATGGCACCAACACATCCATTTATGTATTTTGTACAATTTATGGATACAGCACATCATTTTTCTTTTAAAGTTAACAATGTAAATAATTATGTATTGAAATGAGGTCGCAAACAGTGTCTGCATGTACGCCACAGACCACATAACTCGCTTTCAGCGAGTTTTACTAAAAGATGCAATCGGCAAAATTCAGGGGGGTGCGGAGGTGTAGGTAACTCTGGCTGTGATTGGAATTAATTATGTGGTAGGGAGTTGATATTGATATCGATGGACTGTTTTCGTACTTGATGTTTAATATAACGGTGTTAATATAATAAAACCATTCTTCTTATTTAATACTAATTTTTATATCAAAACACGTTATTTTGTCAATCAATTTGTTTGCCTTATTCAGTTTCGGAGTAGTTTGAAAAAAAATTGAAAATGTTTTGTCATAATATCATGTCTTTAATTTTTGTTTATGTGACATCGCGTAATATTTTATCAGACGGATAAGTTTTATTCGAGGATTTAAAAATTGGCCCTTAGTAGACTATATTCTATTTTGTTATAAACAATATATCTGTAAAATTAGAAGCAAATCAGACGATCGACGACGCCATAAAAAGTTTCATACAAATTTCATGGCTATTATCTATGTGCCTTTTCGCAATGGTGCAAGGTGTTAACAATATTTCTTGATAATAACGTTATAACTGTGATTAATGGTTATTTAATGATTTATTTGAAATATCATGTTACTGATATTATTTAAATGTATTTGTTGACGTTATTTGTTAACCTATGGCGTGATATTGCCGTAGCATGGAAGGGACGGCAACACATGGCAGCGAGATCGTAGTGCAGATAGTTCGCTGCGGGGAGGGAAACTCCTATAGTAGGAGCAATGACACGTTTCGAGTAGTGCCATCTAGGAGTGTTATTCCGCAATATTTCAAAAAAAAAATTTAAGTGTCTCGCTAGATGGCGGTTACTCGAAGCGCAGCAATCGAATATAAAAATCGATTAAACATAACTTTAGTTAACATAATCAGAATATTACTATGAACATCATTTATGCTTGTAGCATTTATTTTTTATTTCAATAAATCGATTAAACATTACATTAGTTAACTTAATCAGAATATTACATAAGAAAATCATGTAAGCTTGTAACATTTATTTTTGTTTCATAAAATACTTGTATAATAATCGATTAATACGATTTTAATCGAATTGTATATCGATCGATCGACACTTGAACTGCACTTTTTTTATTGCATATAGCCGCTTGTTTGTTTTGTTGTTTGCTTTCGTGCGAATTTTTGCAGTATTGTCGTTCTTCGCTGTAATTACTAATTACGTTGAGACTTGAGATAAGTGCATAATCCTTCTCCGGACCCAGAGTTACAAGATGAATTTAAATGTGAAACACTACAGTAGTGATCCTGCGTCTTACTTAATTTGCATTGTTGTGATGTGAATTGTGATATTTGGACACTGGACAACTGGCAAAACTGGACGCTTTAATTAATTTTTGTGACATTGGACATGCATTGGACGCTATTACTACGTACGTACTATTAAGTCTAGTTAAGTCAAGTATCTTATTCAAGTGTCGTATCTTCAAATATAACAATATTATTACCACAAAGTACAGGTACCTATAATTAATAATATTATTGATTTATAATTTAGTTACATACCTATTGACTATATACATGTGTACAATCAAAGATACCTACTTACTGCTGGTAGAATTTTGCACAAATTGTGCCGCTTGTGATTTGGCCGGAGTATTAAGTTAACAGTATAATTTAAGTATTGTATTAGGATTTTCTGTGTACAATATTTATAACTTTTCTATCAAATGCATTTACATAAGTTATGCTGTTTTGTTTTTCAGATATATAGGTAAAAGACCATACCTATTGTCGCATACCAGCTGATCAGTCATCACAAACTAAAGGTATTTATATTATTATTATTCTCTTTATATAATCTGTACAATCTTAAGATAAATGTTAACAATATTTCATAAAAATAAAAAAACATATTTACAGTATAAAATATTCTAAAAAACTTAACCTAGACTGCCACCGGCAGTGGGGATAGACCAAAGCTATCGGTGGGTAGGGCTGCAGAATGAGGAACCTCCTGACAATTCGTGCCTTGTCACGGAGTACTGCCTTTTGTATCTGACCCTTGATCAAACCTTTCAGTGAGAGGCTCTTAGCTATAAGACCGTTTGCCGAAACGATTATCGGTACAATAATGATTGAATCCACATCCCACATATTATTATTAGTTCACTTGCATGTCATGTTGTAATAAGTTTTTTATTTGCAGATACAAGGAGACAACCGCAAGGTTTTAGCCTATTTTAAATAATTCAGAAATAAATAAAAAAACCCTAAGAGTGTAATATACAGGTTAAGAAATCGCAGCAAGAACAAGATTAGCTAGTGCTATTAAAATGTCTGATAAAAAAGGTTTACAGAAAGTTACAGGAAAAATGAGTTTACCAGCAAAACTATTTACAGAAATTCAACACAGAGAAACTATGAAAAATACAAAGGGTCGTTGCTTCACAAATGAAGAAAAAATGTTGTCAGTCTCATTCTATAATATGCTCTTCTTTCGAAATGTTTCACATTGCCTTCTGCAAAATCCTTAAAAAAACTTTCTAGGAAAAATTTAAATATTACCTGCTGGAATACACAAAAAAGTAATTTTTGTAAAACTAAAGCACACTTCTGAGCAAATCAACAAAGATGAATGTTATAAATCGAATTTTGTGCGGAGAATTAAAATATGATAGGTATGATTATTCTAAAATGTAAACTAAATTGTATTATGCGATACATAAACATATTAAAAATAGAAAATGAATTGTCGTTTTATTTCTGAGTTCCCAATCTGGCTGTTGCATGCAAAACCTTGTAAATCAGGCTGGTTTGATTTCATA
This sequence comes from Scoparia ambigualis, assembly GCA_963921215.1. Lineage (NCBI taxonomy): Eukaryota > Metazoa > Arthropoda > Insecta > Lepidoptera > Crambidae > Scoparia > Scoparia ambigualis. Next base: position 24,323,707 of record OY992523.1, read on the forward strand.
AATTTAATGCTGAGTGAATTTCACTTACATTAAATTTATGAAATCATATCAGCCTGATTTACAAGGTTTTGCATGCTTTAAAATTAAAATTTAGCTCCTATTATACCTATAGGTATGTATATTGGTCAAAAGTTGTGGAATAACACCACGAGAGGGAGCCTGGTTCAAACATGTTGGCAAAACAAATCCGCGAGATGGTCATCTAGTTCCGACAGTATTACCTTTATCTATGGTTCGCTGTGAGCTAGTGCATAGAGCAGTTGTCTTGCCGTTCTTTGTTTGATTTAAAAGGTGTCCATCACTTTTTGTAATTTTATCGATAGTTGTTCTTTTTGTAAGCTATTTATATAGTGCACTTTCAAAGGTATTACATTGGTTCACTATTAATAATTTGTTACTGAATTCAGCAAAAACAAAGTGTGTTAAATTTTTTTTACCTACTGTAAGACTGGTCAGCACACAAATTAAGATGAACGATAATGTAGTTGAATTAGTAGACTCTACTGTGTTTCTAGGCATTGAACTGGACTCACGCTTACAATGGGATCCACATATTGATACCTTGTCAGGAAGACTGAGTTCAGCTGCATACGCAGTTAAGAAAATAAGGCTTCTAACAGATGTTGAGACGGCAAGGCAGGCATAGTTTATTTTAGTTATTCCATAATGTGATGTCTTATGTCTTACTGTTGTGGGGCTCCGCTGCTAATGTTGACGATGTATTTATTCTACAGAAAAGAGCAGTCGGCGCCATATTATACAACCACGAGTCTGGGGACTCACAAAGAAGTGTTTAAAAAATCGATATATTAACTATTGCATCACAATTTATTTTTGAAAACCTTATGTATGTCAAGAAGTATGAACAGACATTTGTTAAAAATCTTCGTAACTTAAACACTCGTAGGAAAAATAAGCTTGCCGTCCCTAGTTTTAGACTTCATAAAACAGGTGACTCTTTCATGGGTAAATGTGTAACGTTTTATAACAAACTTCCACTAAATATGACTGAAATGCCTTTTCATACATTTAAAGTCCATGTTAAAAAAACCCTCATGAGTAAAGGTTATTGTAAAGTGGAAGATTATGTAAATGACAAATATATGTATGGACATAGTGCATGTACGAGCATAACATATTAGTAATTTGTGTATTTTGGTAACAAAATATCGACGCTTGAAAGGCAAAAATTACCAAGCGACATGTATGCAACTTTACAATAGAGCGTTTGAAAGTTTTTTTTATTGCAAAAACTTTTTTAGATAATCACCTATTAGTCGAAACTACTTCATTCCAAAGAATTTGGAAAGTTTTTTAAAGGCTTAATGAACTGGCATGTAAGGAATATGCGATTTATTTATATTATCTGAAATAGTGTCGCTTAGTAACTAATAATTTCTATAAAAATACAAACAGGTAAAAATTACTAACCGCCAACAAAACGTTGTCATGAAACAAGTTAAAATAGCTAAACATCACAAAGTTATAGTTTTGTTGGAAGCAGAATTGCGCATCTAGAAGTAACGCATGTTTGACATAATGGTAGAATGATCTAAGTAAATAGAAAGTAGAAAAACCTTTCTTTCAGGCAATTTTAACCATAGTATAAATTAAATAAGCTTAGTGTGGGGTGTTATTGAACTAGTATCAACATAATTAGATTTTAGTCGCAAAATCAAAAACTTTGTAACGGTACATTTCAACGGATAATAGTCATCATTATCATTGCAACCCTTTTGTGGAAATGTACAATCATCTACTGAGAATGGGGGATGAATGACAGCATACTTCACCACACTACTGTAGTACAGGTTAGCGGGTGTACCTACGCCTGGCGTACTCACCATGGAATTCTGTTATTTCAAGAATACCAAAAAACTGTGCCCAAATAGTACCAAATAGTGCCCAAAGGAAATAAATAGTACCCTTATGGTTCAAAAGTTATAGACATAGTTTGGTGAGTACGCTAGGCGTAGGTTACGCCTAGCGTACTCACCTCAGTTTGGGAAATCTGAGCAAGCTACAACTTTAATTAGTATGTCAAAAAACTGTACCCAAATAGTACCAAATAGTGCCCAAAGGAAAAAATAGTACCTTCGCCTAGCGTACTCACCTCGTTGCGCGAAAACAGAACCAGCAATGGCTTTCATTTGTATCTCAATAAATAGTACCGGAAATAGTACCCTCTAAGAGTGTAATTGTTATTTGACTTTTACACTAGAAAGTCATTAAATTTGATAGCATACTTCTACATACATTGACATGAGGTACAGGCGAACTCATAATAATTTTAATATTATTAAAGGACATCATTTTTAGGGCCTTTTCTGAAAGTGCCCGCCAACAAAAAAAATGGTACGTATTGTTAGTGTTAAAAGTGTTTTTTCATATGGTATGCTTCCATAACTTAATTTATTGGAAATTAGGTATAGTGTTCGTGACTCCACCTAGCGGTGCAGGACAGCACCACCGCCACCGAAAGCATCGCGACGTCGTCCGTGCTAACAAGCAGGAAGAAGACCAAATCGTGCAGCTATGGGTCCGCAGATGGCGCTGAACGAAGATAATATAAGCCCGCGCGCGCGACTTCGGAACCCTATTCCTCCAACAGACATTAGTTAGGCCATAACTTCCATTTAATTTATTGTTAAAATCTATAATTGAAGGAAATAAATTATTGTTAAAAGAAACTGGAATAAAGCATTCATTTCATAACCGGCGCAAACATTGGACCTTCGAAGCCGCATTGAAACGAAGCACGAGCAAAAACGAAGATCGCATCAGCCACGTGGGATCAGCAGAAGGGTCTGGCTAGTCGTTCCTTTCCTTCCACTTTCATTCGCACTGTACTAAAACCGTATCTTTTCCTAGTTATCAACCGACTTCGAGGCAACGGCGCTGGTGCGCATTATATCACCGGTGTGCAGGAAAATCGTAAGTGCCCTTTCCTTACTATAGATTGCCAAAATGAGTGTCGATAGTGTTCCAAAACGCGTTAAATCTCCGGTTCTTCAACTAGGCGTAGATTCGAACGATAATTTAGCTTATTTAAATAAAAAACGCGGTACAATTAAGGGTAGACTGACTTTATTTTCTAAATATGTATCCTCTTTTGAAGAATCTCAATTAACTGAAAAGAATCTTACAGAGATGAAGTTGCGTCACGATATAGCCAAAACGTTGATTACAGAATTTAATAGCGTGCAAAGTTCTATAGAAGAAATAGTGCCTGACAGTGATAGCTTTAATCAATTGGAAATCCGTCAATCATTCGAAGACTCTTATTACAAGGCCATGAGTGAAGCCACTAACTTTCTTGGAAATTCGCACAAACCTACCTTTTGTAAAAGTGACAACTCTAGGTGCAATGATTCGCTAATAAAGTTGCCTGTTATAACATTGCCTACCTTTGACGGGTCTTACAATGCTTGGTTGGAGTTTAGAGATACATACATTTCCATGATTCATAATTCTAATAAGCTCGATGAAGTTCAAAAGTTTCATTATTTGCGATCAGCGTTAGTGGGTAGTGCAAATGAAGTTATAAGATCATTAGAGTTCTCATCCAAAAACTACATAATAGCATGGGACTTATTGAACGAAAGATATAATAACACCAATTTATTGATCCATAATCACGTAAAAGCATTATTTTCCTTGCCTGTTATAAATAAAGAGTCACCATCTCAGATTAGAAAATTAATTGACGTTGTGCTAAAGAACTTAAGATCGTTAAAGTCCCTGGGTGAAGCCACAGATCAGTGGGACACTCTTATAATGTTTATGGTTGTATTGTAACCTCCCCCCCCTTTTTTATTAAAATTGCTACACCTATCTAAACCTAAATCTAATGCCTTTCACACCTATATGCCTAGCTAGCTTATAATACATACACACATCCTCGCCGCTTTACCTTAACTTAAATTATTATCTAATTCTTAAAACTAATTAACCTAATTTATCTACAATCTAATGGTTGTGTCTGGAGTTTTGTAGAGTGTGTAGCGTTTGTATGAAGATGGAACCTTAGCATAGCTTAATTCTATTTGCAGTGAATTTCAGTCAAGCAATGTAATATTATAATAACTACTATTTTGGCCAGATCGTCTAGTGAACCCTCCGTTGTTAACCGCATTTAAGTAACTCAAGTTCTTTCGTGAAAGTTTAGTAATTGGCTTATCCCTGTGTTAAATTATTTACTCCTGACCTAATTACCTACCAGTCTATAAATCATAACATAAATATGTGTAGCCTAGCAATGACTCCGTCTGAACTGTGACCTAAATCCTTCACTGCAGCTGCGGGGAAGATTTGTAACCACTCAAAGGTAATCAGATGATAGCTTAGCTTGTAGGTATTATTATTTATTATCAGTAGCATGATACATAAGAAGCCTGGTGCAATTTATGAGCCCCACCACCGCTCCATAGCGTACTGTACATCTCATGGTTTAATTACAGTTCCGACACATTGGCTTTAACTTTAATTATTAGCTTGTGCCTTTAATTCTTTAACTGAGAATTTACATCTCTCCTCAAATTTAATTTCATTTTACATTATGCACTATGTGTTAGCAATTTAAATTCTTATTATTCCACATAAATCAATAGAGTTTATCTCAAGGCTTGCTATCATCCAAATATCCTTTTCACATTAAGAACTTAATTATTCAATGCAATAACTTATATTCAGTTCCGTAAAGGGTGGATAATTTAATAAAACGCCAACTCAGGCGGTGGCTAAAGTAGAATGCTATTAATACAGGTAAAACTACTTTTATTTATTCTTAGTATTTATTATACAAGTCCTGTAAAGCTCCAATATAACTACATTGGATTGGCTGCATTGGCAGATTATCACATCTTAAGTTTATTAAAGGATGTTTAATTCATTCAATATCCTTGACTTTAGGAAGTGAACTGAAATAGAATACTATCATTTGAAGTAAATTACTTTGGATTACTCTTAGTGTTCATTATACAGATCTTATAAAGTATAAATACATCTCAAGTTTATTGAAAGATGCCTAATTTATTCAACATCCCTGACTTTTAGGGAGTGAATGTAGTTAATTATTTTTCCATTAACTTACACCCTCTGTCTCTCAGACTGAGTGGTTAATTTGATAGACTACTAAATCATAGTTAGTATACCTTTAGTAGGTAGTTAATTATCACTGTTAATCATTAAATAAATTACATTTAGAAGTTATCTTTTACTCACTTTAATAAGTATAAATTAGACTGTACTAGGTATTAGTCTGATTGATTAGATTGTTCCCATCAAATATTTCTATGTTTCATATTATTAGAAGTAAGTACTTACATATCTTAAGAGGTCTATTCAAATGGTATTAGTAGACCATTGTCAGGCTAATTAGCTGGTTGTTATCAATCAATTATTTCTATGTTTCAGATTATTAGAAGCTCATAGCTTGCAATGTCTTCTTTCAACGACTTATCCTAGGTTCTAAACTGGTTTTAGTTGTTCAGTTTGTATCAGCTTATTTTTGCTAAGGTATCGGATGTAAAACTTTAACACCTTGAAGAGTGTAGCCCTGTGAGATCGTATTGCATCCCAGGGAAAGCTAACAAATGCCTGTTTGGTCATATCAGTGTTAGAAATCAAACATCACAGTACGACTAAGCTTATTTGCTATAACTTTTTAGTATTTTTCTTGTAATAGAAAACCAGTCTAGACTTTTAGGTACTCCAAAGTAATGATGGTACGATATTATCATACTTCTGTTAATTATTTAAAATGAATAATTAATTGGTAACAACTTTAGGAAAACAATTAGAATTTTACCGGCCTGCGGTAACAGATTACTTGCCTAGCTAGGACCCACATCACTTCACCATAATTTTATTTAGCGCCGTAACTTAATTATCCCTGCCTTATTAGTCTGAATTAATAACTAACCATATATATATATCCGCCTACCTATAGATTCCTACAACTTTCCTCACTTGAAAATGCCTATATTTTGTCGAACTAACAGTCCCTCTTGTGTACCTTGCAAACTAGGCCAAGCCTCATTTAATTTAAATTCGTGGTGTGTGGTGAGAGTCGCATTGCCCCTGAAAGCAACTAACTCCTAAATGTTCTATCAGTCGAGCCAGTATACTCAGTGTGTTATTTTCCTATCACTACACTGTATGTATGGAGATAGACTCGAGATTGGACTGGGTCATACGGGTCTACCTCCAGCTAAATGGTGTCTGACCTATCTTCAACTTTCACTAGGGAGACAACTGTCTCTCCCCCATTACTCCGTCGAAGATAGTGTATTGTTTAGCGTAATAGTGTAAAACGCCGATCTTATTAAATACAATCAAAGATCATCCAGACCGAAGTCTGTTGAAAGGTACATAGGGTTTTGTTGTCACCGTGACTCGTTTCCGCCGATGTACCCCAGAATACTTCATTCTGTTAACGGATTCGAGTTGCGATCGCAATAGTTTACTTTATTAATAACTTTCAATTTCACAAATCTTAATTAATATCGCAGCTCGAATATCACTTAGCGCACTATCAAGCTCGGACGCTATTTTTCCCGTATGAGTCGTACCGCACTCTTAAGTTGGACCGCTCCGTTGACGTCCCAAAACTGAATGTCCGCTAATTTTTCCAAGCATCTTAACTTTCCCGCCACGCGCGCCTAACATACGCCCGCGCGAGTCCACTTTTCTTCCCTTCCACCAATCGCTAGCCGTTTCCCCGATGCCCCCCGCCTTCGCGTCGCGCCACGTGGAGCTATCATCCGACCTCTCTTTCTGTCTTTTTCTCAACCTCTCGCTCGCTCATTGCCGCTTTCGCCGCGCAATTCTAAAATTTTTCCATAATCTAACCAAATCTCGTCAGATAGCCAATATTACATCTTTGAATATCTAAAAGTAGCCTTCTATTAACAATTCCCTCTCAATAATCATCCACTTAAGCCAATAATCCTGTATTTTGTGAAATTATAAAAAGTTCCGTATTCCGACCATAGATGGCGTCCGCCCATAGGTGAACCACTTTGCCGACCCCAGAGCAGTCCCCGCGAAACTCAAAATAAAATACGGTCCTAGTCAACCTAGCAACCTTACGCGAAGCCCAAATAAATGACTTCCGCTAGACGCCGCCTATGTCGCAAGGGACGCGCAGAGCAGTCCCCGCGAAATTCAAAATAAAGAAGTCAAACTAGCAACCTTATGCGAAGCTCAAATAAATGACTTCCGCTAGACGGCGCCTATGTCGCAAGGAGCACACAGAGCAGTCCCCGCGAAATTCAAACTAAAGATAAAGCGCTAGACCACTGACCATTATTCTGAACTAGTTTATTATTCCCTTTTCATGCTTATTATTAATGGTGCTACGCATTAATATTTATTTTAGTGCTACTCCCATGCATTCCTTACTAACGGACGGATACCATTCATTCTGTACCGTTACAGCCGCCCCCGATAGAATTTAAGCAGATAAAGTACCACTCTTATCTGCGGCGAATTATATCTAAACCCTGTACTTAATTAAGTACAAAATAGCACCTCCTTCCTTGCCAACCTCATTGTCATCCTAGCCCTCAAAGATATTACTACTATTTATAGTTCCTCCCCAAATCCCTAATGACTCCTTCCTCCATAAGCTTTCTTATTGCAAAATAGCCCACACCCCTCATTCTATTCAACTGACACAAAATCATAATCGCATACCCAGTTCTCGTGTTCGAAACGAAATCCCAGTAAACTTAGTCTCGGTAAATATTTCCCAATAACTTAGACATCTACCATTTCTCTAATCATACACAACCTCCGAATAATGATTTGCCTTTTGTTTACCATCATAACAACAAATCATAATATAATATAAATCAATATAACAGTCTCTTGCTCTGTCTACTAACGCCCCCTAGCGAAAACTCTTCAACTCTATGACGATTCCGACGTAAGTTTATAACATCTTCCGAACCATTCAATTATTCTATTCTTTAAATTATTTTCCTAGAATAATTTCAAGTACATCTGTCATCATGGCCTTCTTTTAACTTACGTCCCTTCTTACAACTTGTTTCGCATCTAAATGTTGCAACCTAGGGATCGAACCTGGGATCTTTCGTGGGTGAAGCATCAACCACTTCGCCGTCATGGTCTTTTAGTTCCAACTAGGTTAATGAATAATAATTAATAATTTGAATTAAAACTTTCCTTCATACTTCAACGCTACCAATCTCATCTTAGCTTATATAATTACCTAAGATAACGAAACGTCGGAACAATTGTCTACCTCAGGCAGGGATCGAACCCGCGTCCTCCACAATCCCTAATTAGCTACTTCTTTCAACCGAAACCTATTTTCCTCTACGCGGATAAGAAATCTTAACCAAACCCCCATATCAACCAAACCCAGTAGGCATACCATCATCGCCCAAGAGTTATAACTTTATTTTAGATGAGATACATCTATGTCTAATCCTACAAATAACCGAGATAGAATACTAGACTCGCTTCCGTCCGGTACGCAGTGACACCCACTCACCGTGCATACAAATAGAGGTCTCAACGCCTTACAATAAGGTTGTCGATCGTAAATATTTAGGAAAAACTCATTCACTCTAAGGGGCCACGCATCTCGAAACACGTCCTTGAGTTTTGAACTAGCTACCCCGTAGTTCAGATCTATTAGAAGTTTGTGTGCTATGTATATCCGTCCAACTGTCAATGTATGCGTCATCGATAAATACTTGTTAATACCCCGGTACGTGTTGGACATTGTATACTAATTGACAAGTACTGAGCCTATACGTATAAGCAAATACTTATGCCAAAACCTATCTAGTAACTATGTCTCATCCCTAGTTATTACTATGTACGAAAGACAACATTTAGTCTCATTTGCCAATATATAATACGTCAATATCCCCTTACTTTCCTATACCTTTGAAAAATATCATTTTCTTTTTAAATTAAACAGACCGGTAACTATCTTATCCGCCCCCACAACTCTACTTAACTTCCTACCTTTTATATTACTAATAATCGGTCAAATCGGTAAATAATAAGTCATTAAAGGTGACACTTCGTCTTAGTATTCATGGTAATTAATATCGTAAGTTCCTTCTCGTATTTACTGAATTCCAAACTGCGTGATTCAATAGTGCTAGTTTCTTTTTATTTTTTATTTTTTTTTATTAGATGATTTTAATTTTACACTCGCACAAGACACATTATTAAGATGGTAATCTCCCGAATGTTTGTAACTCTAATTGGTTACTCATTATGCATTCTACTTTACTTTTCAGCCTTCCGTCCAGATGGTAAAATTCCCCAGCAACACGAGATCCCCTGACCACGCCAAAATGAAATGCCATCAATGGCCTCTGTTTCTGCAGCCTAAGACATTATCTCTCTATAGGTTAGTCAAGTATAATTGTCCTGATTTAGACTTCACAAGACGCCCCCAAAGGAACCACCTTACAGCAGAATTTCCGCAACTTTAAGAAAGGCTAGTTTAGGAAATGAAGCTAAATGGAAACCACTTAATTTTATTGTGTGCTGAGTAATTCCCACTTCTACAGCACAGTTCCGAAACTTCGATTCAATTACTTCACCAGGTAAATCAAAATAAACCCTACACGCTTAACTAAGTTCTATTTGTGCCCAGTGCGACTAAAAATATTCGAACACCCTAAACAAGCTACTTTTACTAATTTAACAGTGCCAATTAAGAATGCTCCCTTGTGTCATCTATAATTTTATTGTGTGCATAGACGACCAAAGACCTCGCTTTCAGCATGCCTTCTTCGTTGGACCCGCTTAGTTAAATACTCTAATCAAAATTCTAAAGTTACAATTGAAAATGTCAAAAGTTCGAATATTATGCAATAGAGAATTTCTCTAACATAGTTACTCCATCTCTTCGCACTATTTAGTCAGGCATATTGCAATTCAAGTATTTATTTTAATTTATAATGACCTATCTTCTCCACCCCTGTTCACATACTTTAGCCATCCCTATCCACAGCTGCGGTGAAGATAATTAGTTAATGAACAAAACATCCTATAAACACTCTATGTTACTACCGCAATCACAAGAAATATTTACTAGAAGGATTATCTATCATACAGCTGACTATAACAAAATGAGTCCCCCTTATCTTTCTCCGTTCCTCTTCTAACGTAGAAGACAACAACAGACAATTAACAATTAATTACTTATAATTTAGAACAACCCTAGGTAAAACGCTACCACAAAACTAGTATAGAACAGAATAATACTAACCGAAGTAAACTTTTGTATTCACACTTGCAAATAAAATATCTTTATCTTTCCGTGATGAATGATTTTGATAACATTATTTCATCAACTCAATGTCCCGGCCTACATATGTGAAAACTGTCAATTAATTAGTTTGTATAAAACAATCTAGATGCAACATGCAGTTCACATTAACTAACAATTTTAAGGTTGTGCCATAACTTCGACAATAACCTACCTTAGCACTAATTTTAATCATCTACAATTATATCACGTACATATTAGATGCCAATAATCTAGATTATTTAAGAATTCTAGCAATTCATATTAATATAATAAATAACCAAAACAAGATAATACCGCTTTGACAGTCTGCGCTGACCTTCCACAAGTCAAAACCGCGTTTCGTTCGTCCTATCATTTCTAAACCTGTAGACATTTACTTTGTACTAAACAAATTCTTGAGTTAATAATTATTTGCCAATTGTTAAGCAAACCTATTTAACTTCATAATAACAATTTTAATATAGCAGTATTAGAATATTATTATAAATCTCGAACATCCTTATTTATTATAATCAACATTACCGGTTAAAGTATTTGAATGGCCTAGTGCGAACTAGGTTTCAGGTCGCACCTCGGGAAAATAAATTTACTATTGACTTTAAAATCTACTACTTATAAATTTATTATTTTCTTCTGACATATAAAGATAGGCTATGACTCTAGGTCGGGTTTAGTAAACTTTGAACTATGGCTACCTCCACAATAATCTCGATTAAATATATATATCCGCAAAACGAATTATGTCTAATACGGCCGATTTTACTAAATTTAAATTATGCTACTAAACAGTACGTATCCTAAGAACGTCACACATCCGAAACCCATTTCAGTTCTAATGTCTTTACCCATCTAAATTAAAATTTGTACCTGTCGACGCGAGACAACATCTAAATAATTACTTTAGATGATTCGAATTGTGATAGTTAATTTTGTATTGTAATCTCGATAACGCAATATCAGGGATTTACTTATTAATAAAGTTTACACTAAGAAATTTATTCTCAGCTCGCATTATCATCGCTTTATTTCCGGCTTGAATGTTTCTGCGGACTATGAGTTTAAAATTATTAAACTTAAAATTGTGGTATATAAAATCGATCACTGTTTTATAAGTAGCTTGCGTTAACTTTTAAAATAATAAAACGAGTTAACTATTGATTATGACGTGACATCCGCCCGCAACTCGCCTTTATAATTGATGTGATAACATACGCTATTGTTATCCCTATAGCATAACAGTGCTATAACTCGTTAATTTTGCAGTTAAATCTCGACTTCAAGCCAGTCAACTATATTTTTTTTTTTTCAACTATTATTATTTTTTTTTTTTTTTTCAACATCTTAATCGTTCAACGGAGATAGACAATTGTGAAAGGTACCCTTCTTAATAGGCTAATCCAACCCAGTGAATTTAATGATTTATCTATCTCTACCTATCCTAACTAATTAGTCATGTAGTAAGGTCTTTTCTTTTCACCGCTCTCCCGACTTAGATATCTCTAGGTAACTCACAACTGATAATATTAGGTAAGTAGGTATAGTAAGCTGTGCCCAGCGAGCTTTACTTCTGCGTACGTTAACCTCATCTTAAGCTAATAATTATCCTTTATAAATCTTCATAATTAACTATTTATCACGATTTCAACTATACGGTAAGAAGCAATGATTACCGGTAACGACTACTTACAACGCTGCAAGAGTATTTCAATTATACATATTATTATTAGACAGCACCCTTTTACCATCATCCAAAATAAAATCTTTTATTGGTAACCCAACGCCATCTAGCCTCGCTAATAGGTAACCTCCCCACAATAGAGTAGATATTAGATAGTTGTTTCCAGACGGTAACGACTTTTATCGCCTACTAGACGTATTTATCCGTTTACATTATGCATCCCAAACTACGTTGCTTTTAAACCAAAATTCCTACTAGCAATGAATAGTCATATGATTCTATCCCCTACATGACATACCTGCTACTTGTTATTACTTATAATCGCGATTCCTCATCAACGCGTGTATTTTGAACCGTAATACTATTTTATGTTACTTTTCCTAGGATTTTAGCGAACTAACAAAATGAAGCGGCATTTCCCATGTCATTGCATTCTAATCTACTACGTGATAAGTATTAGGAAAATCTCTTTCAATGTAAAAATCGCAGGTATTAAAAATAACAGGTATGGAAAATAACAGGTGATTCCACTTGCTATAACAAAATCACATGATTACGCGTTATGGAAGTTTCCTCTCCGATTGGTTTTATGACGTCATGTTTTATAATCATTCCTAATTCTAGATTGTTTATGGTCTCGCTAAATCATTTGTCTCTATGGTCCAACCATAGACAAAGAACGTTATAGTCCTTGACTAGCCTAAACTACTCTATGGATTTCAGATGTGAGACTCAAGTACACTATTATAATTTTTTTTTCTCTAACATAACCAACAAAATAAATTATAATACGTGGAATAGCACATCAACTAAAAACCGCAATCGCTCAACGATTATTAGTCAAAATATAATTATTATTAGTTTTATATTATGCTGTTAGCGTCATAACTTTATAATATTGTACAGCATATCGCCATCCTATAATATAAATTGAATCCAGCAATAATTAAGTTGGTTAATTCTGTCCAATCTCGCCCCCTTGCCTTCCCATCCGACAGCAATAATAATTAAACCGCCCCCTATTCTACAAATCTTTCTAAATCAATAAATGTTGAACTATGTCACCCTGTCGACCTTTTACGATCCTAAAAATAACTCAACACAAGGCTGTATGAACCAGTTGCCTATGCCTATATGAAATCTATCACCAGGAATAGAAACAAAACTACAGTTACCATAGCTCCTAACGTCAACAAATAATATATTAGCGTCCTATCAAAAATTGGATACCTGGTTTCAGTATTCATAGAAAACAATTACTAAAGGTTTCAGTATTCACAGATAACTCAACAGTTTTAAAATTAATACTCCCGGAATAGTTTGGTTATTGACTATATCTAAGTACTTTGTTCACTCATTAAACTTTGGAAAACCAACAACGCCTAACAGCCGCACGGTACCTGATGCTGGCGAACTCCGCCATTAAATAAAGAAGAAAAAGATAATGACTGAAAGGTATTGTATTTCAAATAATACTCATTACATTATTGTTTTGTAGTTTTATCTCCTTTGACCTTTAACCTAACCTGAAAATCTTTTTGTTACAGATTTCGTACAACAAAATTTTAGCTCCAGCTCTCATTGCGACTGTCTACAATATTGGTCTTAATCTATTATCAAGAACCCGTAATACAAAGTGTATGAATCAACTTTAGAAGATAACAACGTTTATTGTGAAAAGTGTCAAATTATAATTCACCCATTATCAAGAGCCCGTAATACAAAGTGTATGAATCAACTTTAGAAGATAACAACGTTTATTGTGAAAAGTGTCAAATTATAATTCACCCATTATCAAGAGCCCGTAATACAAAGTGTATGAATCAACTTTAGAAGATAACAACGTTTATTGTGAAAAGTGTCAAATTATAATTCACCCATTATCAAGAGCCCGTAATACAAAGTGTATGAATCAACTTTAGAAGATAACAACGTTTATTGTGAAAAGTGTCAAATTATAATTCTTCAATATCTCTGAATTAATTAATCTTCATTGAATTATTCCCTATTAAGCCAATTCTAAACTCACGCATCGCAACACGACAACAATTTGTGGGAAAAATCCCACTTCTAAATTAAAGTATTACCGCTTGACTGAAATCCAATACAACTATATTAATGATAATTTATAACTTAACTTTCTAATCCTGGTCATGGCTTACCAAATTGTAACCTCCCCCCCCTTTTTTATTAAAATTGCTACACCTATCTAAACCTAAATCTAATGCCTTTCACACCTATATGCCTAGCTAGCTTATAATACATACACACATCCTCGCCGCTTTACCTTAACTTAAATTATTATCTAATTCTTAAAACTAATTAACCTAATTTATCTACAATCTAATGGTTGTGTCTGGAGTTTTGTAGAGTGTGTAGCGTTTGTATGAAGATGGAACCTTAGCATAGCTTAATTCTATTTGCAGTGAATTTCAGTCAAGCAATGTAATATTATAATAACTACTATTTTGGCCAGATCGTCTAGTGAACCCTCCGTTGTTAACCGCATTTAAGTAACTCAAGTTCTTTCGTGAAAGTTTAGTAATTGGCTTATCCCTGTGTTAAATTATTTACTCCTGACCTAATTACCTACCAGTCTATAAATCATAACATAAATATGTGTAGCCTAGCAATGACTCCGTCTGAACTGTGACCTAAATCCTTCACTGCAGCTGCGGGGAAGATTTGTAACCACTCAAAGGTAATCAGATGATAGCTTAGCTTGTAGGTATTATTATTTATTATCAGTAGCATGATACATAAGAAGCCTGGTGCAATTTATGAGCCCCACCACCGCTCCATAGCGTACTGTACATCTCATGGTTTAATTACAGTTCCGACACATTGGCTTTAACTTTAATTATTAGCTTGTGCCTTTAATTCTTTAACTGAGAATTTACATCTCTCCTCAAATTTAATTTCATTTTACATTATGCACTATGTGTTAGCAATTTAAATTCTTATTATTCCACATAAATCAATAGAGTTTATCTCAAGGCTTGCTATCATCCAAATATCCTTTTCACATTAAGAACTTAATTATTCAATGCAATAACTTATATTCAGTTCCGTAAAGGGTGGATAATTTAATAAAACGCCAACTCAGGCGGTGGCTAAAGTAGAATGCTATTAATACAGGTAAAACTACTTTTATTTATTCTTAGTATTTATTATACAAGTCCTGTAAAGCTCCAATATAACTACATTGGATTGGCTGCATTGGCAGATTATCACA
The DNA here is from genome assembly GCA_963921215.1 of Scoparia ambigualis. Taxonomy (NCBI): domain Eukaryota; kingdom Metazoa; phylum Arthropoda; class Insecta; order Lepidoptera; family Crambidae; genus Scoparia; species Scoparia ambigualis. The sequence goes on from OY992523.1 coordinate 24,338,926, forward strand.
TCTTAAGTTTATTAAAGGATGTTTAATTCATTCAATATCCTTGACTTTAGGAAGTGAACTGAAATAGAATACTATCATTTGAAGTAAATTACTTTGGATTACTCTTAGTGTTCATTATACAGATCTTATAAAGTATAAATACATCTCAAGTTTATTGAAAGATGCCTAATTTATTCAACATCCCTGACTTTTAGGGAGTGAATGTAGTTAATTATTTTTCCATTAACTTACACCCTCTGTCTCTCAGACTGAGTGGTTAATTTGATAGACTACTAAATCATAGTTAGTATACCTTTAGTAGGTAGTTAATTATCACTGTTAATCATTAAATAAATTACATTTAGAAGTTATCTTTTACTCACTTTAATAAGTATAAATTAGACTGTACTAGGTATTAGTCTGATTGATTAGATTGTTCCCATCAAATATTTCTATGTTTCATATTATTAGAAGTAAGTACTTACATATCTTAAGAGGTCTATTCAAATGGTATTAGTAGACCATTGTCAGGCTAATTAGCTGGTTGTTATCAATCAATTATTTCTATGTTTCAGATTATTAGAAGCTCATAGCTTGCAATGTCTTCTTTCAACGACTTATCCTAGGTTCTAAACTGGTTTTAGTTGTTCAGTTTGTATCAGCTTATTTTTGCTAAGGTATCGGATGTAAAACTTTAACACCTTGAAGAGTGTAGCCCTGTGAGATCGTATTGCATCCCAGGGAAAGCTAACAAATGCCTGTTTGGTCATATCAGTGTTAGAAATCAAACATCACAGTACGACTAAGCTTATTTGCTATAACTTTTTAGTATTTTTCTTGTAATAGAAAACCAGTCTAGACTTTTAGGTACTCCAAAGTAATGATGGTACGATATTATCATACTTCTGTTAATTATTTAAAATGAATAATTAATTGGTAACAACTTTAGGAAAACAATTAGAATTTTACCGGCCTGCGGTAACAGATTACTTGCCTAGCTAGGACCCACATCACTTCACCATAATTTTATTTAGCGCCGTAACTTAATTATCCCTGCCTTATTAGTCTGAATTAATAACTAACCATATATATATATCCGCCTACCTATAGATTCCTACAACTTTCCTCACTTGAAAATGCCTATATTTTGTCGAACTAACAGTCCCTCTTGTGTACCTTGCAAACTAGGCCAAGCCTCATTTAATTTAAATTCGTGGTGTGTGGTGAGAGTCGCATTGCCCCTGAAAGCAACTAACTCCTAAATGTTCTATCAGTCGAGCCAGTATACTCAGTGTGTTATTTTCCTATCACTACACTGTATGTATGGAGATAGACTCGAGATTGGACTGGGTCATACGGGTCTACCTCCAGCTAAATGGTGTCTGACCTATCTTCAACTTTCACTAGGGAGACAACTGTCTCTCCCCCATTACTCCGTCGAAGATAGTGTATTGTTTAGCGTAATAGTGTAAAACGCCGATCTTATTAAATACAATCAAAGATCATCCAGACCGAAGTCTGTTGAAAGGTACATAGGGTTTTGTTGTCACCGTGACTCGTTTCCGCCGATGTACCCCAGAATACTTCATTCTGTTAACGGATTCGAGTTGCGATCGCAATAGTTTACTTTATTAATAACTTTCAATTTCACAAATCTTAATTAATATCGCAGCTCGAATATCACTTAGCGCACTATCAAGCTCGGACGCTATTTTTCCCGTATGAGTCGTACCGCACTCTTAAGTTGGACCGCTCCGTTGACGTCCCAAAACTGAATGTCCGCTAATTTTTCCAAGCATCTTAACTTTCCCGCCACGCGCGCCTAACATACGCCCGCGCGAGTCCACTTTTCTTCCCTTCCACCAATCGCTAGCCGTTTCCCCGATGCCCCCCGCCTTCGCGTCGCGCCACGTGGAGCTATCATCCGACCTCTCTTTCTGTCTTTTTCTCAACCTCTCGCTCGCTCATTGCCGCTTTCGCCGCGCAATTCTAAAATTTTTCCATAATCTAACCAAATCTCGTCAGATAGCCAATATTACATCTTTGAATATCTAAAAGTAGCCTTCTATTAACAATTCCCTCTCAATAATCATCCACTTAAGCCAATAATCCTGTATTTTGTGAAATTATAAAAAGTTCCGTATTCCGACCATAGATGGCGTCCGCCCATAGGTGAACCACTTTGCCGACCCCAGAGCAGTCCCCGCGAAACTCAAAATAAAATACGGTCCTAGTCAACCTAGCAACCTTACGCGAAGCCCAAATAAATGACTTCCGCTAGACGCCGCCTATGTCGCAAGGGACGCGCAGAGCAGTCCCCGCGAAATTCAAAATAAAGAAGTCAAACTAGCAACCTTATGCGAAGCTCAAATAAATGACTTCCGCTAGACGGCGCCTATGTCGCAAGGAGCACACAGAGCAGTCCCCGCGAAATTCAAACTAAAGATAAAGCGCTAGACCACTGACCATTATTCTGAACTAGTTTATTATTCCCTTTTCATGCTTATTATTAATGGTGCTACGCATTAATATTTATTTTAGTGCTACTCCCATGCATTCCTTACTAACGGACGGATACCATTCATTCTGTACCGTTACAGTATCTAAGTTGGATGTAGGTATTGAAAAAGAATGGGAACAATCTAAATGTACACTCGCCTCACAATCTAAAAGTAAATTCAACTTAAATGATTTGCTCACTTTCCTAAAAGGCAAAGCCGACACATTAGAAATGTTAAAAGCAGGTCATTCTTATAATTCTAACACTATTCGTTCGCATTCGCACGAACCGGTTAAAAAGCCACCACAACAAAAGGTGCATAGTTTTGTGTCTACGCGAAACAAGAATAATTATAAAAGTACTTGCGTTTGTGTAATGTGCAAAGGTACACACTCGCTATACGCATGCGATCAGTTTATAGATTTATCGAGCAAAGACAAACTCGCATTTGTCGACAAAAACAAGTTGTGTGTAAATTGCTTACGGGTAGGCCACGGAGTGTCGGATTGTTATTTCGGACCTTGTCGTCAGTGCAATAAAAAACATAATAGTTTGTTACATAACGAGTTTAGTGCTAATACGTCATGTTCTACGTTAGTACAGCAACCTCAGTTGTCATCTGTGTCCGATAATGCCACTGTAGTTTTACATACACATTCCCAGGTAAAAAACGTCGTTAACGAAGGCGCGAGTCTCTTAAAGACGCATGAATTTGAGACAGTTTTACTATCTACCGCTTTAGTTGAAATCGCACGTAACGACAACACTTATTACCAAGCTCGCGCTTTATTAGACAGTGGAAGTCAACATTGCATAATAACTGACTCCTTACGTAAAAAATTAAAGGTTGATTCGATACAGTCCACATATAAAATCGTAGGAGTAGGGCAAGCCGTTTCCCAGTCTCATGAGATTTGTAATATTGAATTTAAATCATTAATTGGTAACTACAATACTCGCATTAAATGTTTAGTTTTACCTCGCATAACTAGCCTACTGCCCGGCGTTCGCATAAATAACGTTGTAGGTATACCCGACAATTTGAATCTTGCCGATCCAACATTTTATGCCCCTTACAGATAGATTTATTGATAGGTGCAGAATGTTTTTGGGATTTAATAGTCGATGGCAAAATCCGTTTGCCAAGTGGGCCATTCTTACAAAACTCTAAGCTAGGATGGATAATTTCCGGTCCCATTGTTACTAATAATAAGTCGCGCATTAAACAAGTACAATGTAACTATACGCAAGGCTTAGAGTTCAATGAGCAGTATACGCATAATTTAGAGTTAAATGAACAGTTGAAGAAATTCTGGGAAATGGAGGAAATTTGTTTACCTAACCCATTGTTAACTTCTGATGAGCAGTTTTGTGAAAATCTGTTTACCGCAACAACTAAACGCGAAAATAATGGACGTTTTTCAGTTCGCATTCCGTTAAAAGAATCTGCCGAGGTGTTGGGTGAAAGTTACGGTATTGCAGAAAAGAGATTCTTATCACTTGAACGCAAGTTTAGTCGATCAGAACCACAATACAAAAAAATGTATAGTGACTTTATGCAGGAGTATTTAGATCTCGGACATATGACGCGCATAGAAAATTACACGATGCCTTGTTACTTTTTACCTCACCATGGTGTACTTCGTGAACAAAGCACAACAACTAAGCTAAGGGTCGTATTCAACGCCAGTCAAAAAACGTCTTCTGAAAAATCATATAATGATATTATTCAGATGGTTGGTCCCGCGCTTCAGAACGACTTATTTTCTATTGTTTTACGCTTTCGCCAATATAAGTACGTAGTCTGTGCGGACGGGGAGAAATTTTTTAGGCAGGTACTTATCCATGAAGACCAACGAAATTTGCAATTGATATTATGGCGTGACAATCCGCAAGAAACAATTAGTGTCTATCGCCTCAATACCGTAACTTATGGCACGGCATCAGCGCCCTATCTTAGTAATCGCTGTGTGAAGCAGCTGTTATTATTTTAAACGATACCTACGTTGACGATTTAATTACAGGGAATGACTGTAAGGAAACCTTAAAACTACTTTGTGAAAAGATAACTAAAGTGTTTTCGTCCAGGTGTTTTCCATTACGAAAGTGGATTTCTAATTCACCTGATGTTGTTCCTAACGTAAACAATGTAAACAATGAATCAAAACAATTGTCACTAGAAAACTGTTCTTGTACCACTCTTGGACTTGGTTGGTATAATAATAGTGACGAGCTCCATTTTACTTCAAGTTTAAATAAATCCGCTAGTAAAGTAACTAAACGCTTAATTTTATCTGTTGTGTCACAAATATATGATCCGTTAGGCTTATTGAGTCCTATTGTAATAGTTGGTAAAATGTTATTACAGAAATTATGGCTCTATAAATGAAATTGGGACGATGTGGTGCCTCGTGACATTCAGTCGAATTGGGAAAAATATATTGCTTCATTAGCGAGCTTACATAGCATTAGAGTACCGCGTCGCGTTTTCGAGTGTGACAACCCTACGCGCATTGAGTTGCATATTTTTACAGACGCAAGTGAGGCCGCGTACGGAGCTTGCGCCTATGTTCGCACCACTAGTTTTGACGATGACGTCACAGTTAACCTGCTATGTTCAAAAAGCAGAGTTGCGCCGGTCAAACCTATCAGTGTTCCCAGACTAGAATTATGCGGTGCGTTACTCGGTGCAAAGTTGATGAACAAAATCGTAAATTCATTGAGATTAAGTTTTAGTAGTGTTTGTTTATGGACGGATTCAACTATTGTTCTCGGGTGGTTGCGAACGTCACCACACAAGTTAAAGACTTTCGTTCAGAACCGCGTTGTCGAAATCTGTGACATGACAAGTGAAGCAACATGGCGACATGTGAATAGTAAAAATAATCCAGCTGATTTAGTGTCGCGCGGAACTAGTTTAAATGAATTAAGTTCTTTGTCCTTATGGTGGAACGGACCTACATTTTTGCAGCAAATTAATACTTTCGTACCGTATAATGGAGATGGAGATGGAGAACAAAGTTCTAATTTACCAGAGCTAAGAAGTGTTAGTAATGTTGTGCAGTGTAGTAAAGAGGTTAGTTCTTGTGTTGATTTTCATAGATTTTCGAATTTTAGTAGGTTACAACGTACTTGTGCGTATGTACTTCGCTTTATAAATAACTTACATACGAAAAATAAGACAGAACGTCACACCGGGTCCTTAACCGTAAACGAGTTAGACAAATCTTTGATATTATTAACAAAAATAGCACAAGCACAATCGTTTCCTTCCGAGTATAGTGCACTTACAAAAACATGCGTATCAAAACCAAAACGTAATATTTCGGGTTTGAATTTATTTTTAGATGACGATAATATAATTAGAGTGGGTGGTAGATTGGCAAATTCAATTGATTTTACTTACAATAAGAAACACCCAATGTTATTATGTAGTAAGCATTACTTTACTGTTTTGTTGTTTCGATTTGAACATTATAAGTTATTACATGGTGGACCCACTCTCCTTCTTTCGCATATTAGAGAAACTTGGTGGCCCTTAGGGGGTAGAAACTTAGCTAGGAAGATTGTTCGACAATGTGTTAAATGCATGCGTATTAGGGGCAAAACAATACAACCTCTAATGGGAAACCTGCCTACTGAAAGATTACAATCTGGCTATCCCTTTATAAGATGTGGGGTTGATTATGCAGGGCCTATGTTTATTTTAAATAGAAGGGGTAGAGGGGCTCGATTGGAAAAGTGTTATTTGTGTCTGTTTGTTTGTTTTGCAACACGAGCATTACACCTAGAACTAGTCACTAGTTTGTGTTCCGAGAGCTACATCTTAGCCTTAAAGAGATTTATGTCTCGGAGGGGCAAACCTTTACAAATTTTCTCAGATAATGGTAGAAACTTTGTAGGCGCTGTAAAAGAATTTCCGCAATTTTTACAGGACAGCTCTCAGTCTATTATTGATTTCACTTCAGGTAACCATATAGAATTTAAATTTTCTCCTGCATATGCGCCTCATTTTGGTGGTCTGTGGGAGGCAGGGGTAAAATCCTGCAAACACCACATTACTAGAGTGTTAGGAAATATAAACTTAACTTATGAGGAGTTCAATACGGTTTTAGTGCAGATCGAAGCCGTCCTGAACTCCCGCCCTATGTGTCCTATGTCTTCAGACCCAAGCGACCTTACTCCGCTAACCCCAGCGCACTTCCTCATTGGCCGGCCCTTGACTGTCCCTGCTGAGAAGGAGGACTTCACGACTACAGCCACGCACACCTTGTCACGTTATAAACGTGTTGAGCAGCTGCGGCAACAGTTTTGGCAGCGCTGGTCTCAGGAGTATGTCACTGAGCTACAGAAACGTACTAGATGGCAGACGAAGAATGAAGACATAAAATTAGATGCCTTAGTCATAATCAAAGAAGATAACCTGCCACCGCTTAAATGGCGGATGGGCAGAATTTTGTCTGTTTTTCCAGGCAAGGATGGCGTATCCAGGGTCGCGTCCATACTTACCGCGACGGGTGTAATACGGAGGGCCTTTTCAAAAATCTGCCCGCTACCAGTCTCCGCTGATGATCCAGATGCTTCAGCTGAGCCAATACAATCCTGTTGAGAGATGGTTCTCTCAAGGCCCGCCGGCATGTTCGTGACTCCACCTAGCGGTGCAGGACAGCACCACCGCCACCGAAAGCATCGCGACGTCGTCCGTGCTAACAAGCAGGAAGAAGACCAAATCGTGCAGCTATGGGTCCGCAGATGGCGCTGAACGAAGATAATATAAGCCCGCGCGCGCGACTTCGGAACCCTATTCCTCCAACAGACATTAGTTAGGCCATAACTTCCATTTAATTTATTGTTAAAATCTATAATTGAAGGAAATAAATTATTGTTAAAAGAAACTGGAATAAAGCATTCATTTCATAACCGGCGCAAACATATAGCAACACTCTCCCGTTCCGATCGAGCTGTCAAGCCAACCACGCTGTATTTTTGTAGCTCCGTTTATTTTATAAAGAAAATCATCATCCACTGTTTATTTAATTGCTAAATAAAACTCTGGTATGTACCTGAAGATATTGGTTGTTTAATTATTTGCTAGAATACCATCTTGACTTTTCCCATACATCTCACACGCAGCGCTCTTCGATCTCAGACCTCTAACAGGTTATGGGCCCAGTGTATGTATTTAGATTGAGGGAATATGGGAAAGTCATTGGTGTGTTGAACAGAATAAACATTATAACTTTGAGAAGTAATATTTTGCAAAGTGACATAACCTCAAATAATGTCACTGGTTGGCGGCATGGCTGGCGCCGACGATGGCCACGCCGCGCCTGTTCCCATTGTTCCCGCTACTACTGGTGCTTCAGGTATGAACTTAGCCATTGACAAATTAGAAGGTACAGCCAACTACAATTCGTGGAAATTTGTCATGAAGATGATTTTGATCTTGGAAGGTTTTTGGAGCTGCGTGGATGGTACGGGTGTTGACGTCGCGCGCGAACAACGCGCGTTAGCCCGGATTTGTCTATCAGTAAAGCCAAATTGCTATCAATACGTCAGAGATGTAAATACTTCAAAAGAAGCTTGGGACAGACTGTCAAATGTATTTGAAGACAAAGGTTTGTTTCGGCGTGTCTTATTGCTACGGAAACTGCACTGGGTGGAGTTCTCCCGCTGTACTACCATGAGCGACTACATAGAAGAGGTGATGACGCTGGTTCAGCAACTAGCCGATATTGGTAAAGTTATTGAAGATGCCGAGGTTGCTGAATTGCTGCTGAGCAGTCTTCCCAGTGAGTACGACGCTCTGGTGTCCAATTTGGAAACAGTTTGCATGTCGAATAGTTTGTCAAGTGAACTTGTGCGGGCTAGATTGCTACAATAGGAGTTCAGAAAGAATTCGAATGGTTCCGACAGTGCTTCTGCGTTCGTCTCGAAATTTAAAAAGTGTGATAAAGTCAGTGATAAAGTGATTTGCCATTACTGTAAGCGGCCAGGTCACATTAGGTCAAAGTGCTACAAGTTGAAGCGTGACAAGAAAAAGGACTCCAGTTCAAGTCAGACTTTTATCGCTTCGGCTTTCATGGTGAAAAACAGTAATTGGTTTCTTGACTCCGGTTGTTCGGCTCACATGTGCAACGATAGAAGCATAATGTCTAACTTTAAAGACTGTAATGATAGCATATCTATAGCCAATAGTGACAAGTTGCAATGCTGTGGAGTAGGCGATATAGCTATAGACACAGATAGTTCAGTAAGCATGATTAAAAATGTATTGTTTGTACTAGATCTTACTGCAAACCTTTTGTCAGTTAGTAGGTTGGTAGACAGGGGCTTTACTGTCAGCTTTGAATCGGGGGGCTGTTTTATATTTGACAATACAAATAAAACATCTGGCAACCTAGTATCAACAGCTAGTAAATATAATGGTCTCTACAAGTTGGATAAGATTGTGTGTTTGTCAGGTGAATCTTCGCGAGATGTGCATTCTTCAGTGCTTTTGTGTCCTAGACAAGAGCAACAGAATGCTAATGTCGCTGTCTCTCCTATGCCTGTGGAGTTATGGCATAGAAGGCTCGGCCACTTGAATCTTGAAGGCCTGAGGTCTTTAAAGAACAATTTTGCTACCGGTGTTATGTTTCAGGATAATTTGCAGGATCTGAAGGATTGCGTGCCTTGCCTTGAGGGGAAGTTGAGTGCTCAACCGTTTCCCAGGGGCACTGCGCTGCGTGCCAGCTAGCCGTTGGAACTAGTGCACTCGGATGTTTGTGGGCCGATGCAGGAGGACAGCTGGGGTGGCGCGAAGTACCTTGTGACGTACACGGACGATTATACGAGAAAAACGTTTGGATACTTGCTAAGAAGAAAATCTGAGGTAATGTCAAGTTTTCTTACTTTTAAAGCGCTCGTAGAGAAACAACTAGGTTTGCCTATAAAGGTACTACGTTCGGATGGGGGTGGTGAGTATTGTAATGTTAAATTTGCTGCCTATTTAGGGAAACAGGGTATTATTCATCAAAAAACTATCCCGTTTTGCCCGGCTCAAAATGGGGTATCAGAACGTCTCAATAGGATTTTAATGGACAAGGCGAGATGCATGTTACAGTGTGCTGGTCTCTGTAAGCGATATTGGGGTGAAAGTGTCATGACTGCTATATATTTAAAGAATCGCAGCCCCACATCTGCTCTATCAGGACAGACTCCGGAAGGTATGTGGACTGGGTCTCGGCCGGACCTCGGTCACCTTCACGTTTTTGGCTGTATTGCTTACTCGCTTGTGCCTGATCATTACCGACGTAAACTGGACCCAAAGAGCAAGAAGTATGTGTTTGTAGGGTACAGTGAGTATTCTAAGGGTTTTAGGCTAGCAGACCCCCTTAATCCCAAAAAGGTTATTTTATCAAGGAACGTAGCTTTTTTAGAAAATAAATTTTTAAATGATATTGACATTGGTAATGTCTGTGATAATAATGAACAAATTATTTTTGAATGGTCTAATAATGAAAATTTTACTGAATTAAATAATAATAATACTTCTAGCGATAGTGAACTGAATTCTAGTCAAAATATAGAGAATAATAATTGTTCTGATGTTAGTGTACCGAATTCTAGTCAAAATGCTGAAGTGGATTATAGTAACAAAAAATTTAATTCTAGTAATGTTAGGATAAACTCGGATATTGAAACTGAATTAAATTCAAGTGATAATAATCAAAATTTGTCTGGAATTTCAGGTGCTGACGAGTACTGCACGGGCAGCGAGGCCGAAATCTCTGCCGAGTCTCCGGTGCGGGACGCCCGCATGGAGCGTGTGACGTCTTCGTACAAGGCATCAGCTGGAGGGGACGGGGTGAATGACCAACTGCCGCCTGTACTCGACCGAGCGCGCCCGGCGCGTAGTACGCGTTCTAAGCTACCGTCCAGGTATGGAGAGTATGAGATGGATTACTCACTCATAGCTAATAGTATTTCAATTTCGGAGCCTCAGTCGTTTGAGGAAGCCGTGGCTGGCCCTGATAGTAGCCATTGGCAGGCAGCCATGAAGCAAGAATTTAATTCTTTGCTATCTAATAATGTATGGAAAATCGTAGATCGCCCTCTAGGCGTTAGGCTGGCCTCACACAGCCGGAATCGCTTTCTGAATTAAGAATCTTAATTCAGATTCTGAATTCAGAAAGGCCGGAATACCATACAATATCAGTATGCTCCACACACATGCTGATTTTTTCAGAATCCGAATTTCTCAGATCGATCTGGAAAAATGAGCTGACGAGCGTCCGGAATTCCGTGTCTGAATATTTAAGATTCTGAATTCAGAACGCGCGTATTCCCATACATTTTATATGGAGCGGCACACACATGCTGGAATTCAGATTCTGAATTATTTCAGTGTTGCCATTTTTAGTAGGATCCTACTTTTTTAGCAGTTTTAAAAGTAAATTTTAGATATTTAGTTTGTACTCGTATGTTATCTTATTGATACGTTGCTTTAATAGTGTTTAATCTTCGATGTACTTCAATTCTTAAAAATTATAAAGGTAAATATAGCCGTTTTGGTGCATTTTTATAAACAACGCTTAGCAGTTTTAGCAGGATTTATCATAAATTTTTATTTTTATATTTTATTTTTATAAAATTTGATAGCAATTTAAGCTTCTATTGAAACTCGTTAATATGGTTAAACTAGATAATGGATAAATATACATAAACCTAGAAAAACACCCAGACCCGAAATCAATTAAGAAAAACAGTTTTCTCTAAATTGAGTCGCCGACCGGGAATTGAACCCGGGACCTCAAAGATGGCGCGATGCCAGACCCGGCGCGCTAACCACTTGACCACGGCGGACGTCAATTGGTAGGAACAGCGAAAAAAATAAATGGCAACCCTGGTTGAAACAGCAAGCGGTTAACGTCTCGGAGACGTTTGCATATGCCGGGAGTCACAAGACTACTGATCAATCTGAATTTTTAAGAACGTGTGAGTCAAGGTGCCGGAATTCAGAATCTTAAATTCAGATTCTTAATTCAGCAAGCCATTCCGGCTGTGTGAGGCTAGCCTTAATGTCGTAAAATGTAAGTGGGTTTATAAAACTAAACACGACGCTTCTGGGAATTTCGATAAACACAGGGCTCGTTTGGTTGCCAGGGGTTTTACTCAGGTTTTTGGAAAGGATTACACAGAAGTTTTCAGCCCAGTAGTGCGACACTCTAGTATGAGAATTTTGTTCTCACTTGCTAACAAATTAGATTTAAACATAGATCACATAGATGTCGCTACTGCTTTTTGAATGGGGACTTAAAAGAGACAATTTATATGGAGCAACTACCTGGTTTTGATAACGGTGATAAGAGCAAGGTTTGCCTATTGTTGAAGGGAATTTATGGTTTAAAGCAATCCAGTAGAATATGGAACAATAAAGTTCACGAGTTGCTTTCTTGTAATGGTTTCCGTCAAGCAAAAAGTGAACCTTGTGTCTATGTCAAGAAGTCACAAAATGATTTTATTGTAATAGCTTTGTATGTCGATGACTTCTACATATTTTACAGTAAAGGTAGTAACAGCTATAAAGAGTTATTGGATATTTTGGAAAATAATTTTAATGTCAAGAATTTGGGCACTCTAAAGAGCTGTTTAGGAATTAATGTAACACGTGATAGGTCTAAAGGAATTTTAAGGTTAGACCAGTCAGAGTATATAAGGAAATTGCTCATTAAGTTTGGTATGCAAAATTGTAAGGCCGTGTGCACACCCATGTTGCCAAATAGTAAATTTGTTAGACCTGAAAAATGTTTAGATGATGATACTTATAACTATAGGCAATTGATGGGATCTTTAATGTATCTATGTGTATGCACAAGGCCCGACATTGCTTTTGCCTGCAGCCAATTATGTCAATTTAATAATGGTTTTGATCAAACTCATTGGTTGGCAGCTAAACGTATACTTCGGTATCTAGCTGGGACAATTGGCTATGGTTTATTATTCACAAAAAATAACAATTGTATTTTAAACGCGTTTGCCGATGCCGATTGGGCTAACGACCAATTAGATAGAAAATCATATACTGGTTTTATTATTAAATTAGGCAATGACACCATCCATTGGGAATCTAGGAAACAACGCTGTATAGCGCTTTCTAGCTGTGAGGCAGAATATTTATCAATGTCAGATGTATGTAAAGACATATGTTTCATTAAAAACTTTATGTCAGAACTTTCGGTTGAAAATTTATCTATAAATTTGTATAATGATAACCAAAGTGCTCAAAGATTGTTACAGGTACAGGAATATTGTCACAAACGAACTAAACATACAGACCTCCGCTACCATTATGTTAAAGACTTGGTTAAGTGTAATGCTATTAATGTAAAGTACTTGCCTACAGATGAAATGATAGCGGATATGTGTACTAAAGCTTTAGGTTCAGTTAAACATAAAAAGTTTGTGAAATTATGTAATATTGACATAGTGTAACTTTGTTCCAATAGCTCTACTTGTCATAGTATTGTAAGCATATTGAATGTGCATGTAATTGCTATATATGTGAATGCTGTTGTAATGTGTTTCTCTTGTGCATGTTAATGTTATATCTGTAACGTTATTGTAAGCATAAGGGGAAGTGTTAAGTGTTTTTTCATATGGTATGCTTCCATAACTTAATTTATTGGAAATTAGGTATAGCAACACTCTCCCCTTCCGATCGAGCTGTCAAGCCAACCACGCTGTATTTTTGTAGCTCCGTTTATTTTATAAAGAAAATCATCATCCACTGTTTATTTAAATGCTACATAAAACTCTGGTATGTACCTGAAGATATTGGCTGTTTAATTATTTGCTAGAATACCATCTTGACTTTTCCCATACTTCTCACACGCAGCGCTCTTCGATCTCAGACCTCTAACAGTTAGAACTAGCCATTTGGAGAAATAGTTGATACAGCACAAAAGTTGTAGGATTGCTCCGAGCGTTATACAAGTTCGAAGATTCATCATTTTCATACATTTATTGATTCCTAATTTTTTTTTGTGTGAACGGAACAGATGATGACCCCACAGCTTTTGCGTTGCAATGACAATTGCTTCAGATAATTAGTTCTAGCGATATCTACCATTATTTTATGTTTCCCAGTTCCAGCACTTTCAGAAATCAATAAATGTATGAAAATTATGAATCATCGAACTTGTATAACTTGGCTCAGAGCAATCCTACAACTTTTGTGTCATATTATCTAACTATTACTCCAAATGGCTAGTTCTAACAATACGTACTATTTTTTTTTGTTGGCTGGCACTTTAAGAAAAGGCCCAAAAATGTATGGAGCCTGAATGATCTCCTTTCATATTATGTACCTACTACATATTACTTCTAGTTTTGTTGAAATTAATAGGTGTTTAAACGTAACGAGGAAGTTTAATATCAGTTATACGTCTACGTACTCACCAAACTATGTCTATAACTTTTGAACCATAAGGGTACTATTTATTTCCTTTGGGCACTATTTGGTACTATTTGGGCACAGTTTTTTGGCATTCTTGAAATAACAGAATTCCATGGTGAGTACGCCAGGCGTAGGTACACTTATGATTTGTTGATCGTGAATGACAGCCCGCCCGCGACTTTGTCCGCGTGAACCCTTACCCCGTGACGAATTTCCAAAAATGTTAATTTTATACAAACCTTGTCCCGACAATTACAAATACAACAAAAAAGAATTAGCCAAATTGGTGCAGCCGTTCTGAAGTGATGCGCGTACAAACATTTTGGCAATTGATTTTTATTAATATAGATACATACCTACATAAATAGCGACTGCACATGTGCTCAGCGTGACAGGTGGTGAGCCCATCGCCGTTCTAAGCTGTTGGATGTATGTGCAGTCTTTAGTTCGTTAGTCGCCTATTACGACACCCAAGGGAAGAGGGGGTGGTAGTATTCTTTCACCGGTAAGTACGCGACACAGTTCAACACTTTATACAGCCCAGAAAACTAAGAATATGATTTAATTTGTTATTCTACGATTAATAAAAAACAATAACGTATTTCTGTAGGTAAGTATAATAATATATTCAAACTGAGTAGGTACCTACCTAGCTAATGAAAGATCTACTGCAAATCGACATGAACATAAAATGCTCTTACAGATGAAATACATAGGTACTTACTCATTTAAAGATCACTCACATCACAATGAAACAAAATTCACAAGTTTTTTCATTAATTGTTTCACAAATAAACTATTCGCAAACCTTTGCGGTTGCGGTGGCAAAGCAAAGTAAACGACTAAAAAAATCGGTTCCAGAAAACTATGCGTTCCCACCGCGGCGTCAAGCAAATTGTTGTGAATTGCAATATTGATCTTTAGCACTTTCATAATACAGGTCAGTTTGTAAGTAACTAAAGTAAGAAGTGTGATAAGCGCCATCTATTGTAACTTGTTCATACTAAGATGCATCGCTGTCGCGCGTCGATAATTTGCACTATGATCAACAAAAGTAACAGATTGTTCTCGTACAATATTGAGCTTTCAATTTCAGACATAAGGCAAATATTTCCTTAAATAGAAGGTGCTTTTAATTTATGAAATCCGGCAAAAATACGATAGTCAATATTTTGGAAAACATGGATCTTATTAATAAGAAAAATAATTATAATCAATTATATAACTGATATTAAACTTCCTCGTTACGTATATACACCTATTAATTTCAACAAAAAAAGTAATATGTAGTAGGTTCATAATACGAAATTTAATAATATTAAAATTATTATGAATTCGCCTGTACCTCATGTCAATGTATGTAGAAGTTTGCTATCAAATTTAATGACTGTCTAGTGTAAAAGTCAAATAACAATTACACTCTTAGAGGGTACTATTTCCGGTACTATTTATTGAGATAGAAATGAGAGCCATTGCTAGTTCTGTTTTCGCGCAACGAGGTGAATAGGTGAGTACGCTAGGCGTAGGTTCTACGCCTAGCGTACTCACCAAACTATGTCTATAACTTTTTAACTATAAAGGTACTATTTATTTCCTTTGTGCACTATTTGGTACTATTTGGGTACAGTTTTTTGACATACTAATTAAAGTTGTAGCTTGCTCAGATTTCCCAAACTGAGGTGAGTACGCTAGGCGTAACCAGCGTTGCCAGACGTGCGATAATTATCGTAGATCCACGATAATTTCGAGGGGCATGCGATAAAAAATAATAATTAAGTATCGCACGATAATTTGTATAATTCGTCGACTTTCCACGATATTTTTTGTCAGTTCTACGATAATTTTGTGACAAACCTGGTTTAGCATCATTCGTCCAGTCACAGTTTGGAAATAACGAAATTTAAGGTACCACAGTCAGTCCTTTTTCTAGGCGATGAGCTTTTTTTTTTTTTTTAGCTCGTGATGTTGGATGTTTCTATATTTGGAGTCGCATAAATTCTTTCTTTTTGAATGCGATATAAACACGATAATTTTGCAGTAAATCTAGGATACTTTTGACCTACGGATCTGGCAACACTGGGCGTAACCTACGCCTAGCGTACTCACCAAACTATGTCTATAACTTTTGAACCATAAGGGTACTATTTATTTCCTTTAGGCACTATTTGGTACTATTTTGGCACAGTTTTTTGGCATTCTTGAAATAACAGAATTTCATGGTGAGTACGCCAGGCGTAGGTACACTCAAATTTGATATCATTTGTATATATTTAGTTTTCATATAGGTATATTATATTCATTCGTAGTATAGAAATTCATCGATATGTAAGTTATTTTTAAATTTTTCTTTTCGTCATGGACGAACCAGAGGACCCTGGAGGAACAGTTCCTTCAGTGTCTAATGTCGTCACTATTTCATACATTGAGTCAGCATCAGGAATGGATACTGAGGATTCTATCGCTAAGAAGGATGGATCTGAAAGCAGCAAAAGAATAAAAAGAAAAAGATCTATTCCATCAAAGAAAGTTTGCAAACATTGCAACAAGAAAAGGCGCCATAGAAATACACCAGTCGGAGTTTTTAGTGAACACGATTGTAAATGTACTGATATTGTAGAAAAGTCACAAGATTCATCTAACTTTCAGATCCCTCTTACTCCAGCTCTCTCTTCCTCACAAATGTCACCTGTTAATAATACTAACAATGGTCGTCTTAACGTTGGAAGAATTAACTACCTAGCATCTGATGCAGCACCTTACGTTATCCACATACAAAAAGAACAATCATCTCCTGATGAAAATTGCTTCATTCACCCTATCGGCTTTGGTCATTTTCTGAAAAATCACTCTTTTTAAAAACATAATCGATGGAAGTCTTAAAAGAATTGGTCGTAACAGAGTATCCATTTCTTTCTCCACATATGAGGTCGCTAATTCTTTTGTCAATAATAAAGATTTAAGTTTAAATAAATATAGAGCATTTATACCTTCACATTGGGTGTCCCCATAAGTTATACTGACGAAGAGATTTTAAGTAATATAACCGTACCTATGGGTTGTGGAAATATTTTAAAGGTGAGGCGCTTGAAAAGGAAAACTATAGTAAATGGTAACGCGGAATTTATTGGTATTGAAACAGTAGTTTTAACATTTCATGGTCAAATTCTTCCAAAGCGTGTTTTCATGTGTTATAATTCTCTGCCTGTAGATTTATATATTTACCTCACTATAGTGTTTTAATTGCTGCAGATATGGTCACATAAAAAGCCAATGTAGGTCTACTCCGAGATGTTTTAAATGTGGTGGAAGTCACACAGGTCATGGATGTGAATTAGAGGAGGATTCTTTGTACTGTTGTCTCTGTTCAGGATCACATATTGCCACAAGTAAGAAATGCCCTGAATTTACGAGGCAAAAATTTGTTAAGAATCTATGCCCAAAAATTATTTATCATATGCAGAGGCAATAAAACTTCATCCTCCAGTATCTAAATTATCTATATTCAGTTTCTTTCGTTTCAGTTTCTTATCGTCAACTGTTCAACCAAACAAATCACAAATTATCTATGAAAATATGTCTAATCCTAATAGGACTTCATACAAGAAAACCATATTTATTAAACCTAAAGGTCCTCAAAAACCTAATAGTAAAGGTTATGACCAAAGAGCTCACTCAGAACTTGTAAAAGATTACTCTATCCCCCTGCCAACTATTGGCAGCATAAATAATAGACAAAATTCTCTTTCAGATTTACCTTTAAAAGATTTAATATTGACTTTAGTTCACTCTAATACAGTTTCATTACCGACCAACGTTGCCTCCTTTATAGAATCGATTAATGATAACAAAAGCACTGTTGATGGCTCAAGCCAACATAATTCAGTGGAATTGCCGTAGCTTAATAAATAAGAAACATGACTTAATTTACATTATTAACACTCACCAGCCATTTATTTTGGCTATACAAGAAACCTGGCTTCGGCCAGAATATAACTTTAAATTAGCTGGATACTCTTGCTTGCGAGAGGATCGAATTGATGGTTATGGAGGAGTAGCTTTACTTGTAAGGCACTCTTTTCCTTTCTCCCATATAAACATCCCTATACATAATGATTTCAATATAATTGCTGTAAAAGTAAATAACATTTGCTTTGTTTCTCTATACATTCCACATCCTTCAACATCAGTGTATTATGAAGTAGAAAATATTATGACTAATCTTCCTAGACCTCTAGTAATTATGGGGGATTTTAATGCTCAGCATCGTTCCTGGGGAAGTTCCAACTCAAATCATTATGGTTCCCGAATCCTAGACATGTTAGATACTCTTAATGTTTGTTTATTGAACAATGGTATTCCAACCCGCCGCACACCTCCTCATGAAGGAGTTAGTGCTCCGGATTTAACTTTATGCTCTCCTAATCTGGCATCTTTTCTATCCTGGTCTCCTTTAAATTCTTTTTTTGGCAGTGATCATTTCCCCTTAATTATCAACTTTCCAAATAGCATTTTTTCTCATAAACCTGTAACCAAACGTCAACCACGATTAAAATATAAGTTAACCAATGTAGATTGGAGTGTTTTTAGAGATGAAGTTAGAAACAAAATTTCCCTCCTTCCTGCTGTAAATGAAACTAATTTAATTCAATGTAGCGATTTATTAACTCAAACTTTAATTGGAACAGCTGACAAATTGTTTGACAAACGGAGTAGCTGTCAATCAAAAATCCCCCCTCCCCCCTGGTGGGATTCTGATTGCACAGTTCAAATAAAAAAAAGAAAATTTGCTGAACATATTTTTAAGCAGAATTCTACTTTAGAGAACTATAATTCCCTCTCAGAAATCATAAATGATACACGGAAATTGTTTAAACGGAAAAAATGGGAGGGATGGAAAGCATTCTGTTCTTCTGTCTCCCCTGACATTCATCCATCTTTAGTATGGAATAGTATCCGTCGTTATAGATCTGCATTTAAGGAATCTCAACCGCCGCTTTTACAAAGTTCTATTGCTGAAGAATTTCTAGATAATTTGGCCCCTCCGTATGCTCCCCCTCAAATTAATAGCCTACCCTTGTCACCTTCCAATCTAGAAAACACATTTACTTCAAATCTCAATGATCCTTTTAAACTTTGTGAGTTAAAAGAGGGATTTTAACTTACGTTAAAGATTCTGCTCCTGGAGTAGATGGTATTCCATACTCTTTTTTCATAAATATGGACGATATTAGCCTTTCATATTATTTATCACTTATAAACTTTATTATGCTTACGGGTAACATTCCTCCTTCATGGAAAACCCAGGAAGTCATTCCTATTCTTAAACCTAAAAAACCATCTTCTGAAGCCTCATCATATCGTCCAATAGCTCTCTCTTCAATTTGTGCCAAGTTGGCGGAGCATTTAGTTAAAAACAGAATGGAGTGGTTTTTGGAAAGCAAAGGCCTACTAGCAAATAGTCAGTTTGGTTTTAGAAAAGGTAAAAGCACTATGGATAGCATTGCAATTTTCACAACCGACATTAGATTAGCTTTTACGCAAAATGAATCCCTTATGGCTGCTTTCTTAGACATAACTGCTGCCTATGACAGTGTGCAATTGCAGATTTTAAAAGAAAGACTAAATTACTTAAAAGTTCCTTTAATGCTTCAAAATTTTATTCTTAATATTTTAAATGAGAGAACTATTAAAGTGCAGGTAATTGATTCACACTCAATGTTACGATTGGCATGGAGAGGCTTACCTCAGGGATCTGTGTTAAGTCCCCTTCTTTACAATATTTACACCTTTGATCTGGAAATGTCTATTAAAGATAATAACCTTAACTTGTTACAATACGCAGACGATTTGCTCCTTTATACTTCCGGAAAATCTACCGACAAATTATCTAATATATTAACATCTTCACTAGAACGTCTTAAATTGTGGTTGGATAAAAATGGTTTAACTTTATCAGCTCCCAAAAGTTCCATTGTACTTTTTTCTCGAATGAGGCTTCTTCCTTCTGTATCTGTAAAATATGATAGTATATTGCTTCCAGTCGTAAAAGAAGTAAAGTTCTTAGGAGTAATTTTAGATGCAAAGATGAATGGGCTTGCCCATTGTTACTACATTTCAGCAAAATGCGAAAGACAGTTAAACATCTTAAGATGCTTATCAGGTGTTTGGTGGGGAGCTCATCCAGCTTCCCAAAAACTGTTATATAACGCCTTAGTTCGAAGTTTACTCGATTATGCTATTTACTTTTTAGAACCCTGTAGTATCTTAGGTTTAAAAATTTTAGATAGAATTCAATCTAAGGCTTTACGGATTATAACTGGAGCCATGAAGTCTAGTCCTATCAATGCTTTGCAGGTAGAATGTGTCGACCCTCCCTTAAAATTCAGACGACAATATCTTTGCGACAGATTTTTGTTCCGTGCTTTGCAACTGGCTTACCATCCTCTACAATTTAAACTACAGTTATTGTCCGATATCATGTCCGAAATTCATATCTCTTCAAGCTCCCACACATAAATCTCTGCATTTTCCTTTATTCTCTACTAATTTTGATTCTTTAGTTATTTCCCCTTCTGTTGTTTTAAACTTGGATCTTAAAAACGACCCAAATGCTAAAACTAATTTCAATTTCCAAATTAATGCGGAATGGCATGACTTTCATCATATTTACAGTAATGCTTCAAAACATGACAATACAGGCTGTGTTGGAATAGGTATTTATCATCACCAATATAATATAGTACAAAAAGTAAAATTACCTCCAGAAACCTCAATACATACTTACTGGTGAAACTTTTGGCATTTTAAAATCTTTGGAATATATTTTATTAAACTAAAAAAGACTGTTATATTTTCCGATTCCAAAAGTGCATTAGAAGCCTTGAAAAGATTCCCTTTTAAATTCAATAATAATTTAGTAGTTATCATTGAATGTAGAACTTTACTTCAAATTAGCGTATTAAGAGGTTTTGAAGTAAAATTGGTATGGATTCCTGGTCATAAGGGTATTCTAGGAAATAATCAGCTAAGTAGCCATTCTTTGTGGAGATTAACACCCTTATAAAAATTACTGCTTTGATCTAGTGAGTCTTGCAAGGGTTGATCTTATTAATTCTTGGAAGGATCATTGGGAAATCAGCAGCCGGATAAAAGCTAGACAGTATAAAACTATACAGGAATGGCTGGCATTCCTGTCAAGCCTTGGTTTTCAGAAATTCAACTTAGTAAAAGTGCTTCATCAAGCATTAGTCGTATGAGGCTGGGACATGTCTGCATTCCTGCCCATCTTGCAAAATTACATATAGTTGATAGTGACATTTGTGAGTGTGGTAACGATACTGGTGACCTTAATCATATCTTTTTTGCATGTCCTTTATATGATCATACCGATTTTTTCGAATCCTTAACATCACTTCATGTTTCCTTTCCATCCTCTATATCCTATTTATTATTTACAAATGATTATCACATTTACAAAGCATTATCTTCTTTTTTGTCCATTAACAATATCAAAGTCTAAATCAATAATTAATTCCTATCTAATCCTATTTGATCCTTTCCTTCTTAATTCCTTCAATTCCCTTTTTTTTGAATACAATAAAAAAAACCGCTTCCTAACCTTTTACTTTGCCTTGGTTAGAGCACAAATCGTGCGCGCCATTAAACATAAAAAACAACATCAATGGCCGCGCGCGCATAAAACTTTTGAAACCTTAATTAAATAATCTAATCCGCTATCACCGCAAGTACTGTGCTTCCAAAAGCCCCAGTGTCGTGAATAGTAATGGTGTTAATGTGAATCTACAAATCTATTGTGTGTGTGCTGACCACGAACTCAATCCCTGGACAAGAGCGCAGGCGCCGAGTATAGAGGTTGGTTCCCGCTCTTCCAAGTGTAACGATCCTGATCCTCCCTACATATTAATAAATTCTCAATCCTGCAAATCTACTCACTCACATAATACGCAATAAATACTATTATTCACGCAAATTTACTCTCTTTCAACCACGCTTACGCACACACACACAAACCAAACTTCATCGCTTACATATTACATTATTACAGAAAATAATACTCAAAACTCAATTACTATAATCATTCTAAAAGTCAGTGCATATATTTCTAGTATATCGTTAAAATTTTCGCAAAATAAATTGTAAATTAGTTACGTCATTCACTCGCTAAATACCTACCTACCCGCCATTACTTTTAAAACCGCGCTGTCATAATTATTCTTAGCTTTCAACTATTTCGCTATAAAGAACATAATTATAGTGCATAGGTAATAACTATTTTACGTTCTATGATGGGTAAAGACAAAAGTAAAGACGGTGAAGACGCACAAAGTTCGTGTGACGACCACGTCATGATAACTTTTTTGGAACAGAAAAAACAATGTTTGTTCCTAATAATCCAGGATGTTTATAACTTAAGCCTAAGGGTATCCGATGATGTAACACGCATACAGTTTCTAGCTAGGGCTCAATCTGTCGATAAAACGCGGTCAGATTATGTAGACACTGTAGATAAACTTATGATTGAAAAGCTCAGAGAAGACCCGGAAGTTCAGCCGAGTTATAGTATTCTTAATACGTTTGATGAGTTATATTGTTACATTAAACAGGCGGAAACCACTCTGAGACAAGAACTTAGGACAAAAGAAAAAACGATAATTTTAACACTAAATTACCGCCCCTCAATCTTATAGGTTTTGACGGTGCTCCTTGTAAATGGCCAATTTTCTATGAAAATTACACAAAAAATTTGAGTATTTAGAATATTAGAGTAATTAGAGTATTAGTGTGTTTAATTTTCTATGAAAATTTTTCTATGAAAAATTTTTTCTATGAAAATTAAACATACTAATACTCGCCTCACAAACGCTGAAAAAATCCAGTACCTAATTGGCTGCCTCTCTGGCAAGGCACTAAATGTGTGCTCTGGAATCACCGCTACCTCTGAAAACTATGACATTATTTGGCAGGCTCTTCTAGCAAAATACCAGGATACAAGGGTACAGGCTTCCATTTATCTAGACCAAATGTTACAACAGAGGTCGGGACAGTCAGCTGACAATATGCTTGACAACTTTTGCTCCGCAGAAGCAGCATTGCAACGCTTAAAGATTTACAACTTGTCAGACTTCATTATAACTCACATTGCATTAAGCAAGCTAGAAAAACCGATGCTTGACTTATTTGAACAAGCTCATAGACATGTCAATATTCCAAAATTTAATGATTTGAAAAAATTCCTGCCTTTTTCTTTTTCGGCATTTATTTTTAGAGTAGTGCCTTAAAGCTTTTTCTGTCATTTCATTATCTAAATTTATATTATTGATGACGTCTTTTCCATTTAATATTTTGCTTATATTTTTGCACCAATTATTGATAAAAAATATTGAGCTTTTATTAATTAAAAAATCTGTTAGCAATTGTTTGTCCTCAGCACAGTTCAAAAAAGAAAATTCTAGATGAACATTTAAAATTACTTTAATGTAATTGCAAAGGTTTTTTCTATTGCAATTGTCCTTTAAAATTTGTATGCAAATATGTTCTACATAGGCAAAAAAATTAAATAATGCTCGTGTTGGGTAGCACAACCACTTTTTATTTTCGAATTCTTTTTTTTTATGAAATTGTAGAAAATTTGCATTTCATCATTTTTCAAATCTTTTTCTTGTTGTGCCATCCAACCACTGCAATAACCTATTGCTGCGCTTTTCTCAATATTTATAGGAGAGTTGCTTCTTATTAATTGTTCTGTATTTGGCAATTCAATATTTAGATGTAAAGCTTTAATTTCATCTACACATTCAGTTCGTTTATTATCTCCCGGCTTCATTAAAAAATGTTTTAATGACTGAAGACAAACACTGTCATCTTTTTCACAGTTGTTACCAACTGATTGTGCAGATGCTATATTATTTACAAGTAAGGTTTTAAATGCGCTCTCGAAGGCAGAAGCCGTGGGCATTATGTTGCTATAGCCATGTGCTCTAAGGCACCAAAAAAGTTCTCCAAAGCATCTTGATTAATGTTACGCAGCAATAGGGAGTTGACACCTTTATTGTAGAGATATTTGCATAACCTTTTAAAATTTTCAATGCTCTTAATCCAGCTTGACAAAGAAGGCACTACTCGTTCATTATTATTACTTATGTATCTCATAGATTTTAAAATTGGTAAACTATCATTCCATAATTTAAGGCGAAGTGAAGTAGGTGTTACCGCTGTCCTATAAATTTTTCCACCTTTTGGTCGGCTGTAACTCCCATTTACACTGTCAAATAGGTTATCAAAGAAAATGAGTAGTTTCGCCGTTTCTATGCAATTCTGGTCAATACCTCCCATTTCTGTAAAGAAAAATTTTACAAATTTATTATACTTGTAGTATTAGCGAAAGATACAAAGTAAATACAATTACAAATAATTAAACAATCAAACAAATTAAGAAATGTTACACACAATGCTCTGCTCTGTTATTTCAGGCTAGGATGGCCCATACGCAACTGCCTTAGCATCTAACATTTATCCAATACAATTTTACTACACTAAAATGTATGTTAGGGGTAATAGTAAAGAAAGGTTTAAAGTTAAGCGGTTTTTTGACACAAGAACTCCAATTCTTACACCATACATGCAGACAGAATGTGGAATAAACTACCTGCCAGCATTTGTGAAACCAAGCTGCTATCGCTAATTTAGGTTTAAGAGATGCTATCTCTCTTAAACCTAAATTGAAAACTTAGGATAGGTTCTAACTTACAGTATTCAGTAATATCATATACCTAATTATTTATTATACAATCAGATTATAATAAGTATGTGTATGTACACTATCATCCATCATCATCATAGATTATAATTATTTTAAGTATTTATTTATTTTATGATGATTAATTGGTCTCTTTCCACACCACAGCCAGGGATAGGTAATATACCTACATGTGAGAGAAGAAATAAAGATTTTTTGTATTTTGTATCATATTGTTGGCTGCAAGAGATCTCTTTTAGAGAGAAGCTCGTTCTTGTGAGTGTCAAAGTGTATTTTCTATGTGCAAAGGAGTATTGTAAACAAAGTTTAGTTTATTCCTCTTACTCTTCCTAAATCCACGTGGAAGGACGGAGTTGCAAGCAGAAGTTAGCTTGACAATTTTTTTATGTAATCAACAAACTTTATAAATTTCTAATAAATTAGAGGAATAGATACCTCTTTCTATCATTTTAAACAAACCAACAGACAAAAATGTGTAGAAATCTAGATAAATAACGGTAAAATGTTGCATACCTGCCATTAATCCAAGGGCTACTGCAACCGATTTGGAGAACACTTAAGTGCAGTGCTTGACCCGCATCTTGGGTATTAATTCGGGCACTACATGTCGAGCTGTTAATTTAGGCACTAATTTCACGCCATCAAAATTTAAGCTTCTTTTGTACAACTCTATGGGGTGGCTCCATTTGGCAACATAAGTCTTCTCTTTCATTGAAAATTTAAGGTTTTTTGTAACTAAATTATTTCTTATTCCCTTTAGTAGATGAGGGGGATCATATATAGGAAAAATTTTCTTTGTTTTTATTTCAAAGAAACCATCCGTGTAAGTTTTGTTGAGACCTAAATAATTTTCTCGCGTTTCTTTTAATAGAGAATTAATGGCAGCCAGATTCGACGCTCCTTGATCACATACAGTTGCTACCACTTTAAGGCCTGCGTCTTGTATTTTTTCAATAATTGTCCTTAGTAGACCCTTTAGCTCGATGGCCTTAGTGCTTCCACTACAAAAATAATAAGCTAGTGGCTGTTTATACTTTTTGGCTATGCCACGAACCATAAATACCAGTACATGGTCACAGTATTCTTTTTTGGATGTTTCCCTGTCATCTATGAAGCCAATTATTTGGTCATTTCGCTTGTCATATGAGACACCTGGACCAATTGCCATTTCGTCAAACACTAGGGTGAAATATTTAAATTTATCAGGCATAGCAGCAACTCTATTTTTTAAGTTTTCAAAAATAAAATCATTTATACCTGCTTTTAAATTTATTGTTTGTAGTAAATTTTGTAGAGTTCTTCTGCTGGGCAAAACACACAATTTGCCTAATAAGCGATATGCTTTTGGTGATGGCTTGTATAAAGACAGAGCTAGTATTTTTTCATCTAAAGTAAATCGTCTGCCGAGCTTTTCTTTACCACTCTGAGATGCTTGCATATGACAAAATATCTTTGCAGTTTGAGACATGTGCTTTGAAACAATTTGAAAAGCAGCTGTTTTGGTTAATTTTCTTGCAGCCAGGTATTTTCTTTTAAAATTCAGCTTATTTTTGTCACTTTTTCTTAACAGCTTCGAAACAGATTTATATTTTTTATGTTGCTGTATTGATACACGAACACCTGTAAAAACAACATTTGTTTGACTTAACAACTTGACAACATTTTAGACAATAGCATACTAGATTGTACAGGTATTAGGTATTTAAATGTCCTAAATTATTAATTAAATGACTGAAAACTTAAGACACCGCAACTTATTTTTGTAACAAAAGAATTATATAAATTATTAGCGGTCCACCCGTGAATTTCAGCATTTTGAGCAGTTTAATGAACTCAATGTGTACAGTTACAGGCTGCAGGCATACAGCCTTCTTTGTCTGGCGGGCTTGATACATACCTTTTGATTTATTTGTTTTTCTTCCCCTTTTCTCTGCATGTTTTGTGACATTATGCTCTCGCGTTTTCATGGTCCAAGTATCAACAACACTTCGATGTCCTGTAAAGATTAAATAAAATAAAATAAAATTTGTTCAAGGTAAGCTTCTATTGAAATTCGTTAATATGCTTAAACTAGATAACGGATAAATATACATAAACATAGAAAAATACCCAGACCCTAACTCAATTCAGAAAAATAGTTCTCTAATTGCCCCGGCTGGGAATTGAACCCGGGATCTCAGAGATGGCGCGACGCCAGACCCGGCGCGCTAACCACTCGACCACGGAGGTCGTCAAACCATAAAGGTTAATAGTAATAGAGTATATAATTTTAACATTTAAATATGTTTAAGCAAAATAACAAATCAAAACATGACGTTAAAAGTAGTGTACCGCAGGGTTTGACATTCTTACTTACTCTTTTTAATCTTAGATAACGGCTCTTGCATTTGTGTCAGTTTGTTTGTCCATTTGAGGTCAAATCAATATTTTATTAGAGATTGTTTAATTAAGTTGTATGTATTTACACTAATTAGGATACACACCTGCCATAAGAACATTTTCAACACTAAATGTTGAAGGCATCGCTGGGCCTTGTGGTATAGATGCAGTGAATGATAGTTCTGAAACAATTGCTCACATTAATTATTTTATACAAACTATACACTATGTAGAAGAAACCACAATAATATAACATATACATTAGTTTATAATTATACTAACTAACTATTGGGATGACACATACCTGACATTGGAAAATTTCTAACACCAGATATTGAAGGCATAACATGGTCTTGTGAAATGGCTGCAGTGAATATTAGACCTAAAAATAATGCTCACATTAATTTTGTTATATACTAACAAAACAAACCATGAAAGTAGAAATTATACATCAGATTCTACCATCTAGAATTCTAGACTAATCTCAGTTCTCTGTTTGAGACATTACATATTTTTATTAGCAAGATTTTCTTAACTATAGTAACTAATTGGTTTTTGTATAAAAAGTTGTTGTCGTAAGATGACAATCGTTAAAACCCACCAACCCGCATTGGGCCAACGTGGTGGGTTATGGCCCAATATCCCCACGTGCTATTGTCCATGTGGGAGGCCTGTGCCCAGCAGTGGGACGTTTATAGGCTGCTGATGATGATGTATAAAAAGTTGTAAAATTTTTATCGAATTAAAATAGAATAAAATAATGATCAATTTCAATGATCCAAAGTATTATACCTGGCATATGTAGGTCAGGAAACGCTAACTTGCATAATCTATTTTTGGGATATTTATAAACATCCCTAAAATGCTTATTACAGACACGCCTGTTGTGAAAAATTATTGCCGTATCTAATCCAGCTAGTTCACCACCAATGTTTGTGACCCAACTATCAAACTTTTCCTTATTTGAGTTGGGATCAGGAAATCTGTGAAGTGAAACACCTGAAAAACACATAATTATTAACATAGGCGTAATACCATGAGGATGATGTAAATAGTAGCTAAGCCTGACTTTACTTAATGCGATCTGTTTCAATTGTTATTATCCCTATGAGTTTTCCGTGACAGACAAGAGGATATTGGCCTATCTTTTGTCTTGCTAACTTTATTGAATTACAATAGTGAACAGCAACCAATAAGAATTGCAATTTGATATTCACGGCAGCATCAGCAAATTTGAGGAAATACTTGAATGCCAATGGAAATGGATTTAGTAATCTGATGGCTACACAGTTGACCACAGTTTTAAACACACACAGACTTAATAGAGATGCTAATATTAATGCTTATTAGGTACGCATCAGACGGAAATCTCCGGTACTAAAAAAGTAGCCAATGGGAACCTCAATGAATCATTTTGACAAGCATAGATTAAAAATAAATAATTCTTGAACTGGCATATCTTTTTTTTTTTAAATATCTTTTTGGGTTAAGGAACTCATTCTTTCGGCCAAGTCACTATTTTCTTGGGAAGATTTAAAATTTTTATTCAGAGTTAAAAAAACTTAGTGAAATATTTCAAAAATTGTATTTTTTCACGAAATTTTCAATATTCTTAGTAGGTACGAAATTATTGAAATTATTCGGAAAAATTACAATGTTTGAAATATTTCACTAAGTTTGCCTATCGCTAATTGGGAAATAAAATTAAACAAAAGATGAAAATTAACTTTTTTTATTTTTCAGCTGTTTTTTAATTCATGTACGCTTTTAACTACACTGTAAGCAAACATATTATGTTTTGGAGCCTGAAAACATCAGTACCTTGTAAAATTTTATTTATAACTGTGCACTAATTGAAAATCGTTAGTTGTACTGATCAGATAATAAAAACATCGGATATACTATTTAAAAAAAACATCGGTTATAATTATGTGCTTCACTCTTCAAAAAATCCAACGAATATTTTGTGGTTTTAATTATTTCTTTTATTTATTTAAAATATTTTTTGCTCTGGTTGTTTTTCCAAATATTTGTTGAATATTTTTGTTACATCTGCATCAGCTTTTTCGGTTGGGTGGGTTAATTAATTTTTATTTTTTGATATCATTTTGTACTCGGGGTATGAAGTCCATTTATGACTTTGGTTTTAATCTTTTGATATTAGCAGTTACTATTTGTTAATATTTTTGTGATGACCCACCCAGTATAAACAGCTGTATAAGCATGAGAATGTACATTGAGTCTCTTGCACACATATTTGAAATTCTTTGGGTCCAAAACTCTAAAAGTTAGAAGAATCTGGCGATGCTTCAAAGTTATTATTTCTAAAATTGTATGATCTGTACAAAGAAATTTTCAAGTGGGTCTATGTTAAAATATCTTGGGCGCAGCATTTTAATATTTTTTGTTTTATAAAATTCCCACATTCCCAATTTTAAGTAGGTACTGATGTTTCCTTACCTTGTTTATCTATAAATTTTATTATTTGAAGATCAATAATCATTTCCACACCTCACGATGTTGTGAGTTTTTGTTCACCGCGGTCCTAAGGATTTTTCCTTTGGCTGCATTATAATTGCTGGCTGCTCCATTGACAGAGTCAAATAGGTCGTCAAAGTTTACCATTTCAGACATATTTTTTAAAGTCTGACTTACAGCTTTCCCATCCAATAATTTGCTAAAAAAAAAAAGAAAACGAGTTAATTTTTTGTAATAATTATTTGATTAATAATTTTATTACAACTTCTTAAATATGTACTTACAAAACTCAGCAGTGTATGACAGGGGTTGCAGCTACTGTTTTCCTGAATACGAGAGCACAATGCTTTACCTAAAACAAGAAGAATATTATTTATTTATTAAACCATGTTCAAAGCCAGCAAACGTCTTCATTTGGACTTAAGTGAAAAGTTACCTTCATTTTTTATTTCTGGTATGACATGTTCATCATCTAAATAGTTTGTGCAGAAGACGCATCTGTGCGTGGTTACAATCTGATTTGTAAACTTTTACTATATCACTCCATTTGGTTAATCAAGACTAATCTAGACTAGATATACATAGGTACCTACATACATTCATATAATCACGAATAGTATCTTCGAAGGGTTAGTCAGAGACTAGGCAATGAGGACAGCAACCATAGTCCACTCTTTACCAAAAAGCTACTGCACATGTGCTCAGCGTGACAGGTGGTGAGCCCATTGCCACTCTATGCTGTTAGATGTATGTGTCCCTAGTCCGTTAGTCGCCTTTTATGACACCCAAGAGAAGAGAGGGGGACGTAGTATTCTTTCACCGGTACGCAACACGGTTAAGTAGTACTAGCTAAAACTTAATTTAAATTATTAAAATCGTTATGTAACTACACTTACTTACTGTTTTCAATGGGTGCATTGGACAGTCCACTGGATATTTGTCATCAATAAACAAAGTCTGATATGCCCCGAGATGCACCCGAGACTTTGAAGAGAAAAATCTTTTCTCGAAATGTTTCGCGCAAACTTATTTTTGCGCAGCACACTTAGATTAATTAAAACAATTTAAGGCAGCACATCATCACTTGGCCAAATTCACCACTTTAACTAGTTTTGGAGTTATAACTCAGTCTTTTGCACGTCTTTTGGAATTTAAGCAAATTCACGACGTTACGTCTGCTGTTGCAGCCCACAACACTATTAAGCTTGAGAGGTTATTGATAAATTGATGATCAATAGTCAATAGTCAAATAGTCAATAGTCAATAGTCAAAATATATTTATTCAATAAACTCAATTAATAAGTACTTTGAAATGTCCAAATATTTTTTAACCTACCACCGATTCAGGACATCATTTTTTAACTGTGGCAAAGAACGGGCGCAAGAAACCACAGCGCACAGAAGCAACGACATTTACAAAAAATATATATATTATATGTCGTTACCAGGTCACAAAATATGAATTAGAATGTAAATAGTTTAATTAAATATGGTGCTCTATATAAATTAATTATAGGCAATTAGAAATAGCTGTTGGAGTAGGTACTTGGAGCATTTCAGACCCAAGCTGTTTTGTCTTCTGTATAATCCGACACTTTATAATAAGCTTTTTTATAAAGCTTTTCTTTGATTTTGATTTTAAATTTATCAAGATCTAATTTCTGAATATCATTTGGTACTTTGTTGTATAAACGTACTCACAGACCCTTAAAAGAATTATTTATTTTATGGAGTCTAGTATAAGGCACTGCTAATTTGTTCTTACTTCTAGTATTTAATTTGTGAATATCACTGTTTTTTGAAAACATTTCAATATTTTTATGAACATACACAAGATTTTCATAAATATATTGTGATGCAACTGTCATTATACTTATATCCTTAAATCTCTCTCTGAGAGAGTCACCAGCCTGTAGGTTATATATTGCTCGAATAGCCCTCTTCTGCAGCACAAAGATAGTTTGAATGTCGGCAGCATTTCCCCACAGTAAAATGGCGTACGACATTACACTATGAAAGTAACTGAAATAAACTAATCTAGCTGTATCAACGTCAGTTAACTGACGGATCTTCATTACTGCATAAGCCGCAGAGCTAAGTCTATTCGACAATTTAGCTATATGTGGGCCCCACTGAAGCTTGGCATCCAACGTGATGCCTAGAAACACAGTGGTGTCCACAGGATTCACATTCTTATCTTTAATTTGTACACTAGTTATTACCTGCTTAACATTAGGCAATACAAATCTTACACATTTGGTTTTTCCCTCGTTTAATAGCAAGTTATTAACACTAAACCAGTGAACAATCTTTGAGACCGCATTATTCACATCGTCATAATTTGGGTGTCGTCGTTTCACTTTGAATAAAAGTGAAGTATCATCAGCAAACAATACTATCTCATGACTGTCTTTTACAAAATAAGGTAAGTCATTAATATAAACCAAAAACAAGAATGGACCAAGTATTGAACCCTGCGGAACTCCCATTTTAACCACTGATCCCGGAGATCTTTTACCGTTAATGTCGACCTTTTGAATCCTGTTACTCAAGTATGAGATCAGAAGGCTCAAAGAAGCATCCCTAATTCCATAGTGGTTAAGCTTCCTGACCAAAGTTTCATGTAAAACACAATCAAAAGCCTTGGATAAATCACAAAATACCCCTAGGGCATCCTGTGATTCCTCCCAGGTATCAACTATTTGGATTAAAAGCTCAACACCGGCGTCAGTTGTAGAGCGACCCCTAGTAAAACCATATTGTTTACAATGTAAAAGTTTATTTTTATAAAAATGAATTTGCATTTGATCTAGCATTAACTTTTCAAAAATTTTACTAAATGTGGGTAGCACAGAAATAGGTCTAAAGTTAGAGGGGTCAGAAGTGCTACCTGATTTAAATAATGGAATTATTTTACTATATTTCATGAGGTCAGGAAAAACACCACAGTCAATGCATTCATTAAATATGCAAGCTAAAACTGGAGCTATTGTCATAATTACAGATTTAGCGACGTCCACGGAATTACCCCACAGATCAGCAGTTTTCTTTTTATTGAGAGTGTTAAATGTTTTTATTATATCTATAACACAAATTTTTTGAAAACTGAAATTATTTTCACAATCTTTAACATTCTCCTTCAAAACAGATTCAGCTACAGTGGGGGAGGAAATCAAGGCTTTTGTAGTTGAAACTGGAATGTCAGTAAAAAACCTCTCAAATGCTGCAGCAACATCAGCATCAGAAGTCAAGGTTTTATTATCACAATTTAAATTGTACTCATTATTACGACTTTTGACCTTTCCTGTTTCACTATTTATAATATTCCATGTCATTTTTATTTTGTCATTACTATTCTTAATCTTAGAACTCAGATAGTTTGCCTTGGCTAATCGACATACTCTTTTGAATAACTTTGAATAATTTTTAACATATAATTTGAAGTCATCGCTGGTGTTATAGTTGCGTTCACCATAAAGTTCATAAAGGCGTTTCCTACTTCTGTGAATACCAATTGTAGCCCATTCATTAAAAGTTACAGTACCACTAACTGAGATCTTTTTTGGAATAAAAGTTTTATTAAATTCTGAACAATAAATGTTAAAAAAATTATTATAAAAGACATTAGTGTTCCCGCCAAAGCCGGGACGGCCATTCAAACTATACCGCCATCGGTAAGGCGGTTGTTGACGACCGCGTCCGCCTATCTGCCGCGGCGCCACCGCTGCGCGACCCGCAGCCGCTGGCTTAGTGAGACACCGCGCCGACCAGTCTGTCTGTGAACTACCGCGAGACGCCCACAAAATACGCGCGCTGGTATCCTGAACCCAATGTGAAGAGAACGCCTGAGTGCCTGTGATAACGTAAAGTGACTTTGTGCTGTGCCGTGACAAATCGCCTACATCGCCGCCCGCCAGCTCGCTGCCCCGTCTCCTACAGTTGCCCGATCACCCATCATCATCTCAGGTAAGCCTTCCTACCTACCTAGCTACCAGTTCCCTACGTCGCGTAATCGCCACTCAGACGTGGCGACTACAATTAGGGTTGTCATTGTATTCTAAATAATTTAATTTTGTATCTAGATTGCTTTTAAAGCGTTCCAGCCGACCTGCAGTTTTTGGTACAACAGTGATATTCTTTTTCGTCACTTGTTTACGCTGGTGTGGAAAGCTGACCATTTGGCCACAATGATCAGAGTCCAGGTTATTAATAATTTGCTTAGCCAGTGGTTTTACATTTGTATATTTGTTATCAATACAGGTGGCCGAAGTGGCAGTTATTCTTGTCGGCTCCAAAAATAAATTATTCAAGTTGTATGATAGAAATAGGTTTTTAATTTTAGTTGACATCGTGGAATTTTCTAACTAATTAATATTAAAATCCCCGCAAACAATTATTGTTTTACCTACATTACGGACTTTATGTAATGCCTCATCCATAACTTTTTCGAAATAATCATATGATGCTGAAGGAGGTCTGTACACACTTAATACAACAAACTGCTCCAACTCCACACAAGCTATTTCTATTGTTCGCTCAACCGAGAGGCTCACTATGTCTTTGCGTTCCTTTAATTTAAACTTCTTACTAACAATAATTAAGGAGCCACCATGTATTGCATTTCCTCGACTGAACGAACTTCCTACCAAAACCGACCAAATTTCACAATCAAAACTTTATCGGCAATGGCGGGCGATTGTTGTGAATGTTGTGATTCTCAACTTGCCGACTTAGCCACTTACCAGCCCACGACCGTATATACAATATGGCTCCTACCGTCCACTCAATCTGACAGCTGTCCGAAAGTTGGCCGACGCTGACCCGAGACTACCCGAGCTGACAAAAAAAGCTTAGAACTAACCCATTGCTAAAGCTATATCAAAACCTAAACTACGTACCAAATGCTTAGAAAACTCAGTATTTTAATAAGTTAAAAGTTAATTACGAAAAGCTACAACAAAAATGACAAAAATGAAGATTCCAAGACAAAAAACAAAAATATTTTTTTTATATCGACATTTAGAAGTCGTTATTACTTGGAAGTCACTGTTTCAAACTATAAAGAATCATATCATTTTCGATAGTTAAAACCATAACGATTGTTTTGATGTGCACATTATTAGGAAGAACGATGATTACGAAGAGTAACTAACACAATATTAGCACAAAAAAATCCTATGCAAAAAAAATGGCGAACCGTCAAAATTGTCAACAATTTCATTTTTTTACTAAAGGTACTCGTACACTATGCCATAGTTTCAATTGCTCTACGGATCAATGGGCGATTTTCCGAGATCAAAAAAAAAAAGAAATTAGTTCGTAAATGACTTCATAGATGGCGCTTAGCATAGATTAGTATGGCGCTTAGTAAAAGGCGGGTCCATGAAGAACACGTGTATGGCTACGTAATATTTATTCCATTCCAAAATATAAATAGGTCCTGGAGATCCTGAATAAAAATTTGTAAGTACTATGTTTTTATTTTTTTGATAGACAAGCAAAAGTGTAGAATTTATTACAGCCCTTAGGTAGGAACGGGTCGGCTTTCATAAAACGCCATCTATCGAGTATTTTTGAACTAATTTTTATTTTTTAATTTGGGCTGTCAGAAAATCGCCCATTGATATCCATAGAGCCACCTCAAATTTTCTTGCGGAACTACGAACTAGGTGTAGTGAGCAACAACCTTAACAAAGAACGTTGCAGTGTTTATGGCGCTTGGTCAGAAAAATAAATATTGGAATGTCACTGTCTACAAATGTAAACAAACCATAATAATCCTTAACAATAATTAGTATGCGATTATTTTGATGTGCACTTATTTAGGAAATACGGTGAGTAGAAGAGTATTTCGACATTTTTAAAAACGCTTACGTTGCAAAATTCCGTTTTGGCGAACTGTCAATTCTCGCCAATTTCATTATTTTTTTCTGTGAAATTATGTTTGTCATTAAATAGATTTCTTTTACTTTTATACTGAATTGGTAACCACAGAATCATCTCAAATATTTTAATGGGCCTACGTAATACGTATTTTAAGTAATTACACTCACCGTGGTCGTAATGCGAGTTTGCAAAATTAATTTAGGCTGAGTTACAGAAGTTACCAAGGACAGGAGGGGTTATATGTCACTGAGTTACAGAAGTTACCATGGACAGGAGAGTGGAGACAAACATGGCGCATATAGGAATGGCGGCGAAGGGGTGAGGAAGGAGTAAGAGGGGTGAAGTAAGTGTCAAAATCATTTATTGACCCATAGACACTAAAGGCTAGAAAGAGTTGTATGAAGATTACCGCCCGTGGTTTTAAATAACTATAGACAGTACAGCCAGTGCTTCCACTTTCATGATTTCCTTTCCCCCCCCACGCCACAACTGAGATTTCCCCTTCTCTGGAATTTTTTCCCCTCAAAACTTATTCTGTTCGTAAATTACATCAAAAAAAAAAATTGTCGTCGCCAGTTGGGTGGCTCATACTATTGGGGGGGTTACGCGGTCAGCGCAAAAAGTTTGATGTTGCGCGGGGGGGGGGGGAGTCCGCGGTAATTGAGGCGTCGAAAAGGTGCTATGTTGGACAGCCGTTCCATTTCAAAAGTGCAAAGTGCCTACAAAAGTTTATTCTAATTTTGAGATTTTTTCATAGATGGCATTGGGTGTAAGTGACAAACTTTTTTCTTTACAAATGGGACGTGTGTGTATCCGATCGTAGTAAATGTCAGTGTCGGTCATCTGATTAGCTGTCGTCGTTTAAGCTGTCATTTCAAATGTTAAGATTTGTCTGTTAAAAATATTAGAAAGTACTTTGAAAACGAGTGATTCAAGGAATAAAACTAAAAAAAACTACCTACGAAAATCCTTGATGGTAGGTACGAGGAAAGAGTTATGTTAACAGGAAAAGAAAAGTTATTCCGGAAAAAAGGTCACATTCTATGCTGGTCAGTAACTACATCGTTATTGTTTATTTATTTAAATATAGTTTCATTTAATTTTACAACTGCGTTAAGCAAATATTTTTATTACAGAAAATATGCAATTGTAAGAACTGATGAAAAAAAAATAAAAGAAAAGAGAAAAGAGAGAAAAAACGAAAGAAAAAAAAGAAAAAGAAGAAAAAAAGTAGAAAAGGAAACTTTTCTAATGGAAAGTACGATTCCTTACTTACTATTACCACCAGAATATCAAGAATTCTATAGGAATTTGTGTAATAATTAAACTAGTTTAATTACTAGTTACACAAATTGTCAAAATGCAGCATAGGGGCTAAACACTAACTAAAATAATAATTATTATTTAAAAATAAAGGCACTTTGCTTTAATGACATTTGTTATGAAACTTAGCCCCAATGAAAGGTAAATATCATGCATTTTGACCCATTTTTTAACTGATTTTAAAAATAAGGTTTTTTTATAAAAATATGTTCAAAAGTAATGTGATTAATAAGTATAGTATAAACAGTACCTGATTAATTTAGTTTTTGATAATAGAATGCCGCTATAAAATGATGACTAAAAAACAAATTCATTTTAATTTTTTTCTCATTAATTGTGTTTTGGCACTTAGCTCAATTGTAAATTCCAAGCCTCAATTCGTAAGCGCCATTCTCATTTTTATTAAATAGTAAATATGCAATACAAAGGTTTTTTTTTATATTCCAAATAGCACCGTTTTTAGCAGGAATATTTAATAAATGTATCGAAGTAGGTTCATTTCCAGATTTAATGAAAAATAGTAAAGTAACTCCCATTTATAAATCAGGTGATAAATTTAACGCTGCTAACTATAGACCGGTTTCTGTTCTTCCGGCACTTAGTAAAATTTTCGAATCTATAATCTATACGCAAATGAATGCACACTTTAGAATGAATAAAATTTTACACTGTGATCAGTTTGGTTTCACGAAAGGACGGTCAACTATAGATGCTGGAGCAAAACTGGTCAAAAACATACTTGACACTTGGGAATCTTCGCAGGATACAGTAGGTATTTTCTGCGACCTCTCTAAAGCCTTTGATTGTGTTGATCATTCAACTTTAGTTGGTAAATTATTTCAATATGGCGTTCGTGGTAATGCACTAGAATTAATAAAATCTCATCTGCACAATAGAAGTCAGAAAGTAGGTATAAATAATGTAGTATCAGGAGGTTCGATAGTCAAAATGGGGGTACCCCAGGGATCTATTCTCGGTCCCTTTCTGTTTCTTGTTTATCTTAATGACCTTCCATTCATGGTTAAGGAAATGTCGGAAATAGCGTTATTCGCTGACGACACTTCTTTAATATTTTCTTTAGATAGGAAAGACCCAAAGGTTGGAGAAGGAAAAATTAACGAAACACTTAACAGAGTATCACAATGGTTTTCTGTTAATAACTTAGCAATGAATGCTAATAAAACTAAATTTCTTAAATTTTCTCCACCTAATACACGGCTCAGTCATTTAAATATTGAATTAGATTCGGAAACGTTAGACATTGTTAATGAAACGTCTTTTCTTGGTATTAGGATAGACTCTAAATTACAGTGGGGTTCTCATATCGAGGGTCTGGCAAAGAGGCTCAGTTCGGCTGCTTTTGCTGTTAAAAATATAAGAAAAATTACAAATCAGTCTACTGCTAGGCTGGTTTATTTTGCTTATTTCCATAGCGTTATGTCATATGGATTACTACTATGGGGAACGGCAGCAGACGTTAGTAGAATTTTCATTCTCCAGAAAAGAGCAGTTCGGTTTAAATATCAGTTGAAAGCACGTGATTCGTTGAAGGAATTATTTAAAGATATAGATATCATTACTTTACCGTCCTTGTACATATTTGTAAATATTATGTACGCTCGTAAAAATCTACACCTTTATACCAGAAACAATGAGGTTCACGGATATAACACAAGGAACAGGAACAAACTGTGTGCTCCGAAGTTCAGACTTAGCAAAAGTAGTAAATCTTTTATATGCAACTCAATTCGTTTTTATAACAAAATACCTGACGACATCACTGCATTGACAGACAACAAATTCAAAACGCACATTAAACGTGTGTTAATTGCGAAAGCTTATTATAAGATCAATGACTATGTTGCAGACAAAAATGCATGGAAATAAGTCTACTCTGTACTAGTGTTTATTATTAGTATTTTTAGTCTATTATTAACTATTCTTTCATTCAATTATTATGAATTGTTGAAATTATTTAGTTTAGTTATTATTAATTTTATTGATGCGTACAAATTGTACTTAATTATGTTTAATAATTTGTACCTACTTAATTAGATCTATGACACTGTAAAGTAACATTGTTACTTAGAGGGAGAAAAAAGTAAGGCCTCCTGAGTTTCTTGCCAGCTCTTCTCGGTCGAAGGCTCTCCCAAAATCCGAACTGGTGGTAGATTGGTTAGGTAGGTAGATTAGGTAGGTAGAGTAGGTTAGTGTCTGTGCCAGCTAGATGTGCATGAAGGGTCATTTACCCCATTTGTACCAGTGGGGTGCTGCAGTTTAGGTACGTTCGGCCGGCGTGCCTCCCAGGAAGGCCGCCTAGGCGTATGACAGTAAAGGTTGCCGCTCGGCTCTCACGCTCCACGTCGCGCGTCGTCGCTTAAGGCCAGGTATTTCTCTCTCGCGGCTTCTCTCTCGCTCTCTCGATGGTACGACGGTACGGGACGGGTATAACAGCGAAGCGGCGCGTTTTATAGGTTATATTGCCTATATTTATAGACTTTATATATAGGATTCTCTGCTAATTTATTTGCGAATTATTTGTCTTTCGTTGAGTACAAAAATTAAATGTAAAGTATCAGTATCGTATTTATATATGTGTATAGTGTGTATGAATGTATTGTATGTGTGTATATATATGTATGCATGTATATATATTATATTTTAAAATAATTTTATATCTTATTTGGTGGATTTGGATCGGTCGTATTCGGTTGCATTCGCATCACTGTCGATCGAGTTGGACTTGTGCCGATGCTGCGTCCCTAGCCTGGCTTCTGCTACCCTCGTCATTTTTTGTCCTCGGTCCTGTGGGGGTGGACCGGTGTCGCGTCGTGTCGCGTAGGCAGGCTGGATCGGAAGTGAATATGGCCGGCGCGACGCGACGCGATGTTGGTCTGCCCCCGTAGGATGGGGGGTGGGGAGTGGTGGGGGTGGTGGGGGTTGGGTTGGGGACGTGGCGTCGGTGCGGGTCTGGTTCGGTTGATGGTGATGTGAGTGTGGTTGAGTGTGATTGATCTAAATCTACCACTTATTTATTATTATTATTTTTTTTTTTTTATCGAGTGATGTTATTGGATTTTGTAACTGAATGAGACTTTGAATAGATTGGATCCTTAACTAATACATAGTTTTTTTTTTTTCCAGAATTTAAACCATTATTTTCTATGTCTCAGATGGTTTGAAAAAACTTAAAGCGCGATCTATCTAGCCTTGAGAGGAAACACTGCGCCGGCGTGGCGTTCGGGATTCTCATGCGGGGCGCGGGGGAGCGGCGTTTCGTGGTCCCCTGTTTCCTCCTTCAGAGGTGGACCAATTTTTATTTAAGCGTCGGTTGGGGGAGGAGGTTTTCTGTGTCTGTGTGTTTGATTTTTTTTTTTTTTAAACGAGTTACCTAATGTTTCTGAAGACGCCTTAAAACGAAGTGATTTCGCTTAATTTTGAAGGTTCCTGGTTATTAAATAAATGACTTAATGCATAGGAATCAAGCATACGGACGTGAAGGGTCTCTTTCTTTAACCGTTGCTGAAGGGGTGGTGGGGGTTGGTCCGGTTTTGGAAGGGGGCTGCGGGGCGTCGTTTTTCTGTGTTTGGTGTGGGAGTTTTGTGTGCCGCGTCGGCGTGGTGTTTCCTCTTAACTCGTAATCCCTACGCGCGCGCGTAAACCCTGCACTCCTGACGGACGTCAAATCGATATCGAGTCGGCTGTGCTTATCGGAATATGAACGCTCGGGTCACGAGATAGGTTTCAGTTTCGCGTGGGGGTCGTTGGAGGGTGAACCTTCTGTACGGTAGTAGTATTAGTTATTCTGTGCTTGTACCAAGACGAATAACGAAACAATTTTAAAACACACAAGTTTATGCTTATTAATTTTTGACGTTTTTTTATGCTTAAGTTTTTATAAAAAAAGATATTTGAATGATTAAAAATGTCAACCTTATTGGTTAGGTACTAATGTTTTCCAAAACTCATTTCAGCCGCTACTTTATTTTACTTCAATAACTCCAATTTATATTACTTACCACAGTATCAATACGATAATTGTAAATCATATTACACAATTCTATGACCACGGCTTATATTTCGGTTCGACGCGATTCTGTTTCGGCGTGCAGTGGTACTGGGGGTAGCAATGCGCATTTGTCTGGCACAGACTATAATAGCTCGTTAGATTAGTTATTAAGTCTTAACTATAAGTTAGTTAACTGTTTTTTTATTATTATTAGTATTGACGTCAATAAGTGCCTGTAAAGGTTTACATTGAATAAATAATTTGACTTGACTTGACTTGAAATCAGTCAAGAAATCGAAAAGGTAAATTCCTATGTTTTTGATTTTATATGATTTATTATTGTAAAACACGGTCGTAATGTGCATTTATAAGAAAGGTGACCCGGTGTTTTATGCTTGGGTTGTATATTTTTTTAATTATTTAATCTGTAATTCAATATCTAATTCGCAATATCTGTCAACAAATGACAGTTTTACAGCCGCTAGCTGTCAAATCAAACATGACGTGACAGCATTGTTGACATTTCTCTTTTTTAAAAGCGTAGGAATTACGGTTTATTCAGCCATGTTAGACATTTTTAAAGTAACATGTCTGTTTTTGAAGACTCAGTGTTTCCATATTAAAAAATATTAATAATTAAATAAATCTTATCCGCGATTCGATAAAAATAAGACAAAACTTGGTTTAGGTAGCAAATAATGTTAGCTTTACTTTATTACCAAATTCTATTGTATCCATGTTAAGAATTTTTTCTATGGAAAGTGCCGTTTCTCCTTTTAGAGGATTTTTTTCTATCAAGCCAAATGATTCCAATCGCGTTTTGACTTCGTTCATCCCCTCACACATACGCTCTGTAATACACATTAAAAGTTTCAGTGCGAAATATCGAATATATTTTGAATAACAGCTAATAGAAAACAGACAATTTTTCCGTTTTTACCGCCTAATGCCCCCTTAAAATATACTGCATGATTCCGTTCCGTAACATGCAGTGTTCACAATTATCATTTTTGGCGGCAGTTAAAATAAAAAAATTCTAATGATTTTTGGTGAGATCAAAAGGTACACACGGCGTCAGATCAACCTACCCTAAACTGTCAAATTTCTTCAATCAATATTGATCCTTAGAACCAAACTATAAAGTTTAAAATTGACTGTAGAAATATGACAGTTTTGAGTAGGTTGATGTGACGCCGTGTGTACGTCAGCTGGTCCCCGTTACACATGACACATTTGAGGCTAAAAAGGTACGTCAAATGTGTAAAACATTAAAAAAGTATACAACTTAAACATAAAACTCCAGGTCTCCTTTCCGCAAACATGATTTCCCCTCGATTTCCCCTATTCATCTCTTTCCCCCTTTTCTTCCCCTCTGGACCCTAATTTCCCCTCAAAAGGGGAAATTCCCCTCATTGTGGAAGCACTGACAGCCACATGTCATATTTTTTTTTATGTTTAATGGCGCGCACGATTTATGCTTTAGCCAAGGCAAAAATGGACTGCCATGGAGAAGTAAAGTTTATAAGCTCCACAGACTTTAGGTTGCTAAATTGATTTGACATATTTTTGACATTTTATTGATTATGGTTGATTTATAGTATATTAATTTTGTATTTTTATTGTAATACTAACATAATTGGTTTTTGACAATTTGGAGTACCTATTAATTTTGTATGTAATTAGAATAGTCATTGTTACCTAGAAAATAAAAATGTTAAAGTTATTTGCATGCTACATTGTCAGCTGAGAAAGAGAAGAAAAGTAGAATAAGACCAAAAATGTACCTTTCTCAAACGCAAATGAAATAGTTCATTTCATTTCATTTCATTTCATTCATTTCATTCATTTCATTCATTTCATTCATTTCATTCATTTCATTCATTTCATTCATTTCATTCATTTCATTCATTTCATTCATTTCATTCATTTCATTCATTTCATTCATTTCATTCATTTCATTCATTTCATTCATTTCATTCATTTCATTCATTTCATTCATTTCATTCATTTCATTCATTTCATTCATTTCATTCATTTCATTCATTTCATTCATTTCATTCATTTCATTCATTTCATTCATTTCATTCATTTCATTCATTTCATTCATTTCATTCATTTCATTCATTTCATTCATTTCATTCATTTCATTCATTTCATTCATTTCATTCATTTCATTCATTTCATTCATTTCATTCATTTCATTCATTTCATTCATTTCATTCATTTCATTCATTTCATTCATTTCATTCATTTCATTCATTTCATTCATTTCATTCATTTCATATTCATTTCATTCATTTCATTCATTTCATTCATACATAATTAAACAAATAAGATGTAGTGCAAGTGGTGTGATTTCTATAGATGTAACATTGGAGATGTTTAAAAAATATATTTATTGTGTACACATTCGGTGTTATCACTGTACCGTTGTTATTAATTTAATAGGTAGGTACTTTTACAGAAATATCTACACTATTATACTGTAGTACATCTCTCAAACTATTATTATTATAACTTAATTAATGGCTTCGCGTTTAGCATTAAGTCAATTTCAAGTGGTATATATATTTTTAAAGTACCTACATATTTTAGTATTGTACTGTACAGTAGATTGAATTAAAATGAAGCCTCACAAGTGTTGTTGCTAAAAGAACACAGAAGAAACTCCTCTCTCAAACTAAGAATAGGCAGTAAGTAAATGAACATACCATCCTTCACAGTCACGGAACATCCAGGTACACAGCAAGTTCTTTGAGACATGATAGAATTAGAATTGAGTCCAAACTCGTAAAAGAGCGCTCACTAATCACACACAGTCTTTGGGGTCACTTCGACACGGAGAAGGCTCAACTCGACGTGGGCGAAGGAAGCCAAGTAGACTGTCACGTATCGACAACACGGAGGAACATACATATGGTTCTAAATTCCAAAGGGGACTGCTGAATTCGTGTTTTTTTTACATTTTTAATTAAATAATTCTTTTTGTGAATTTTAATTGGATAGTCTTTGTATTTATTTGAGTATCTAATTTATTTTAAAGCAATAACATAAGAAAAGTAAATGGAAAACAATTATTTACAACGCGCGGGCATCGGCCGGCCGGTCGACCGTCTGTTGACCCGTTCGCGTCAGCTGGGCGATAAGTACCTACGTTAATCTGCAATGATACCATTTTTGTCATGTTTAAGACGCTTGACCTGATCGGCCCTTGAGGTTTCTTGCGGTTTCTGGCAGTCACCTTACAGTCACCTTATATAATATAAACTTTGTTTGCTTTTCTTTTCTTAAAATATTCGGCCACTTTAAAAATGACTGTCTTGATTATCTCGTGATAATGCACGACCCATTTTGGATATTTTATCTCATGTGCGTCTGACACACTAGTTGCCGCCGTGAGCGATGACGGCAGAATAACTAAATGGAGCAACTGTTTCGCCCCCCCGCCTCGCCGCTCGCGTGCCCGGGGCGCGGTGCGGCGGTGGCGGTCAGACTATAATACATACTTTTTTTTCCTGAATTTAAACCATTATTTTCTATGTCTTAAATGGTTTGAAACACTCAAAGCGCGACCTATCTAGCCTTAACTCGTAAACCCTACGCGCGCGCGTAAACCCTGCGCTCCTGACGGACGTCAAATCGATATCGAGTCGGCTTTGCTTAACGGAATATGAACGCTCGGGTCACGCGATGGGTTTCGGTTTCGCGTGGGGGTCGTTGGAGGGTGAACCTTCTGTACGGAAGTAATATTAGTTATTCTGTGCTTGTACCAAGACGAAAAACGAAACAATTTTAAAACACACAAATTTATGCTTATTAATTTTTGACGTTTTCTATA
This sequence comes from Scoparia ambigualis, assembly GCA_963921215.1. NCBI lineage: Eukaryota > Metazoa > Arthropoda > Insecta > Lepidoptera > Crambidae > Scoparia > Scoparia ambigualis. The sequence goes on from OY992523.1 coordinate 24,383,535, forward strand.
CTTAAGTTTTTATAAAAAAAGATATTTGAATGATTAAAAATGTCAACCTTATTGGTTAGGTACTAATGTTTTCCAAAACTCATTTCAACCGTTACTTTATTTTACTTTAAAAATTCAGAAACTCAGTTATTTCCAATTTCTATTACTTACCACAATATCAATACGATAATTGGAAATCACATTTAATTTTATTCCTTAAAGTAGTACCTTAAGTTAACAATTCATTGTGATTTATCATTCTTCACCTTTCGTCCCAAAAAAAAAACGATAAATTACCTATAAATATTAGCCGTTTGTGTCGCTAGGGGAGAGACACTTGCCCGCTATTTTTGTCTCGTTTGTTTACACAATTCTATGACCACGGCTTAAATTTCGGTTCGACGCGATTCTGTTTCGGCGTGCAGTGGTACTGGGGGTAGCGACGCGCATTTTGTCTGGCACAGACTATAGCTCGTTAGATTAGTTGTTAAGTCTTAACTATAAGTTAGTTAACTGTTTTTTTTATTATTATTATTATTGACGTCAATAAGTGCCTGTAAAGGTTTACATTGAATAAATAATTTGACTTTGACTTTGACTTTTAGGGAGAGGGGAGGGGAAGGGGGTAGGGGGCTATACCCCTACCCCCTCCTTTTTTTTTGTCGAATTTTCAATTTCTAAATTGCTAATAACCTATCACGTGACCTACAAGGGGTAGGGCAGCTAGTATTTCTGTACCACACTGTTATATACAAGCCTTTCCCACCATGTCACATTGGCGGGAGGCTCGTTTACAACTTGTTGTGAACGAGCTTCCACTTGGTTTGCCACAGTCCACAGTGTTGCCATTTTTAGCAGGATCCTGCCCTATTAGTATTTTTAAGAGTAAAATTTAGACTACAGCAGGATGTTTTTGTTTTTTTTTTTTTTTTTTATAGCAGAAGGAGGCAAACGAGCAAGCGGGTCACCTGATGGAAAGTAATCACCGCCGCCCATGGACACCCGCAAAACCAGAGGAATCGCAGGCGCGTTGCCGGCCTTTAAGGAAGGAATAGGCTCGTTTCTTGAAGATCCCTAAGTCATAACGGTCCGGAAATACCGCCGCCGAGAGCTGGTTCCACAACACTGTAGTTCGAGGCAAGAAATTTCTTGAAAAACGCACAGTAGTAGACCGCCATCCATCAAGGTGATGTGGATGGAATGACAGTCGATTGCGTGTAGTGCGGTGAAGGAAATCAGCGGCAGGGATCAAGCCGAACAATTCCTCAGAACACTCTCCATGATATATACGGTACAATATACAGAGAGACGCAACGTCTCTCCGAAAAGCCAGTGGATCGAGCCGTCGTGAAATAACCACGTCGTCGACAATTCGAGCAGCTCTGCGTTGAATGCGGTCAAATGGAAGGAGTTGGTATTTGGGTGCTCCAGCCCAGAGATGGGAGCAGTATTCCATATGCGGCCTGACCTGTGCTTTATACAGTTGTAAACGGTGGGCCGGCGTGAAATACTGACCCGCTCTATTAAGCACACCCAGCTTTTTTGAAGCTAATTTAGCTTTACCTTCCAAATGACCACGAAACTGAACGTCACTCGAAATATCGACGCCAAGGATTCCAATAGTCGGATTGGTATCAAGGGGAGCTCCCTCAAAGTTCAGAGGTACGACGAAGGGATGTTTTTTCGCGGTAAATGCGCAAACTTGTGTTTTGGAGGGGTTAAAGCGGACTAGGTTATGTCGGCCCCAATCCGAGACATGACTTAACATGTTCTCGGTGTCAGTCACAAGTTTATTCCGGCTCTCGATGACGCTTTCCAGAGAAATATTAGCTCGCCCGGATGTAGAGCGTATCCCCAGTACTGTCGTCTGCATAGCAATGAATGCTGTTGTTATGCAGCATGTCATTGATATGCAGAAGAAATAGAGTAGGGGACAACACACACCCCTGTGGGACTCCAGCATTCACGGGCTTCATGTCGACGCACGAACTGTCGACTGCGACTCTGATGCTACGCCCAGTGAGAAAGCTGGCAATCCATGAACTCAATTTCTCAGGAAGCCCGTATGATGGAAGTTTAGAGAGAAGAGCCCTGTGCCATACCCTGTCGAAGGCTTTTGCTACGTCCAAGCTAACTGCCAGTGCCTCCCCCTTACTCTCGACTGCCTCCGCCCATCGGTGAGTAAGATACACTGAAAGATCACCAGCCGAACGACCGCGACGAAAACCATACTGGCGATCACTTAGTAGCTGGTTCTCTTCTAGGTACCTTAAGAGCTGGCGGTTTGTAATAGACTCCATTACTTTGGAGAGTAAAGAGGTAATAGCTATTGGCCTGTAGTTGGACGGATCTGAGCGATCGCCTTTTTTTGGAATCGGGTGGACAAGGGCTGTCTTCCAAGAGCTCGGGACGACGCCAGTAGAGTAAGAGAGCCGGAAAAGGCGCGTTAGAACTGGTGCCAATTCAGGAGCACACGTCCGAAGCACAATGGGTGGAACTGCATCAGGCCCACTCGCCTTGTGGATATCAAGGGAAAAAAGAGCCTTACGAACTGACCTTTGCAGGAACTGAACGTTTGGCATTGTACAAGCGCAATGCCGTATGGTTGGTGGAGAGTTTTCCCCATCGTCCAAGGTCGAGTTTGAAGCGAAAAGAGAGCCCAAGAGATCGGCTTTCTCCTTTGCAGTATAGGCCAGGCAGTCATCGGTCTTGTGCTTATGGTGGTAGGGACGGCTGACAAAAATTCCCTAAGGTAGCTTTGGCGAGAGACCAGAACGCACGCGTCCCCGAAGGAAGGCGCACTAGCCTCTCGCCAATTCTACCTATGAATGATGACTTCGCCTTGGCAATGTCCTTCTTAAAGGATCTGGCGGCAAAGTTGTACTTCTTTCTGAGCGCACTGGTGTTTAGATCCTTTGATGACACCGCATTAGCCCAGGCTTGGTAATGTTGTCGCTTTTGGCGAGACGCCATTTTGCAGCAACGACCAAACCATGGTTGGGACTTGCCGCCAATGGGAACCACAGAGTTTGGAATGAAAAGTTCCATTCCCTGCAGTATCACATCAACAACAGAGTCAGCGGCGACATAAGGATCATCCAGCGAGAAGCAAACTCGCCACCACGGGTAGGACGCAAAGAAACTTCGCATCCCATCCCAGTCCGCTGACCTATAATGCCAGACTCGACGACTAGCCGCTGGCTGCGGTTTTGAAGTTTCTGTGAGAGGCACAGTGCTGCGAATCAGACAGTGGTCTGATGAGCCTAGTGGTGCATCAACAGAAACTTGATAGCCGTCTGGGTGCGAGGTCAGCAGAAGGTCCAATAAAGAAGGTGCATGGCCCTCCACATCTGGAACCCGTGTTGGCTCTGTTACCAATTGGGACAGACTGTAGGCTAAAGCGAAGTCATGAACGGCTCTACCCGCGTGGTCAGTTGTGCGTGAACCAAGCCATTCGACGTGATGGGCATTGAAGTCTCCCAATACCACAATCTCGGCCGAGGGGATCCGTTGGAGAAGGGAGTCCGTCGCCGCTTGGACGGTCTCGATAAGTTGGTCAGTTCCGATATTACCGCTGTGGGACCTATACAGGCACGCGTAGATGCGAGGATGGCGTCCGCAGTTGACGTGTAGCCATAAGATGGAAAGGTCCCTATCTTCAAGATTGCCAAGGCGACGGACGCACATATCCTCCCTGACATAGGCACAAACACCGGCTCGTGGCACAAATGCATGTTCCAGGTTGTATCCCGGGTAGCGCAAGTAAGAGATGTCAGGAGGGGGGGATATCTGCGTCTCGGTGAGGAAGAGCAAGGCCGGTTTCGCCGTCTCGAGGTGGTAATGGACGGCGCTCAAGTTAGAGTGGATACCCCTGATGTTGCAGAAGTCCACACGAAGCGTAGGAGGGGGTGCCAATTGTCTTGCCTTTCTCCTGCCTGCAGCGTGCCTTGGCACGAGCGAACTTTTGCCCTCCCCAGAATACGTAGGGCAGCCTGAGCGAGAACGCTCAGGGGGGGATTCTCCGACACTGGGTGTGTCGGTACCCCCCTGGGGTAAATATATATTAGAGTTCGCTGCCATATCAATTGCAAGGGGGTGGGGGGAGGGGTCTCCAGAACCCTCACTCGCCGGACGAAACACAACAGCACAGAGTGCCATTGTTTCACACCGAAAATTCGTGAGGGGGTGATATTACGCTGGGCGAGCCGACCCAATGCGTGCTGCAACGCAGCGTAGCTCTACCACTCAGTTGGTGTCACTCATTTAGCACCACCCAGAGGTCACGTGTAGGGTCTCAAGGGTAAACCTACGGACGCGAGTAACTTAACCCCCAATGGATGTTAAGCATTATCGTAAAATTTAGCATATTTGACATATTATTATTTTGTTTTATTTGCGAATATAAATAGCGCTATTGGCATCCCTTCCTTGATATACCTAAGTAATGAGGCAATTAAAAAAAAAATGATTAATTTACTGGACGCTCATAAAAACGCGATTAAATTTATATAATTATTAGCTAAATATGAGCTTTTAAAGATGTAAAAAATACCGCGCTGTACGTACATTAATATATACGAACTTGGCTTTTTCCAGTAACCACGTTGTATGTAGGTTGAAGATGGCGGTTTGTGTGTAATGGTGTTTAAGGCAGTGGCAACACAGCGGTTTTCAACGCGCGCCCGCAAACAAAGGTCGTGGAAAGGTTGACCGAAATGTCGTTGAAAACAACCTACCACACTGTTGTAAACGGCTGTTGTAAACGTCGGTTTGCAACAGTGTGGTAGCCCTTTTATGTAAAAATCCCCCTTTTGGGTGGGGAAAGGAAAGAGAGTATGTATAAAAACGTGGTACATACAAAAACGTCGTTTCTGGCGCTTCGCCCGGCCGCTGCCGCGGCACGCTCGCTTCGCTCGCTCGGCTCGCGCGTTTTTGGTCAACATACTAACCTTTTTTTTTTTTTTTTTTTTTTTCCCAGGGGAACTCGTTACGAGTACCGGAGCCTTGAAGAGGCACCCGGTTATGTGGGACTCGCCCGTCCGCCTTTCCACACCCACTGACAAGGAGAGAGGCTCCAGGTCCGCTGCCAGGACTAAGTCCCTGCTGGGAGGGCGAGACGGAGGGGAATACCCACTAAACCCCTGGGGGCCCTTCAATCCGAAGCTGAAAGCTGAGGTGGATGTCGCGGTACATACCACGGGGGATTAACCCGCGACGGTCACCCCGTCGCCCGTCTGCCAACCTATGACCGCAAGCGGTCACGCGCCGACACACGCGCGACTTCGCGCACGGCACAACATAAAACTGCATGCCCACCCTCTAATGGGCACGCAATCCTCCAAAAGACAGATCCAAAACAACACTTGACAACACAGGACGGGACACCTCATACAAGACACATCGGTCTTCCGACCCTTGGGCTTTTGGGGAGGTATGGTCATACCCACACCAAAGCCCAACCCCACTCTCGCTTGCTTCCGCAAGCGCCCCACTACAACAGGCAACATACACCTACTACACAAACAAAGCGCAAAAGCGCCCCACCACAAACAGAAATCACACCCAAGCTACATATAACACAAAACGCGCGGCCTTCCTCCAGCCCGCCTTACCTCCTTGGCAACCCAGACCCCGACTCAGGCCCAGATTCCGCCCACGAATCTGGCTCCAACTCGGGCTCCGACCCCCACAATCTCCATCACCATCCTACAAACCCTCGACCTCGGCAATCAAAACCTGACCCCCGGAACTCGGAGGCAGAATCCCCCGATAACACAATCCAAGGTGTGGGGAAAGCAGCTTTCCCGGCGGCCCTACCGCAGCGTTCGTGGGTGGACCATTCCCTACTAGCTAACGGTAAAACTCGCGGGTACTCGCCACACGGTCACACCACACCGGGTGTTCCCGAGTTCATCTGACCCTCCTCGAGCCCGACACTCGACACTTGATACCCGAGGTCGCACCAACCCAGAACAAAAATCCCACAAAGGACGGCTCTCAGAAGGAGCGCCGCCAAGACTACCAACTAACACACACTACAACAAACAGGTAACAAACTACACAGATTACATACAACACACCACAAGGACCATTCAGGACACTACAAGGCTACACACAACAAAAAGCGCGGCCTTCCACCAGCCCGCCTTGCCCTCCTTGGCAACCCGGTTCCCGACTCGGACACCAATATCTGACCCGGGCTCCGACCCCCACAATCACCACCCTACCAACCCTCGACGCTCGGCACTCGATGCTCGGCGATCGGGACTAGAAGCTCATCAACAATCCTCGATGTTCCTCATCAACTTTCACGGCGGCGTTCCCGTGACTTTCGTGGCCCTAACGCTATTCGTCTACGGTCATCACTCCCCGCTACACTCGCCAACTGTCTACAACCGGGGACCCCCAACGCTCTCAGAGCCCGACCCCGACGTTCGACACCCGAGGTCCTATCCTACAAATGACGGCGCTCAGAAGGAGCGCCGCCGAGACTCTTCTTCTCTCAAAGCTGCTCGGAGGGAGCAGCGAGTAGCACGGCCCAAAGTAGGCACGCACATGGAGATGCAGGGCCCAGAAGGGGCCCCGCCTAAGATTCGACGCCCAGAAGGGGCGCCAGGGATTAGCATAAGCCCCCTTTACCCGGCTGGTCAAGCCCGGCCAGCGTGGGTCGAGAGGCCTTATCCCAGGGTGCACCACGAGGAGGTTCCCAAATTTGCACCCCTGGTCAACATACTAACCTAACCTAACCTAATTATTAACTCTGCACTTATTTCATGGCGTAGGGGGGCGCAGCCCCCCCTTTCGGGGGGGCTGCGCCCCCGCCCCCCTGTTTCGGTTCTGTTACTATTGTACTATATATACGCGCGCGTTTTTACGTTGGAAAGTTGGCAAAAGAGTTTTCACTTCACTACAGTGTTGCCAGATCCGTAGGTCAAAACTATGCTAGATTTACTGCAAAATGACTGGGCACTCCAAATATAGTAACATCCAACGTCACGAGCTAAAAAAAAAAAAAGCTCATCGTTTAGAAAAAGGACTGCCTGTGGTACCTAATTTCGTTAAACTAAACCAGGTTTGTCACAAAATTATCGTAGAACTGACAAAAAATATCGTGGAAAGTCGACGAATTATACAAATTATTGTGCGATACTTAATTATTATTTTTTATCGCATGCCCCTCGGAATTGTCGTGGATCTACGATAATTATCGCACGTCTGGCAACGCTGCTTCACTATACAAACTAATGTTAACCTACAAATTAATTATTTTCAATAATTAATTGTGAGAGTCCTAATTGCTTCCGAGCAATAAAAATTCGTGTGCTTGTTCCTAATAATGAGTTCTTTACGCAAAAAAAAAATAGCTCATAATTCGATGGCTTCCTTTGGAATACTGAGCCGAACATATGCTCAACTCGACGTGAAAACCAGCAGCAACGAAAATTATGAAACAAAATGCAAACACGAAAAACAATGCGCCAACGCAAGTCAGTCATAAGCAATTTTGCAATGGCACATGTAACAAAGTATTGCTATATCAAAACTAATTTCCTACTAAGTACTTGCGATAGATATTAAATAATTTGAAATCCTAATATGTTACCCTAGATCAGTGTTTCTTAACCTCGGGTCGCGAGAGGTTTTGGGTTGGGTAGCGGAAATCCCTTGAACGACTTTAAAGAAGAGGTAAAATATTGTTTTCTGAGGTTTAAGCGAGCACTACACATTGAAATGAAACACTTTTTACGGATTAACTCGCGTTTAATTTAATATTTACATAGTTTTTATATTATACTGTTTTTATATTTCTAGGTCATCTTAACTCCATACACCCTAAAATACAGTTCACAATGGAGTTAGAGGCAGACAATAAATTAGCTTTCTTGGACACTTTAATCATCAGGAAACCTGACCATAGTTTGAGCTACACTGTGTTTCGTAAAGTAACCCATACAGATAGGTACCTCAATGGTGATTCTCACCACCATCCTAGACAGTTGGCTACTGTAGGGAAATCTTTATTTCAAAGAGCACGCGGCATCTGTGACACCCAACACCTGGCTGCTGAACTTCAGCATGTCAAGCATGTACTACAGGATAACAAACTGCAAGTACCGCGGCTTCGTCACAAAAAACGCAAAAAACCAACCACAGTCGAGCGCCAACCTGCTGTACTTCCATATATGAAAGGCGTCACTGACAAGATTGGTCACATCTTGAAGCGAGCTTCAATCAATACTTACTTTAAGCCGCCAAAAAAGATCAACCAGTTCTTACGACCTGTCAAGTGCAATATACCCCTTCAAGATGCAGGCGTGTACAAACTGGACTGCGACTGTGGGCTCTCGTACATCGGGCAAACAAAGAGAAGTGTAGGAACCCGCATAAAAGAACATATAGCCGACGTCAAGCATAAGCGCGAAAATAAGTCTGCAGTGTGTGAACATGCTCTCGAGGGACCCAACCATTACATCAGATTTGACAAACCTCAAATACTCGCCAAGGAACAACGATTCATCCCTATGTTGATACGCGAGGCTATTGAAATTAAAAAACATCGAAATTTCAATAGAGAGGATGGGTTGGAATTTACCACCTGCCTGGGACCCCATCATACAGGTCATCAAATCCCAGCCCCAACAACAACACATTGCCAGCCCTAAAAATACTGTTAGCTCGTATTGTGTAAACTTAAACGCACCCGGTTAAATATAAAAATGATTGACGGTAGGCAAATAACTTCTAACTATGAGACGACCAACACCTCAGTCTTCCTGTGACCACGGACCCTGTATAGGGTTCGAAACGTCAGAATAATATAAAAACTATGTAAATAGTAAATTATACGCGAGTTAATCCGTGTGTCATAAGTGTTTCATTTCACAAGGTAAAATTTCACGTTTTTAATTGCGAATATTTTTTTATTGATAGGTCTATAAATGTCACTATCTACAGTAGTACAGTCACACTCTGGTGTGCCGCGTCCACAATGCGTGGTTTGTATGCAACTTCTTTCAAATGAATCGCTAAAAATAAACAAATTGAAGAGACATCTCGAAAAAGTCCATCCAACGTACGCAAATAAAGCGCTTGTTTTTTTGAAAGAAAAAGAACCACAAGCAAAGCGCATGAAACTTGATGCACCATCAAGTGTAGCAACGGTTTCGTTAGAAAAAACTACCTAAGCTTCTTTCGAAGTAGCTTTAAAAGTAGCTCAATGTAAAAAACCCCATAGTATTACTGAGCAGTTGATTAAACCAGCTGCATATGGCAAGAACTGTCTGTGGAGATGAAATAGCGAAGAAGCTGGAAATGGTGCAAATTTCAAACGATACTGCGAAAAAGAGAATAGATTTAATGTCATTAGATCGGATCTCAAACAAGCCATTTTTCAATTGAAATCGACGAATCAGTTGATATTAAAGATTTCCCTTCTGTTGGTGTAAGTACGTAAGATACAGAACTCAAAATTTCAATGAAGAGTTCCTGCACTTCCTGCTTTGTGAAAAACTCTCTGAAACTACGACTGGGGCTGACTTGGCTGGCATATATCTTATAATAGACAAGTTTTTTGTGGTAGACCAATTACTGGGGGACAATTGTGTCGCAGTCTGTACAGACGGAGCACCGGCAATGATAGGGAGTCGCATCGGGTTTTTTGCCAAAGTCAAGGAACGAAATCCTGAAGTGTATTAAAATACACTGCTTTTTACATCGAGAAAACTTGGTTACACGTGATATGCAGCCAGATCTACATCAGGTGTTAAAGGACGTAATCCAAATTATAAACTTTATAAAGGCGCGCGCTATGAACTCTCGGATATTTCGACTGATGTGCGAAGAAATGGGTTCAGATCACCAGAATTTATTATACCATTCGGATATCCGTTGGCTATCCCGTGGAAAGATTCTAGCTAGAGTTATTACTTTTAAAAAAGAAATAGAAATATTGTTGACAGATTAAAGACACGAATGTGCTGATCGCTTCAGTGAAAACAAATGGATGGTAATATGGCATATTTGGGTGATATTTTCCACCACTTGAATCAGTTGAACTCAGAAATGCAAGGTCAAAATCGCTTTGTAGTAGACATTTACGAAAAAATTACTGTTTTTAAAAACAAAACAAAACTTTGGCAAAATAAAATTGCTCAACGTCAATTTGCAGCGTTTCCAACATTAAACTTGTTTTTGGAAAATCTTAATGGCAACCGTATTTTCTTGGTGACCATGCCTATTTTTTAGAAAATTTGATAAAACTTGGAAATAAAATGGAAAGATATATTCCACAAAATGTCCATATCTTGAAATACAGTTGGGTAAGCAATCCATTTGAAATAGATGTGATGGGATGGGCGTTGAAAACCATTCAGCTTTTTTTTTTTTATATACTAAGCCCGGCAAATGACCCCACTCCACCTGATGTTAAGTGGAAATGAGGTCCAGGCGCGAGGACAACTGGTGCAGCGTAAGAGACGTAGCATCAGTCATCCTCACTCTGCCGGCCCACAAAGTGCTTCTTCACGCCTCGTTTGAAGGACCCTATGTCATAGGTAGGAGGGAATACGTGTGCTGGTAGACTATTCCATCTTTTGGAAGTGCAGCAAAGAAACGAGTCACCAAATTTCTTTGTGCGAGATGGAATGTTAGAGACTGTAAATTGGTGACTCCGGAGAGCAGCACGCGTACTCCTATGGAGGAAGGGAGAAGAAGGGATGAGGTCAAAGAGTTCTTCAGAGCACTCGCCATGGTATAAACGGTAAAAGACGCTGAGTGACGCAATATCTCTACGCAATTGCAAAGGCTCGAGAGTTTTAGTGACCTCTGCATTGCCGATAATGCGCACAGCGCGGCGCTGCAATCTGTCCAAGGCATCGAGAAGGTACTTTGCGGAGCCGTCCCAAAGGTGAGAGCAATACTCCACGCAAGACCGCACCTGTGTCTTGTATAATAGACACAACTGATCAGGCGTGAAGAATCGCCGCACCTTGTTCAGGACACCGAGTTTACGTGAGGCATTTTTAATCACGGTTTCGATGTAGTCCTTTTGGTTCAGATCGCAGCGGATATCCATACCGAGCATGTTAATACTGCTCTGCAGGCCTAGAGATGTACCCTGAAGAGAGGGAAGGGGAAGGAATGGCGACTTTTTCGCTGTGAACGCGCACACCTGTGTTTTCTTGGCATTGAACTCCACCAGATTATCGGAGCCCCATTTAGAAATGAGGTCCAACACCCGATCGAGCTCAATGACAAGATTTGCTCGCTTCATTTCGGTGTCTACCCGCCCAGCCGTTGGGTGCCCGTTATATCCCCCATGCACTGTGCTATCATCTGCATAGCAATGAATGTTTCCAAGAGGAAGCATGTCATTGATATGCAGAAGGAACAGCGTGGGGGATAGAACAGAGCCTTGAGGAACACCAGCGTTCACTGACATGAACCGCGAAGCGCATCCATCCAAAAGGACACGGATTCTACGCTCATGCAGGAAGCTGGCAATCCAGGTACAGAACTGAGCGGGCAAACCGTATGCCGGGAGCTTGGAGAGAAGAGCTTTGTGCCAGACCCGATCAAAAGCCTTGGCTATGTCAAGGCTAACTGCCAGTGACTCGCCACGCTTGTCAATAACCTCACCCCAGAGATGTGTGACGTACGCTAGAAGATCACCCGTTGACCGTTTTGGCCGAAACCCATATTGACGATCGTGAATTAGGGAGTGATCTTCTAAGTATCGAATAAGCTGTTTGTTCAATATTCGTTCTAGGATCTTACATAACACTGAAGTTACGGCTATAGGGCGGTAATTAGTCGGATCTGACCGATCTCCTTTTTTAGGGATCGGTTGCACATTAGCTTCTCTCCAAGATTCCGGCACACAACCCGAAGAGAGCGAGAGACGGTACAGACGCGTTAACACAGGGGACAACTCCGCTGCGCACATTTTCAGGACTATTGCTGGGATGCCATCAGGACCGTTAGCTTTCCGGACATCGATTGACTGCATTTCCGCACGGACATCACACTGCCTGATTTTAATATCAGACATTGTGTGGCCACAGTGAGGAATTGAGGGTGGCTGTGCATCACAGTCATCGATCCGGGAGTTAGCCGCAAAGAGTTTGGCCAGGAGATCGACCTTTTCCTGCGGCTTGTGAGCTAAAGTTCCGTCAAGACATCTCAGTGGTGGCAGCGAGGGTTGGCAGAAGTTGGATTGCACGGCTTTGGCCAGACGCTAGTAGCTACGGCTGCCCGTAGGATGCGTCAGCAGTTCTTGGCCTACTCGTGCAACGCGCTGGGCATCCGCTCTAATGTAGGCCCTCTTACACGACTTGGTGGCATTATTATAGGCTGCTTTTAGCGAGCGAGTTTCGGGAGCCCCATGAGCTTTACCTCTGATCCAAGCGCGGTATGCCGTCTGTTTGCTCTCAACAGCGCTGGCACACTCGCGATTGAACCAGCGGTTGCGTCTGCCTTTGCTGATAACATAGGAGTGTGGAATATAGTATTCCATTCCTAATACTATCTCATCAGCAACGGCAGTGGCGCTAGCGGTCGGGTCCTTCCCACTAAAGCAGCGCTGCCTCCAAGGGACGGATGCAAAATACTCCCGCATCCCGTCCCAGTCTGCCGACGCGTAGTGCCAAATCTGGCGTTTCGAAACCGCTGTTGGCGGGCGCGATGCCAAGGGCACTGTGCTGGATATCAAGCAGTGATCCGAGGAACCTAAAGGAGCTCGAATCTCCACCCGGTATCCAGCTGGGCGACTCGTCAGCAGAAGGTCGAGTAAGGAGGGCGCATGGCTAACTATGTCTGGGATCCTGGTGGGCTGGTTCACCAGTTGCGTCAGGTCATGCGTGAGAGCGAATGCGTGGGCAGTTCTACCAGCATGGTCTGTTTTGGAGGAACCTAACCACAACTCATGGTGGGCGTTGAAGTCCCCCAAAAACACCAGTTCCGCCGATGGAAACCGCTCCTGCGCATCATCTGCTACCCGACTAAGATGTTCAATTAGTCGAGTTGTCTCCATGTCGCCGTTATGGGATCGGTAGACGCAGACGTAGACACGGCAATGAGAGCCTAAGTCGACGTGTACCACTAGGAGGGAGAAGGAAGGGTCCTCCAGACAGCGCAGACGGCGACAGCAAACATCCGCCCGAACGAATAAGCAAACTCCGGCTTTGGCTTTGAAGGACTCTTCAAGCACAAAGCCGGGATAGTTCAGGTAGGTGGTGTCAGCTGGGCGGATTATTTGCGTCTCCGTCAGGAACAACATTGCTGGCCGTGCCGTCTCAAGATGGTGGTGGACGGCATTGAGGTTTGCATGGAGTCCGCGGATGTTAGCGAACTCCACCTCAAACGGTAAGGTTGTGGTGGGGGTGTGCACCGCTGTAGAACCAGTTTTGTTGTTAGGCGCTGTCATTTTAGGAGTGGAAAGAGAGAGGCGTGAATCGAGAAAATGATGCCGCGATGCGAATGGTCAAAGTGTGGTGGCCTGTTTCCCCAGGAATTTGCCCACAGACGAGTATTATTAACCTGCCGAACGGAAGGGCCCCCGAACCCCCCCGGGAATGGCCGCCGGGACCCCACCTTCCGGTCACCAACCGGCACGACGGACCACCCCGAGATTATGCGTAGCATGGTGAGGCAGCCTCACGAGCTGGTTAGGCTCGCTTGGGCCCCTGTACTGTGCCACGGGCGGCCAGCGGGACAACCGTTTCTACGGGTCTCCCTGGTCGGCAGGTTAACGAAGTCCTGGCACTGGTTTGACGGAAGCCTCCACAGACCAAATACATCGCAGCATCATCCTCTCGAGCTCTGGTTATACGCTGGCTGATCCCGAAACGCGACCGACAAGCAGTCACTTGACGGGTTTTACACCATGCGTACGGTGGTCACCAACCAGACGGGTCAAGCCCTACCACCAGTGGAGCAGATCATCGCTCGAAAGAGTCCGTTAGTCGCTTCTTACGACACCCACCGGACGGAGAGAGGGGCGGCGATTGGTATTCTTTCTCCGTCACCGCACGGAGATAAATAACGGCTGGATTTACAGAAGAATTGCTCGAAAGGCAAGGTGATGCAGTTTTAAAAGAGATTTTCCAGAATGAGGCTCACAAAATATTGGGCACAATTATCTGGGAAGCCTGTTCTGAGCAATGAAGCTGAAAAAGCCGTGCTGTGCTACCTTTCCCAACTACTTATTTATGTGAAGCAGCATTTTCATGAATTATTCCTCGTAGATACACTTTCCTCATAAATACACTTTCATGCCTTGCTGTAATGAAGAACAAGTACAGGAATAGGTTGAATCCTCAGCATGACATGCGGTGTGCATATACAACACTAACTATTTTGCTGTAATTTTTTTACTATTGTAATGCTGAATTGTCTGATTTTAATACAGAATATTTGAATAATGTTGTTTATTTCCAATTTTACAACTACATTCTATAAAAAATAGATAATATTATGTTATTTTAGTACCTGTCATTGGAAAGTAAAATAGTTAAAGGATTAGGGTCGCGGACTTCAAATATATTTCTACTTTGGGTCGCCAGCCAAAAAGGTTAAGAACCGCTGCCCTAGATCATATTAAAAAGGAAGTGTAAACGGTGCCGCTAGCGGCACTTTATCTCAATCGGTTCGGGAGCCGTAAGTCTTGCGGTATAATAGTGGCGCCGCCTAATCTGTCGCGTAAAGTATGCACGGTGAAATAATGCGACCGTTATAGGCCTGTCTTGCTGTCTACCTTGTTGAATGGTTGAGGAGGTTAAGCCGGCTCCATACGCTTGTTGTTTGCCGCAAACACCGATCACTACAAACAAAGTCGCAAACATCGACCACAAAACACCCAACACAAACAGGCATCCTCATGTTTGGCGAACGTGCCAGTATATTCCGAATCGGCAAACATGACGGTCGACGAACTTGTGACAGCTATTAGTTTCGGGTTGACCTATTTTAATTTTAAATTCAAAAAAATGTGTATCTATGTTTATTACATATTTTAGCGTTTTATTAACGCCTAAATACCTATCTTTACGTAAAACTTTTAAACACTGAAAAAAGACGACAACCTCAGGCGGGAATCGAACCAAGCACCTTCCGCATTCGGGGCGACTGCCTTAACCACTTTTTGGCTACCGAGGTCTGGTTTTCACCCGTCGAAATTTGTCAGTGCTTGATGCCTATGTTTTTTAGCCAACATTGCTTCATCAAATCTTAGAAGTTTTCACCTCTGAGATCCGAAAGATATATTTATACAAATATTTGAACATTCGGTTCAGATGAAGTTGCGTTTTTAGAGTAATGTTTTTATATATTTTAGTGTTTTATTAACGCTTAAATATACTTAAGTAAAATTTTTAAACATTGAAAAAAGACGACAACCTCAGGCGGGAATCGAACCACGCACCTTCCTCATTCCGGGCAGCTGCCTTAACCACTTGGCTACCGAGGTCTGGTTTTCACCCGTCGAAATTTGTCAGTGCTTAATGCATAAGTTTTTTAGTCAAAAAATTTACTTATATCAAGTATCAATAAAAGAATATTAATATTTCCTTTTTATTTTTTATTTCCTTTATACTTTTGTTCATAATGACAATAAAACTAAGGCGCGTCCAACGCATCGGTCACCTTCTGCCTATTTTTATGATTGGCGTCTTTAGTGTATCAAATGCATTGCTCATAATGGTATGCTTCCAAAAAAGACAGAGTTGTATCCTCAGACCAATCAGCCATTTTCCTAGCTCCGCCACATTGCGCGCGGAAAACTGCTGAGAACCGGAACGTCCGCCGCCCGCAAGCTCGCGCGCAATACTGATGCTCACCAAGCATGTGGAGACATCGCAAACTGTTTGCCAAACATCCTTTGATTTGTGATGAAAAACCGACACCGACGCCGAACACTGGCAAACACAAACACGAACAGGCAAACACTCACAAACACTCGTCCACATGTTTGTGTTTGTTGTTTGCTGTTTGCCGTTGTTTGCCAAACGTATGGAGCCGGCTTTACATTCTACATCTAAAAACATATTTTGATTGGTGATTGTTTTGTTGGTTGAGTGGTATAATGCAAAAACCACTTTACAAGATAGAATTCACGTCGTGCATAGATTTAAATTCGTATATTGAGGAGTATGAAAAGCAACATAATTCGTCGTGCGTTCTCAGCTGTGAGCAGTCGTGTCAAAGCTAATTCGAAATATTTAAACATTTTAATATAAATTATTTGTGAGCCCCGGGCTTCGTCACTGCAGAAGTGAGGAATCCGCCGCTCCACAGTGAAGACTACATCAAATAAAACAGAAAAAACTTTTGGGCGGCTTGGATTCGATCTCCTGACCTCTGGCGTGAGTAGCGATTTCTTATCCGATCGGCTACGGTTAGCTGGCGCGACACTACTGCGACTGCAAATTTTCGTGGTACAAGTTGATATCCTTTTATCTTTGATCATGCCTAATTCGACTATTTCCTGTGCCAAATGTCGCGGTGTTGTGAATGCTGTCTCTGTCGTGATCATTACGATCTCCCATGTGCAAATATCTCTGAAAAGAGATTTCTAAATACGATGACTAAAGATCATAAGACAAATTGGAAATGTCAAGCATGTATAAGCAAAGCTCCGAAAAAAGACTACACCAACACGCCTGTCCGCGCATCTAAGGAAAGTCCCGACAATGTTACCTTACGACGCGGAACCGGGCCGTCGCAATTTATGAATACGTCCTTGCCGAGTGAATGCGAACATTTTCCTACTCTTGATCAAATTAGGACCATCATACGTGAAGAGTTACATCTCATTCTCTCTGAACGCATGCACGACTTGATTACCAACTCTGTCTCTGAAGCGGCGGCGACAGTTCTCTCGGAGTCTCTTACCCACCTTGCTAATGAGGTCGCTGATATGGGAATAGGTTTGGAGCGTTTAATGAGGCCCAGTCTGCCTGCAGTTTCGGATAAACTTACCACCACTGCGCCTCCTGCTCTGTCTCGGAGTATTTCAAATACTGATGTCTACAGACGGGGACGTCGACCTGCACCACCACCTGTGATTGAGAGCTCAGATAACTTGCGCAATCAGGCTTCGACTAAAGTAGGTAAACGTCCCCGTCGCAATAAGATCACACCGAGCGATTCAACTGATAATGAACCTCACAAAATGATGTTGGAGTTGGTGCTCGCCGTGTTCGGGATTCCATTGGTTTGATGCGCGGCACGGCCACACCAGGTAGTACTGAACTCCAAGCCTCTGAGAAACAGCGCAGTTTTCATCTTTATTACCTCCGACTAGGTACCACCGAAGATCAAGTCAAGGCGCACGTTACGAAGATTACTGGTGGCGTGGATTGCAGGGTAGATGGTCTCAAGGCTCGTGGACCTTACGCATCTTTTAAAATATGCGTTCCATCACCTGCTTCGGACCGCATATTAGCTCCAGACAATTGGCCAGAGAATGTCTGTGTCAAGCCATGGAGACGTTCCTTTCGTCCTGAGCAACGCGGCGAGAATGAATTGTAATGAAGCCAATAACTTACCAGCTTTACTGGGTGCTTCGGAAGGAGAAAGATCACTTAACAGTTTATTGCCTAATTCCCGATACATGACCAGATCATCCTCAGAAATTGACATAATGTACCAAAATGCGGGGCTTGAAAACAAAACTGAATGCTTTTAAAGCAAATATGCTACTACTTGAGCATGACATAGTGGCTGTCACTGAATCTTTTCTGGATCACTCTGTTAGCGACGCAGAGGTGGTGAACAACGGCTGGAGAGTCATTCGACGTGATTGTGGCTCTTGGGGAGGAGGCGTTATGTTGCTGGCCCAGCCTGATTTAACGGTGTGCCGCTTAAGGAATCTGGAAACCACTTCTGGAGAAGATCTGTGGGCTTCTGTTATGGCTCAATCGTTTACTTTATTCTTTTGTGTCGTGTACATACCCCCTTCTTCTAGTGATAGTGTCTATCTGGACTGGTTTACTAAGGTTGAAAGTTTTATTTACACTCTAGGGGGACCTGTCATTATTATAGGTGATATAAATATGAATAGTGCCTCGTTAAATGTTCATAATTATTATTGTTATTTTTTATCCTTTTGTAACTTAGTAGATAGGAATAATATTGTTAATTCTCACGGCGGCAAACTTGACATTGTGTTAACACAGGAGTGCGTTAGTGTAGTATCTGTTTCTCATTCTGAATGTGGAGGTCTCGTACGTCCAAATCTATATCATCCTCCTCTCGACATTGCCATTTCTTTTGAGACCACCATTCATCACGGGTCCATGCTGCCTAGTAACATTGACAATGGCAAGGACTGGAACTTTAACAAGGCCGATCAAACTGCGCTTCGCCGTTCTATAGATGATTTGGATTGGAGCTGTGTACTGCAGTCTCAGGATTTACAATTTGCTTTAGGATCATTTTACGAGTCTATCTACGGTGTCTTCGACCAACTCGTCCCAAAAAAGCAAAGGTCTAAATCTTCCGCAAGACGATATCCTGTTTGGTTTACGGCTGATATTATCAAGGATATTAAAAGGAAAATTAATCTGCACCGGACTTGGAAACAATTTAAGTGTCAGGAGAGCTATACTCAGTTTTCTAATCTTCGGGCTAGTCTTAAAATACGAATCTCACTGGCGTACGAATGCTACATTGGTGGCTTGGAAAGTAATCTGCGTGGCAATCCTAGAAACTTTTATCGTCACGTAAACAGTTTAAGGTCCTCTGGCGGTTTCGAGCCAAGTGTTGTTCACCAGAGTACTCAATGTTCTCAAACATTTTTCGGGCATCTACGTTCAGGACAACGCTACTTTGAAACCAGCACCAGTCACTCTTCCAACTACGTATACGCATGTAGCTGTTGATGACTTCTCTGTTGCAGACGTGGAGAGTGCCATTAATAGGTTAAAATCGGGTTGGTCCCCGGGACCTGATGGTGTACCGCCGGAAGTTCTGAAAATGTGCAAAAAAACTATCGCTATTCCTCTCTGCCACTTGATAAATCTTATCCTGCTATTTGATGTTTTTCCCTCTACGTGGAAGTTGACTCGAGTAACCCCTATTCCCAAAGGTGGTAACAAGTCGTTAGTTGAGGAGCATCGGCCCATCGCCATTCTTTCAGCGCCTGCGAAAGTCTTTGAGATCCTCATTTACAATGCTATTCTCAAGCAAGTCCAGCCATATATTTGTAATCAACAACACGGATTTAGGCCAGGAAGGTCAGTAAATTCAAACTTATTGACTCTGGTGGAATTTATCTCAGAATCTATGGATAAAGGACAGCAAATAGATGTTTTTACTTTGATTATTGCAAGGCCTTCGATAGGGTCAATTGTGGAATCCTTTTATCAAAACTCGATGCTATTGGTTTCTCTTCCAAGCTTATTAATTTATTTTCCGACTATTTCAAAGGTCGACAGCAATTTGTACGCCACGGTTGTTATGTATCGCAACCCTATCAAACACCCTCTGGTGTGACCCAGGGATCAATACTTGGTCCCTTGCTCTTCTTACTGATGGTAAACGACGTGGTTGATGTACTTAAATATATAAATTGCCTTCTTTATGCTGACGACCTAAAATTATATGCAGAAGTCAGTGACGAGGCAGATTGCGAACGAATACAAGCCGATGTTAATGCCTTACTTAAGTGGAGTAACGAGAATGATTTGGAATTTAACAGTGCTAAGTGCTATGTTATGTCCTTCAGCCGCAGACGTAATCTCGTTAAATGTAAATATATGTTAGGCAATGACAGCATTGTTCGCACAAACGCTATGAAAGACCTAGGTGTCACATTTGATCCTTCTTTGACTTTTAACGAACACGTTTCCTCTCTCACTCGTAGCTGTTTCAGTCGTTTAGGGTTTGTTTTACGTAACTCACGCGATTTTCATAATCCTGACGTCATCAAAATCCTTTTTACCAGCCTTGTGCGAAGCTCATTGGAATCGAGTGCATGTATTTGGAATCCACACGAGGCCAAGTATATACTTATGTTAGAGAAGGTCCAAAAAGCTTTTCTGCGCTGCTATTATAAGCGGGTATACGGTTATTACCCCTTTATGTACCCAACGAAGTTCTTGCTGGGAATGTTGGGGATGAACTCTCTGGAGGGTAGGAGAGCTCGAATGGAGTTGTCAACTGCTGTAGCGATTTTGCGTGGGGGTGTGGACTCGCCAGAATGTGTTGAGCAGTTGTCTCGCCTGTTTGTGCCCGATAACTATCTGCGTATTCGATCCGGTCGAAGGCATCGATTGTTTGCGCCTCCGCTGTGTCGCACAGTGGCGCGCGCGAAATCACCGCTGTGTCGCATGCATCAGGCACTTAACGCACTCCTTGTGGCTTACCCAGATTTTGATGTGTTTGTCGACAACCTTACGAATTTTTTAAGCAAAACAGATATTTGTTTGTGAAGTAGTGATTAAATACTACACTAAACTATTCATAATTATGTAATTGGGTTACGCCCGTTTAATTATGTTAAATAAATAAATAAAATAAATAAATAACATTTCATACAGTTGTGGAAGCGCGATGCACGTTATATTGAAGCAATGAAAAAGGTATGCCCACATAAATTGACCAATTGTAATCTAGAACTACAGTATTACAGTATAACGTTTGCCTGTTCAAGAGGTGGTCGAAAATTTAAGACAAAAAGTTCAGGATTGAGAAACAGTTTTACAGCTAAAAATGATTGCCCAATGAATATTAAGATAAAGCTTACATTAGACGGGCAGAAATTACACATTGCATCTTTGGATGAAGATCACAATCATTCTATAGGCAAGGATATAATCAAAGTAAAAACATCTATTTGCTGTCCTTTATCCATAGATTCTGAGATAAATTCCACCAGAGTCAATAAGTTTGAATTTACTGACCTTCCTGGCCTAAATCCGTGTTGTTGATTACAAATATATGGCTGGACTTGCTTGAGAATAGCATTGTAAATGAGGATCTCAAAGACTTTCGCAGGCGCTGAAAGAATGGCGATGGGCCGATGCTCCTCAACTAACGACTTGTTACCACCTTTGGGAATAGGGGTTAGTCGAGTCAACTTCCACGTAGAGGGAAAAACATCAAATAGCAGGATAAGATTTATCAAGTGGCAGAGAGGAATAGCGATAGTTTTTTTGCACATTTTCAGAACTTCCGGCGGTACACCATCAGGTCCCGGGGACCAACCCGATTTTAACCTATTAATGGCACTCTCCACGTCTGCAACAGAGAAGTCATCAACAGCTACATGCGTATACGTAGTTGGAAGAGTGACTGGTGCTGGTTTCAAAGTAGCGTTGTCCTGAACGTAGATGCCCGAAAAATGTTTGAGAACATTGAGTACTCTGGTGAACAACACTTGGCTCGAAACCGCCAGAGGACCTTAAACTGTTTACGTGACGATAAAAGTTTCTAGGATTGCCACGCAGATTACTTTCCAAGCCACCAATGTAGCATTCGTACGCCAGTGAGATTCGTATTTTAAGACTAGCCCGAAGATTAGAAAACTGAGTATAGCTCTCCTGACACTTAAATTGTTTCCAAGTCCGGTGCAGATTAATTTTCCTTTTAATATCCTTGATAATATCAGCCGTAAACCAAACAGGATATCGTCTTGCGGAAGATTTAGACCTTTGCTTTTTTGGGACGAGTTGGTCGAAGACACCGTAGATAGACTCGTAAAATGATCCTAAAGCAAATTGTAAATCCTGAGACTGCAGTACACAGCTCCAATCCAAATCATCTATAGAACGGCGAAGCGCAGTTTGATCGGCCTTGTTAAAGTTCCAGTCCTTGCCATTGTCAATGTTACTAGGCAGCATGGACCCGTGATGAATGGTGGTCTCAAAAGAAATGGCAATGTCGAGAGGAGGATGATATAGATTTGGACGTACGAGACCTCCACATTCAGAATGAGAAACAGATACTACACTAACGCACTCCTGTGTTAACACAATGTCAAGTTTGCCGCCGTGAGAATTAACAATATTATTCCTATCTACTAAGTTACAAAAGGATAAAAAATAACAATAATAATTATGAACATTTAACGAGGCACTATTCATATTTATATCACCTATAATAATGACAGGTCCCCCTAGAGTGTAAATAAAACTTTCAACCTTAGTAAACCAGTCCAGATAGACACTATCACTAGAAGAAGGGGGTATGTACACGACACAAAAGAATAAAGTAAACGATTGAGCCATAACAGAAGCCCACAGATCTTCTCCAGAAGTGGTTTCCAGATTCCTTAAGCGGCACACCGTTAAATCAGGCTGGGCCAGCAACATAACGCCTCCTCCCCAAGAGCCACGATCACGTCGAATGACTCTCCAGCCGTTGTTCACCACCTCTGCGTCGCTAACAGAGTGATCCAGAAAAGATTCAGTGACAGCCACTATGTCATGCTCAAGTAGTAGCATATTTGCTTTAAAAGCATTCAG
Organism: Scoparia ambigualis; assembly: GCA_963921215.1. Lineage (NCBI taxonomy): Eukaryota > Metazoa > Arthropoda > Insecta > Lepidoptera > Crambidae > Scoparia > Scoparia ambigualis. The sequence goes on from OY992523.1 coordinate 24,405,977, forward strand.
TTTTGTTTTCAAGCCCCGCATTTTGGTACATTATGTCAATTTCTGAGGATGATCTGGTCATGTATCGGGAATTAGGCAATAAACTGTTAAGTGATCTTTCTCCTTCCGAAGCACCCAGTAAAGCTGGTAAGTTATTGGCTTCATTACAATTCATTCTCGCCGCGTTGCTCAGGACGAAAGGAACGTCTCCATGGCTTGACACAGACATTCTCTGGCCAATTGTCTGGAGCTAATATGCGGTCCGAAGCAGGTGATGGAACGCATATTTTAAAAGATGCGTAAGGTCCACGAGCCTTGAGACCATCTACCCTGCAATCCACGCCACCAGTAATCTTCGTAACGTGCGCCTTGACTTGATCTTCGGTGGTACCTAGTCGGAGGTAATAAAGATGAAAACTGCGCTGTTTCTCAGAGGCTTGGAGTTCAGTACTACCTGGTGTGGCCGTGCCGCGCATCAAACCAATGGAATCCCGAACACGGCGAGCACCAACTCCAACATCATTTTGTGAGGTTCATTATCAGTTGAATCGCTCGGTGTGATCTTATTGCGACGGGGACGTTTACCTACTTTAGTCGAAGCCTGATTGCGCAAGTTATCTGAGCTCTCAATCACAGGTGGTGGTGCAGGTCGACGTCCCCGTCTGTAGACATCAGTATTTGAAATACTCCGAGACAGAGCAGGAGGCGCAGTGGTGGTAAGTTTATCCGAAACTGCAGGCAGACTGGGCCTCATTAAACGCTCCAAACCTATTCCCATATCAGCGACCTCATTAGCAAGGTGGGTAAGAGACTCCGAGAGAACTGTCGCCGCCGCTTCAGAGACAGAGTTGGTAATCAAGTCGTGCATGCGTTCAGAGAGAATGAGATGTAACTCTTCACGTATGATGGTCCTAATTTGATTTGAAGAGTAGGAAAATGTTCGCATTCACTCGGCAAGGACGTATTCATAAATTGCGACGGCCCGGTTCCGCGTCGTAAGGTAACATTGTCGGGACTTTCCTTAGATGCGCGGACAGGCGTGTTGGTGTAGTCTTTTTTCGGAGCTTTGCTTATACATGCTTGACATTTCCAATTTGTCTTATGATCTTTAGTCATCGTATTTAGAAATCTCTTTTCAGAGATATTTGCACATGGGAGATCGTAATGATCACGACAGAGACAGCATTCACAACACCGCGACATTTGGCACAGGAAATAGTCGAATTAGGCATGATCAAAGATAAAAGGATATCAACTTGTACCACGAAAATTTGCAGTCGCAGTAGTGTCGCGCCAGCTAACCGTAGCCGATCGGATAAGAAATCGCTACTCACGCCAGAGGTCAGGAGATCGAATCCAAGCCGCCCAAAAGTTTTTTCTGTTTTATTTGATGTAGTCTTCACTGTGGAGCGGCGGATTCCTCACTTCTGCAGTGACGAAGCCCGGGGCTCACAAATAATTTATATTAAAATGTTTAAATATTTCGAATTAGCTTTGACACGACTGCTCACAGCTGAGAACGCACGACGAATTATGTTGCTTTTCATACTCCTCAATATACGAATTTAAATCTATGCACGACGTGAATTCTATCTTGTAAAGTGGTTTTTGCATTATACCACTCAACCAACAAAACAATCACCAATCAAAATATGTTTTTAGATGTAGAATGTAAAGCCGGCTCCATACGTTTGGCAAACAACGGCAAACAGCAAACAACAAACACAAACATGTGGACGAGTGTTTGTGAGTGTTTGCCTGTTCGTGTTTGTGTTTGCCAGTGTTCGGCGTCGGTGTCGGTTTTTCATCACAAATCAAAGGATGTTTGGCAAACAGTTTGCGATGTCTCCACATGCTTGGTGAGCATCAGTATTGCGCGCGAGCTTGCGGGCGGCGGACGTTCCGGTTCTCAGCAGTTTTCCGCGCGCAATGTGGCGGAGCTAGGAAAATGGCTGATTGGTCTGAGGATACAACTCTGTCTTTTTTGGAAGCATACCATTATGAGCAATGCATTTGATACACTAAAGACGCCAATCATAAAAATAGGCAGAAGGTGACCGATGCGTTGGACGCGCCTTAGTTTTATTGTCATTATGAACAAAAGTATAAAGGAAATAAAAAATAAAAAGGAAATATTAATATTCTTTTATTGATACTTGATATAAGTAAATTTTTTGACTAAAAAACTTATGCATTAAGCACTGACAAATTTCGACGGGTGAAAACCAGACCTCGGTAGCCAAGTGGTTAAGGCAGCTGCCCGGAATGAGGAAGGTGCGTGGTTCGATTCCCGCCTGAGGTTGTCGTCTTTTTTCAATGTTTAAAAATTTTACTTAAGTATATTTAAGCGTTAATAAAACACTAAAATATATAAAAACATTACTCTAAAAACGCAACTTCATCTGAACCGAATGTTCAAATATTTGTATAAATATATCTTTCGGATCTCAGAGGTGAAAACTTCTAAGATTTGATGAAGCAATGTTGGCTAAAAAACATAGGCATCAAGCACTGACAAATTTCGACGGGTGAAAACCAGACCTCGGTAGCCAAAAAGTGGTTAAGGCAGCCGCCCCGAATGCGGAAGGTGCTTGGTTCGATTCCCGCCTGAGGTTGTCGTCTTTTTTCAGTGTTTAAAAGTTTTACGTAAAGATAGGTATTTAGGCGTTAATAAAACGCTAAAATATGTAATAAACATAGATACACATTTTTTTGAATTTAAAATTAAAATAGGTCAACCCGAAACTAATAGCTGTCACAAGTTCGTCGACCGTCATGTTTGCCGATTCGGAATATACTGGCACGTTCGCCAAACATGAGGATGCCTGTTTGTGTTGGGTGTTTTGTGGTCGATGTTTGCGACTTTGTTTGTAGTGATCGGTGTTTGCGGCAAACAACAAGCGTATGGAGCCGGCTTAACCTCCTCAACCATTCAACAAGGTAGACAGCAAGACAGGCCTATAACGGTCGCATTATTTCACCGTGCATACTTTACGCGACAGATTAGGCGGCGCCACTATTATACCGCAAGACTTACGGCTCCCGAACCGATTGAGATAAAGTGCCGCTAGCGGCACCGTTTACACTTCCTTTTTAATATGATCTAGGGCAGCGGTTCTTAACCTTTTTGGCTGGCGACCCAAAGTAGAAATATATTTGAAGTCCGCGACCCTAATCCTTTAACTATTTTACTTTCCAATGACAGGTACTAAAATAACATAATATTATCTATTTTTTATAGAATGTAGTTGTAAAATTGGAAATAAACAACGTTATTCAAATATTCTGTATTAAAATCAGACAATTCAGCATTACAATAGTAAAAAAATTACAGCAAAATAGTTAGTGTTGTATATGCACACCGCATGTCATGCTGAGGATTCAACCTATTCCTGTACTTGTTCTTCATTACAGCAAGGCATGAAAGTGTATTTATGAGGAAAGTGTATCTACGAGGAATAATTCATGAAAATGCTGCTTCACATAAATAAGTAGTTGGGAAAGGTAGCACAGCACGGCTTTTTCAGCTTCATTGCTCAGAACAGGCTTCCCAGATAATTGTGCCCAATATTTTGTGAGCCTCATTCTGGAAAATCTCTTTTAAAACTGCATCACCTTGCCTTTCGAGCAATTCTTCTGTAAATCCAGCCGTTATTTATCTCCGTGCGGTGACGAAGAAAGAATACCAATCGCCGCCCCTCTCTCCGTCCGGTGGGTGTCGTAAGAAGCGACTAACGGACTCTTTCGAGCGATGATCTGCTCCACTGGTGGTAGGGCTTGACCCGTCTGGTTGGTGACCACCGTACGCATGGTGTAAAACACGTCAAGTGACTGCTTGTCGGTCGCGTTTCGGGATCAGCCAGCGTATAACCAGAGCTCGAGAGGATGATGCTGCGATGTATTTGGTCTGTGGAGGCTTCCGTCAAACCAGTGCCAGGAGGACTTCGTTAACCTGCCGACCAGGGAGACCCGTAGAAACGGTTGTCCCGCTGGCCGCCCGTGGCACAGTACAGGGGCCCAAGCGAGCCTAACCAGCTCGTGAGGCTGCCTCACCATGCCACGCATAATCTCGGGGTGGTCCGTCGTGCCGGTTGGTGACCGGAAGGTGGGGTCCCGGCGGCCATTCCCGGGGGGGTTCGGGGGCCCTTCCGTTCGGCAGGTTAATAATACTCGTCTGTGGGCAAATTCCTGGGGAAACAGGCCACCACACTTTGACCATTCGCATCGCGGCATCATTTTCTCGATTCACGCCTCTCTCTTTCCACTCCTAAAATGACAGCGCCTAACAACAAAACTGGTTCTACAGCGGTGCACACCCCCACCACAACCTTACCGTTTGAGGTGGAGTTCGCTAACATCCGCGGACTCCATGCAAACCTCAATGCCGTCCACCACCATCTTGAGACGGCACGGCCAGCAATGTTGTTCCTGACGGAGACGCAAATAATCCGCCCAGCTGACACCACCTACCTGAACTATCCCGGCTTTGTGCTTGAAGAGTCCTTCAAAGCCAAAGCCGGAGTTTGCTTATTCGTTCGGGCGGATGTTTGCTGTCGCCGTCTGCGCTGTCTGGAGGACCCTTCCTTCTCCCTCCTAGTGGTACACGTCGACTTAGGCTCTCATTGCCGTGTCTACGTCTGCGTCTACCGATCCCATAACGGCGACATGGAGACAACTCGACTAATTGAACATCTTAGTCGGGTAGCAGATGATGCGCAGGAGCGGTTTCCATCGGCGGAACTGGTGTTTTTGGGGGACTTCAACGCCCACCATGAGTTGTGGTTAGGTTCCTCCAAAACAGACCATGCTGGTAGAACTGCCCACGCATTCGCTCTCACGCATGACCTGACGCAACTGGTGAACCAGCCCACCAGGATCCCAGACATAGTTAGCCATGCGCCCTCCTTACTCGACCTTCTGCTGACGAGTCGCCCAGCTGGATACCGGGTGGAGATTCGAGCTCCTTTAGGTTCCTCGGATCACTGCTTGATATCCAGCACAGTGCCCTTGGCATCGCGCCCGCCAACAGCGGTTTCGAAACGCCAGATTTGGCACTACGCGTCGGCAGACTGGGACGGGATGCGGGAGTATTTTGCATCCGTCCCTTGGAGGCAGCGCTGCTTTAGTGGGAAGGACCCGACCGCTAGCGCCACTGCCGTTGCTGATGAGATAGTATTAGGAATGGAATACTATATTCCACACTCCTATGTTATCAGCAAAGGCAGACGCAACCGCTGGTTCAATCGCGAGTGTGCCAGCGCTGTTGAGAGCAAACAGACGGCATACCGCGCTTGGATCAGAGGTAAAGCTCATGGGGCTCCCGAAACTCGCTCGCTAAAAGCAGCCTATAATAATGCCACCAAGTCGTGTAAGAGGGCCTACATTAGAGCGGATGCCCAGCGCGTTGCACGAGTAGGCCAAGAACTGCTGACGCATCCTACGGGCAGCCGTAGCTACTAGCGTCTGGCCAAAGCCGTGCAATCCAACTTCTGCCAACCCTCGCTGCCACCACTGAGATGTCTTGACGGAACTTTAGCTCACAAGCCGCAGGAAAAGGTCGATCTCCTGGCCAAACTCTTTGCGGCTAACTCCCGGATCGATGACTGTGATGCACAGCCACCCTCAATTCCTCACTGTGGCCACACAATGTCTGATATTAAAATCAGGCAGTGTGATGTCCGTGCGGAAATGCAGTCAATCGATGTCCGGAAAGTTAACGGTCCTGATGGCATCCCAGCAATAGTCCTGAAAATGTGCGCAGCGGAGTTGTCCCCTGTGTTAACGCGTCTGTACCGTCTCTCGCTCTCTTCGGGTTGTGTGCCGGAATCTTGGAGAGAAGCTAATGTGCAACCGATCCCTAAAAAAGGAGATCGGTCAGATCCGACTAATTACCGCCCTATAGCCGTAACTTCAGTGTTATGTAAGATCCTAGAACGAATATTGAACAAACAGCTTATTCGATACTTAGAAGATCACTCCCTAATTCACGATCGTCAATATGGGTTTCGGCCAAAACGGTCAACGGGTGATCTTCTAGCGTACGTCACACATCTCTGGGGTGAGGCTATTGACAAACGTGGCGAGTCACTGGCAGTTAGCCTTGACATAGCCAAGGCTTTTGATCGGGTCTGGCACAAAGCTCTTCTCTCCAAGCTCCCGGCATACGGTTTGCCCGCTCAGTTCTGTACCTGGATTGCCAGCTTCCTGCATGAGCGTAGAATCCGTGTCCTTTTGGATGGATGCGCTTCGCGGTTCATGTCAGTGAACGCTGGTGTTCCTCAAGGCTCCGTTCTATCCCCCACGCTGTTCCTTCTGCATATCAATGACATGCTTCCTCTTGGAAACATTCATTGCTATGCAGATGATAGCACAGTGCATGGGGGATATAACGGGCACCCAACGGCTGGGCGGGTAGACACCGAAATGAAGCGAGCAAATCTTGTCATTGAGCTCGATCGGGTGTTGGACCTCATTTCTAAATGGGGCTCCGATAATCTGGTGGAGTTCAATGCCAAGAAAACACAGGTGTGCGCGTTCACAGCGAAAAAGTCGCCATTCCTTCCCCTTCCCTCTCTTCAGGGTACATCTCTAGGCCTGCAGAGCAGTATTAACATGCTCGGTATGGATATCCGCTGCGATCTGAACCAAAAGGACTACATCGAAACCGTGATTAAAAATGCCTCACGTAAACTCGGTGTCCTGAACAAGGTGCGGCGATTCTTCACGCCTGATCAGTTGTGTCTATTATACAAGACACAGGTGCGGTCTTGCGTGGAGTATTGCTCTCACCTTTGGGACGGCTCCGCAAAGTACCTTCTCGATGCCTTGGACAGATTGCAGCGCCGCGCTGTGCGCATTATCGGCAATGCAGAGGTCACTAAAACTCTCGAGCTTTTGCAATTGCGTAGAGATATTGCGTCACTCAGCGACCGTTCTCTCGCTGTGTGTCTCGCTCACACAGCTCGTCGCTCTCAAGGCGTACCGGCGCAATTGTTATTGCGGGGTCGCCCTTTCATTATCGACAAGTCGCCAATTGGTGCTCATTTCGGACAAGACGTCAAGATCTCTATTTCATTATAGACAACACCAAGACGTCAAAGCAAGACTACGATTTTAGTAGCCAACTGGTGGATACTTAACGGTGCCAACGAAGCCAGTTGGGGCACTGACCCGGCTGCCCTCCTTACCCTCCTGGGGGGAAAACACTCCGGAAGAGTTGTGAGTCCCTGGCCTTGGGGGGTCTCCTAGTTATACTCACAACTTACTAACCACACTAACCAGTCTAGGTACACACCCAACGGTGAATTGAATTTCATCGGTGGACTCACCTAGGGCCATTCAGGCAGTAGGTTTCCCTCTTACTCACGCCTCCCTGCTTCACAGGCAGGGAGGGTCTGACGCCAACTCACCCATTGTGTGCATTGCACTCCGCCACAATGGACGTCGGGGAGCTCTCGGCTTTGCTGGAGCAACCCGACGCGTTCGAGCTCATTAGGAGCCGCATCCATTCAACTAATGCCTCCTCTGCGCCTTCAGCGCAACCCGCCGCCGCGAATCTAGCGCCTTCTGCGCAGTCAACCCCAGCGCCTTCTGCGCAACCCGCCGCGTCCGCGTGCAAAGCGCCTTCAGCGCAACTCCGTCCGGTGCCTTATGTACAACCTACGTCCGCGTCCTCAGCGCCTTCAGCGCAGACCGTTTCCGCGTTCGTCGCGATTAAGCCGCCTTCTGCGCAACCGATGGTTGTCGTTTACGACAACCCCGCGTCGCCAGATGTTACCCTTCCGGTAACTAAAACCGTCTCGTCCCATATCGACCCGGTTGATATGGATGTCTGCCCGTCAGTGTCAGACTACGACTCGTCGTCGGACTCAGCTTCGTCTGACTCCGACTACACGATCGTATCTCGCACCGGCAAGCGACAACGCAAAACCGCGCCGTCGTCACCACCCGCGTCGAAAGCCGCCAAGGCTGACAACGGTCAGCGCCCTAACACTCCAAGGCCCAAGTCGAGCCAGGAAGAGCCCGCGAAACGCGAACGCGATATCCCGCCAATCCATGTCTTGCAATGCAAGGATTGGAATAAACTATCTAGCGCTATTAAAGCGCAGAAAATCAATTTCACGCGCGCCGTCTGCGAGGGAGGCGATGGGATGAAAATCTTTCCGCCGACCGCGCTAGATCACCGCCGTATAACCGCGTTCCTACGCACTCGCGACATAGAGTTTCACTCGTACTCGCTCCCTGAGGAGCAAGTACTTACCGTCGTGTTAGGTGGCCTCCCCACATCCACAAACCCTGCCGACGTGCTTTCGGCCCTTAAGGCCACAGGGTTACCTGCCCGCGAAGCACATCGCATTTTTAGGCGCGACAAGCAACCGACGCGCTTTATCCGTATAGTCCTTGATAAGACCCCCGAGGGCAAAGAAATTTTCAATATTAAATCGATAATGTACTGTGATCGGATCACAATTGAAGTACCGTACAAGAGTGGCACTCCCAGTCAGTGCCATCGTTGCCAGCGCTACGGGCACTCAGCCCGAAACTGCCACAACCGTCCTCGGTGCGTCAAGTGCCTGGGCAACCATGGCACTGACGCGTGCCCAAGGCCCAAGGACCCAAGGCCCGACGACCTGCCCGGCTGCGTGTTGTGTGGCGAGGTGGGGCACCCCGCGAGCTATCGCGGTTGCCCCAAGGCGCCACGTCTGCCCGCGGCCGCCAGGTCGGCCTCGCGTCCTAAGCCTAGTCCCGCGACGCGAGCTCCAGCGCCTTCTGCGCTTTCTAAAATCACGCTTCGCCCCGCGGCACCGCTTCCACCGCCTCGCAACCCATGGGTCAAACCGGGAGTTGAGCAGCCTGCGAAGGCCGTTCAGCCCACGGTAGCAGCCCCCGCGTCCGCGCCCGCGCCCGCGCCCGCGCCCGATGCTGTAGTAGTAGTTGATCCTCCTGTCTCGGCACCGGCCCAACCGCCGCGCCAGACTCAACCCGCGAACGCTCCCGCTCCAGCGAAGCGTAGTCAGCCTTCGAAGCCCTTGGCCCTTAAGGCCAAGCGGCCGAAGGCAGTTAAGCCGGTTAAATCCAAGGCCCCTAAGGCCACGGAAAAACCTTTAAAATCGTCGTCATCTAATGGCAAGGGCCTTAAGCCCGCTGCCCTGCCCGTGTCCTTCTCGCGTTCGCCTCCCGATAGCGAGCAGGAAATTAGCATAGCTGACATGGCTCTGTTCATGCAGTTCGTCGCGCTCACACGTCACAATAATGAAATCGCCTTGATCATTCGTAAGATCAAGGCGATAAACTCTGGCCCTGACCGTTATACAGCCTTGGCGGCTGTCCTATTCGAACACCAATCCCTTGCGGATAGCGTTCACGCCCTTCTTGACTCTATACCGCGACCTTAATGAATATTACACCCTCATTAAGTAGAGTTAAACCGCGCTCATTTACGGTTGCGTTCTTTAACGCAGCCGGGCTGCTAAAGCAACGGGATGAGGTGTTCGAATTTGCAGTCGAGCACTCCGTCGACATTTTCCTCATCCAGGAAACGTTTTTAAAACCCTCCAATCGGGGGCCCCGTATGGCCAACTACAATATCGTGCGTAATGATAGAGACGGCCGAGGAGGCGGCACTCTAATCTATTATAAACGGTCATTGCATTGCGTCCCGCTCGATCCGCCACCGCTCGCGGAATTAGAGGCCTCGGTTTGTCGGCTAGGCATGACAGGCCACGCGCCTTTAACTATCGCGTCCGTTTATCTCTCCCCCAATAAAAACATTAATCAGCCCGATCTCGAAGCGTTCTTTGCTATGGGAGACGCCGTCATTCTTGCCGGCGACTTCAATAGCAGACACGCTCAGTGGAGTTGCAATAGATCCAACCGTAACGGCCGGGTCTTGAGCAACCTCTCTGAGTCGATGCTCTTCGACATCCTGGTCCCTATGACACCCGTAGCCGGGCACGCGCCTAGCTCTTTAGATATGGCGTTGCTAAAGAACGTATCCCTACGGATGCGTTCTATAGAAACGATCCACGCGCTTTCGTCTGACCACCGGCCGGTCGTATTACAACTAGGGCCCGCCGCGGATTCTACGCCCGTCACTAAGCTGGTGACTGATTGGGACAAGCTCGAGAAACTTCTCGAGTCAACCGACTATCAGCCGCTTAGTACGATACCGGATGTCATTGCCTCGCCTCACGAGACAGTGACCGCGGTCGACGCCCTCAGTAGTCACCTCACGAACGCTATAGCGAATCGTCTCGGCGGGTTCCAGTGATGCCGGATCATCGCTTTAAACTGCCGGACGATGCGAGGGAACTACTGAGGGCGAAGAACGCCGCCACCCGTGCCCATGACTCTTATCCCACCGCGGACAACCGGGCCCGGATGCGCTGCTTACAGCGTGCTGTCAAGCAGCGCATGCGGGACCTTCGGTCTACGCGGTGGGAAGGTCTCCTTGAAGAGATCTCGCCCTCTCACCAAGCTTATTGGAAGTTGGCGAGAACCTTCAAGTCGGACACGGTGACCGTTCTACCGCCTCTTAAGAAACCCGACAACTCCATCGCTTTCGACGATGATGAAAAAGCCGAATGCCTGGCCGACAGCTTAGAGTCGCAGTGCTCGCCTAGCACACTTCTGGTCAACCAAGACCATGTCGTCATGGTCGATAACGAAGTCGATAGGCTCTCTTCGCTCGCTCCCACCGCGATTCTCTCCCCGGTCACGGAGGATGAGGTGCAAACGCTAATCCGGCAACTCAAACCGCGTAGCGCCCCCGGTTCAGACGGAATCTCTAACAAGATCCTTAAGATCTTACCCGCTCAGTTGATCTGCCTCCTGGCAGCAATTTTTAATAGCGCCTTGACCAACGCCATCTTCCCCAGCGCGTGGAAGGAGGCCGACGTCATTGGCATTCATAAGCCCGGTAAAGATAAGTCAGTCGCGTCTAGCTACCGCCCGATTAGTCTTCTGAAATCGTTGGGAAAACTTTACGAACGTGTCCTCGTAGCCCGGTTAAAGGACTTTGTGTTCAGTAATAATATTTTAATTAACGAGCAGTTTGGTTTCCGGCCCAAACACTCGTGTACGCATCAGTTGCACCGCCTCACGGAGCACAATTACGCGGCCTTAATGGCTCATTAGAGTTAGCGCTCTTAGCTGATGACACCGCGCTATATACCACTGATAGAGATATGACCAAACTCTCTCAGAGACTTCAATCCGCCGCGACCACCTTAAGCGATTGGTTCCGACTTTGGAGAATCGAGGTGAACCCCGAGAAAAGTGCCGCGATCCACTTTCATCGGGGCTCATCCGGCCTCCGTCCGACCCCTATCCGACTCTTCGACCGCGTCATACTGTGGAAGTCACAGGTCAAATATCTCGGTGTCATCTTCGACAGTCGATTGCACGTTGACGTTTGCACCACACATCCAAGCTATCCGAAATAGGGCAGCGTTCATTCTAGGTAGGCTCTACTATCTCGTAGGCAGGCGGAGTAAAATGTCTCTTAGAAATAAGACGACAATTTACAAAGCCTGCATTCGTCCCGTCATGACGTATGCTAGTGTAGTATTCGCTCACGCCGCGAACTCTCACCTGCAGCGGTTGCAGACCGTTCAAAACCGTTTCATGCGAGGCGCCACGGCCGCCCCGTGGTACCTACGCAATGTAGATTTACATCGCGATCTCGATCTTCCGACCGTCCGTTCCTTTATGCAGGACGCCTCTCAGGCGTACTTCGACAAAGCGCTTTCGCATCCGAATCCTCTGGTGGCGGGAGCTGCCAACTACGATGTTGGCAGCTTTCGCCCCCCGAGAGGACCGCGCCACCGGTTTCCGCGACACGTCTTAGACGACCCCGATGATGCAATAACGATTGCAAACGCGCCAAAGCCCGACACTACACACCCAGCCACACTAAACTTGCACACTAGTTTAGGACCAAGACACCGCACTCGTAGAATAAGTGTGCGTAGACCCGGTTCACACCCGCCCGGTGGCAGGTACATTCGTAATAATGTACCTGTTACTCGCGTACCCCCCACGACACGGTAAACCCGAGCCGAGGTACCGTGCCTCCTAGAGGCGCCCTCGGGTTTAGCCGCTCCCTACCGGTTCGAACCCCCAGAGGCTCTGGGGGGGATCGGAGACTCGCTTGCGAGATGCCATCACCCACCGGAATCCTTCTGGGGAATTTCGACCACTCACGGCTTGAGGAACGCTTCAAGTTTCTCGCCGCCCCCAAACAAGCCCGGTAACGCTGTAAAGGTCATCTGCGACCGACAGCACTCACACTCAAAAAAAAAAAAAAGTCGCACTTCAGTACTGCGCGAGCGCTCCTCAGCGTTGGACCTGTGTCGAATTTCTTCGCGCCAATATCGATCGATCGAGGGGCAGTGCATGTATAGTGCGACTACCAAGTTTGATCACATAAGTATAATTTTACAAGTTTTTATTTAGCTTCACCTGTCCGTTTGTCATCAAAGCTTGCAAATTAAATTTGATCCACTTTCCGGTTACTGATTGAGCTGAAATTTTGCATACATGTGTAAATCGCGTGACAATGCAATATTATGATGACATGGTGCTAATCTGATGATGGAGCTGGAAGGTGGCCATAGAAACTGCACAATGAAACGACGCAACCTCATCGAGTTTGGGCTCGTTTGAATTGTCTTGACGAGTAATTTGTCTTTCAATGGTAGCCAGGGTCTGATGATGGAGCTGGAAGGTGGTCATGGGACTCTGTTATGAAACGACGCAACTCCATCGAGTTACGGCTCATTTCAATGGTCTTGACGAGTACTTTGTTTTTAGATGGTTACCAGGGTATGATCTGATGATGGAGCTGGAAGGTGATCATAGGAACTCAGTAAAGAAACGACGCAACCCTATCGAGTCTCGGCTCGTTTGATTCGTCTTGACGAATACTTTAGTGCTAGATGGTAACCAGGGTCTGATGATGAGCTGGACGATGGCCATAGAAACTCAGTAATTAAACGACATAACCCCATCGAGTATAGGCTAGTTTGATTCGTCTTGACGAGTACTTTAGTGCTAGATGGTAAGCAGGGTCTGATGATGGAGCTGGAAGGTGGTCACAGGAACTCGATAATTAAGCGACATAACCGCGTCAAGTTCGATTTGTCTTAATGGGTGAACCGTTTTAATTGATATGTAAAGTTATTAAAATAATACTAAAATGTTTAACATAAAATTAAAAGAAAAAAATACTTTTTTAAAACAAGCTTTAATTATTGTTCTTGTTAATAGTAATCTTCTATTAACAGAATGCAAGCACAATATAGTCACTTGTTACGCTCGCCTGCAGTTAACATAAAGTATTATTAGTCAATGTAAAACATACAAAAAAGAGACTAAACACAAAACTAATGCTTCATAGCGGAGTTTGATTACTGTTTGTATAAATAAACTACCATTATGGCTAGTGATGGGTTTATTTAACTACTTACTAGCGAAAACGATACAATTTCGGGGGCAGGAGGATTATTTCATTACTTATTCTTACTTTTATGTATCTAGTAAGCAAGACATGTTATTTAAATAATACTAGCTGTTCCTCGCAACTTTATCTTCGTAAAGTAAATAATTAATAAATAAATATATTTCAACAATCACACCAATGAGCTAGCCCCAAACTAAGCCGAAGCTTGTACTATGGCGGCTAGTTAACGGATATCCATACTTAAATACATATAAACATCATATTAAAACTATGTCAACGGGATAAATCGCGACACACATTGCAAGCAAATGCCTACTTAGTACTGCTTGACATTTCGGCCGCAGCACCGCAAGCAGTAAGTAAGCATTCACTCAAAAAACGCATCGCGTCCTAGGGGGCTATCACGCTAAATAATCTAAACCGAACCACAACTGTAGGGCAAGCACGAACTTTTAAAGTATTCGTAACGTAAACGTATCGAGTCCACGATACGAAAACGTAGTACAATGCTAGTCCTAAGCACGAAGAGTTCCGTAATCGTATCGCAAGCTCGATGCGACGACGAAGGTGACGTCATCATAACGTAAGCAGAGATGTGCCCGGTGAATGAACAATCGCAGCACATTGAACGAATGGATACGTTCAGAAATTAGATGAAGTGGTTTTGAAAAAGTTACACAACAATTATGTGTGTATATTAGAGTCAAATGCTATATAATAATTAGGAAAGTTTATTTAACTTGTTATTAGTGTATAAATATAATTAAAAATTAATAAATGTTCCTAAAATTCTAATGAAATATTTTGACTCTGTTTTGATTTCTGAACGACATCACATAGAATTGCTTTCGCGGCAAAGCCAACTTTGTTTACTTTATTAGCACTTCACAAACAATCTCTAAGGTGAATTTAGTGTTACGTCATAAGAAAAGTAAATTTAATTGTTTTAAATTGATCAAAATAAGGACAAGCCATGCACAATACGCAATGATGGTAGAGTTTATGGAAAGGTAAGCATACTACTTTGTTGTTTGTGACTTTATGTATGATTGTTACAAGTTCGATGGTTAAGATGTGTGATTATTATTTTATTTATAGAAATGGAGAATAATGGAGATTCATCTGAACCCTCTGGAAGCCTGCGAGGTCGCCATTTTATTCAAATGAAATGGAAGGAGCTTACGCTAAAATAAATATCAATGAGATAGACAGGACACTCTGCCAGAAAAAAAGTGGCGCAATGTCAAAGAAAATATACACTACGCAAGGAAATAGTTTCAAGTTAGTACCTTCTTTAACTTCATAAGTGCTCGACCTAACACTAACTCATCACAAATCAAAATTATTGATCAATAGCAACATCATTTTTTGTATTTTTTATATAACTACACTACATAAACAGTATTTGGTTTTGTATAAATGGTGAAGGTTTAGTGGTTTAAAAAGTAGCACGAAAAAGAAGTGGTTCAAATTCAGGCTGCTAGTGGCACCGGTGGAAGTCCAGCAATTCAATTATCTTTGACTGACCTAGAGAACCAGGGTCAGCAGCATACGAATACCTACTTGAGTACAAGCTGCTACCAGGATGGTGGTTGTGGAAGCTGGTTCCACTGCTTTATCATTTCACATTAACCCCTTGAGCACCGTAAAATCAAACACATTGAAAATCAATTGTTTTGCGACCGCCGGCAGTCTTATGATCTTTGACCTAATAACAACACATTAATACATACAGACTTTATTGTGCAATGTACCTATACGTATCCAATGACGGCCTTATTTCTAAGTGGAATCTGTATTTAGTAAACTTTAAACTTACAATATTAATACCAATAATAAAAATCATATAAAATATTTTTCAGGGTCAAGACGCAACGCTTTCCACACCTTAATTTTAACACGAGGAGTCAAATTCTGAGGTTCTTTTCCATCGCAGGGGGAAGGCACAGGTAAACTTTAACGAAGATTGACCCATTGATTTTGTTATGTTTTAAAGATACGAAATGAAATTATCGGTGCGTAAATAGGCCTCTCTCATGCTCTTCGTTAATAGGCCTCTATTTAAATTAGTCTTAATTTATATTAAGTTCATGCATCAAGGCCGCGAAATAAATATTTTTATGTTAGATTTTGTCCTAATTATTAACAGGAATTTTATTTATATTACAGGTGATTGAAATACTCCTGGAACTAGCAGCCAACCTACTGTAGTTGTTCCAGCAGACGAGCAGCCTACTATAGTTTCCCAGTAGTATCAATAGTTATTAACCTGGAGGAGCACTGGTTATAGTTCATGAAAGAAGCTATGAATGTATGTTTGTTAGGGAACTAACTAGGTAGGTACTTTGAAAGGAGAACGCACATAAACCCACGAGGTTTTTGCTGAGGATTGATGTTGTAAAAATTGTATTTAAAATGTTTTGAACAATAAAAAAAAATGTAATAAATTTAATTTTGTTTATTTAATTGTTTTATTGCGCCGATTTTACTTGTCTATCTAGCAGAGAACGACAATTGACTATGACCTATGATACACAGCAAAAGGCACCTTTTGGCATTAAGTTCGCTTTGCTGTGTTGCTCTGCATCAATAAAGATAAATAAATACTTAAAGTATAGGTACTTTGTACATTAGGATGTACTTTTCAATAAATTATAATACAGAATAAAAAATAAAAGAAAATAAAAAAATTGTAGACAAAGTAATAAAATGTATTAATTAAGTATGATATTAATTCTCTCTAGTAGCATGTTTTATATTGCTCTTCCCCTCACTAAGTCATCGCCTACTTCATTTTATTGAAAAATATGCCTAGAAAGTGCACTTTGGCCATAGAAACAACCAAAAAATATTTTTTAAATGATTTTAAAGTCACAACGATACTTTTTTCACCGACAAATTCTCCGTGTAGAAACATTCGTTAGTTCACGCTAGCCAGCCTTCGTCATCCACGATACCTTACGTCAAAACTAAGTTCGTGCTCGCTAATTTTCATATAAACATATCAAGTAACGTTGGCGTTACAATACGAAGGCGATACGCTTACGATACCTTAGCGTTCGTGCTTCCAAATTTAGTTAATTTTACGTCCGGTAGGGGCGCTGCTTAATTCTCATACATATTGTTGACGATGACGATACGAATACTTTTTCGCAAATTGTTCGTGCTTGCCCTACTGAAATGTAGTCGTTAGACGTACTTTTACAGTGCTATCGCGTTTGACACATGCGATAGCGCTATACGAAGTCGGCTGAACGGTAAAGGTATAGTTTTGGTAATATCGTTGGTGCTTAGTGTGATTGAGGCCCTGTCCTGCTAACATAGTTTCAATTATGTTAAAATAGTAGCATATTAATAGTCAAAAATAATATTAAAATCGATTCAGTAGTTCCCGAGTTTATCAGCTACATGCAAACAAGCAAAGAAATTATTCCTCTATAATAGTATTATTTAAATTCATGTATTTTATAAAACAATTGCTTTCAAAAATATTCTATTTTTTTTCTTATTATGGGGTAAAATTCATATGGCAGGCAACACTGGCCCGCCAGCGCATGACTATGTATCTGTCTTTGTCTAATTTTAGTGACAGCATGGTTCTTGCGACTTGTGTAGATGAGACAGTTATATGTTTACATTAAAATGTTTATTGGTTTCAAAGCTACGTCGTCGCGGTTAAATAGTGGTTACATTTTTTAGGACGCGCGGTAATGAGGTTTGCTTCTCTAATAGTTTATCTCAATGATCCTGTACGTAAGTTTAGATCCATATTAATATAGACCGATAGCGCTAGGTTTTGAGGTTTCAAAAATATTAAAGTTGTTTGTGTTTCACATATAGTTTCCGGACCTTTTGCTCAACCTAATATATTACTTTGTGTCATCCTAGGTACTTGCATAGGTAGAAATTTAGGTATTTGTCGCTTCGATCAGTATTGGACGAAAAGAAAATTAGAGATGAAAATTTTAGTGTCATGATAATAACGAAGTAGTAACTGATGTACATAGGCAATTTGTGTCATTTCTGTCCACGAGAATCCTGAAATTTAACCAGTACTTATAACGTCGCCCAACTAGCTCTGAAAGAATATTACAATAGGTTAAATAGGTGTTACGCGTTATAGAGTACTGATATCTGTTGTTCAAAATATTTTGTGTCAAATTCATCCACGGCATTTATAGATATTTCATTTTTTTATTACAAAACCCTGTAAAAGCCACAAAAGAAAGTGCAAGTTATTAGAGTTTAAGTGTTTTTGATTATTATGGTGTAACAAAACACTAATCATAACTTGTGTCGTTTTTATCCACGAATTCTTATTATTTTAATAAAAACAGACTTGTAACGCACACTAGTAACAAATTATTGTTGCATAATAGTTGAGAAAACGTTTTACATTTCCTTTTGGTTCTATAAAGTGGGTCATGTAAACGTGTCGTAGACGTTTATACAACGCGAAATAGGCCCATATTAAACGACATTATTGTTATTTACAAGTTAAATAAACGTCAGTCAAGAACTTTTAAATGTTACATAAAAGTTTTCGACCGACTGTTATCGAACCACTGAAGTCCTATAACAATTGCATAGACATTAGAAGATGACTGTAATGTCGGTTAAGTGTTTAACATCGACTTTTATTGTACACATTCAGTTCATTCCATTCATTCGTTCCTGTGATGTTTGCTGGAAAAGTGCGTGTTATCAAATACAAAATTTAAACGGTAATAAGTTATAATTTAACTAGTTTTACATTTACTTTAACAATATTTTACACGAACAGAGTGTAAGGATAAATGTGTGCAGTGCACCTAGTTCTTATGGGACGTTTAGTTTTGTGGTGAAATATAGGTGTGTTGTTGTGAATTTTTTTACGCCCCCTTCGAATTTCTTGAAATTAAATTATTGTAGACTATTGCTTAAAATTTGTTTACATACTAAAATAGCAGCCATCTTGTCTAAGTTAAGAAACGACTTCTATACATCAATTATAGCATGAAAAGGTCGCATAATGCGGTTTCTTGCGACCAAGATGGTCGGCCATGATAAATTATTTTAGAGTTCCCTGAGATAATAAACATGAACAGATAACCTTTAATTTAAATAAAACCTTTATACATGGTGTCATATTTTTTTAATTTATCCGACCTACATCCTGGCTTAATAATAAGACGATATAATAAAGCAGTCGTAAAAACGTTAACGTAACCTATACTCTAACACCACTATTCGACGTTGTATGAATCAGTCGTAAAAACGTCTACCTAACCTATACACAGGCACCACTATTCGACGTTGTATGAATCAGTCGTAAAAACGTCTACCTAACCTACACACAGGCACCACTATACGACGTTGTATGAATAAGTCGTAAAAACGTCTCCTTAACCTATACACAGGCACCACTATACGACGTTGTATAAATCAGTCGTAAAAACGTCTACCTAACCTATACACAGGCACTACTATACGACGCTGTATGAATCAGTCGTAAAAACGTCTACCTAACTTTTACACAGGCACCACTATACGACGTTGTATAATACAGTCGTAAAAACGTTTACTTAACCTATATTTTTGTACCATTATACGACGTTGTATAAAGTAGTCGTAAAAACGTTTACTCAACTTATTTAGTGGACCATTTAGTTGCGGGACTAAATCGTTGTAGGAATAACGGTTACACAACGTTGTAGTTGTCTAATAACATTAATTCAACAGTTATATAACCGAAAGTCACATAGCACAGTTTTTATATGACCAATTTGCTAGTTGGGTAAGCACGTGTAGGGCGAGCGCGGGGAAGAGCTCGGGCGTGGGCGGCGGCGCCGCGCGCCGGTGCGCGGCGGGCAAAATTCGAAGCGAATCGAAGCGTCATGCATGCCACAGAATAATATTCATGCTCGCGTTAGGGCCCTAAGCCTAATATAAATACAAAATGTATGCAACGTCTCAAACCAGTTCTCCTTCCAGGCCACGCATACGGCACGCCCCGTGCACGGCCCGGTCTAATATAATTCATCCCTCAATCTAAAATAATATTCACCCTTATGCTACGGCCACACTATCGCGCTAGTGCAAAGATTCGCGTTGTTGCGACACGTCTGGCCAAACACTTCGTCATAATAACGCGCGCGATGCATCATCGCGTTATGCTACGGCCACACTATCGCGGTAAAATTCTTGTTCCGTTGTCGCGGTAAAAACTTAATGTTCCGTTGTCGCGATAAAGCTTGGCCACATCAAAAAAAATTCGCGACGACGACGTCGCGATAATTGCGAACTTTGTCGCGATAATGCATTTCAACTAGTGGTGGGTAATATTTATTTATTTATATATATTACAACTCAGATCTATCATAACAGGCATGCCCAAGGCAATAGATTGAGAACATTATACAGAATATCAAAAATTATTACCGATTAAACAATACATTACAATTTACATTAAATAACAAATGGAGGACATACCAAAAACTAACAATAATAACAATAAAATATAGATTTAAATCATTACGTACATAAAATACAATTTGATTCAATTAATACAATTAGCAATAATAAAAATTTAAAATATAATAATAAAATACAATTTTCATTAAATTAAAAACACTTAAATATCATTCACAATAACAAATAACATACAATGCAATCCTTGTAAATTCACACAGAGAACACGAGAACAAATCAATAGTGTCAGCAATGCGATTAAGGGAGTGCAGCGAGCGCGGGGCTTTGTTAACCAGGTCGGTCCCGCCGCGAGGCACCGCCAGCAGCCGCGGCTGCCGGCGGCGTTCCACATACCGACCCGGAACACAAAAAATTATTAAACTCAAAAACACGGGATTATACATTTTACCTCTTAATAATTTAAAAATATAACTTACGAATGCCACATTTCGTCGAACTTGTATTTCGTTATAACCAACCATCCCCAGGACGAATAAAGTAGGGTACATTAAAGGATAGAATATATAATAATAAAAAATATATTCGGAACTATATATCGATATTTTTGATATCGGATTCCTAAACTATAGCTAACATATATTTTAATATCGGTGATATCGGTATCGATCATTTCTACGGACTATTATATTATTTTATTTATTATTACTTATATATTCATGCAATATCGTGTTTTTTCCACTATATAGTTTTAGAACGCATCGAATCGATATCTGATTTTGATGCAATATAGGTACATAAAAGTTTCTTTTCAATAAATTTAGATGACTCAGTCAGTTTACCTTGTTCTAAGTGCGTGAGTGCCTATTATTAAGTGATAAGGATTTAGTTAAGTAAGTTAAATTTTTTTTAAATAAATTTATGTACCTCTAATAATTTTATTCATTAAACTTTTACAAGCACATTAGTTTGTTATAAACTACCGATCAATGATAATTCAATAAACATCAGCGATACGGTACAATATTCTTGAATCGGATCACGTACAATATAGATTAGTGATCTCAACGCACACAGCATTTCTGACGCGATATTTAGTGTTTTCCAAAATATATAGTTTCAACTATGCGATTCTCTAAGCGACACATAGACGCTGCGCGCATGACTGCGATATGAAAGAAACAGAGTCATAAAAAGCTAAATTCAGTATACATGTCCCAACTCGGAATACCGACCACCGTCTCCATAAAAAAGACAGCCTGATCTGGTACGACGACGGATCCAAAATGGAGTCAGGCACTGAAGCAGGTATCTTTAGCAATGACTTTAAGGACAGTCAGAGTATGGGAAAATTCTCTTCTGTTTTTCAGGCAAAAACTTTCGCAATTCTCCTAGGCGTTAAAAAGAATCTAGAACTCGCTCCCAAGAAGCGTAACATTTTCATCCTGAGCGACAGCCAAGCCGCGCCCAAGTCACTTATATCGCCTCGAATCTACTCCAGCCTTGTGCTTGAAACCACGAAAGCCTTAAACAAGCTAGGTAGGCACAACAGGGTGAGGTTGATCTGGGTACGTTGATTTTAACGTACCTACCTCATGGGAATCCAAGGCAATGAAATGGCCGATGCACTTGCTAGGGAGGGCTCAGGGACCCCATATATTGGTCCTGAGCCGTTTGTGGCACTAGCATCGAGTACCATCAACAAAGCCTTCAAGGACCACATCCAAAACAGGCATAGAACCGAATGGAAAGAGCTACCCGGCATAAGACACTCAAAATCCTTCATAGGCGAAGGCGCCCTAGGACGAAGTAAGACCATATGCGGAGGGGAGATAGCAGAAGGCAGGCCCGATTAATCACCGGTGCCCTGAATGGGCACAGTGCCATAAAACAAATGCTCCACAAAATGCGACTAGCAACAGACAACCTGTGCAGGGCATGTGGAGGGGAAACGGAGTCCATGCAGCACCTACTGTGTGACTGCGACTCTTTTGCCAGGAAAAGAATGAATCTTCTGGGATCAGCCTACCCGAAACCAGAAGATTTTAGGCTCTTCGCCCTCAAGGACACTGCCAAGCTTATGGCAATCTTCACTGAGGAGGCAGAGTGATAGGACGAGATTTGCACAAATAGGCGGTTTGACGGCCGGGTGGTTTAGTGGTCACCGACAAATGTTTGTGTGGTGAGCACGAGCATTTTGTGAGCGAGCTATGGATGATTATTAGTATTTATGTATGTTTGTGTATTCGTTATTCAGTCACTACAGTTCGGGTTATGCTTAGTTTGGGGCTGAATGATTGGTGTGACAGATGTAATTTTTTTTTGTGATTTGTGTCTTGGGGGTAAAATAAAACCGGTTCTTATTCGTAATATTTTATTACTTCTAATACTTTATCGTTACTTCAATCCATATTGGTCGAAACAGAATAATTTCGATAGTCGTATTTGCAACACGTTCATAGAGTTCACACCTCTAGTTGTCTCGCAGTCAACTCCTCTTAGGTCAACTAAAGTGTGCGAATAAAATATAGCTGCACGAACTTTATCGCGACAAAATTCTTTGATGAGCGGCTATTTACCGACAGCAGCGCGAATAATAGTACTACGTACAGAAGTTGCACTCCTTTGATGTTGAAGAAAGCCGCCGTTTTAATAACCTACAATATAATATAGGCACTTTGTGCATTCAAAACGTACCTACGCCGTCGACTCGCGTGTTAGGGATGACAGCAAATAGACTAAATAAACATATCTACGCAACCTTAGTAAGTAATTTATTCTGTGATTGCACACCAAGTAAAATGTAGTTCTGTAAGTTACTTACTTACCCATTTTCTTATTTAACAAACAAGCACTCAAAGTCTTAGAAACAAGCAAACACTGCACGATATGACGAGTTGAAGATATAACGAAAACAAAACGGAAACCACATTTTATTACGTTATATATATTCTATTACCACGTTCACGGACACGCCGTCGAGAGCCGGTTTTTATTTCGCGTGCGATACGGCGCTGCGTTGACAGGCGGTGAACTTTAGCATGTTAAAATCGACGTACCGGCCAAAGGCGCTTAAATTTGTATAGATTACTATGGAGTCACTTGATCTTGTGTCGTATTGCACTTACTCACATTTTTTTAGTGTTGTAGAAAACAAGTCTAGAGCAAATTTTCGGAAGTGCCCCCCGCGTCCCTCACATACACATAGAAAGACTTCATAGAAAGACGACACGCCTGTGGCCGTAAGATACCCATACAGTCAATTGCGCAGTGTCACAGTGGAGTGCGGTTGTGTTGTTTTTTATTATTAGCTGAACTAGTGCACGTGGTTAACGCTATCGGAAGGTGTAGAAGGTAGATTTCTCGTTAAATTTTTAGTGTGTATTGTTTCTGCTTATAAGGTTATGTTTGATGGTTGTTTTTGTTTTTAGATGGCTTCTGGTCAAAAAAAGTCAATACCAAATACTAGGAAACGGCTCAAATTATCTAAAAAATGGATGGACCGTCATATCACAGGTGTCTAGATCCCTTTGAGACGACAGTCCGGCCATAGGCTGCACCGCCTGTGGGCGGACTGTCATATCACTGATATCTAGAAACATTTTATACGACAATCCGCCCACAGGCGGGCTATGAGTTTGTATGAAAACCTTATGTGTCATATCCCAAAAACTAAAAACGTCTTTGTGTCAGTGAACGTGTTACCTACATCATGATAAGTACTGGCGATTTTAATTCTTACGAACTCACTATAAATATAAGTTACGCAAGTAGGTTAGGTATCTTTTACATCACAACAGTCACAGCACCAGGTCACAGACTCACGATCGCACGGCAAAATAATTTACTTAAATAAGTAATGACATACCTACCTACCTTTACTTTCGTATTACCTATTTGTTCTGTAAACAAACTTAAGTTTAAAATAAATAAAATATAATTATAGGTTTTCTACCTTACTTTACCTTTCAGAATGTTACGGTAACATAAAAAAAGATAACTTCGAATCTTTCTGTTTATTTTGACAGCCTTTCACACAACAATTATTATTGTTGCATTACACTATTATTACGGAACTTGTAGAATAAATGATATCGGAGAGGTAGTTATTTTTAAACAAATCGAAGTTGCGATCCAAAACCACTTCAAACTATGCCTGTGGGCTGTGCGTGTGCTCGAACGAAAGCGCGCTGGGGCCCCTGAGTCCCTGACCGATTTACAACGCCGCGTTATCGCGCGCTGTAGGTGCATTTCGCGGTAGCTATGACGGAGTGCAAGATGCCTGCCTTAACGCAATGATGCATCGCGCTAAGACGAAGTGTTTGGCCAGACGTGTTGCGACAAAGCGAATCGTGTTGCGACAAAGCGAATCTTTGCGCTAGCGCGATAGTGTGGCCGTAGCATTAACGCGCCGCTGTCGGTTAATTGCCGCACATCAAAGGATTTTGTCGCGATAAATTTCGTGCGGTTATACTTCCTTCGCACACTTTAGTTGACTGCGAGACAACTAGAGGTGTGAACGTGTTGCAAATACGACTATCGAAATTATTCGGTTTCGATAATTTATGGATTGATTTAGATTCGATAAAGTATTACAATATTACGAATTAATACCGGTTTTATAGAACCTTCAACCCAAATCACAAAAAAAATCCCAACTATCACAACTATGACCAACAAAAAGTGCAGTTTTAAACAAAGTAAATGACAGATGATCCCACTCAAATTTCGCGCGGTAAATCAGTACAGTGCTACCAACATGCAGTAAAAAAATTAAAACGAACTCTTTTACGCGGGTTTTTTTATTGACATATTCCCGATACTTTTTACACAGAGTAGTACATCTACATTAAGAAATGCAAATATAGCAAGGTATTTCTTGCCATTAAGGCATATAGTATTCTAATCCTAACTAATGTTTGGCCTCGTTTGATTCTTACCTCGTTTAACTCGTAATAATGCATCTGAAATAAAAACTCTACCTTTCTATTGCTTTTTCACACCTAAACCATTCGATCGATTTGATTGAAATTTGGCAAATAGGTACCTAGTTCTGTTTTATGGTGTTTTATACTCCCATGTAAATTGTAATTAATTTTATTCTAATCTAAGCTATAATTTTTATCTAAAACGAAAAACGTCCTTTGCTATAAACTACTAGGTAAATAAAAAAAATGTTTCTAACAAATATTCACATACTAGCCCCATGGCACACTAAAAATGTGCGGGTATAGCGATAACAAATTACTCCATAGAAATACTAAACTTGGGAAAAGTATCAAAATCGCTTGGTCGTAGTTTTAACTTAGTATTGTGGGTGGACTCGTGACCTTCAATGAGTTGTCGGGCGGGACGCTTAAAATACCTATTCTCGCAGAGTTGAAATTTGTAATAGGACTCTTAAAACTATTTATTTTCTTAAGTACTTACATTACATACAGACCTACGTACATCTACATGCTAATTTGTGTGTTTTATAATAAAGTCTTTTCAATTTTATTTGTTTTTTATTTTATTTTATTATTCTCTCTAAAACAGAAACCTTCAGCTTCCAGAATACATTATACTTATGTGATAATTTAGATTAATGTTTGATCTGATAAATGAATTAGTAATTTTAATAATTAGAATCATGTAAAGTAATAATAATAATAATGTTTTTGTATAAAATGACGATAAAATAATGTAAAAAAAAGATGTATAAATGATGCGTACTTCTCAAGTGGGTACATGTATTAGAAATAGGTAGGTACTTATGATACTGTCAGTTGTATGTCCTTACGGCAATGTCAGCTTTTCATTTTTTTGAACAAAATTTCACATCAAATGTTAAAATTCATGGTCTTCCTATTATTTGTGACACTATGTTATTTAGCAAAAAATAATCCTTATGATGAAGCCTTATGATATCGGTATGATAAAGCTACAGGTTGATTATTTTTCTCATGTAACGGGTTCGATTCCCGGTTCAACCATGTAATTATTTAAATATCTATGAATGCAGTTTAAATTGTTTTTTTAAATTCAAATAATGTCTTCTTTCAGTAAAATGTTCCATCTACAATATTCAAGGTACTTTCCCTCCATGTGGCATATCCGTAAATCTCGCGACAACCTTTTATATCATATAAATTGTGTAATGACGTTATAAGTTGATAGTAAAAGTTTATTTTTTTCTTTTTAGCTAATTTATTTTTTACTTTTAGTTATCCCTGGACACGTTTTTCATCTGTTCATCTCACTGAATACAAAATTTATTCACGTCCACCAAACCACCACCACTCACCAGTCACCACCCATCAAAAACAGCCCACCCATTAAGACGAATCAAACTCGACGCGGTTGTGTCGCTTCATTGCTGAGTTCTTATGGCCACCTTCCAGCTCTATCATCAGACCCTGGTTATCTAGCACCAAAGTACTCGTCAAGACGAATCAAACAAGCCCAAACTCGATGGGGTTATGTCGTTTAATTACTGAGTTCCTATGGCCACCATCCAGCTCCATCATCAGACCCTGGTGACCATCTAGCACCAAAGTACTCGTCAAGACGAATCAAACGAGGCGTTACTCGATGGGGTTGCGTCGTTTCTTTACTGAGTTCCTAGGACCACCACATTCCAGCTCCAACATCAGACCCTGGTTACTATTGAAGGCCAAACTACTCGTCAAGACGATTCGAACGAGCTCAAGCTCAATGAGGTTGTGTTGTTTCATTGCGAAGTTCCTATGGCCACCTTCCAGCTCCATCATCAGATCAGCACCTTGTCATCATAATATTGCATTGTCACGCGATTTACACATGTAGGTATGCAAAATTTCAGCTCAATCCGTAACCGGGAAGTAAATCAAAATGAAGTTGCAATATTGCAACTGCAAAATTCCACCCGAACATAAGACAAGTATACATACATAGGTACATTGCAAGTTATTAGGGTGGTATGGCATCACGGCATCATCATAACCGATCGTACTATGTTGCCGCTTGTGGCACTCTAAACACTTTGTACTAGAAAGCCGTAATTACGGCATCGTATCCGATCGTACTAAGTTGCCGCTAGCGGCACTCTATACACTGCCTATTAAAAATCAATATCTATTTACGATTTTATCTTGTTGCTGAAAATGTAAAAATTTATTTCAGTTTTTACCTAAACGTATTTCTTAAAGGTACTTTACCATTACCTACTACTATGCGATCTCCCATATAGCAACACTAGAATAATTCTCTGAGCCAGCGGATAGGTAGCGCTGTTATTAATAAAAATACCGAGATTTTTGATTGTTTGAAGTTACCATAGCATGGACTAATCGATATATTTTGTTACCAACAGCCATTCAAAACTCGTCGTAGCGCTACGTGAGTAGGACCAATCGATGGAGAAAAAAATTTCTGATTTCAGTGGTATATTTTAGTGGTAATTTCTGCCTTTCAAGCGTCGATATTGTTTTGTAAATGTCGTTACTTCTATCCTACTAATATTATTAACGCGAAAGTTTGTAAGTATGGATGGATGTTTGTTACTCTTTCACGTAAAAACTACTGAATGGATTTAGATGAAATTCAGCATACAGATAGTTTATAACCTGGATTAACATAGAGGATACTTTTTATCCCGATATTCCCACGGGAACGGGAACCACGCGGGTGAAACCGCGATCGGCGGCTAGTATTAATATAAATCTGTGGAGTTTCTTGCGCCCGTTCTACTCCACAGCTAAAAGACTTCCTGAATGGGTGGAACCCATCCATCCAAATAAATTTATACGATTCAAAATGCTTATTTTAAGTTTATTGAATAAAGAAATTTTGAGTTGAGTAAATAAAAATACGACATAATTCAATATTTTGCTTTATTTTCAATACAAAAAAATTAACAATTTATTAGTTAGATGTGGAATAATTGGATAAAAAGGAAAAAAGTAATAACAAGCATCAACAACAGTAACATCTTCAAGTCGATAAGTCCCCGCCCGAACTCTGTAACCACCGGCGAGCAAATGAATTTTATTGTACGGCGGCGTTACCCCCTCCCCTCTCTAAACTTACGCATTCCACGTTTTTGGTTATTAGAATTAGATGTTAAAAAAATACCTATATTTTGCAAAGAAATCCGCAACTATCGGCTAGTTGCGCGAGCTCCGAACGTCATGTGTAAGCGATTTATTATATTAAAAGAAAATCTTTCTAAGAATTAGAAATTTAATAAAAGTATGTTAGTTATTAAAATAAAATAACGTTTTTAGAACTCTAAAAACACTCGTCTCATAAAGAAATAACTTACTGGAGAAAAAATACAATAGTTTAACTTAACAATAATTTTGAATGGAAGACATAAATTAATGAGCGTTTACAATACAACTCAAATAATTACAATAAGTACTAATCAATAAAGGAAAATGTCTGAACAGCACCGAGAAGCGTAGGTAGGTAGTTTTGGATGTGATAGATAGATAGTTAAATCGATACTAGATCATTGCAAAAGTAGGCATATTTTCTGAAAAATTGCATTTTCAATTTGCTTATAAATTGTAATTGTCTAAAGGTGTTGTTTTAATAATGGTTTTAAATGATAATTTTTATTCTCGTTTATTTATTTGTCTTATAATAACAAAATAATTATTATGATTAAAAGTTACTTTTTTCAAAAACATTTCTATGAGCGACGTTCTAAAATTTATTTAATAAATAATATTATCTGAAACCACTTCGTACGTAATCATATATTACAGAATTAGAATATCGTTTCTAAACCCGAGTTACCTATTGGTTGGTTTATTCGAGCACCGTGATTGGCTCAAGGAATAAATTGCTGTGATTGGCCGAGCATCTCGAACCTCCCCCGCCATTTTCCCCACCAAGTAAAATCAATAAATAGCGTGACCAAATTTACCTTATATTATTATAAATCTCGGAGTCGGAGTCGGGCAGTCGGGCGGAGGGAGCTATGCTATAATCGCGTAGTTAGTGGCGGCGGTGTTTAATTAGAATAAAAATTATAATAATAGGTTTATCGCATCGTGTATGTGCGTGAGTTGTTGATTGCGAGTGTTTATTGATAGATTCGTAAAATAGTGAACAAAAGCTACTCTGCCCTCTCATACCGAAGAACACACGGCTAAGTGAGAAAAAAAAAAAAAAAAAAAAAAAAGGCGCGAAATTTAGTTCTATGAGAATAATTGCAGTTCTATCAATTGGGGTTTTGTAGAAGACATTATGTAGCATCTATCCGTACCTGAGCGACGCGAGAGGGGCTCACTTTATCTGCCAGTGTGCAGTGCGTTTGCGGTCCTCAATACCTAGTCTCTGAATAACCCTTTGGGGATAATAGTCGTAATACATTATATTTGTGAAAGCACATTTAGCCAGTGCCAAGTTGATAAGTAATTGTCTAAGATGATAAATCAGTAATAATATAGGATAACGATTAATGGTAAATGATAGATATTCCCCCAAACCCCTTGAGACTCAATAAAGCTGTGGGACTTAATTGAGATCTCACACGGCACTTCTTGAGAGAATGTGAAAAGTGATGTTGGATGCTTTTGTCTTATTTGCCAAAACTCATGCACGTCCACGAACACATAACAGTTATTTATTATTAATCCGCCATTATTTATTACACATTAATATTCGACGAAACACCTTTTGCAACTGAGGTGAATTTGTTGTTAACATTCTGAGGTGAGGTGTAGTCTGTCGGACGTATTTACATTTTGTGTCTTAATTTGTTATACAGGTTTATTAGTATTAATCAAAATAAAAGGAAAAAGGATCTCCTAAAATAAAACATCAGTTAATTAATTTTAGGACGTTTTGTGCAAAAAAAAAAGATTACCAAAACTTCTTGTTGTTTTCTTATACATATATCCTTATTTTCGTCAATATTTTGGCTTTCAGCCATATACATTAGTAGGTAGTGTCTAATAAAAAAAAAATAGGAGATGCTTAAGTTAGTTAGTTAGTTAGTTAGTTAGTTAGTTAGTTAGTTAGTTAGGTAGGTAGGTAGGTAGGTAGGTAGGTAGGTAGACGTCCGCCGTAATGAAACTGTTTTTCAATATAATAATGAACGTTATGTTAGCCCTGAAAAGGGCTTTTTGGATTTGTCTCCTTGCGCCGGTTGCTCGCTGCTCGCTCGCTCTCCCGTGCGTCAAGTAAAACACGTGAGGGCCGCCGAACGATCGATGATGATTCAAGATGGTGGTGTCTGTGCCGTGTCCCGTGTGTGCCGCCTGCTGCTGCGCTGCACTGCACTGCACTGTGCACTGCACTGCAACTGCGCGCTTGCACGAGGTCGAGCACGTCCGTCCGTCCGTCCCGCACACCCATCCATCCCATCCCATCCCATCCACCGGGCCACCACTCACATTCGTGTGCGCGTGTGTTGTGTGTAGCGCGCGCGCGCGCACACAGATTTACTTCTTGGACGCGGCGGCCTTCTTGGCGGCGGGCTTGGATTTGGGCGTGGTGGCGGCGGCTGCCCTCTTAGGTTTGGGGGCCTTAGGTTTCTTCGTCGGCGGTTTGGCGGTCTTCTTCGCCTTGGGCGCGACGCTCTTGGCCTTCGCGGCCGCGGCGGCGGTGGGCTTCTTCGCCGCGGGCTTCTTCTTGTCCTTGGTCGCCTTCTTGTCCTTGGTCGCCTTCGATTTGGACGGCGACGCGGCGGCGGCGGCGGCGGCGCCCTTCCGGCCGCCCTTGGTCGCCACCGCGGCGGTGGCAGCTGCCTTTTTGGGCTTGGCAGACGCTGAGGCGGGCTTCTTGGCGACGGCCGGCTTCTTCGATGCGGACGATTTGGACTCCAGTTTGAACGAGCCGGAGGCGCCTTTGCCCTTCGTTTGTATCAAAGCGCCGCTCTCGACGGCACTCTTCAGATACTTTCTGATGAACGGCGCCAGCTTCTCCGCGTCGACGTCGTATTGGGCCGCGATGTACTTCTTGATCGCCTGAAGGGATGAACCGCTGCGCTCCTTGAGCTCCTTGATGGCGTTGTTCACCATCTCGGAGGTCTTGGGGTGGGTCGGTTTCGCCTTGGGTTTCTTGGCTCCGCCTGCGGCTGCCGCCTTAGGTTTCTTCGCGGGCGTCGCCGGAGCGGGGGTGTCGGAAGCAACTGCGGTATCAGCCATTTCTTTTTTTTATGTTATTAAAAAACTAGGTGATGAAGAACAAACAAACACTAAAAACACGCGCGCGCGAATATGCGAGAGAGAGAGAAGAGTGCAGTGCAAGCAAAGCAACTGACACTAACCGATCATTTTGTGAGAGGCGTAACCGTAAGGAGAACCGGCATGTCTTTGTACATTTTCCCGTATGAACTCGGACAAGTTTTCACTAAAATTGTTATGAAAATAATTAATTATAAAATGACTATACTACATATATATTGAAATGATGAAAATTTTGTGATCTCCTATAGTCCACCCACCCTGTCGGCACTGTGCAATCGGTCACTGCGTACTCGACGACGCGCGAGAGTCGTTTGTTTTCGTCATCGACTACCTAGCGTACCTAGGGGTTCGTTTAAAAGTCTATTTTATATTACAAGATCGTTCTATTGCACGTTTCTAGCACGTCCCATCAAAAGCTGATATACGAAGCTTCAAAATGAACAGCGCTCAATTATATTTGACACTTGTTCAAGTCGAAAATATCGACGTAATCGCGACAGTCGTAAAACATGATCACGACTCGTACGGCGCGCACTATGAAAGGTTAACAGTTCTATTATATCGAAGACTACTGAGAACATTTAATATATCTCTCTACATAGAGTTTATTTAATGCACTATACGTAAATATGTTACAATTAATAACTATGAACCTATACGTTTGACAAATAGGTAAGTACCACCATGTTGTTATTGGCGTTTGGCGCCCCGTCTACTTACATGTTGCAGCTTTATAAAGTGTAGTAGTAAACAAGTAGGTACCAAGGTACGTATATATCGAAGACTACTGAGAACATTTAATATATCTCTCTACATAATAGAGTTTATTTAATGCACCATACGTAAATATGTTACAATTAATAACTATGAACCTATACGTTTGACAAATAGGTAAGTACCACCATGTTGTCATTGGCGTTTGGCGCCCCGTCTATCGCTCGTCCGCTTGAATGGCTCTGCGTATTAATCTATCTACACAACTCTAAAAACCTACTTACATGTTGCAGCTTTATAAAGTGTAGTAGTAAACAAGCAGGTAGGTACGTACGTACAATAAACTTATTATATAGTGGCTGGGTGGTCTCAGTCTATATTAAGTGCAAATAAATAGATCTACTGTAGTATATAGTGTACATAATGACGTGTCTTGTCGTCAGAAATACTTTAATTTACTGTACAACTGGCGAACAGTAAACGTCGTAAATGAAACTTTTGCGGCCCTGAAAAGGGCCTTTTTGGTGTTTGGTTTGGTGTGTGATGAGGACGCAACGGACGGGACGAATGCATCTTCATTAACCGCCGAAACCGTAGAGGGTGCGACCTTGACGCTTCAGGGCGTAGACGACGTCCATGGCGGTGACAGTCTTCCTCTTGGCGTGCTCGGTGTACGTGACGGCGTCGCGGATCACGTTCTCTAGGAACACTTTCAGCACGCCGCGCGTCTCCTCGTAAATGAGACCGGAGATACGCTTCACGCCACCTCTGCGCGCGAGACGACGGATGGCGGGCTTGGTGATACCCTGGATGTTATCGCGCAACACTTTCCTGTGACGCTTGGCTCCTCCTTTTCCGAGCCCTTTGCCTCCCTTACCGCGACCGGTCATTTTGACGTTTGTTGATTTAGTTTACTTCACAATTCACACACAAGAGAGACGTACGACGCGTACGGAGCGCGCGCAAAACGAACGTGGAATGGTAGCCCCCGCGGCGCGGTCACGAGCATTTATATACATTTACAACGCGCGCGCGGGGGTAGGGTAGCGGGGGGTCAACACTGGCGCATGGCGGGCGGAATACGAAACTAAAAATATAATATTTCAGTAAGTTATAGTACTTATCTATGCGTCATTGCATTGCATAGCAGTAACAAACTGTGCAGATGTGTAAAATCAATTATCATATTAGGTATTCAATTAAACATAAGCAAGCGAGCGAGCATCATACCATCTTCTTGCATTTTAAATTAAAACTCATTTTGTACATTCATACTCCTTGCACTTCACTCATGTCATCTTTGTTTCCTTTTCTCTATGAATATATTTTGACAGATATAATTTGTCAATTCATTCATTGTCAGGTTGGAAAAGAATTCTGTGTTGAAATTACGGCTTACGCTATTAAGTTTTATTATTGTATGTTTCTACAATCTTCGTGTGTTGTGCTTTCTACCACCCGTCTACGGAGCTCCTCTGTTGTGCCGTAAGTAAACACAATCATTCGTTCGGGTTCGATTCCCGATATCTTATGTGGGATTGCTACGGTTTGCGTTGCGTGCGTCCCCCCACAGACACATTTTTTAATGTGTTCCATTTCCATTCCAGTTTTATTTATAGCAAGCTCATTTGTGCGGCGAGCGATTTAATTTATGGTAAGTATGTACATACATACACACTATACTTATAGTTTTTAATTGACGTCATGTACGTTTGAAACATCTTTCATTAGATTTCAGAACTGTATGCGGCCCTGAAAAGGGCCTTTTGTTGTATTGTGTGTAAATCGGTCGCAGGTAACACGCATTAGTTAGTTGCACACGCAGCATGCACGCGCACAGCCGACAGCGATCCTGATGGCCGCTACTACTTAGGCGCGCTCTCCCCTGATCCTGCGCGCCAGCTGGATGTCCTTGGGCATGATGGTGACGCGCTTCGCGTGAATGGCGCACAGGTTGGTGTCTTCGAACAGACCGACCAAATACGCCTCGCTGGCCTCTTGGAGGGCCATCACGGCTGAACTCTGGAAGCGTAGGTCGGTCTTGAAGTCTTGCGCTATCTCACGGACGAGACGCTGGAAAGGCAGCTTGCGGATAAGCAGCTCAGTGCTCTTCTGGTAGCGACGGATCTCACGCAGAGCGACGGTGCCGGGCCTGTAGCGATGAGGTTTCTTCACACCGCCGGTGGCGGGCGCGCTCTTGCGTGCCGCCTTGGTGGCCAACTGTTTGCGGGGCGCCTTGCCACCGGTAGACTTACGAGCGGTCTGCTTAGTACGCGCCATTATTGCGGGAGAAAGTAGTGGTCCTTTTTTTTTTTTTCTTAAGTAACACAAATAACACTCGACCGTACGTACGGTACGACGGACGGACGACGCGATCAGAAATGAAACCTCGTTCGCGAGCCCCCTCCGTTATATATATACATGCTCGTTGTTGGAGCAGAGCAGACTAACGATATCATCCCTCCCGTTCGCACAGTGTGCGCGACAGAGAAAAAATACGAGTTTATTCATTACGTGCTTTGCCTTCATAATATTTATATTGTTTAAAATTATTTGTTACTCATTTTAATTTCATTGCGTTCTTTTGAGCTTCACTCGAGCGCACTCCGGTTTATTTTTTTTGTTTATTTTTACTCTGACGGCTGTCAGAGCGTAGTTTCATCCGTTCTGTGGTGGCTCAGAGCGCGCAGCAACCAAACAACCATCAAATCAAATAATTAGGTTTAAATATTGTATATAAAAGTGGAAAAAAAAAAAAAAAAAAAAACATGTAGACAAAATAAGAGATTTCTCTCGTTTTGGACAGGAATACTTCAGAAGAGGTTATAAAAACAACTCGATGATCGTTCCGTGGCTCAGTTGCAACTCAAACGAGTTAAACTTTAACCAAACAACTACACCCAGAACGACGGAACGCACTCCTGCTTATCAATGGTATACTTATACCCATAACACTTTTAAATATCAATAAGTGTAAGTAAGTACTTATTATTACACACAAGTTGCATTATTAACTTTTGTATGTTAATTTCAGGTTGGCGGACTGTTTCGAGATCAAATTATATCATGCATGCATGCCTGATATAGATAAGCAGGAGAGTACTTACTATTTTTTTTTTTTTTTAATTGCCTCATCGACTGACTGACTGACTGACTGACTGACTGACTGACTGACTGACTGACCGACCGACCGACCGACCGACCGACTGACGCTTGTCGTCGTGAAACATTATCAATATATTAGATTGCAATTTGTGGCCCTGAAAAGGGCCTTTTGGGTCTGCGTTGAAACTGTGTAGCAGCGCGCGCGCGGCAGCAGTCTCACTTGGAGCTGGTGTACTTGGTGACCGCCTTCGTTCCCTCACTGACGGCGTGCTTGGCGAGCTCGCCGGGCAACAAAAGCCTCACGGAGGTCTGCACCTCCCTGGAGGTAATCGTCGAACGCTTGTTGTAGTGGGCGAGGCGCGAAGCTTCAGCGGCGATACGCTCGAAGATGTCGTTCACGAAGGAGTTCATGATGGACATCGCCTTACTGGAGATACCGGTGTCGGGGTGCACCTGCTTGAGCACTTTGTAGATGTAGATGGCGTAGCTCTCCTTCCTCTTGTGCTTCTTCTTCTTCTTGTCGGTCTTGGAGATGTTCTTCTGGGCCTTGCCAGACTTTTTGGCGGCCTTACCACTAGTCTTGGGCGGCATGGTGGTTGGTTAGATTGTCGATACGATATCGTCACACGGTCGCGTCGGGCGAACGACTGGATGCCCGGATATATTGTTACACGTGTTTTGTCAGTATCGTTGGCTCGCAACGAGCGGACTGCGTCCCAATCGTACCGACCAATAGCGACGCACCCCGCGGTGTGGTGTGTGTGTGTGTGTGTGCGCACCCCCTCCCTCGCCCCTCACCTCACCCCTCGCCGTGCCGCGGCGTCCGTCCTTCGGTCGGCGGGCTCGCCTCGCTGTAAGTAAGTTATCATACAGCTAGCTAGCTAGCTAGGTAGGTAGGTAGGTAGGTAGGTAGGTAGGTAGGTAGGTAGGTGCTTATAATAATTTATAAAATCAATCAATCACAAAAATGCATTAAGTATAATGTATGTATGTAATAAAAAAAAAAATAAAAAAAAAAAACCACGAAACCTACCAGGAGTAGGGCAGCTAGTGTACTATCCTCACCTCAATCCGTTTAGGAGCATAAGGTCAAAAGCGCAAAATGACAAACGATCGCAAATTGTCAAAAGCGCACATAGTCAAATGCGCAGAATCTCAAAGGCGCACTTTGTCAAACATCTTAATTGTAATTGCTTGACTTTGTTATTAAATAATTCTAAACGTCGTTATTTTTTGGTCAGTCCGACTCGCAATAGGAAATGAAATACTAATTTAATATTTTTGTTGAAAATAGATATCACATTGCTTTCTTTTATTTTTGGAAGTGATTCAAATAGTGCATTTGTTATAATATTTTAGTTTACATTAAAAATAAATATGTTTCCTAAAAATATTAAATTAGTATTTCATTTACTATTGCGAGTCTGACCGACCAAAAATAACGACCTTTACATATTTAATAACAAAGTAAAGAAAGAAAGTAACTGTTACATTACCCAGTTTAAGTAGGATTTTTGACAATGTGCGCTTTTGGCATTCGGCGCTTTGGACAATCTGCGCTTTTGACATTCTGCTCTTTTGGCAATTTGCGATCGTTTGTCATTTTGCGCTTTTGACCTCATAGTATAGTGTAAAAGAAGACGTTTTATTTTAATTTAACAAATGCAAGCATTTCGATGATGTGAACATTGCATTGTGCGTTAAGATGTTACGATGTCACCGGTAGGTACTTTTACCTATACTTATATCATATTTTTAAACTGACTGACTGACTGACTGATCGATATGAAACATTTTTATTGTTATATGGATTCGTATTGTGGCCCTGAAAAGGGCCTTTTACACGTCATGGTCATCATGGTATCATGCGTAGTGTTAGATTAGCGCGTGCTATGCGGCTGCTTGCTGCGGCACGACACGACGGTGTGTGTGCGCGTTGTTCATTAAGCCTTCTTCTCGGTCTTCTTGGGCAGGAGCACGGCCTGGATGTTGGGCAGCACACCACCCTGAGCGATGGTCACGCCGGAGAGGAGCTTGTTCAACTCCTCGTCGTTGCGTATCGCCAGCTGGAGATGTCTCGGGATGATTCTGGTCTTCTTGTTGTCGCGAGCGGCGTTGCCGGCCAACTCGAGCACTTCCGCGGCCAAGTATTCCATGACGGCGGCCAGGTACACCGGTGCGCCGGCACCGACGCGCTCACCGTAGTTACCCTTGCGGAGAAGTCTGTGTATACGTCCCACGGGAAACTGGAGACCGGCGCGGTTCGAGCGAGACTTGACCTTGCCCTTAACTTTGCCGCCTTTGCCACGACCGGACATGATGGATTGGTTGGTTTGGTAAAACTTGTAACAAGAAAACTGGGGACGTGCGCGCGCTAACGTGCGAGCGTCACGACAATGCGAGTGATAATAATTTTGAGCGAATCTCGAAACGGCTATTTAAGAGCGCGCGAGCCGTACGATCAGCGGGGTCGTCGTGTAGGTAGACGGGACGGGTCGGTGTGAGAGAGAGAGACAAAAATAGTCAGTCGGGCAGTCGGGCGGAGGGAGCTATGCTATAATCGCGTAGTTAGTGGCGGCGGTGTTTAATTAGAATAAAAATTATAATAATAGGTTTATCGCATCGTGTATGTGCGTGAGTTGTTGATTGCGAGTGTTTATTGATAGATTCGTAAAATAGTGAACAAAAGCTACTCTGCCCTCTCATACCGAAGAACACACGGCTAAGTGAGAAAAAAAAAAAAAAAAAAAAAAAAGGCGCGAAATTTAGTTCTATGAGAATAATTGCAGTTCTATCAATTGGGGTTTTGTAGAAGACATTATGTAGCATCTATCCGTACCTGAGCGACGCGAGAGGGGCTCACTTTATCTGCCAGTGTGCAGTGCGTTTGCGGTCCTCAATACCTAGTCTCTGAATAACCCTTTGGGGATAATAGTCGTAATACATTATATTTGTGAAAGCACATTTAGCCAGTGCCAAGTTGATAAGTAATTGTCTAAGATGATAAATCAGTAATAATATAGGATAACGATTAATGGTAAATGATAGATATTCCCCCAAACCCCTTGAGACTCAATAAAGCTGTGGGACTTAATTGAGATCTCACACGGCACTTCTTGAGAGAATGTGAAAAGTGATGTTGGATGCTTTTGTCTTATTTGCCAAAACTCATGCACGTCCACGAACACATAACAGTTATTTATTATTAATCCGCCATTATTTATTACACATTAATATTCGACGAAACACCTTTTGCAACTGAGGTGAATTTGTTGTTAACATTCTGAGGTGAGGTGTAGTCTGTCGGACGTATTTACATTTTGTGTCTTAATTTGTTATACAGGTTTATTAGTATTAATCAAAATAAAAGGAAAAAGGATCTCCTAAAATAAAACATCAGTTAATTAATTTTAGGACGTTTTGTGCAAAAAAAAAAGATTACCAAAACTTCTTGTTGTTTTCTTATACATATATCCTTATTTTCGTCAATATTTTGGCTTTCAGCCATATACATTAGTAGGTAGTGTCTAATAAAAAAAAAATAGGAGATGCTTAAGTTAGTTAGTTAGTTAGTTAGTTAGTTAGTTAGTTAGTTAGTTAGGTAGGTAGGTAGGTAGGTAGGTAGGTAGGTAGACGTCCGCCGTAATGAAACTGTTTTTCAATATAATAATGAACGTTATGTTAGCCCTGAAAAGGGCTTTTTGGATTTGTCTCCTTGCGCCGGTTGCTCGCTGCTCGCTCGCTCTCCCGTGCGTCAAGTAAAACACGTGAGGGCCGCCGAACGATCGATGATGATTCAAGATGGTGGTGTCTGTGCCGTGTCCCGTGTGTGCCGCCTGCTGCTGCGCTGCACTGCACTGCACTGTGCACTGCACTGCAACTGCGCGCTTGCACGAGGTCGAGCACGTCCGTCCGTCCGTCCCGCACACCCATCCATCCCATCCCATCCCATCCACCGGGCCACCACTCACATTCGTGTGCGCGTGTGTTGTGTGTAGCGCGCGCGCGCGCACACAGATTTACTTCTTGGACGCGGCGGCCTTCTTGGCGGCGGGCTTGGATTTGGGCGTGGTGGCGGCGGCTGCCCTCTTAGGTTTGGGGGCCTTAGGTTTCTTCGTCGGCGGTTTGGCGGTCTTCTTCGCCTTGGGCGCGACGCTCTTGGCCTTCGCGGCCGCGGCGGCGGTGGGCTTCTTCGCCGCGGGCTTCTTCTTGTCCTTGGTCGCCTTCTTGTCCTTGGTCGCCTTCGATTTGGACGGCGACGCGGCGGCGGCGGCGGCGGCGCCCTTCCGGCCGCCCTTGGTCGCCACCGCGGCGGTGGCAGCTGCCTTTTTGGGCTTGGCAGACGCTGAGGCGGGCTTCTTGGCGACGGCCGGCTTCTTCGATGCGGACGATTTGGACTCCAGTTTGAACGAGCCGGAGGCGCCTTTGCCCTTCGTTTGTATCAAAGCGCCGCTCTCGACGGCACTCTTCAGATACTTTCTGATGAACGGCGCCAGCTTCTCCGCGTCGACGTCGTATTGGGCCGCGATGTACTTCTTGATCGCCTGAAGGGATGAACCGCTGCGCTCCTTGAGCTCCTTGATGGCGTTGTTCACCATCTCGGAGGTCTTGGGGTGGGTCGGTTTCGCCTTGGGTTTCTTGGCTCCGCCTGCGGCTGCCGCCTTAGGTTTCTTCGCGGGCGTCGCCGGAGCGGGGGTGTCGGAAGCAACTGCGGTATCAGCCATTTCTTTTTTTTATGTTATTAAAAAACTAGGTGATGAAGAACAAACAAACACTAAAAACACGCGCGCGCGAATATGCGAGAGAGAGAGAAGAGTGCAGTGCAAGCAAAGCAACTGACACTAACCGATCATTTTGTGAGAGGCGTAACCGTAAGGAGAACCGGCATGTCTTTGTACATTTTCCCGTATGAACTCGGACAAGTTTTCACTAAAATTGTTATGAAAATAATTAATTATAAAATGACTATACTACATATATATTGAAATGATGAAAATTTTGTGATCTCCTATAGTCCACCCACCCTGTCGGCACTGTGCAATCGGTCACTGCGTACTCGACGACGCGCGAGAGTCGTTTGTTTTCGTCATCGACTACCTAGCGTACCTAGGGGTTCGTTTAAAAGTCTATTTTATATTACAAGATCGTTCTATTGCACGTTTCTAGCACGTCCCATCAAAAGCTGATATACGAAGCTTCAAAATGAACAGCGCTCAATTATATTTGACACTTGTTCAAGTCGAAAATATCGACGTAATCGCGACAGTCGTAAAACATGATCACGACTCGTACGGCGCGCACTATGAAAGGTTAACAGTTCTATTATATCGAAGACTACTGAGAACATTTAATATATCTCTCTACATAGAGTTTATTTAATGCACTATACGTAAATATGTTACAATTAATAACTATGAACCTATACGTTTGACAAATAGGTAAGTACCACCATGTTGTTATTGGCGTTTGGCGCCCCGTCTACTTACATGTTGCAGCTTTATAAAGTGTAGTAGTAAACAAGTAGGTACCAAGGTACGTATATATCGAAGACTACTGAGAACATTTAATATATCTCTCTACATAATAGAGTTTATTTAATGCACCATACGTAAATATGTTACAATTAATAACTATGAACCTATACGTTTGACAAATAGGTAAGTACCACCATGTTGTCATTGGCGTTTGGCGCCCCGTCTATCGCTCGTCCGCTTGAATGGCTCTGCGTATTAATCTATCTACACAACTCTAAAAACCTACTTACATGTTGCAGCTTTATAAAGTGTAGTAGTAAACAAGCAGGTAGGTACGTACGTACAATAAACTTATTATATAGTGGCTGGGTGGTCTCAGTCTATATTAAGTGCAAATAAATAGATCTACTGTAGTATATAGTGTACATAATGACGTGTCTTGTCGTCAGAAATACTTTAATTTACTGTACAACTGGCGAACAGTAAACGTCGTAAATGAAACTTTTGCGGCCCTGAAAAGGGCCTTTTTGGTGTTTGGTTTGGTGTGTGATGAGGACGCAACGGACGGGACGAATGCATCTTCATTAACCGCCGAAACCGTAGAGGGTGCGACCTTGACGCTTCAGGGCGTAGACGACGTCCATGGCGGTGACAGTCTTCCTCTTGGCGTGCTCGGTGTACGTGACGGCGTCGCGGATCACGTTCTCTAGGAACACTTTCAGCACGCCGCGCGTCTCCTCGTAAATGAGACCGGAGATACGCTTCACGCCACCTCTGCGCGCGAGACGACGGATGGCGGGCTTGGTGATACCCTGGATGTTATCGCGCAACACTTTCCTGTGACGCTTGGCTCCTCCTTTTCCGAGCCCTTTGCCTCCCTTACCGCGACCGGTCATTTTGACGTTTGTTGATTTAGTTTACTTCACAATTCACACACAAGAGAGACGTACGACGCGTACGGAGCGCGCGCAAAACGAACGTGGAATGGTAGCCCCCGCGGCGCGGTCACGAGCATTTATATACATTTACAACGCGCGCGCGGGGGTAGGGTAGCGGGGGGTCAACACTGGCGCATGGCGGGCGGAATACGAAACTAAAAATATAATATTTCAGTAAGTTATAGTACTTATCTATGCGTCATTGCATTGCATAGCAGTAACAAACTGTGCAGATGTGTAAAATCAATTATCATATTAGGTATTCAATTAAACATAAGCAAGCGAGCGAGCATCATACCATCTTCTTGCATTTTAAATTAAAACTCATTTTGTACATTCATACTCCTTGCACTTCACTCATGTCATCTTTGTTTCCTTTTCTCTATGAATATATTTTGACAGATATAATTTGTCAATTCATTCATTGTCAGGTTGGAAAAGAATTCTGTGTTGAAATTACGGCTTACGCTATTAAGTTTTATTATTGTATGTTTCTACAATCTTCGTGTGTTGTGCTTTCTACCACCCGTCTACGGAGCTCCTCTGTTGTGCCGTAAGTAAACACAATCATTCGTTCGGGTTCGATTCCCGATATCTTATGTGGGATTGCTACGGTTTGCGTTGCGTGCGTCCCCCCACAGACACATTTTTTAATGTGTTCCATTTCCATTCCAGTTTTATTTATAGCAAGCTCATTTGTGCGGCGAGCGATTTAATTTATGGTAAGTATGTACATACATACACACTATACTTATAGTTTTTAATTGACGTCATGTACGTTTGAAACATCTTTCATTAGATTTCAGAACTGTATGCGGCCCTGAAAAGGGCCTTTTGTTGTATTGTGTGTAAATCGGTCGCAGGTAACACGCATTAGTTAGTTGCACACGCAGCATGCACGCGCACAGCCGACAGCGATCCTGATGGCCGCTACTACTTAGGCGCGCTCTCCCCTGATCCTGCGCGCCAGCTGGATGTCCTTGGGCATGATGGTGACGCGCTTCGCGTGAATGGCGCACAGGTTGGTGTCTTCGAACAGACCGACCAAATACGCCTCGCTGGCCTCTTGGAGGGCCATCACGGCTGAACTCTGGAAGCGTAGGTCGGTCTTGAAGTCTTGCGCTATCTCACGGACGAGACGCTGGAAAGGCAGCTTGCGGATAAGCAGCTCAGTGCTCTTCTGGTAGCGACGGATCTCACGCAGAGCGACGGTGCCGGGCCTGTAGCGATGAGGTTTCTTCACACCGCCGGTGGCGGGCGCGCTCTTGCGTGCCGCCTTGGTGGCCAACTGTTTGCGGGGCGCCTTGCCACCGGTAGACTTACGAGCGGTCTGCTTAGTACGCGCCATTATTGCGGGAGAAAGTAGTGGTCCTTTTTTTTTTTTTCTTAAGTAACACAAATAACACTCGACCGTACGTACGGTACGACGGACGGACGACGCGATCAGAAATGAAACCTCGTTCGCGAGCCCCCTCCGTTATATATATACATGCTCGTTGTTGGAGCAGAGCAGACTAACGATATCATCCCTCCCGTTCGCACAGTGTGCGCGACAGAGAAAAAATACGAGTTTATTCATTACGTGCTTTGCCTTCATAATATTTATATTGTTTAAAATTATTTGTTACTCATTTTAATTTCATTGCGTTCTTTTGAGCTTCACTCGAGCGCACTCCGGTTTA
Organism: Scoparia ambigualis; assembly: GCA_963921215.1. NCBI lineage: Eukaryota > Metazoa > Arthropoda > Insecta > Lepidoptera > Crambidae > Scoparia > Scoparia ambigualis. The sequence continues at coordinate 24,448,901 of OY992523.1, forward strand.
TTTTTTTTGTTTATTTTTACTCTGACGGCTGTCAGAGCGTAGTTTCATCCGTTCTGTGGTGGCTCAGAGCGCGCAGCAACCAAACAACCATCAAATCAAATAATTAGGTTTAAATATTGTATATAAAAGTGGAAAAAAAAAAAAAAAAAAAAACATGTAGACAAAATAAGAGATTTCTCTCGTTTTGGACAGGAATACTTCAGAAGAGGTTATAAAAACAACTCGATGATCGTTCCGTGGCTCAGTTGCAACTCAAACGAGTTAAACTTTAACCAAACAACTACACCCAGAACGACGGAACGCACTCCTGCTTATCAATGGTATACTTATACCCATAACACTTTTAAATATCAATAAGTGTAAGTAAGTACTTATTATTACACACAAGTTGCATTATTAACTTTTGTATGTTAATTTCAGGTTGGCGGACTGTTTCGAGATCAAATTATATCATGCATGCATGCCTGATATAGATAAGCAGGAGAGTACTTACTATTTTTTTTTTTTTTTAATTGCCTCATCGACTGACTGACTGACTGACTGACTGACTGACTGACTGACTGACTGACCGACCGACCGACCGACCGACCGACTGACGCTTGTCGTCGTGAAACATTATCAATATATTAGATTGCAATTTGTGGCCCTGAAAAGGGCCTTTTGGGTCTGCGTTGAAACTGTGTAGCAGCGCGCGCGCGGCAGCAGTCTCACTTGGAGCTGGTGTACTTGGTGACCGCCTTCGTTCCCTCACTGACGGCGTGCTTGGCGAGCTCGCCGGGCAACAAAAGCCTCACGGAGGTCTGCACCTCCCTGGAGGTAATCGTCGAACGCTTGTTGTAGTGGGCGAGGCGCGAAGCTTCAGCGGCGATACGCTCGAAGATGTCGTTCACGAAGGAGTTCATGATGGACATCGCCTTACTGGAGATACCGGTGTCGGGGTGCACCTGCTTGAGCACTTTGTAGATGTAGATGGCGTAGCTCTCCTTCCTCTTGTGCTTCTTCTTCTTCTTGTCGGTCTTGGAGATGTTCTTCTGGGCCTTGCCAGACTTTTTGGCGGCCTTACCACTAGTCTTGGGCGGCATGGTGGTTGGTTAGATTGTCGATACGATATCGTCACACGGTCGCGTCGGGCGAACGACTGGATGCCCGGATATTTTTTTTTTTTTTTTTTTTTGTTTTTCGCCTGTGAAGCAGACACCCTCCCGGACACCGAGAGGAGGGAGGAGGTGAACTCTGCATGAGTACGACACCAGGCGGCTGGCGAAGTTATGTCAGACTCCTACTGACTAAACACCCCCATGAACTTGCCATGAACCTGGAGAGATTCATATAGGCTTCATATGATGCGATCGCCCCGTGGGGGGGGACGACGCAAGCGCTACTCAATAAACATGAGCGTAACGCGCTTTAGAATAAAACTGCGCGCCCTCTATTAGGACGCGCTATGTCTGCAGTGAAGCTGCGCGAGCGGAAGGCTCGCAATGTAAGTGCGACTATAAGTCTAGTGCGACTATAAATCTAGTGCCTCTAATAGGCGATTGAGATCGACTGATAACTGATTGGGAGGGTCCGAAAGAATATTTTTCGGCCTACGATAATGGGGCTTGTTCGCGGGCGCCGGCTCATAGTCCGACGCCTCGCGAATTAAATTATTAGGGTGGTTCTCTGCGGATTTGAAGAATCGCTCAGAGATGTCTTTGATATGTTGCTGTAGAGTTGGAAGTTCCAAATCTCTATGTAAGTCAGCATTCCTAACATATAGCGGCGCGTCGGTCGCTTTACGGCAAAAAAGATTTTGAACCACTTGTAATTTATTAAGTGCTGAAGGCTTAATGTGGCCAAAGACGGGAGAAGCGTACGTTAAAACGGGACGCACACAAACTTTATATAGGGTTCGCTTGTTTCTTAGTGACATTCGGCTATTTCGACCTAACATACCGCTGAGTCGGCCTAAGTAAAAACGCGCGTTTTTTGTGACTCTCCGAATGTGGGGTCGGAAAGAAAGAGACTTGTCCAACGTCACACCCAGGTACTTGGTAGATGTTTGCCAGGGGATGTTAGTACCCAGCATTTTAAGCGATTTAGTGTTATAGGGGACTACCCTAATTGTTCGCTTTACATCGAAATAAATCGCGACACTTTTGTCGGGATTTACCTCGATGCGCCACTTCCTAAACCAGTCACCTAACTTATTGACCGAGGCTTGGAGCCTTGCTAGTATTGCGCGGGGGCTCGCGCCCTTCAGATAGAGTGCTGTATCGTCAGCGAAAAGAGATAATTGAACACCGTTGCTCGGAACGGGAATATCATTGGTGTACGCGGAGTACAACAATGGCGAGAGGGCTGAACCTTGCGGTACGCCTGCCGTTATCGGCCTAGGTGACGATAACGCACCTTCGTATCTGAATCGAAATGTACGGTTATGTAGGTACGAGCTAACTAAACGAATTAACCCAACGGGCATCTCTAGTTGATGCAGCTTATAAATAAGCCCTGCGTGCCAAACCTTATCGAAGGCCTTCGCAACATCAAAGAAGACGGCCGCTGTTTTGTATTTACGCGGGTAAAAACCGCTCGAGATGTACTCTACTATTCTATGTACTTGCTGTGGGCATGAGTGCCCCTGACGGAAACCAAACTGTTGTGGTATGATTAAGTCATTACCAAAAAGATGAGCACGAAGGCGCGCGAGAATTGTTTTTTCAAATAACTTCCCTAAAGCCTTGAGGAGGCTAATGGGGCGGTGATTCGACGGTATATTAATCGGTTTGCCCGGTTTAGGTATACCTATTACGATTGCTTCCTTCCAGGCGTCCGGGAAGTAGCATTGATCGTAACAAGCATTAAAAATTAATGTAAGTAAAGCAAGTACTTGGATAGGAAAGTTCTTGAGCGCTTTATTAGAAATGCCGTCTGCGCCCGGTGCTTTACGCGGTTTAAATCCCTTGATGAGGGCTTGTAATTGGTCTGACGTGACCGGATCTGACTCTAACTGTGATTGTGATTGTGACTGTGACTGAGGGTCAGGGTCAACGGATGGAGGGAGGGCGCTGAGGCGACGGGCCTCACTCTCGACTAACTCTATATGCGCCGGATCGCATTCCTGTGTGCTGATCGAACATTGAGAAGCAATGCTATCAGCGAAACATTCGGCTTTCTCATCATCCTCGAAGGCAATGGTACCATCGGGGCGGATGAGAGGTGGTATAGCCGACTGCGCGTCACTACGCAGGGCTCGCGCCACTTTGTAATACGCTTGGTGGGAAGGTGAAATCTCCACCATGAGGTCCTGCCATTGGTCATTCCTCCATTCGCTGACCCTAGTCTTAACCTGACGCTGAAGGCGTTTAGCTCTAGCGCGATACTCGGGCGTAGGGTAAAGCGCCGCTCTACGGAGAGCGGCATTTTTGACTCTAATTAAATCGCGTATGTCTCGGGGAGCTCGGCGTACCGGTACATCGACCTCCCTAGAATTATCCTTAACGGCGGATTGAACTAAATTAGTTAATGAATTGACCGCGCTATCTATTTTATCCCTACTATCGAGTAAGAGGAGCGGGGCGGGTTGATCTACGGCAGACGCGAGAGAGGCTTTAAACCCGTCCCAATTGACGAAAACTTTTTTACTACTACTATTAGCGTGAGGCGCTTGCGGACCTAACACTAACGAAACTGGTCGGTGGTCCGAACCTAGGTCATCTAGTGTTTCGATGGCACCTATGTTCAGCGCCACGTTTCTTACTAACGCGAAGTCAAGTATGTCCGGCCGACAATCGACGTTACCAGGATAATGTGTTGGGGAGTACGGACTTAATATGTCCAGCCCTAGAGTTGACATTATCCGTAGTAACAGACTGCCACTAGGATTAGTATAATTACACGCCCAGTCGGTGTGTTTAGAATTAAAATCGCCGAATAAAATGACAGACTGACCTAGCGCGAGCAACGCTTCGAAATCGCTACTTAGCGGCAAAGTATTACTCGGTATATAAACCGACGCTATAACTAAGGACTGGTGTCCCGTCATAGCTAATCGGCAGACTGTAGCCTCCATATTAGTAAGTGCAGGTGTCGGTATCACGGAGCAATGCAAACTCCTTTTATAATAAATCGCGGTGCCTCCGCCTCGCCTGCCGTCAGGCGAGTCAAAGGCCCTATCATTACGGATAATGTTATAACTGGGAATCGACAGCCCCTTCAGTTTGGTGGGTTTTAACCACGTCTCCTGAAGGAGTAATACGTCGATATCCCTGTCTTTAGTAAATAGTTTAAGCTCGGTAATGTTTGCCGCCAAGCTGCGAATGTTACAAGAAACAAGCGACAAACCTAGCGGTTTAGTGCGGCCGTTATCTAAGCGCGGTGAATTTACAATTGAATTACTATTATCGCCCATGTTACTATTAGCGGTAATAATAAATGAGCAGCAAAGCAATGTTATAAATAATAAATAAGATAAGTAAGTACTTAATTATTAATAAAAATAAATTAATACTATAAACTACTTATGCAACCAAGTATTATTAAACTAGAGAGTTTAATAACTCTTGGTGTTGGCATAATGCTACTAGTTTGGCTTTAGGGCTGCTCGCGTTACGCAGCTTTTCGGCCAAAATATGTAGCTCGCCTAGGTCGATGCTGTCGAGTACGGCGAAAACCGTCTCAATATCACCGACCGAGTCGAGCTTAGCGGTAGATTGGTTGGGGGCGCGGGCCTGTTTAAGTGTGGGTGTCACATTAGTGACTTGCGGTATAGGAGTAAGGGAGGGCTGAGGGCCCCACACCTTTTTCGGAGCAGCGAGCGCTGGCTCCGGTCCTGTCTTAGGTAAGGCAGGGAAGTTGGTGGCGTTATGCGCCGGCGGTGCAGGCCGTTTGGCCTTTGTCCCCGTATGGGCTTTTGGTGTAAGGCGCCTCGGAGCGCGAGGGCAGCCTTTATAGTTGGCCGTGTGACCCACTTGCCCGCACAACACACAGGAAGGCGGGGTGGGACAATCACGGGCCCTTGGACACTCGCGTGTGAAGTGCGGCTCTAGGCACTTAACACACCGCGGGTGCGCCGAACAATTATTAGCCGCATGCCCGTATAGTTGGCATCTGTGGCACTGGGATGGGTGACCCCTCTTGTGAGGGGCCTCCACTTTCAGTTCCATGTTGAAAATGGCAACTGGTTTTTTGAAGATGTCCTTAGCGGACGGTGATGCTGCCATTATGACGAGGGACAAAGGCCATTTCTTCCCTGTGTTGCTGTACATCTTGTGTACAGACTCCACTGGGAAGCCTTGGCTGACCAATTCACCAAGAACCGCTTCATTGGTGACCTCATATGGTATGTTCCTGAGAACCGCCCTGACTTTGCGGTCCTCAGGAAGCGAGAAGGTGTGGTAGGGAATGCTCCTACTGGTGAGTATCTTGGTGAAACTCCGGAACTGTTCCGGAGTTTGAACCGAGACCTTCACGCTCACTCCTGTATTTTGAGCTTTTAATACAACTATGCCGTTATCACGGCATAGCGTAGAAAGCATTGGCCATTGCGCCTTGTCCCTGATATGTACAGGGGGCGGCGGCTTGGCCTGAACGGGGATAGGGCGCGACTGCGTGTGTGGTCGTGAAGCGACCGACGCCGGAAGTGTCTTAAGCGACATAAGGGGAGCGGGGCTATTCCCCGATTCCCCAGAAGCGGGCTGGGACTCCTGCTGCGAAGCGGCAGCCTGCTGCGTAGCAGCCGGCTGAGAGCCCTGCTGCGCAGCAGGGGAGAGAGGCGGTGACGCCGAACGCGAATTTGCGGGGGAGCGGGCCTTCTTGGTCCGCTTCCCGCCTTTCCCCTTTTTGACGGTGATGAAAGGGGAAGAAGAAGAAGTAGATGACTCTGACTCCGATTTCTCGGAGTCGGAGCCCTTAAGGGTCCTATCAGACTCATCGTCAGATGAGAAAGAAGAAGGCGAAGATGACCGCTCAGACGCGGTCCTCTTCGCCGAAGCTGACGTGGTCTCCATCGCTTCCGCTTGCACTGGGGAGGCAGAGGCGGAAGTCGGATGGGCGACCACTGGAGAGGGGGACAGAGCCCCGAGAATCTTGGCCCGAGTTAACGGGTCCAAGCCTAAGCCTGGCGCGTCGAGAACGGCCTTAAGCAGGTTAAGGGACAGAGGGTCCATACCTACTTAATGAGAAGAAATTGGCTATATATTAAGAAAAAAGAATAATAGTAAAGTATAACAATACACGGTAAGAAAGTACTAATAACAATATAAGTAAAAGTACCTACTTCACCCGCAAACCGCCCCGCCCTGCGGCGGGGAGGCAACCGCGAAACCTAACAAAGACAGTAAAATAAAATAAAATAAAATGAAATGAAATGCAAAGCACAAACCTGCAGAGCCTAAAAAGCACAAAAAAGCACACAGAAGTGTAAAACACAATAATGATGACTAGTATAAACACACACTAACACAAGGTAAGGGATAGAAACGCACAACACAAGATAAGAAGAATCTAACGCGGTGCCCCTATGGGTGTGCACGGCACAACTCCTTCGCCCTTGGGAAAGGCCCAGCTGCACTGGGCTCCGGACTACCGGTTATTGCCTAGACCTTAAGGGCCTAGGCGAGCGCACCGGGTCCGCGCTCCCTGGCTTCGTAATTCCCCCTCCAGAAGGGAGGTATCCACCAGGTCAACCGCGGGCGACGCCGATTGCAATTAGCTTTCACGCTAGTGATAACTAATTGGTCACGTACACCGCAACGAGCGTTGTCACATTCACTGCACAACACTGTTATGAAAAGGATAAGATAGCGAAGCGAGGTCTCAGGCCCGTATATTGTTACACGTGTTTTGTCAGTATCGTTGGCTCGCAACGAGCGGACTGCGTCCCAATCGTACCGACCAATAGCGACGCACCCCGCGGTGTGGTGTGTGTGTGTGTGTGTGCGCACCCCCTCCCTCGCCCCTCACCTCACCCCTCGCCGTGCCGCGGCGTCCGTCCTTCGGTCGGCGGGCTCGCCTCGCTGTAAGTAAGTTATCATACAGCTAGCTAGCTAGCTAGGTAGGTAGGTAGGTAGGTAGGTAGGTAGGTAGGTAGGTAGGTGCTTATAATAATTTATAAAATCAATCAATCACAAAAATGCATTAAGTATAATGTATGTATGTAATAAAAAAAAAAATAAAAAAAAAAAACCACGAAACCTACCAGGAGTAGGGCAGCTAGTGTACTATCCTCACCTCAATCCGTTTAGGAGCATAAGGTCAAAAGCGCAAAATGACAAACGATCGCAAATTGTCAAAAGCGCACATAGTCAAATGCGCAGAATCTCAAAGGCGCACTTTGTCAAACATCTTAATTGTAATTGCTTGACTTTGTTATTAAATAATTCTAAACGTCGTTATTTTTTGGTCAGTCCGACTCGCAATAGGAAATGAAATACTAATTTAATATTTTTGTTGAAAATAGATATCACATTGCTTTCTTTTATTTTTGGAAGTGATTCAAATAGTGCATTTGTTATAATATTTTAGTTTACATTAAAAATAAATATGTTTCCTAAAAATATTAAATTAGTATTTCATTTACTATTGCGAGTCTGACCGACCAAAAATAACGACCTTTACATATTTAATAACAAAGTAAAGAAAGAAAGTAACTGTTACATTACCCAGTTTAAGTAGGATTTTTGACAATGTGCGCTTTTGGCATTCGGCGCTTTGGACAATCTGCGCTTTTGACATTCTGCTCTTTTGGCAATTTGCGATCGTTTGTCATTTTGCGCTTTTGACCTCATAGTATAGTGTAAAAGAAGACGTTTTATTTTAATTTAACAAATGCAAGCATTTCGATGATGTGAACATTGCATTGTGCGTTAAGATGTTACGATGTCACCGGTAGGTACTTTTACCTATACTTATATCATATTTTTAAACTGACTGACTGACTGACTGATCGATATGAAACATTTTTATTGTTATATGGATTCGTATTGTGGCCCTGAAAAGGGCCTTTTACACGTCATGGTCATCATGGTATCATGCGTAGTGTTAGATTAGCGCGTGCTATGCGGCTGCTTGCTGCGGCACGACACGACGGTGTGTGTGCGCGTTGTTCATTAAGCCTTCTTCTCGGTCTTCTTGGGCAGGAGCACGGCCTGGATGTTGGGCAGCACACCACCCTGAGCGATGGTCACGCCGGAGAGGAGCTTGTTCAACTCCTCGTCGTTGCGTATCGCCAGCTGGAGATGTCTCGGGATGATTCTGGTCTTCTTGTTGTCGCGAGCGGCGTTGCCGGCCAACTCGAGCACTTCCGCGGCCAAGTATTCCATGACGGCGGCCAGGTACACCGGTGCGCCGGCACCGACGCGCTCACCGTAGTTACCCTTGCGGAGAAGTCTGTGTATACGTCCCACGGGAAACTGGAGACCGGCGCGGTTCGAGCGAGACTTGACCTTGCCCTTAACTTTGCCGCCTTTGCCACGACCGGACATGATGGATTGGTTGGTTTGGTAAAACTTGTAACAAGAAAACTGGGGACGTGCGCGCGCTAACGTGCGAGCGTCACGACAATGCGAGTGATAATAATTTTGAGCGAATCTCGAAACGGCTATTTAAGAGCGCGCGAGCCGTACGATCAGCGGGGTCGTCGTGTAGGTAGACGGGACGGGTCGGTGTGAGAGAGAGAGACAAAAATAGTCAGTCGGGCAGTCGGGCGGAGGGAGCTATGCTATAATCGCGTAGTTAGTGGCGGCGGTGTTTAATTAGAATAAAAATTATAATAATAGGTTTATCGCATCGTGTATGTGCGTGAGTTGTTGATTGCGAGTGTTTATTGATAGATTCGTAAAATAGTGAACAAAAGCTACTCTGCCCTCTCATACCGAAGAACACACGGCTAAGTGAGAAAAAAAAAAAAAAAAAAAAAAAAGGCGCGAAATTTAGTTCTATGAGAATAATTGCAGTTCTATCAATTGGGGTTTTGTAGAAGACATTATGTAGCATCTATCCGTACCTGAGCGACGCGAGAGGGGCTCACTTTATCTGCCAGTGTGCAGTGCGTTTGCGGTCCTCAATACCTAGTCTCTGAATAACCCTTTGGGGATAATAGTCGTAATACATTATATTTGTGAAAGCACATTTAGCCAGTGCCAAGTTGATAAGTAATTGTCTAAGATGATAAATCAGTAATAATATAGGATAACGATTAATGGTAAATGATAGATATTCCCCCAAACCCCTTGAGACTCAATAAAGCTGTGGGACTTAATTGAGATCTCACACGGCACTTCTTGAGAGAATGTGAAAAGTGATGTTGGATGCTTTTGTCTTATTTGCCAAAACTCATGCACGTCCACGAACACATAACAGTTATTTATTATTAATCCGCCATTATTTATTACACATTAATATTCGACGAAACACCTTTTGCAACTGAGGTGAATTTGTTGTTAACATTCTGAGGTGAGGTGTAGTCTGTCGGACGTATTTACATTTTGTGTCTTAATTTGTTATACAGGTTTATTAGTATTAATCAAAATAAAAGGAAAAAGGATCTCCTAAAATAAAACATCAGTTAATTAATTTTAGGACGTTTTGTGCAAAAAAAAAAGATTACCAAAACTTCTTGTTGTTTTCTTATACATATATCCTTATTTTCGTCAATATTTTGGCTTTCAGCCATATACATTAGTAGGTAGTGTCTAATAAAAAAAAAATAGGAGATGCTTAAGTTAGTTAGTTAGTTAGTTAGTTAGTTAGTTAGTTAGTTAGTTAGGTAGGTAGGTAGGTAGGTAGGTAGGTAGGTAGACGTCCGCCGTAATGAAACTGTTTTTCAATATAATAATGAACGTTATGTTAGCCCTGAAAAGGGCTTTTTGGATTTGTCTCCTTGCGCCGGTTGCTCGCTGCTCGCTCGCTCTCCCGTGCGTCAAGTAAAACACGTGAGGGCCGCCGAACGATCGATGATGATTCAAGATGGTGGTGTCTGTGCCGTGTCCCGTGTGTGCCGCCTGCTGCTGCGCTGCACTGCACTGCACTGTGCACTGCACTGCAACTGCGCGCTTGCACGAGGTCGAGCACGTCCGTCCGTCCGTCCCGCACACCCATCCATCCCATCCCATCCCATCCACCGGGCCACCACTCACATTCGTGTGCGCGTGTGTTGTGTGTAGCGCGCGCGCGCGCACACAGATTTACTTCTTGGACGCGGCGGCCTTCTTGGCGGCGGGCTTGGATTTGGGCGTGGTGGCGGCGGCTGCCCTCTTAGGTTTGGGGGCCTTAGGTTTCTTCGTCGGCGGTTTGGCGGTCTTCTTCGCCTTGGGCGCGACGCTCTTGGCCTTCGCGGCCGCGGCGGCGGTGGGCTTCTTCGCCGCGGGCTTCTTCTTGTCCTTGGTCGCCTTCTTGTCCTTGGTCGCCTTCGATTTGGACGGCGACGCGGCGGCGGCGGCGGCGGCGCCCTTCCGGCCGCCCTTGGTCGCCACCGCGGCGGTGGCAGCTGCCTTTTTGGGCTTGGCAGACGCTGAGGCGGGCTTCTTGGCGACGGCCGGCTTCTTCGATGCGGACGATTTGGACTCCAGTTTGAACGAGCCGGAGGCGCCTTTGCCCTTCGTTTGTATCAAAGCGCCGCTCTCGACGGCACTCTTCAGATACTTTCTGATGAACGGCGCCAGCTTCTCCGCGTCGACGTCGTATTGGGCCGCGATGTACTTCTTGATCGCCTGAAGGGATGAACCGCTGCGCTCCTTGAGCTCCTTGATGGCGTTGTTCACCATCTCGGAGGTCTTGGGGTGGGTCGGTTTCGCCTTGGGTTTCTTGGCTCCGCCTGCGGCTGCCGCCTTAGGTTTCTTCGCGGGCGTCGCCGGAGCGGGGGTGTCGGAAGCAACTGCGGTATCAGCCATTTCTTTTTTTTATGTTATTAAAAAACTAGGTGATGAAGAACAAACAAACACTAAAAACACGCGCGCGCGAATATGCGAGAGAGAGAGAAGAGTGCAGTGCAAGCAAAGCAACTGACACTAACCGATCATTTTGTGAGAGGCGTAACCGTAAGGAGAACCGGCATGTCTTTGTACATTTTCCCGTATGAACTCGGACAAGTTTTCACTAAAATTGTTATGAAAATAATTAATTATAAAATGACTATACTACATATATATTGAAATGATGAAAATTTTGTGATCTCCTATAGTCCACCCACCCTGTCGGCACTGTGCAATCGGTCACTGCGTACTCGACGACGCGCGAGAGTCGTTTGTTTTCGTCATCGACTACCTAGCGTACCTAGGGGTTCGTTTAAAAGTCTATTTTATATTACAAGATCGTTCTATTGCACGTTTCTAGCACGTCCCATCAAAAGCTGATATACGAAGCTTCAAAATGAACAGCGCTCAATTATATTTGACACTTGTTCAAGTCGAAAATATCGACGTAATCGCGACAGTCGTAAAACATGATCACGACTCGTACGGCGCGCACTATGAAAGGTTAACAGTTCTATTATATCGAAGACTACTGAGAACATTTAATATATCTCTCTACATAGAGTTTATTTAATGCACTATACGTAAATATGTTACAATTAATAACTATGAACCTATACGTTTGACAAATAGGTAAGTACCACCATGTTGTTATTGGCGTTTGGCGCCCCGTCTACTTACATGTTGCAGCTTTATAAAGTGTAGTAGTAAACAAGTAGGTACCAAGGTACGTATATATCGAAGACTACTGAGAACATTTAATATATCTCTCTACATAATAGAGTTTATTTAATGCACCATACGTAAATATGTTACAATTAATAACTATGAACCTATACGTTTGACAAATAGGTAAGTACCACCATGTTGTCATTGGCGTTTGGCGCCCCGTCTATCGCTCGTCCGCTTGAATGGCTCTGCGTATTAATCTATCTACACAACTCTAAAAACCTACTTACATGTTGCAGCTTTATAAAGTGTAGTAGTAAACAAGCAGGTAGGTACGTACGTACAATAAACTTATTATATAGTGGCTGGGTGGTCTCAGTCTATATTAAGTGCAAATAAATAGATCTACTGTAGTATATAGTGTACATAATGACGTGTCTTGTCGTCAGAAATACTTTAATTTACTGTACAACTGGCGAACAGTAAACGTCGTAAATGAAACTTTTGCGGCCCTGAAAAGGGCCTTTTTGGTGTTTGGTTTGGTGTGTGATGAGGACGCAACGGACGGGACGAATGCATCTTCATTAACCGCCGAAACCGTAGAGGGTGCGACCTTGACGCTTCAGGGCGTAGACGACGTCCATGGCGGTGACAGTCTTCCTCTTGGCGTGCTCGGTGTACGTGACGGCGTCGCGGATCACGTTCTCTAGGAACACTTTCAGCACGCCGCGCGTCTCCTCGTAAATGAGACCGGAGATACGCTTCACGCCACCTCTGCGCGCGAGACGACGGATGGCGGGCTTGGTGATACCCTGGATGTTATCGCGCAACACTTTCCTGTGACGCTTGGCTCCTCCTTTTCCGAGCCCTTTGCCTCCCTTACCGCGACCGGTCATTTTGACGTTTGTTGATTTAGTTTACTTCACAATTCACACACAAGAGAGACGTACGACGCGTACGGAGCGCGCGCAAAACGAACGTGGAATGGTAGCCCCCGCGGCGCGGTCACGAGCATTTATATACATTTACAACGCGCGCGCGGGGGTAGGGTAGCGGGGGGTCAACACTGGCGCATGGCGGGCGGAATACGAAACTAAAAATATAATATTTCAGTAAGTTATAGTACTTATCTATGCGTCATTGCATTGCATAGCAGTAACAAACTGTGCAGATGTGTAAAATCAATTATCATATTAGGTATTCAATTAAACATAAGCAAGCGAGCGAGCATCATACCATCTTCTTGCATTTTAAATTAAAACTCATTTTGTACATTCATACTCCTTGCACTTCACTCATGTCATCTTTGTTTCCTTTTCTCTATGAATATATTTTGACAGATATAATTTGTCAATTCATTCATTGTCAGGTTGGAAAAGAATTCTGTGTTGAAATTACGGCTTACGCTATTAAGTTTTATTATTGTATGTTTCTACAATCTTCGTGTGTTGTGCTTTCTACCACCCGTCTACGGAGCTCCTCTGTTGTGCCGTAAGTAAACACAATCATTCGTTCGGGTTCGATTCCCGATATCTTATGTGGGATTGCTACGGTTTGCGTTGCGTGCGTCCCCCCACAGACACATTTTTTAATGTGTTCCATTTCCATTCCAGTTTTATTTATAGCAAGCTCATTTGTGCGGCGAGCGATTTAATTTATGGTAAGTATGTACATACATACACACTATACTTATAGTTTTTAATTGACGTCATGTACGTTTGAAACATCTTTCATTAGATTTCAGAACTGTATGCGGCCCTGAAAAGGGCCTTTTGTTGTATTGTGTGTAAATCGGTCGCAGGTAACACGCATTAGTTAGTTGCACACGCAGCATGCACGCGCACAGCCGACAGCGATCCTGATGGCCGCTACTACTTAGGCGCGCTCTCCCCTGATCCTGCGCGCCAGCTGGATGTCCTTGGGCATGATGGTGACGCGCTTCGCGTGAATGGCGCACAGGTTGGTGTCTTCGAACAGACCGACCAAATACGCCTCGCTGGCCTCTTGGAGGGCCATCACGGCTGAACTCTGGAAGCGTAGGTCGGTCTTGAAGTCTTGCGCTATCTCACGGACGAGACGCTGGAAAGGCAGCTTGCGGATAAGCAGCTCAGTGCTCTTCTGGTAGCGACGGATCTCACGCAGAGCGACGGTGCCGGGCCTGTAGCGATGAGGTTTCTTCACACCGCCGGTGGCGGGCGCGCTCTTGCGTGCCGCCTTGGTGGCCAACTGTTTGCGGGGCGCCTTGCCACCGGTAGACTTACGAGCGGTCTGCTTAGTACGCGCCATTATTGCGGGAGAAAGTAGTGGTCCTTTTTTTTTTTTTCTTAAGTAACACAAATAACACTCGACCGTACGTACGGTACGACGGACGGACGACGCGATCAGAAATGAAACCTCGTTCGCGAGCCCCCTCCGTTATATATATACATGCTCGTTGTTGGAGCAGAGCAGACTAACGATATCATCCCTCCCGTTCGCACAGTGTGCGCGACAGAGAAAAAATACGAGTTTATTCATTACGTGCTTTGCCTTCATAATATTTATATTGTTTAAAATTATTTGTTACTCATTTTAATTTCATTGCGTTCTTTTGAGCTTCACTCGAGCGCACTCCGGTTTATTTTTTTTGTTTATTTTTACTCTGACGGCTGTCAGAGCGTAGTTTCATCCGTTCTGTGGTGGCTCAGAGCGCGCAGCAACCAAACAACCATCAAATCAAATAATTAGGTTTAAATATTGTATATAAAAGTGGAAAAAAAAAAAAAAAAAAAAACATGTAGACAAAATAAGAGATTTCTCTCGTTTTGGACAGGAATACTTCAGAAGAGGTTATAAAAACAACTCGATGATCGTTCCGTGGCTCAGTTGCAACTCAAACGAGTTAAACTTTAACCAAACAACTACACCCAGAACGACGGAACGCACTCCTGCTTATCAATGGTATACTTATACCCATAACACTTTTAAATATCAATAAGTGTAAGTAAGTACTTATTATTACACACAAGTTGCATTATTAACTTTTGTATGTTAATTTCAGGTTGGCGGACTGTTTCGAGATCAAATTATATCATGCATGCATGCCTGATATAGATAAGCAGGAGAGTACTTACTATTTTTTTTTTTTTTTAATTGCCTCATCGACTGACTGACTGACTGACTGACTGACTGACTGACTGACTGACTGACCGACCGACCGACCGACCGACCGACTGACGCTTGTCGTCGTGAAACATTATCAATATATTAGATTGCAATTTGTGGCCCTGAAAAGGGCCTTTTGGGTCTGCGTTGAAACTGTGTAGCAGCGCGCGCGCGGCAGCAGTCTCACTTGGAGCTGGTGTACTTGGTGACCGCCTTCGTTCCCTCACTGACGGCGTGCTTGGCGAGCTCGCCGGGCAACAAAAGCCTCACGGAGGTCTGCACCTCCCTGGAGGTAATCGTCGAACGCTTGTTGTAGTGGGCGAGGCGCGAAGCTTCAGCGGCGATACGCTCGAAGATGTCGTTCACGAAGGAGTTCATGATGGACATCGCCTTACTGGAGATACCGGTGTCGGGGTGCACCTGCTTGAGCACTTTGTAGATGTAGATGGCGTAGCTCTCCTTCCTCTTGTGCTTCTTCTTCTTCTTGTCGGTCTTGGAGATGTTCTTCTGGGCCTTGCCAGACTTTTTGGCGGCCTTACCACTAGTCTTGGGCGGCATGGTGGTTGGTTAGATTGTCGATACGATATCGTCACACGGTCGCGTCGGGCGAACGACTGGATGCCCGGATATATTGTTACACGTGTTTTGTCAGTATCGTTGGCTCGCAACGAGCGGACTGCGTCCCAATCGTACCGACCAATAGCGACGCACCCCGCGGTGTGGTGTGTGTGTGTGTGTGTGCGCACCCCCTCCCTCGCCCCTCACCTCACCCCTCGCCGTGCCGCGGCGTCCGTCCTTCGGTCGGCGGGCTCGCCTCGCTGTAAGTAAGTTATCATACAGCTAGCTAGCTAGCTAGGTAGGTAGGTAGGTAGGTAGGTAGGTAGGTAGGTAGGTAGGTGCTTATAATAATTTATAAAATCAATCAATCACAAAAATGCATTAAGTATAATGTATGTATGTAATAAAAAAAAAAATAAAAAAAAAAAACCACGAAACCTACCAGGAGTAGGGCAGCTAGTGTACTATCCTCACCTCAATCCGTTTAGGAGCATAAGGTCAAAAGCGCAAAATGACAAACGATCGCAAATTGTCAAAAGCGCACATAGTCAAATGCGCAGAATCTCAAAGGCGCACTTTGTCAAACATCTTAATTGTAATTGCTTGACTTTGTTATTAAATAATTCTAAACGTCGTTATTTTTTGGTCAGTCCGACTCGCAATAGGAAATGAAATACTAATTTAATATTTTTGTTGAAAATAGATATCACATTGCTTTCTTTTATTTTTGGAAGTGATTCAAATAGTGCATTTGTTATAATATTTTAGTTTACATTAAAAATAAATATGTTTCCTAAAAATATTAAATTAGTATTTCATTTACTATTGCGAGTCTGACCGACCAAAAATAACGACCTTTACATATTTAATAACAAAGTAAAGAAAGAAAGTAACTGTTACATTACCCAGTTTAAGTAGGATTTTTGACAATGTGCGCTTTTGGCATTCGGCGCTTTGGACAATCTGCGCTTTTGACATTCTGCTCTTTTGGCAATTTGCGATCGTTTGTCATTTTGCGCTTTTGACCTCATAGTATAGTGTAAAAGAAGACGTTTTATTTTAATTTAACAAATGCAAGCATTTCGATGATGTGAACATTGCATTGTGCGTTAAGATGTTACGATGTCACCGGTAGGTACTTTTACCTATACTTATATCATATTTTTAAACTGACTGACTGACTGACTGATCGATATGAAACATTTTTATTGTTATATGGATTCGTATTGTGGCCCTGAAAAGGGCCTTTTACACGTCATGGTCATCATGGTATCATGCGTAGTGTTAGATTAGCGCGTGCTATGCGGCTGCTTGCTGCGGCACGACACGACGGTGTGTGTGCGCGTTGTTCATTAAGCCTTCTTCTCGGTCTTCTTGGGCAGGAGCACGGCCTGGATGTTGGGCAGCACACCACCCTGAGCGATGGTCACGCCGGAGAGGAGCTTGTTCAACTCCTCGTCGTTGCGTATCGCCAGCTGGAGATGTCTCGGGATGATTCTGGTCTTCTTGTTGTCGCGAGCGGCGTTGCCGGCCAACTCGAGCACTTCCGCGGCCAAGTATTCCATGACGGCGGCCAGGTACACCGGTGCGCCGGCACCGACGCGCTCACCGTAGTTACCCTTGCGGAGAAGTCTGTGTATACGTCCCACGGGAAACTGGAGACCGGCGCGGTTCGAGCGAGACTTGACCTTGCCCTTAACTTTGCCGCCTTTGCCACGACCGGACATGATGGATTGGTTGGTTTGGTAAAACTTGTAACAAGAAAACTGGGGACGTGCGCGCGCTAACGTGCGAGCGTCACGACAATGCGAGTGATAATAATTTTGAGCGAATCTCGAAACGGCTATTTAAGAGCGCGCGAGCCGTACGATCAGCGGGGTCGTCGTGTAGGTAGACGGGACGGGTCGGTGTGAGAGAGAGAGACAAAAATAGTCAGTCGGGCAGTCGGGCGGAGGGAGCTATGCTATAATCGCGTAGTTAGTGGCGGCGGTGTTTAATTAGAATAAAAATTATAATAATAGGTTTATCGCATCGTGTATGTGCGTGAGTTGTTGATTGCGAGTGTTTATTGATAGATTCGTAAAATAGTGAACAAAAGCTACTCTGCCCTCTCATACCGAAGAACACACGGCTAAGTGAGAAAAAAAAAAAAAAAAAAAAAAAAGGCGCGAAATTTAGTTCTATGAGAATAATTGCAGTTCTATCAATTGGGGTTTTGTAGAAGACATTATGTAGCATCTATCCGTACCTGAGCGACGCGAGAGGGGCTCACTTTATCTGCCAGTGTGCAGTGCGTTTGCGGTCCTCAATACCTAGTCTCTGAATAACCCTTTGGGGATAATAGTCGTAATACATTATATTTGTGAAAGCACATTTAGCCAGTGCCAAGTTGATAAGTAATTGTCTAAGATGATAAATCAGTAATAATATAGGATAACGATTAATGGTAAATGATAGATATTCCCCCAAACCCCTTGAGACTCAATAAAGCTGTGGGACTTAATTGAGATCTCACACGGCACTTCTTGAGAGAATGTGAAAAGTGATGTTGGATGCTTTTGTCTTATTTGCCAAAACTCATGCACGTCCACGAACACATAACAGTTATTTATTATTAATCCGCCATTATTTATTACACATTAATATTCGACGAAACACCTTTTGCAACTGAGGTGAATTTGTTGTTAACATTCTGAGGTGAGGTGTAGTCTGTCGGACGTATTTACATTTTGTGTCTTAATTTGTTATACAGGTTTATTAGTATTAATCAAAATAAAAGGAAAAAGGATCTCCTAAAATAAAACATCAGTTAATTAATTTTAGGACGTTTTGTGCAAAAAAAAAAGATTACCAAAACTTCTTGTTGTTTTCTTATACATATATCCTTATTTTCGTCAATATTTTGGCTTTCAGCCATATACATTAGTAGGTAGTGTCTAATAAAAAAAAAATAGGAGATGCTTAAGTTAGTTAGTTAGTTAGTTAGTTAGTTAGTTAGTTAGTTAGTTAGGTAGGTAGGTAGGTAGGTAGGTAGGTAGGTAGACGTCCGCCGTAATGAAACTGTTTTTCAATATAATAATGAACGTTATGTTAGCCCTGAAAAGGGCTTTTTGGATTTGTCTCCTTGCGCCGGTTGCTCGCTGCTCGCTCGCTCTCCCGTGCGTCAAGTAAAACACGTGAGGGCCGCCGAACGATCGATGATGATTCAAGATGGTGGTGTCTGTGCCGTGTCCCGTGTGTGCCGCCTGCTGCTGCGCTGCACTGCACTGCACTGTGCACTGCACTGCAACTGCGCGCTTGCACGAGGTCGAGCACGTCCGTCCGTCCGTCCCGCACACCCATCCATCCCATCCCATCCCATCCACCGGGCCACCACTCACATTCGTGTGCGCGTGTGTTGTGTGTAGCGCGCGCGCGCGCACACAGATTTACTTCTTGGACGCGGCGGCCTTCTTGGCGGCGGGCTTGGATTTGGGCGTGGTGGCGGCGGCTGCCCTCTTAGGTTTGGGGGCCTTAGGTTTCTTCGTCGGCGGTTTGGCGGTCTTCTTCGCCTTGGGCGCGACGCTCTTGGCCTTCGCGGCCGCGGCGGCGGTGGGCTTCTTCGCCGCGGGCTTCTTCTTGTCCTTGGTCGCCTTCTTGTCCTTGGTCGCCTTCGATTTGGACGGCGACGCGGCGGCGGCGGCGGCGGCGCCCTTCCGGCCGCCCTTGGTCGCCACCGCGGCGGTGGCAGCTGCCTTTTTGGGCTTGGCAGACGCTGAGGCGGGCTTCTTGGCGACGGCCGGCTTCTTCGATGCGGACGATTTGGACTCCAGTTTGAACGAGCCGGAGGCGCCTTTGCCCTTCGTTTGTATCAAAGCGCCGCTCTCGACGGCACTCTTCAGATACTTTCTGATGAACGGCGCCAGCTTCTCCGCGTCGACGTCGTATTGGGCCGCGATGTACTTCTTGATCGCCTGAAGGGATGAACCGCTGCGCTCCTTGAGCTCCTTGATGGCGTTGTTCACCATCTCGGAGGTCTTGGGGTGGGTCGGTTTCGCCTTGGGTTTCTTGGCTCCGCCTGCGGCTGCCGCCTTAGGTTTCTTCGCGGGCGTCGCCGGAGCGGGGGTGTCGGAAGCAACTGCGGTATCAGCCATTTCTTTTTTTTATGTTATTAAAAAACTAGGTGATGAAGAACAAACAAACACTAAAAACACGCGCGCGCGAATATGCGAGAGAGAGAGAAGAGTGCAGTGCAAGCAAAGCAACTGACACTAACCGATCATTTTGTGAGAGGCGTAACCGTAAGGAGAACCGGCATGTCTTTGTACATTTTCCCGTATGAACTCGGACAAGTTTTCACTAAAATTGTTATGAAAATAATTAATTATAAAATGACTATACTACATATATATTGAAATGATGAAAATTTTGTGATCTCCTATAGTCCACCCACCCTGTCGGCACTGTGCAATCGGTCACTGCGTACTCGACGACGCGCGAGAGTCGTTTGTTTTCGTCATCGACTACCTAGCGTACCTAGGGGTTCGTTTAAAAGTCTATTTTATATTACAAGATCGTTCTATTGCACGTTTCTAGCACGTCCCATCAAAAGCTGATATACGAAGCTTCAAAATGAACAGCGCTCAATTATATTTGACACTTGTTCAAGTCGAAAATATCGACGTAATCGCGACAGTCGTAAAACATGATCACGACTCGTACGGCGCGCACTATGAAAGGTTAACAGTTCTATTATATCGAAGACTACTGAGAACATTTAATATATCTCTCTACATAGAGTTTATTTAATGCACTATACGTAAATATGTTACAATTAATAACTATGAACCTATACGTTTGACAAATAGGTAAGTACCACCATGTTGTTATTGGCGTTTGGCGCCCCGTCTACTTACATGTTGCAGCTTTATAAAGTGTAGTAGTAAACAAGTAGGTACCAAGGTACGTATATATCGAAGACTACTGAGAACATTTAATATATCTCTCTACATAATAGAGTTTATTTAATGCACCATACGTAAATATGTTACAATTAATAACTATGAACCTATACGTTTGACAAATAGGTAAGTACCACCATGTTGTCATTGGCGTTTGGCGCCCCGTCTATCGCTCGTCCGCTTGAATGGCTCTGCGTATTAATCTATCTACACAACTCTAAAAACCTACTTACATGTTGCAGCTTTATAAAGTGTAGTAGTAAACAAGCAGGTAGGTACGTACGTACAATAAACTTATTATATAGTGGCTGGGTGGTCTCAGTCTATATTAAGTGCAAATAAATAGATCTACTGTAGTATATAGTGTACATAATGACGTGTCTTGTCGTCAGAAATACTTTAATTTACTGTACAACTGGCGAACAGTAAACGTCGTAAATGAAACTTTTGCGGCCCTGAAAAGGGCCTTTTTGGTGTTTGGTTTGGTGTGTGATGAGGACGCAACGGACGGGACGAATGCATCTTCATTAACCGCCGAAACCGTAGAGGGTGCGACCTTGACGCTTCAGGGCGTAGACGACGTCCATGGCGGTGACAGTCTTCCTCTTGGCGTGCTCGGTGTACGTGACGGCGTCGCGGATCACGTTCTCTAGGAACACTTTCAGCACGCCGCGCGTCTCCTCGTAAATGAGACCGGAGATACGCTTCACGCCACCTCTGCGCGCGAGACGACGGATGGCGGGCTTGGTGATACCCTGGATGTTATCGCGCAACACTTTCCTGTGACGCTTGGCTCCTCCTTTTCCGAGCCCTTTGCCTCCCTTACCGCGACCGGTCATTTTGACGTTTGTTGATTTAGTTTACTTCACAATTCACACACAAGAGAGACGTACGACGCGTACGGAGCGCGCGCAAAACGAACGTGGAATGGTAGCCCCCGCGGCGCGGTCACGAGCATTTATATACATTTACAACGCGCGCGCGGGGGTAGGGTAGCGGGGGGTCAACACTGGCGCATGGCGGGCGGAATACGAAACTAAAAATATAATATTTCAGTAAGTTATAGTACTTATCTATGCGTCATTGCATTGCATAGCAGTAACAAACTGTGCAGATGTGTAAAATCAATTATCATATTAGGTATTCAATTAAACATAAGCAAGCGAGCGAGCATCATACCATCTTCTTGCATTTTAAATTAAAACTCATTTTGTACATTCATACTCCTTGCACTTCACTCATGTCATCTTTGTTTCCTTTTCTCTATGAATATATTTTGACAGATATAATTTGTCAATTCATTCATTGTCAGGTTGGAAAAGAATTCTGTGTTGAAATTACGGCTTACGCTATTAAGTTTTATTATTGTATGTTTCTACAATCTTCGTGTGTTGTGCTTTCTACCACCCGTCTACGGAGCTCCTCTGTTGTGCCGTAAGTAAACACAATCATTCGTTCGGGTTCGATTCCCGATATCTTATGTGGGATTGCTACGGTTTGCGTTGCGTGCGTCCCCCCACAGACACATTTTTTAATGTGTTCCATTTCCATTCCAGTTTTATTTATAGCAAGCTCATTTGTGCGGCGAGCGATTTAATTTATGGTAAGTATGTACATACATACACACTATACTTATAGTTTTTAATTGACGTCATGTACGTTTGAAACATCTTTCATTAGATTTCAGAACTGTATGCGGCCCTGAAAAGGGCCTTTTGTTGTATTGTGTGTAAATCGGTCGCAGGTAACACGCATTAGTTAGTTGCACACGCAGCATGCACGCGCACAGCCGACAGCGATCCTGATGGCCGCTACTACTTAGGCGCGCTCTCCCCTGATCCTGCGCGCCAGCTGGATGTCCTTGGGCATGATGGTGACGCGCTTCGCGTGAATGGCGCACAGGTTGGTGTCTTCGAACAGACCGACCAAATACGCCTCGCTGGCCTCTTGGAGGGCCATCACGGCTGAACTCTGGAAGCGTAGGTCGGTCTTGAAGTCTTGCGCTATCTCACGGACGAGACGCTGGAAAGGCAGCTTGCGGATAAGCAGCTCAGTGCTCTTCTGGTAGCGACGGATCTCACGCAGAGCGACGGTGCCGGGCCTGTAGCGATGAGGTTTCTTCACACCGCCGGTGGCGGGCGCGCTCTTGCGTGCCGCCTTGGTGGCCAACTGTTTGCGGGGCGCCTTGCCACCGGTAGACTTACGAGCGGTCTGCTTAGTACGCGCCATTATTGCGGGAGAAAGTAGTGGTCCTTTTTTTTTTTTTCTTAAGTAACACAAATAACACTCGACCGTACGTACGGTACGACGGACGGACGACGCGATCAGAAATGAAACCTCGTTCGCGAGCCCCCTCCGTTATATATATACATGCTCGTTGTTGGAGCAGAGCAGACTAACGATATCATCCCTCCCGTTCGCACAGTGTGCGCGACAGAGAAAAAATACGAGTTTATTCATTACGTGCTTTTCATCCGTTCTGTGGTGGCTCAGAGCGCGCAGCAACCAAACAACCATCAAATCAAATAATTAGGTTTAAATATTGTATATAAAAGTGGAAAAAAAAAAAAAAAAAAAAACATGTAGACAAAATAAGAGATTTCTCTCGTTTTGGACAGGAATACTTCAGAAGAGGTTATAAAAACAACTCGATGATCGTTCCGTGGCTCAGTTGCAACTCAAACGAGTTAAACTTTAACCAAACAACTACACCCAGAACGACGGAACGCACTCCTGCTTATCAATGGTATACTTATACCCATAACACTTTTAAATATCAATAAGTGTAAGTAAGTACTTATTATTACACACAAGTTGCATTATTAACTTTTGTATGTTAATTTCAGGTTGGCGGACTGTTTCGAGATCAAATTATATCATGCATGCATGCCTGATATAGATAAGCAGGAGAGTACTTACTATTTTTTTTTTTTTTTAATTGCCTCATCGACTGACTGACTGACTGACTGACTGACTGACTGACTGACTGACTGACCGACCGACCGACCGACCGACCGACTGACGCTTGTCGTCGTGAAACATTATCAATATATTAGATTGCAATTTGTGGCCCTGAAAAGGGCCTTTTGGGTCTGCGTTGAAACTGTGTAGCAGCGCGCGCGCGGCAGCAGTCTCACTTGGAGCTGGTGTACTTGGTGACCGCCTTCGTTCCCTCACTGACGGCGTGCTTGGCGAGCTCGCCGGGCAACAAAAGCCTCACGGAGGTCTGCACCTCCCTGGAGGTAATCGTCGAACGCTTGTTGTAGTGGGCGAGGCGCGAAGCTTCAGCGGCGATACGCTCGAAGATGTCGTTCACGAAGGAGTTCATGATGGACATCGCCTTACTGGAGATACCGGTGTCGGGGTGCACCTGCTTGAGCACTTTGTAGATGTAGATGGCGTAGCTCTCCTTCCTCTTGTGCTTCTTCTTCTTCTTGTCGGTCTTGGAGATGTTCTTCTGGGCCTTGCCAGACTTTTTGGCGGCCTTACCACTAGTCTTGGGCGGCATGGTGGTTGGTTAGATTGTCGATACGATATCGTCACACGGTCGCGTCGGGCGAACGACTGGATGCCCGGATATATTGTTACACGTGTTTTGTCAGTATCGTTGGCTCGCAACGAGCGGACTGCGTCCCAATCGTACCGACCAATAGCGACGCACCCCGCGGTGTGGTGTGTGTGTGTGTGTGTGCGCACCCCCTCCCTCGCCCCTCACCTCACCCCTCGCCGTGCCGCGGCGTCCGTCCTTCGGTCGGCGGGCTCGCCTCGCTGTAAGTAAGTTATCATACAGCTAGCTAGCTAGCTAGGTAGGTAGGTAGGTAGGTAGGTAGGTAGGTAGGTAGGTAGGTGCTTATAATAATTTATAAAATCAATCAATCACAAAAATGCATTAAGTATAATGTATGTATGTAATAAAAAAAAAAATAAAAAAAAAAAACCACGAAACCTACCAGGAGTAGGGCAGCTAGTGTACTATCCTCACCTCAATCCGTTTAGGAGCATAAGGTCAAAAGCGCAAAATGACAAACGATCGCAAATTGTCAAAAGCGCACATAGTCAAATGCGCAGAATCTCAAAGGCGCACTTTGTCAAACATCTTAATTGTAATTGCTTGACTTTGTTATTAAATAATTCTAAACGTCGTTATTTTTTGGTCAGTCCGACTCGCAATAGGAAATGAAATACTAATTTAATATTTTTGTTGAAAATAGATATCACATTGCTTTCTTTTATTTTTGGAAGTGATTCAAATAGTGCATTTGTTATAATATTTTAGTTTACATTAAAAATAAATATGTTTCCTAAAAATATTAAATTAGTATTTCATTTACTATTGCGAGTCTGACCGACCAAAAATAACGACCTTTACATATTTAATAACAAAGTAAAGAAAGAAAGTAACTGTTACATTACCCAGTTTAAGTAGGATTTTTGACAATGTGCGCTTTTGGCATTCGGCGCTTTGGACAATCTGCGCTTTTGACATTCTGCTCTTTTGGCAATTTGCGATCGTTTGTCATTTTGCGCTTTTGACCTCATAGTATAGTGTAAAAGAAGACGTTTTATTTTAATTTAACAAATGCAAGCATTTCGATGATGTGAACATTGCATTGTGCGTTAAGATGTTACGATGTCACCGGTAGGTACTTTTACCTATACTTATATCATATTTTTAAACTGACTGACTGACTGACTGATCGATATGAAACATTTTTATTGTTATATGGATTCGTATTGTGGCCCTGAAAAGGGCCTTTTACACGTCATGGTCATCATGGTATCATGCGTAGTGTTAGATTAGCGCGTGCTATGCGGCTGCTTGCTGCGGCACGACACGACGGTGTGTGTGCGCGTTGTTCATTAAGCCTTCTTCTCGGTCTTCTTGGGCAGGAGCACGGCCTGGATGTTGGGCAGCACACCACCCTGAGCGATGGTCACGCCGGAGAGGAGCTTGTTCAACTCCTCGTCGTTGCGTATCGCCAGCTGGAGATGTCTCGGGATGATTCTGGTCTTCTTGTTGTCGCGAGCGGCGTTGCCGGCCAACTCGAGCACTTCCGCGGCCAAGTATTCCATGACGGCGGCCAGGTACACCGGTGCGCCGGCACCGACGCGCTCACCGTAGTTACCCTTGCGGAGAAGTCTGTGTATACGTCCCACGGGAAACTGGAGACCGGCGCGGTTCGAGCGAGACTTGACCTTGCCCTTAACTTTGCCGCCTTTGCCACGACCGGACATGATGGATTGGTTGGTTTGGTAAAACTTGTAACAAGAAAACTGGGGACGTGCGCGCGCTAACGTGCGAGCGTCACGACAATGCGAGTGATAATAATTTTGAGCGAATCTCGAAACGGCTATTTAAGAGCGCGCGAGCCGTACGATCAGCGGGGTCGTCGTGTAGGTAGACGGGACGGGTCGGTGTGAGAGAGAGAGACAAAAATAGTCAGTCGGGCAGTCGGGCGGAGGGAGCTATGCTATAATCGCGTAGTTAGTGGCGGCGGTGTTTAATTAGAATAAAAATTATAATAATAGGTTTATCGCATCGTGTATGTGCGTGAGTTGTTGATTGCGAGTGTTTATTGATAGATTCGTAAAATAGTGAACAAAAGCTACTCTGCCCTCTCATACCGAAGAACACACGGCTAAGTGAGAAAAAAAAAAAAAAAAAAAAAAAAGGCGCGAAATTTAGTTCTATGAGAATAATTGCAGTTCTATCAATTGGGGTTTTGTAGAAGACATTATGTAGCATCTATCCGTACCTGAGCGACGCGAGAGGGGCTCACTTTATCTGCCAGTGTGCAGTGCGTTTGCGGTCCTCAATACCTAGTCTCTGAATAACCCTTTGGGGATAATAGTCGTAATACATTATATTTGTGAAAGCACATTTAGCCAGTGCCAAGTTGATAAGTAATTGTCTAAGATGATAAATCAGTAATAATATAGGATAACGATTAATGGTAAATGATAGATATTCCCCCAAACCCCTTGAGACTCAATAAAGCTGTGGGACTTAATTGAGATCTCACACGGCACTTCTTGAGAGAATGTGAAAAGTGATGTTGGATGCTTTTGTCTTATTTGCCAAAACTCATGCACGTCCACGAACACATAACAGTTATTTATTATTAATCCGCCATTATTTATTACACATTAATATTCGACGAAACACCTTTTGCAACTGAGGTGAATTTGTTGTTAACATTCTGAGGTGAGGTGTAGTCTGTCGGACGTATTTACATTTTGTGTCTTAATTTGTTATACAGGTTTATTAGTATTAATCAAAATAAAAGGAAAAAGGATCTCCTAAAATAAAACATCAGTTAATTAATTTTAGGACGTTTTGTGCAAAAAAAAAAGATTACCAAAACTTCTTGTTGTTTTCTTATACATATATCCTTATTTTCGTCAATATTTTGGCTTTCAGCCATATACATTAGTAGGTAGTGTCTAATAAAAAAAAAATAGGAGATGCTTAAGTTAGTTAGTTAGTTAGTTAGTTAGTTAGTTAGTTAGTTAGTTAGGTAGGTAGGTAGGTAGGTAGGTAGGTAGGTAGACGTCCGCCGTAATGAAACTGTTTTTCAATATAATAATGAACGTTATGTTAGCCCTGAAAAGGGCTTTTTGGATTTGTCTCCTTGCGCCGGTTGCTCGCTGCTCGCTCGCTCTCCCGTGCGTCAAGTAAAACACGTGAGGGCCGCCGAACGATCGATGATGATTCAAGATGGTGGTGTCTGTGCCGTGTCCCGTGTGTGCCGCCTGCTGCTGCGCTGCACTGCACTGCACTGTGCACTGCACTGCAACTGCGCGCTTGCACGAGGTCGAGCACGTCCGTCCGTCCGTCCCGCACACCCATCCATCCCATCCCATCCCATCCACCGGGCCACCACTCACATTCGTGTGCGCGTGTGTTGTGTGTAGCGCGCGCGCGCGCACACAGATTTACTTCTTGGACGCGGCGGCCTTCTTGGCGGCGGGCTTGGATTTGGGCGTGGTGGCGGCGGCTGCCCTCTTAGGTTTGGGGGCCTTAGGTTTCTTCGTCGGCGGTTTGGCGGTCTTCTTCGCCTTGGGCGCGACGCTCTTGGCCTTCGCGGCCGCGGCGGCGGTGGGCTTCTTCGCCGCGGGCTTCTTCTTGTCCTTGGTCGCCTTCTTGTCCTTGGTCGCCTTCGATTTGGACGGCGACGCGGCGGCGGCGGCGGCGGCGCCCTTCCGGCCGCCCTTGGTCGCCACCGCGGCGGTGGCAGCTGCCTTTTTGGGCTTGGCAGACGCTGAGGCGGGCTTCTTGGCGACGGCCGGCTTCTTCGATGCGGACGATTTGGACTCCAGTTTGAACGAGCCGGAGGCGCCTTTGCCCTTCGTTTGTATCAAAGCGCCGCTCTCGACGGCACTCTTCAGATACTTTCTGATGAACGGCGCCAGCTTCTCCGCGTCGACGTCGTATTGGGCCGCGATGTACTTCTTGATCGCCTGAAGGGATGAACCGCTGCGCTCCTTGAGCTCCTTGATGGCGTTGTTCACCATCTCGGAGGTCTTGGGGTGGGTCGGTTTCGCCTTGGGTTTCTTGGCTCCGCCTGCGGCTGCCGCCTTAGGTTTCTTCGCGGGCGTCGCCGGAGCGGGGGTGTCGGAAGCAACTGCGGTATCAGCCATTTCTTTTTTTTATGTTATTAAAAAACTAGGTGATGAAGAACAAACAAACACTAAAAACACGCGCGCGCGAATATGCGAGAGAGAGAGAAGAGTGCAGTGCAAGCAAAGCAACTGACACTAACCGATCATTTTGTGAGAGGCGTAACCGTAAGGAGAACCGGCATGTCTTTGTACATTTTCCCGTATGAACTCGGACAAGTTTTCACTAAAATTGTTATGAAAATAATTAATTATAAAATGACTATACTACATATATATTGAAATGATGAAAATTTTGTGATCTCCTATAGTCCACCCACCCTGTCGGCACTGTGCAATCGGTCACTGCGTACTCGACGACGCGCGAGAGTCGTTTGTTTTCGTCATCGACTACCTAGCGTACCTAGGGGTTCGTTTAAAAGTCTATTTTATATTACAAGATCGTTCTATTGCACGTTTCTAGCACGTCCCATCAAAAGCTGATATACGAAGCTTCAAAATGAACAGCGCTCAATTATATTTGACACTTGTTCAAGTCGAAAATATCGACGTAATCGCGACAGTCGTAAAACATGATCACGACTCGTACGGCGCGCACTATGAAAGGTTAACAGTTCTATTATATCGAAGACTACTGAGAACATTTAATATATCTCTCTACATAGAGTTTATTTAATGCACTATACGTAAATATGTTACAATTAATAACTATGAACCTATACGTTTGACAAATAGGTAAGTACCACCATGTTGTTATTGGCGTTTGGCGCCCCGTCTACTTACATGTTGCAGCTTTATAAAGTGTAGTAGTAAACAAGTAGGTACCAAGGTACGTATATATCGAAGACTACTGAGAACATTTAATATATCTCTCTACATAATAGAGTTTATTTAATGCACCATACGTAAATATGTTACAATTAATAACTATGAACCTATACGTTTGACAAATAGGTAAGTACCACCATGTTGTCATTGGCGTTTGGCGCCCCGTCTATCGCTCGTCCGCTTGAATGGCTCTGCGTATTAATCTATCTACACAACTCTAAAAACCTACTTACATGTTGCAGCTTTATAAAGTGTAGTAGTAAACAAGCAGGTAGGTACGTACGTACAATAAACTTATTATATAGTGGCTGGGTGGTCTCAGTCTATATTAAGTGCAAATAAATAGATCTACTGTAGTATATAGTGTACATAATGACGTGTCTTGTCGTCAGAAATACTTTAATTTACTGTACAACTGGCGAACAGTAAACGTCGTAAATGAAACTTTTGCGGCCCTGAAAAGGGCCTTTTTGGTGTTTGGTTTGGTGTGTGATGAGGACGCAACGGACGGGACGAATGCATCTTCATTAACCGCCGAAACCGTAGAGGGTGCGACCTTGACGCTTCAGGGCGTAGACGACGTCCATGGCGGTGACAGTCTTCCTCTTGGCGTGCTCGGTGTACGTGACGGCGTCGCGGATCACGTTCTCTAGGAACACTTTCAGCACGCCGCGCGTCTCCTCGTAAATGAGACCGGAGATACGCTTCACGCCACCTCTGCGCGCGAGACGACGGATGGCGGGCTTGGTGATACCCTGGATGTTATCGCGCAACACTTTCCTGTGACGCTTGGCTCCTCCTTTTCCGAGCCCTTTGCCTCCCTCCCTTACCGCGACCGGTCATTTTGACGTTTGTTGATTTAGTTTACTTCACAATTCACACACAAGAGAGACGTACGACGCGTACGGAGCGCGCGCAAAACGAACGTGGAATGGTAGCCCCCGCGGCGCGGTCACGAGCATTTATATACATTTACAACGCGCGCGCGGGGGTAGGGTAGCGGGGGGTCAACACTGGCGCATGGCGGGCGGAATACGAAACTAAAAATATAATATTTCAGTAAGTTATAGTACTTATCTATGCGTCATTGCATTGCATAGCAGTAACAAACTGTGCAGATGTGTAAAATCAATTATCATATTAGGTATTCAATTAAACATAAGCAAGCGAGCGAGCATCATACCATCTTCTTGCATTTTAAATTAAAACTCATTTTGTACATTCATACTCCTTGCACTTCACTCATGTCATCTTTGTTTCCTTTTCTCTATGAATATATTTTGACAGATATAATTTGTCAATTCATTCATTGTCAGGTTGGAAAAGAATTCTGTGTTGAAATTACGGCTTACGCTATTAAGTTTTATTATTGTATGTTTCTACAATCTTCGTGTGTTGTGCTTTCTACCACCCGTCTACGGAGCTCCTCTGTTGTGCCGTAAGTAAACACAATCATTCGTTCGGGTTCGATTCCCGATATCTTATGTGGGATTGCTACGGTTTGCGTTGCGTGCGTCCCCCCACAGACACATTTTTTAATGTGTTCCATTTCCATTCCAGTTTTATTTATAGCAAGCTCATTTGTGCGGCGAGCGATTTAATTTATGGTAAGTATGTACATACATACACACTATACTTATAGTTTTTAATTGACGTCATGTACGTTTGAAACATCTTTCATTAGATTTCAGAACTGTATGCGGCCCTGAAAAGGGCCTTTTGTTGTATTGTGTGTAAATCGGTCGCAGGTAACACGCATTAGTTAGTTGCACACGCAGCATGCACGCGCACAGCCGACAGCGATCCTGATGGCCGCTACTACTTAGGCGCGCTCTCCCCTGATCCTGCGCGCCAGCTGGATGTCCTTGGGCATGATGGTGACGCGCTTCGCGTGAATGGCGCACAGGTTGGTGTCTTCGAACAGACCGACCAAATACGCCTCGCTGGCCTCTTGGAGGGCCATCACGGCTGAACTCTGGAAGCGTAGGTCGGTCTTGAAGTCTTGCGCTATCTCACGGACGAGACGCTGGAAAGGCAGCTTGCGGATAAGCAGCTCAGTGCTCTTCTGGTAGCGACGGATCTCACGCAGAGCGACGGTGCCGGGCCTGTAGCGATGAGGTTTCTTCACACCGCCGGTGGCGGGCGCGCTCTTGCGTGCCGCCTTGGTGGCCAACTGTTTGCGGGGCGCCTTGCCACCGGTAGACTTACGAGCGGTCTGCTTAGTACGCGCCATTATTGCGGGAGAAAGTAGTGGTCCTTTTTTTTTTTTTCTTAAGTAACACAAATAACACTCGACCGTACGTACGGTACGACGGACGGACGACGCGATCAGAAATGAAACCTCGTTCGCGAGCCCCCTCCGTTATATATATACATGCTCGTTGTTGGAGCAGAGCAGACTAACGATATCATCCCTCCCGTTCGCACAGTGTGCGCGACAGAGAAAAAATACGAGTTTATTCATTACGTGCTTTGCCTTCATAATATTTATATTGTTTAAAATTATTTGTTACTCATTTTAATTTCATTGCGTTCTTTTGAGCTTCACTCGAGCGCACTCCGGTTTATTTTTTTTGTTTATTTTTACTCTGACGGCTGTCAGAGCGTAGTTTCATCCGTTCTGTGGTGGCTCAGAGCGCGCAGCAACCAAACAACCATCAAATCAAATAATTAGGTTTAAATATTGTATATAAAAGTGGAAAAAAAAAAAAAAAAAAAAACATGTAGACAAAATAAGAGATTTCTCTCGTTTTGGACAGGAATACTTCAGAAGAGGTTATAAAAACAACTCGATGATCGTTCCGTGGCTCAGTTGCAACTCAAACGAGTTAAACTTTAACCAAACAACTACACCCAGAACGACGGAACGCACTCCTGCTTATCAATGGTATACTTATACCCATAACACTTTTAAATATCAATAAGTGTAAGTAAGTACTTATTATTACACACAAGTTGCATTATTAACTTTTGTATGTTAATTTCAGGTTGGCGGACTGTTTCGAGATCAAATTATATCATGCATGCATGCCTGATATAGATAAGCAGGAGAGTACTTACTATTTTTTTTTTTTTTTAATTGCCTCATCGACTGACTGACTGACTGACTGACTGACTGACTGACTGACTGACCGACCGACCGACCGACCGACCGACTGACGCTTGTCGTCGTGAAACATTATCAATATATTAGATTGCAATTTGTGGCCCTGAAAAGGGCCTTTTGGGTCTGCGTTGAAACTGTGTAGCAGCGCGCGCGCGGCAGCAGTCTCACTTGGAGCTGGTGTACTTGGTGACCGCCTTCGTTCCCTCACTGACGGCGTGCTTGGCGAGCTCGCCGGGCAACAAAAGCCTCACGGAGGTCTGCACCTCCCTGGAGGTAATCGTCGAACGCTTGTTGTAGTGGGCGAGGCGCGAAGCTTCAGCGGCGATACGCTCGAAGATGTCGTTCACGAAGGAGTTCATGATGGACATCGCCTTACTGGAGATACCGGTGTCGGGGTGCACCTGCTTGAGCACTTTGTAGATGTAGATGGCGTAGCTCTCCTTCCTCTTGTGCTTCTTCTTCTTCTTGTCGGTCTTGGAGATGTTCTTCTGGGCCTTGCCAGACTTTTTGGCGGCCTTACCACTAGTCTTGGGCGGCATGGTGGTTGGTTAGATTGTCGATACGATATCGTCACACGGTCGCGTCGGGCGAACGACTGGATGCCCGGATATATTGTTACACGTGTTTTGTCAGTATCGTTGGCTCGCAACGAGCGGACTGCGTCCCAATCGTACCGACCAATAGCGACGCACCCCGCGGTGTGGTGTGTGTGTGTGTGTGTGCGCACCCCCTCCCTCGCCCCTCACCTCACCCCTCGCCGTGCCGCGGCGTCCGTCCTTCGGTCGGCGGGCTCGCCTCGCTGTAAGTAAGTTATCATACAGCTAGCTAGCTAGCTAGGTAGGTAGGTAGGTAGGTAGGTAGGTAGGTAGGTAGGTAGGTGCTTATAATAATTTATAAAATCAATCAATCACAAAAATGCATTAAGTATAATGTATGTATGTAATAAAAAAAAAAATAAAAAAAAAAAACCACGAAACCTACCAGGAGTAGGGCAGCTAGTGTACTATCCTCACCTCAATCCGTTTAGGAGCATAAGGTCAAAAGCGCAAAATGACAAACGATCGCAAATTGTCAAAAGCGCACATAGTCAAATGCGCAGAATCTCAAAGGCGCACTTTGTCAAACATCTTAATTGTAATTGCTTGACTTTGTTATTAAATAATTCTAAACGTCGTTATTTTTTGGTCAGTCCGACTCGCAATAGGAAATGAAATACTAATTTAATATTTTTGTTGAAAATAGATATCACATTGCTTTCTTTTATTTTTGGAAGTGATTCAAATAGTGCATTTGTTATAATATTTTAGTTTACATTAAAAATAAATATGTTTCCTAAAAATATTAAATTAGTATTTCATTTACTATTGCGAGTCTGACCGACCAAAAATAACGACCTTTACATATTTAATAACAAAGTAAAGAAAGAAAGTAACTGTTACATTACCCAGTTTAAGTAGGATTTTTGACAATGTGCGCTTTTGGCATTCGGCGCTTTGGACAATCTGCGCTTTTGACATTCTGCTCTTTTGGCAATTTGCGATCGTTTGTCATTTTGCGCTTTTGACCTCATAGTATAGTGTAAAAGAAGACGTTTTATTTTAATTTAACAAATGCAAGCATTTCGATGATGTGAACATTGCATTGTGCGTTAAGATGTTACGATGTCACCGGTAGGTACTTTTACCTATACTTATATCATATTTTTAAACTGACTGACTGACTGACTGATCGATATGAAACATTTTTATTGTTATATGGATTCGTATTGTGGCCCTGAAAAGGGCCTTTTACACGTCATGGTCATCATGGTATCATGCGTAGTGTTAGATTAGCGCGTGCTATGCGGCTGCTTGCTGCGGCACGACACGACGGTGTGTGTGCGCGTTGTTCATTAAGCCTTCTTCTCGGTCTTCTTGGGCAGGAGCACGGCCTGGATGTTGGGCAGCACACCACCCTGAGCGATGGTCACGCCGGAGAGGAGCTTGTTCAACTCCTCGTCGTTGCGTATCGCCAGCTGGAGATGTCTCGGGATGATTCTGGTCTTCTTGTTGTCGCGAGCGGCGTTGCCGGCCAACTCGAGCACTTCCGCGGCCAAGTATTCCATGACGGCGGCCAGGTACACCGGTGCGCCGGCACCGACGCGCTCACCGTAGTTACCCTTGCGGAGAAGTCTGTGTATACGTCCCACGGGAAACTGGAGACCGGCGCGGTTCGAGCGAGACTTGACCTTGCCCTTAACTTTGCCGCCTTTGCCACGACCGGACATGATGGATTGGTTGGTTTGGTAAAACTTGTAACAAGAAAACTGGGGACGTGCGCGCGCTAACGTGCGAGCGTCACGACAATGCGAGTGATAATAATTTTGAGCGAATCTCGAAACGGCTATTTAAGAGCGCGCGAGCCGTACGATCAGCGGGGTCGTCGTGTAGGTAGACGGGACGGGTCGGTGTGAGAGAGAGAGACAAAAATAGTCAGTCGGGCAGTCGGGCGGAGGGAGCTATGCTATAATCGCGTAGTTAGTGGCGGCGGTGTTTAATTAGAATAAAAATTATAATAATAGGTTTATCGCATCGTGTATGTGCGTGAGTTGTTGATTGCGAGTGTTTATTGATAGATTCGTAAAATAGTGAACAAAAGCTACTCTGCCCTCTCATACCGAAGAACACACGGCTAAGTGAGAAAAAAAAAAAAAAAAAAAAAAAAGGCGCGAAATTTAGTTCTATGAGAATAATTGCAGTTCTATCAATTGGGGTTTTGTAGAAGACATTATGTAGCATCTATCCGTACCTGAGCGACGCGAGAGGGGCTCACTTTATCTGCCAGTGTGCAGTGCGTTTGCGGTCCTCAATACCTAGTCTCTGAATAACCCTTTGGGGATAATAGTCGTAATACATTATATTTGTGAAAGCACATTTAGCCAGTGCCAAGTTGATAAGTAATTGTCTAAGATGATAAATCAGTAATAATATAGGATAACGATTAATGGTAAATGATAGATATTCCCCCAAACCCCTTGAGACTCAATAAAGCTGTGGGACTTAATTGAGATCTCACACGGCACTTCTTGAGAGAATGTGAAAAGTGATGTTGGATGCTTTTGTCTTATTTGCCAAAACTCATGCACGTCCACGAACACATAACAGTTATTTATTATTAATCCGCCATTATTTATTACACATTAATATTCGACGAAACACCTTTTGCAACTGAGGTGAATTTGTTGTTAACATTCTGAGGTGAGGTGTAGTCTGTCGGACGTATTTACATTTTGTGTCTTAATTTGTTATACAGGTTTATTAGTATTAATCAAAATAAAAGGAAAAAGGATCTCCTAAAATAAAACATCAGTTAATTAATTTTAGGACGTTTTGTGCAAAAAAAAAAGATTACCAAAACTTCTTGTTGTTTTCTTATACATATATCCTTATTTTCGTCAATATTTTGGCTTTCAGCCATATACATTAGTAGGTAGTGTCTAATAAAAAAAAAATAGGAGATGCTTAAGTTAGTTAGTTAGTTAGTTAGTTAGTTAGTTAGTTAGTTAGTTAGGTAGGTAGGTAGGTAGGTAGGTAGGTAGGTAGACGTCCGCCGTAATGAAACTGTTTTTCAATATAATAATGAACGTTATGTTAGCCCTGAAAAGGGCTTTTTGGATTTGTCTCCTTGCGCCGGTTGCTCGCTGCTCGCTCGCTCTCCCGTGCGTCAAGTAAAACACGTGAGGGCCGCCGAACGATCGATGATGATTCAAGATGGTGGTGTCTGTGCCGTGTCCCGTGTGTGCCGCCTGCTGCTGCGCTGCACTGCACTGCACTGTGCACTGCACTGCAACTGCGCGCTTGCACGAGGTCGAGCACGTCCGTCCGTCCGTCCCGCACACCCATCCATCCCATCCCATCCCATCCACCGGGCCACCACTCACATTCGTGTGCGCGTGTGTTGTGTGTAGCGCGCGCGCGCGCACACAGATTTACTTCTTGGACGCGGCGGCCTTCTTGGCGGCGGGCTTGGATTTGGGCGTGGTGGCGGCGGCTGCCCTCTTAGGTTTGGGGGCCTTAGGTTTCTTCGTCGGCGGTTTGGCGGTCTTCTTCGCCTTGGGCGCGACGCTCTTGGCCTTCGCGGCCGCGGCGGCGGTGGGCTTCTTCGCCGCGGGCTTCTTCTTGTCCTTGGTCGCCTTCTTGTCCTTGGTCGCCTTCGATTTGGACGGCGACGCGGCGGCGGCGGCGGCGGCGCCCTTCCGGCCGCCCTTGGTCGCCACCGCGGCGGTGGCAGCTGCCTTTTTGGGCTTGGCAGACGCTGAGGCGGGCTTCTTGGCGACGGCCGGCTTCTTCGATGCGGACGATTTGGACTCCAGTTTGAACGAGCCGGAGGCGCCTTTGCCCTTCGTTTGTATCAAAGCGCCGCTCTCGACGGCACTCTTCAGATACTTTCTGATGAACGGCGCCAGCTTCTCCGCGTCGACGTCGTATTGGGCCGCGATGTACTTCTTGATCGCCTGAAGGGATGAACCGCTGCGCTCCTTGAGCTCCTTGATGGCGTTGTTCACCATCTCGGAGGTCTTGGGGTGGGTCGGTTTCGCCTTGGGTTTCTTGGCTCCGCCTGCGGCTGCCGCCTTAGGTTTCTTCGCGGGCGTCGCCGGAGCGGGGGTGTCGGAAGCAACTGCGGTATCAGCCATTTCTTTTTTTTATGTTATTAAAAAACTAGGTGATGAAGAACAAACAAACACTAAAAACACGCGCGCGCGAATATGCGAGAGAGAGAGAAGAGTGCAGTGCAAGCAAAGCAACTGACACTAACCGATCATTTTGTGAGAGGCGTAACCGTAAGGAGAACCGGCATGTCTTTGTACATTTTCCCGTATGAACTCGGACAAGTTTTCACTAAAATTGTTATGAAAATAATTAATTATAAAATGACTATACTACATATATATTGAAATGATGAAAATTTTGTGATCTCCTATAGTCCACCCACCCTGTCGGCACTGTGCAATCGGTCACTGCGTACTCGACGACGCGCGAGAGTCGTTTGTTTTCGTCATCGACTACCTAGCGTACCTAGGGGTTCGTTTAAAAGTCTATTTTATATTACAAGATCGTTCTATTGCACGTTTCTAGCACGTCCCATCAAAAGCTGATATACGAAGCTTCAAAATGAACAGCGCTCAATTATATTTGACACTTGTTCAAGTCGAAAATATCGACGTAATCGCGACAGTCGTAAAACATGATCACGACTCGTACGGCGCGCACTATGAAAGGTTAACAGTTCTATTATATCGAAGACTACTGAGAACATTTAATATATCTCTCTACATAGAGTTTATTTAATGCACTATACGTAAATATGTTACAATTAATAACTATGAACCTATACGTTTGACAAATAGGTAAGTACCACCATGTTGTTATTGGCGTTTGGCGCCCCGTCTACTTACATGTTGCAGCTTTATAAAGTGTAGTAGTAAACAAGTAGGTACCAAGGTACGTATATATCGAAGACTACTGAGAACATTTAATATATCTCTCTACATAATAGAGTTTATTTAATGCACCATACGTAAATATGTTACAATTAATAACTATGAACCTATACGTTTGACAAATAGGTAAGTACCACCATGTTGTCATTGGCGTTTGGCGCCCCGTCTATCGCTCGTCCGCTTGAATGGCTCTGCGTATTAATCTATCTACACAACTCTAAAAACCTACTTACATGTTGCAGCTTTATAAAGTGTAGTAGTAAACAAGCAGGTAGGTACGTACGTACAATAAACTTATTATATAGTGGCTGGGTGGTCTCAGTCTATATTAAGTGCAAATAAATAGATCTACTGTAGTATATAGTGTACATAATGACGTGTCTTGTCGTCAGAAATACTTTAATTTACTGTACAACTGGCGAACAGTAAACGTCGTAAATGAAACTTTTGCGGCCCTGAAAAGGGCCTTTTTGGTGTTTGGTTTGGTGTGTGATGAGGACGCAACGGACGGGACGAATGCATCTTCATTAACCGCCGAAACCGTAGAGGGTGCGACCTTGACGCTTCAGGGCGTAGACGACGTCCATGGCGGTGACAGTCTTCCTCTTGGCGTGCTCGGTGTACGTGACGGCGTCGCGGATCACGTTCTCTAGGAACACTTTCAGCACGCCGCGCGTCTCCTCGTAAATGAGACCGGAGATACGCTTCACGCCACCTCTGCGCGCGAGACGACGGATGGCGGGCTTGGTGATACCCTGGATGTTATCGCGCAACACTTTCCTGTGACGCTTGGCTCCTCCTTTTCCGAGCCCTTTGCCTCCCTTACCGCGACCGGTCATTTTGACGTTTGTTGATTTAGTTTACTTCACAATTCACACACAAGAGAGACGTACGACGCGTACGGAGCGCGCGCAAAACGAACGTGGAATGGTAGCCCCCGCGGCGCGGTCACGAGCATTTATATACATTTACAACGCGCGCGCGGGGGTAGGGTAGCGGGGGGTCAACACTGGCGCATGGCGGGCGGAATACGAAACTAAAAATATAATATTTCAGTAAGTTATAGTACTTATCTATGCGTCATTGCATTGCATAGCAGTAACAAACTGTGCAGATGTGTAAAATCAATTATCATATTAGGTATTCAATTAAACATAAGCAAGCGAGCGAGCATCATACCATCTTCTTGCATTTTAAATTAAAACTCATTTTGTACATTCATACTCCTTGCACTTCACTCATGTCATCTTTGTTTCCTTTTCTCTATGAATATATTTTGACAGATATAATTTGTCAATTCATTCATTGTCAGGTTGGAAAAGAATTCTGTGTTGAAATTACGGCTTACGCTATTAAGTTTTATTATTGTATGTTTCTACAATCTTCGTGTGTTGTGCTTTCTACCACCCGTCTACGGAGCTCCTCTGTTGTGCCGTAAGTAAACACAATCATTCGTTCGGGTTCGATTCCCGATATCTTATGTGGGATTGCTACGGTTTGCGTTGCGTGCGTCCCCCCACAGACACATTTTTTAATGTGTTCCATTTCCATTCCAGTTTTATTTATAGCAAGCTCATTTGTGCGGCGAGCGATTTAATTTATGGTAAGTATGTACATACATACACACTATACTTATAGTTTTTAATTGACGTCATGTACGTTTGAAACATCTTTCATTAGATTTCAGAACTGTATGCGGCCCTGAAAAGGGCCTTTTGTTGTATTGTGTGTAAATCGGTCGCAGGTAACACGCATTAGTTAGTTGCACACGCAGCATGCACGCGCACAGCCGACAGCGATCCTGATGGCCGCTACTACTTAGGCGCGCTCTCCCCTGATCCTGCGCGCCAGCTGGATGTCCTTGGGCATGATGGTGACGCGCTTCGCGTGAATGGCGCACAGGTTGGTGTCTTCGAACAGACCGACCAAATACGCCTCGCTGGCCTCTTGGAGGGCCATCACGGCTGAACTCTGGAAGCGTAGGTCGGTCTTGAAGTCTTGCGCTATCTCACGGACGAGACGCTGGAAAGGCAGCTTGCGGATAAGCAGCTCAGTGCTCTTCTGGTAGCGACGGATCTCACGCAGAGCGACGGTGCCGGGCCTGTAGCGATGAGGTTTCTTCACACCGCCGGTGGCGGGCGCGCTCTTGCGTGCCGCCTTGGTGGCCAACTGTTTGCGGGGCGCCTTGCCACCGGTAGACTTACGAGCGGTCTGCTTAGTACGCGCCATTATTGCGGGAGAAAGTAGTGGTCCTTTTTTTTTTTTTCTTAAGTAACACAAATAACACTCGACCGTACGTACGGTACGACGGACGGACGACGCGATCAGAAATGAAACCTCGTTCGCGAGCCCCCTCCGTTATATATATACATGCTCGTTGTTGGAGCAGAGCAGACTAACGATATCATCCCTCCCGTTCGCACAGTGTGCGCGACAGAGAAAAAATACGAGTTTATTCATTACGTGCTTTGCCTTCATAATATTTATATTGTTTAAAATTATTTGTTACTCATTTTAATTTCATTGCGTTCTTTTGAGCTTCACTCGAGCGCACTCCGGTTTATTTTTTTTGTTTATTTTTACTCTGACGGCTGTCAGAGCGTAGTTTCATCCGTTCTGTGGTGGCTCAGAGCGCGCAGCAACCAAACAACCATCAAATCAAATAATTAGGTTTAAATATTGTATATAAAAGTGGAAAAAAAAAAAAAAAAAAAAACATGTAGACAAAATAAGAGATTTCTCTCGTTTTGGACAGGAATACTTCAGAAGAGGTTATAAAAACAACTCGATGATCGTTCCGTGGCTCAGTTGCAACTCAAACGAGTTAAACTTTAACCAAACAACTACACCCAGAACGACGGAACGCACTCCTGCTTATCAATGGTATACTTATACCCATAACACTTTTAAATATCAATAAGTGTAAGTAAGTACTTATTATTACACACAAGTTGCATTATTAACTTTTGTATGTTAATTTCAGGTTGGCGGACTGTTTCGAGATCAAATTATATCATGCATGCATGCCTGATATAGATAAGCAGGAGAGTACTTACTATTTTTTTTTTTTTTTAATTGCCTCATCGACTGACTGACTGACTGACTGACTGACTGACTGACTGACTGACTGACGACCGACCGACCGACCGACCGACCGACTGACGCTTGTCGTCGTGAAACATTATCAATATATTAGATTGCAATTTGTGGCCCTGAAAAGGGCCTTTTGGGTCTGCGTTGAAACTGTGTAGCAGCGCGCGCGCGGCAGCAGTCTCACTTGGAGCTGGTGTACTTGGTGACCGCCTTCGTTCCCTCACTGACGGCGTGCTTGGCGAGCTCGCCGGGCAACAAAAGCCTCACGGAGGTCTGCACCTCCCTGGAGGTAATCGTCGAACGCTTGTTGTAGTGGGCGAGGCGCGAAGCTTCAGCGGCGATACGCTCGAAGATGTCGTTCACGAAGGAGTTCATGATGGACATCGCCTTACTGGAGATACCGGTGTCGGGGTGCACCTGCTTGAGCACTTTGTAGATGTAGATGGCGTAGCTCTCCTTCCTCTTGTGCTTCTTCTTCTTCTTGTCGGTCTTGGAGATGTTCTTCTGGGCCTTGCCAGACTTTTTGGCGGCCTTACCACTAGTCTTGGGCGGCATGGTGGTTGGTTAGATTGTCGATACGATATCGTCACACGGTCGCGTCGGGCGAACGACTGGATGCCCGGATATATTGTTACACGTGTTTTGTCAGTATCGTTGGCTCGCAACGAGCGGACTGCGTCCCAATCGTACCGACCAATAGCGACGCACCCCGCGGTGTGGTGTGTGTGTGTGTGTGTGCGCACCCCCTCCCTCGCCCCTCACCTCACCCCTCGCCGTGCCGCGGCGTCCGTCCTTCGGTCGGCGGGCTCGCCTCGCTGTAAGTAAGTTATCATACAGCTAGCTAGCTAGCTAGGTAGGTAGGTAGGTAGGTAGGTAGGTAGGTAGGTAGGTAGGTGCTTATAATAATTTATAAAATCAATCAATCACAAAAATGCATTAAGTATAATGTATGTATGTAATAAAAAAAAAAATAAAAAAAAAAAACCACGAAACCTACCAGGAGTAGGGCAGCTAGTGTACTATCCTCACCTCAATCCGTTTAGGAGCATAAGGTCAAAAGCGCAAAATGACAAACGATCGCAAATTGTCAAAAGCGCACATAGTCAAATGCGCAGAATCTCAAAGGCGCACTTTGTCAAACATCTTAATTGTAATTGCTTGACTTTGTTATTAAATAATTCTAAACGTCGTTATTTTTTGGTCAGTCCGACTCGCAATAGGAAATGAAATACTAATTTAATATTTTTGTTGAAAATAGATATCACATTGCTTTCTTTTATTTTTGGAAGTGATTCAAATAGTGCATTTGTTATAATATTTTAGTTTACATTAAAAATAAATATGTTTCCTAAAAATATTAAATTAGTATTTCATTTACTATTGCGAGTCTGACCGACCAAAAATAACGACCTTTACATATTTAATAACAAAGTAAAGAAAGAAAGTAACTGTTACATTACCCAGTTTAAGTAGGATTTTTGACAATGTGCGCTTTTGGCATTCGGCGCTTTGGACAATCTGCGCTTTTGACATTCTGCTCTTTTGGCAATTTGCGATCGTTTGTCATTTTGCGCTTTTGACCTCATAGTATAGTGTAAAAGAAGACGTTTTATTTTAATTTAACAAATGCAAGCATTTCGATGATGTGAACATTGCATTGTGCGTTAAGATGTTACGATGTCACCGGTAGGTACTTTTACCTATACTTATATCATATTTTTAAACTGACTGACTGACTGACTGATCGATATGAAACATTTTTATTGTTATATGGATTCGTATTGTGGCCCTGAAAAGGGCCTTTTACACGTCATGGTCATCATGGTATCATGCGTAGTGTTAGATTAGCGCGTGCTATGCGGCTGCTTGCTGCGGCACGACACGACGGTGTGTGTGCGCGTTGTTCATTAAGCCTTCTTCTCGGTCTTCTTGGGCAGGAGCACGGCCTGGATGTTGGGCAGCACACCACCCTGAGCGATGGTCACGCCGGAGAGGAGCTTGTTCAACTCCTCGTCGTTGCGTATCGCCAGCTGGAGATGTCTCGGGATGATTCTGGTCTTCTTGTTGTCGCGAGCGGCGTTGCCGGCCAACTCGAGCACTTCCGCGGCCAAGTATTCCATGACGGCGGCCAGGTACACCGGTGCGCCGGCACCGACGCGCTCACCGTAGTTACCCTTGCGGAGAAGTCTGTGTATACGTCCCACGGGAAACTGGAGACCGGCGCGGTTCGAGCGAGACTTGACCTTGCCCTTAACTTTGCCGCCTTTGCCACGACCGGACATGATGGATTGGTTGGTTTGGTAAAACTTGTAACAAGAAAACTGGGGACGTGCGCGCGCTAACGTGCGAGCGTCACGACAATGCGAGTGATAATAATTTTGAGCGTTTTTTTTTTTTTTTTTTTTTTGTGTGTGAGTGCTGTCGGTCGCAGATGACCTTTACAGCGTTACCGGGCTTGTTTGGGGGCGGCGAGAAACTTGAAGCGTTCCTCAAGCCGTGAGTGGTCGAAATTCCCCAGAGGGATTCCGGTGGGGGATGGCATCTCGCAAGCGAGTCTCCGATCCCCCCCCAGAGCCTCTGGGGGTTCGAACCGGTAGGGAGCGGCTAAACCCGAGGGCGCCTCTAGGAGGCACGGTACCTCGGCTCGGGTTTACCGTGTCGTGGGGGGTACGCGAGTAACAGGTACATTATTACGAATGTACCTGCCACCGGGCGGGTGTGAACCGGGTCTTCGCACACTTATTCTACGAGTGCGGTGTCTTGGTCCTAAACTAGTGTGCAAGTTTAGTGTGGCTGGGTGTGTAGTGTCGGGCTTTGGCGCGTTTGCAATCGTTATTGCATCATCGGGGTCGTCTAAAACGTGTCGCGGAAACCGGCGGCGCGGTCCTCTCTGGGGGCGAAAGCTGCCAACATCGTAGTTGGCAGCTCCCGCCACCAGAGGATTCGGATGCGAAAGCGCTTTGTCGAAGTACGCCTGAGAGGCGTCCTTCATAAAGGAGCGGACGGTCGGAAGATCGAGATCGCGATGTAAATCTACATTGCGTAGGTACCACGGGGCGGCCGTGGCGCCTCGCATGAAACGGTTTTGAACGTTCTGCAACCGGTGCAGATGAGAGTTCGCGGCGTGAGCGAATACTACACTAGCATACGTCATGACGGGACGGATGCAGGCTTTGTAAATTGTCGTCTTATTTCTAAGAGACATTTTACTCCGCCTGCCTACGAGATGGTAGAGCCTACCTAGAATGAACGCTGCCCTATTTCGGATAGCTTGGATGTGTGGTGCAAACGTCAATCGACTGTCGAAGATGACACCGAGATATTTGACCTGTGACTTCCACGGTATGACGCGGTCGAAGAGTCGGATAGGGGTCGGACGGAGGCCGGATGAGCCCCGATGAAAGTGGACCGCGGCACTTTTCTCGGGGTTCACCTCGATT
The DNA here is from genome assembly GCA_963921215.1 of Scoparia ambigualis. Lineage (NCBI taxonomy): Eukaryota > Metazoa > Arthropoda > Insecta > Lepidoptera > Crambidae > Scoparia > Scoparia ambigualis. Next base: position 24,492,730 of record OY992523.1, read on the forward strand.
CTCCAAAGTCGGAACCAATCGCCTAAGGTGGTCGCGGCGGATTGAAGTCTCTGAGAGAGCTTGGTCATATCTCTATCAGTGGTATATAGCGCGGTGTCATCAGCGAAGAGCGCCAACTCAACGCGAGGCGTCCTGGGTATATCGTTAACGTAAAGCGAAAACAACAAAGGTGAAAGCACGGAGCCTTGCGGGACTCCGGCACGAATGGGTCGGGGGGAGGAGCGCGTTCCCTCGACGCGAAAGCGAAAGGTGCGATCTGACAAGTAGTCTCGAATGATGTGCACGAGTCTGTCTGGCACGCCGAGTTTGTAAAGCTTGTAAAGTAAGCCATTGTGCCAGACTTTGTCAAACGCCTTCGCAACGTCGAAGAAAAGGGCTCCCGTACCCCGCGGCCGTAATGAGCCATTGAGGCCGCGTAATATGTGCTCCGTGAGGCGGTGCAACTGATGCGTACACGAGTGTTTGGGCCGGAAACCAAACTGCTCGTCAATTAAAATATTGTTAGTGAACACAAAGTCCTTTAACCGGGCCACGAGGACGCGTTCGTAAAGTTTTCCCAACGATTTGAGAAGACTAATCGGGCGATAGCTAGACGCGACAGACTTATCTTTACCGGGCTTATGAATGCCGATGACGTCGGCCTCCTTCCACGCGCTGGGGAAGATGGCGTTGGTCATGGCGCTATTGAAAATTGCTGCCAGGAGGCAGATCAACTGAGCGGGTAAGATCTTAAGGATCTTGTTAGAGATACCGTCTGAACCGGGGGCGCTACGCGGTTTGAGTTGCCGGATTAGCGTTTGCACCTCATCCTCCGTGACCGGGGAGAGAATCGCGGTGGGAGCGAGCGAAGAGAGCCTATCGACTTCGTTATCGACCATGACGACATGATCTTGGTTAACCGGAAGTGTGCTAGGCGAGCACTGCGACTCTAAGCTGTCGGCCAGGCATTCGGCTTTCTCATCATCGTCGAAAGCGATGGAGTTGTCGGGTTTCTTAAGAGGCGGTAGAACCGTCACCGTGTCCGACTTGAAGGTTCTCGCCAACTTCCAATAAGCTTGGTGAGAGGGCGAGATCTCTTCAAGGAGACCCTCCCACCGCGTAGACCGGAGGTCCCGCATGCGCTGCTTGACAGCACGCTGTAAGCAGCGCATCCGGGCCCGGTTGTCCGCGGTGGGATAAGAGTCATGGGCACGGGTGGCGGCGTTCTTCGCCCTCAGTAGTTCCCTCGCATCGTCCGGCAGTTTAAAGCGATGATCCGGCATCACTGGAACCCGCCGAGACGATTCGCTAATCGCGTTCGTGAGGTGACTACCGAGGGCGTCGACCGCGGCCACTGTCTCGTGAGGCGAGGCAATGACATCTGGTATCGTACTAAGCGGCTGACTGTCGGTTGACTCGAGAAGTTTCTCGAGCTTGTCCCAATCAGTCACCAGCTTAGTGACGGGCGTAGAATCCGCGGCGGGCCCTAGTTGTAGTACGACCGGCCGGTGGTCAGACGAAAGCGCGTGGATCGTTTCTATGGAACGCATCCGTAGGGATACGTTCTTTAGCAACGCCAAATCTAAAGAGCTAGGCGCGTGCCCGGCTACGAGCGGGTAGTGCGTGGGTGTCATAGGGACCAGGATGTCGAAGAGCATCGACTCAGAGAGGTTGCTCAAGACCCGGCCGTTACGGTTGGATCTATTGCAACTCCACTGAGCGTGTCTGCTATTGAAGTCGCCGGCAAGAATGACGGCGTCTCCCATAGCAAAGAGCGCTTCGAGATCGGGCTGATTAATATTTTTATTGGGGGAGAGATAAACGGACGCGATAGTTAACGGCGCGTGGCCTGTCATGCCTAGCCGACAAACCGAGGCCTCTAATTCCGCGAGCGGTGGCGGATCGAGCGGGACGCAATGCAATGACCGTTTATAATAGATTAGAGTGCCGCCTCCTCGGCCGTCTCTATCATTACGCACGATATTGTAGTTGGCCATACGGGGCCCACGATTGGAGGGTTTTAAAAACGTTTCCTGGATGAGGAAAATGTCGACGGAGTGCTCGACTGCAAATTCGAACACCTCATCCCGTTGCTTTAGCAGCCCGGCTGCGTTAAAGAACGCAACCGTAAGTGAACGCGGTTTTACTCTACTTGGTAAGGGTGTACTATTCATTAAGGTCGTGGAATAGAGTCGAGAAGGGCGTGAACGCTATCCGCAAGGGATTGGTGTTCGAATAGGACAGCCGCCAAGGCTGTATAACGGTCAGGGCCAGAGTTTATCGCCTTGATCTTACGAATGATCAAGGCGATTTCATTGTTGTGACGTGAGAGCGCGACGAACTGCATGAACAGAGCCATGTCAGCTATGCTAATTTCCTGCTCGCTATCGGGAGGCGAACGCGAGAAGGACACGGGCAGGGCAGCGGGCTTAAGGCCCTTGCCATTAGATGATGACGATAAATAATTTTGAGCGAATCTCGAAACGGCTATTTAAGAGCGCGCGAGCCGTACGATCAGCGGGGTCGTCGTGTAGGTAGACGGGACGGGTCGGTGTGAGAGAGAGAGACAAAAATAGTCAGTCGGGCAGTCGGGCGGAGGGAGCTATGCTATAATCGCGTAGTTAGTGGCGGCGGTGTTTAATTAGAATAAAAATTATAATAATAGGTTTATCGCATCGTGTATGTGCGTGAGTTGTTGATTGCGAGTGTTTATTGATAGATTCGTAAAATAGTGAACAAAAGCTACTCTGCCCTCTCATACCGAAGAACACACGGCTAAGTGAGAAAAAAAAAAAAAAAAAAAAAAAAGGCGCGAAATTTAGTTCTATGAGAATAATTGCAGTTCTATCAATTGGGGTTTTGTAGAAGACATTATGTAGCATCTATCCGTACCTGAGCGACGCGAGAGGGGCTCACTTTATCTGCCAGTGTGCAGTGCGTTTGCGGTCCTCAATACCTAGTCTCTGAATAACCCTTTGGGGATAATAGTCGTAATACATTATATTTGTGAAAGCACATTTAGCCAGTGCCAAGTTGATAAGTAATTGTCTAAGATGATAAATCAGTAATAATATAGGATAACGATTAATGGTAAATGATAGATATTCCCCCAAACCCCTTGAGACTCAATAAAGCTGTGGGACTTAATTGAGATCTCACACGGCACTTCTTGAGAGAATGTGAAAAGTGATGTTGGATGCTTTTGTCTTATTTGCCAAAACTCATGCACGTCCACGAACACATAACAGTTATTTATTATTAATCCGCCATTATTTATTACACATTAATATTCGACGAAACACCTTTTGCAACTGAGGTGAATTTGTTGTTAACATTCTGAGGTGAGGTGTAGTCTGTCGGACGTATTTACATTTTGTGTCTTAATTTGTTATACAGGTTTATTAGTATTAATCAAAATAAAAGGAAAAAGGATCTCCTAAAATAAAACATCAGTTAATTAATTTTAGGACGTTTTGTGCAAAAAAAAAAGATTACCAAAACTTCTTGTTGTTTTCTTATACATATATCCTTATTTTCGTCAATATTTTGGCTTTCAGCCATATACATTAGTAGGTAGTGTCTAATAAAAAAAAAATAGGAGATGCTTAAGTTAGTTAGTTAGTTAGTTAGTTAGTTAGTTAGTTAGTTAGGTAGGTAGGTAGGTAGGTAGGTAGGTAGGTAGACGTCCGCCGTAATGAAACTGTTTTTCAATATAATAATGAACGTTATGTTAGCCCTGAAAAGGGCTTTTTGGATTTGTCTCCTTGCGCCGGTTGCTCGCTGCTCGCTCGCTCTCCCGTGCGTCAAGTAAAACACGTGAGGGCCGCCGAACGATCGATGATGATTCAAGATGGTGGTGTCTGTGCCGTGTCCCGTGTGTGCCGCCTGCTGCTGCGCTGCACTGCACTGCACTGTGCACTGCACTGCAACTGCGCGCTTGCACGAGGTCGAGCACGTCCGTCCGTCCGTCCCGCACACCCATCCATCCCATCCCATCCCATCCACCGGGCCACCACTCACATTCGTGTGCGCGTGTGTTGTGTGTAGCGCGCGCGCGCACACAGATTTACTTCTTGGACGCGGCGGCCTTCTTGGCGGCGGGCTTGGATTTGGGCGTGGTGGCGGCGGCTGCCCTCTTAGGTTTGGGGGCCTTAGGTTTCTTCGTCGGCGGTTTGGCGGTCTTCTTCGCCTTGGGCGCGACGCTCTTGGCCTTCGCGGCCGCGGCGGCGGTGGGCTTCTTCGCCGCGGGCTTCTTCTTGTCCTTGGTCGCCTTCTTGTCCTTGGTCGCCTTCGATTTGGACGGCGACGCGGCGGCGGCGGCGGCGGCGCCCTTCCGGCCGCCCTTGGTCGCCACCGCGGCGGTGGCAGCTGCCTTTTTGGGCTTGGCAGACGCTGAGGCGGGCTTCTTGGCGACGGCCGGCTTCTTCGATGCGGACGATTTGGACTCCAGTTTGAACGAGCCGGAGGCGCCTTTGCCCTTCGTTTGTATCAAAGCGCCGCTCTCGACGGCACTCTTCAGATACTTTCTGATGAACGGCGCCAGCTTCTCCGCGTCGACGTCGTATTGGGCCGCGATGTACTTCTTGATCGCCTGAAGGGATGAACCGCTGCGCTCCTTGAGCTCCTTGATGGCGTTGTTCACCATCTCGGAGGTCTTGGGGTGGGTCGGTTTCGCCTTGGGTTTCTTGGCTCCGCCTGCGGCTGCCGCCTTAGGTTTCTTCGCGGGCGTCGCCGGAGCGGGGGTGTCGGAAGCAACTGCGGTATCAGCCATTTCTTTTTTTTATGTTATTAAAAAACTAGGTGATGAAGAACAAACAAACACTAAAAACACGCGCGCGCGAATATGCGAGAGAGAGAGAAGAGTGCAGTGCAAGCAAAGCAACTGACACTAACCGATCATTTTGTGAGAGGCGTAACCGTAAGGAGAACCGGCATGTCTTTGTACATTTTCCCGTATGAACTCGGACAAGTTTTCACTAAAATTGTTATGAAAATAATTAATTATAAAATGACTATACTACATATATATTGAAATGATGAAAATTTTGTGATCTCCTATAGTCCACCCACCCTGTCGGCACTGTGCAATCGGTCACTGCGTACTCGACGACGCGCGAGAGTCGTTTGTTTTCGTCATCGACTACCTAGCGTACCTAGGGGTTCGTTTAAAAGTCTATTTTATATTACAAGATCGTTCTATTGCACGTTTCTAGCACGTCCCATCAAAAGCTGATATACGAAGCTTCAAAATGAACAGCGCTCAATTATATTTGACACTTGTTCAAGTCGAAAATATCGACGTAATCGCGACAGTCGTAAAACATGATCACGACTCGTACGGCGCGCACTATGAAAGGTTAACAGTTCTATTATATCGAAGACTACTGAGAACATTTAATATATCTCTCTACATAGAGTTTATTTAATGCACTATACGTAAATATGTTACAATTAATAACTATGAACCTATACGTTTGACAAATAGGTAAGTACCACCATGTTGTTATTGGCGTTTGGCGCCCCGTCTACTTACATGTTGCAGCTTTATAAAGTGTAGTAGTAAACAAGTAGGTACCAAGGTACGTATATATCGAAGACTACTGAGAACATTTAATATATCTCTCTACATAATAGAGTTTATTTAATGCACCATACGTAAATATGTTACAATTAATAACTATGAACCTATACGTTTGACAAATAGGTAAGTACCACCATGTTGTCATTGGCGTTTGGCGCCCCGTCTATCGCTCGTCCGCTTGAATGGCTCTGCGTATTAATCTATCTACACAACTCTAAAAACCTACTTACATGTTGCAGCTTTATAAAGTGTAGTAGTAAACAAGCAGGTAGGTACGTACGTACAATAAACTTATTATATAGTGGCTGGGTGGTCTCAGTCTATATTAAGTGCAAATAAATAGATCTACTGTAGTATATAGTGTACATAATGACGTGTCTTGTCGTCAGAAATACTTTAATTTACTGTACAACTGGCGAACAGTAAACGTCGTAAATGAAACTTTTGCGGCCCTGAAAAGGGCCTTTTTGGTGTTTGGTTTGGTGTGTGATGAGGACGCAACGGACGGGACGAATGCATCTTCATTAACCGCCGAAACCGTAGAGGGTGCGACCTTGACGCTTCAGGGCGTAGACGACGTCCATGGCGGTGACAGTCTTCCTCTTGGCGTGCTCGGTGTACGTGACGGCGTCGCGGATCACGTTCTCTAGGAACACTTTCAGCACGCCGCGCGTCTCCTCGTAAATGAGACCGGAGATACGCTTCACGCCACCTCTGCGCGCGAGACGACGGATGGCGGGCTTGGTGATACCCTGGATGTTATCGCGCAACACTTTCCTGTGACGCTTGGCTCCTCCTTTTCCGAGCCCTTTGCCTCCCTTACCGCGACCGGTCATTTTGACGTTTGTTGATTTAGTTTACTTCACAATTCACACACAAGAGAGACGTACGACGCGTACGGAGCGCGCGCAAAACGAACGTGGAATGGTAGCCCCCGCGGCGCGGTCACGAGCATTTATATACATTTACAACGCGCGCGCGGGGGTAGGGTAGCGGGGGGTCAACACTGGCGCATGGCGGGCGGAATACGAAACTAAAAATATAATATTTCAGTAAGTTATAGTACTTATCTATGCGTCATTGCATTGCATAGCAGTAACAAACTGTGCAGATGTGTAAAATCAATTATCATATTAGGTATTCAATTAAACATAAGCAAGCGAGCGAGCATCATACCATCTTCTTGCATTTTAAATTAAAACTCATTTTGTACATTCATACTCCTTGCACTTCACTCATGTCATCTTTGTTTCCTTTTCTCTATGAATATATTTTGACAGATATAATTTGTCAATTCATTCATTGTCAGGTTGGAAAAGAATTCTGTGTTGAAATTACGGCTTACGCTATTAAGTTTTATTATTGTATGTTTCTACAATCTTCGTGTGTTGTGCTTTCTACCACCCGTCTACGGAGCTCCTCTGTTGTGCCGTAAGTAAACACAATCATTCGTTCGGGTTCGATTCCCGATATCTTATGTGGGATTGCTACGGTTTGCGTTGCGTGCGTCCCCCCACAGACACATTTTTTAATGTGTTCCATTTCCATTCCAGTTTTATTTATAGCAAGCTCATTTGTGCGGCGAGCGATTTAATTTATGGTAAGTATGTACATACATACACACTATACTTATAGTTTTTAATTGACGTCATGTACGTTTGAAACATCTTTCATTAGATTTCAGAACTGTATGCGGCCCTGAAAAGGGCCTTTTGTTGTATTGTGTGTAAATCGGTCGCAGGTAACACGCATTAGTTAGTTGCACACGCAGCATGCACGCGCACAGCCGACAGCGATCCTGATGGCCGCTACTACTTAGGCGCGCTCTCCCCTGATCCTGCGCGCCAGCTGGATGTCCTTGGGCATGATGGTGACGCGCTTCGCGTGAATGGCGCACAGGTTGGTGTCTTCGAACAGACCGACCAAATACGCCTCGCTGGCCTCTTGGAGGGCCATCACGGCTGAACTCTGGAAGCGTAGGTCGGTCTTGAAGTCTTGCGCTATCTCACGGACGAGACGCTGGAAAGGCAGCTTGCGGATAAGCAGCTCAGTGCTCTTCTGGTAGCGACGGATCTCACGCAGAGCGACGGTGCCGGGCCTGTAGCGATGAGGTTTCTTCACACCGCCGGTGGCGGGCGCGCTCTTGCGTGCCGCCTTGGTGGCCAACTGTTTGCGGGGCGCCTTGCCACCGGTAGACTTACGAGCGGTCTGCTTAGTACGCGCCATTATTGCGGGAGAAAGTAGTGGTCCTTTTTTTTTTTTTCTTAAGTAACACAAATAACACTCGACCGTACGTACGGTACGACGGACGGACGACGCGATCAGAAATGAAACCTCGTTCGCGAGCCCCCTCCGTTATATATATACATGCTCGTTGTTGGAGCAGAGCAGACTAACGATATCATCCCTCCCGTTCGCACAGTGTGCGCGACAGAGAAAAAATACGAGTTTATTCATTACGTGCTTTGCCTTCATAATATTTATATTGTTTAAAATTATTTGTTACTCATTTTAATTTCATTGCGTTCTTTTGAGCTTCACTCGAGCGCACTCCGGTTTATTTTTTTTGTTTATTTTTACTCTGACGGCTGTCAGAGCGTAGTTTCATCCGTTCTGTGGTGGCTCAGAGCGCGCAGCAACCAAACAACCATCAAATCAAATAATTAGGTTTAAATATTGTATATAAAAGTGGAAAAAAAAAAAAAAAAAAAAACATGTAGACAAAATAAGAGATTTCTCTCGTTTTGGACAGGAATACTTCAGAAGAGGTTATAAAAACAACTCGATGATCGTTCCGTGGCTCAGTTGCAACTCAAACGAGTTAAACTTTAACCAAACAACTACACCCAGAACGACGGAACGCACTCCTGCTTATCAATGGTATACTTATACCCATAACACTTTTAAATATCAATAAGTGTAAGTAAGTACTTATTATTACACACAAGTTGCATTATTAACTTTTGTATGTTAATTTCAGGTTGGCGGACTGTTTCGAGATCAAATTATATCATGCATGCATGCCTGATATAGATAAGCAGGAGAGTACTTACTATTTTTTTTTTTTTTTAATTGCCTCATCGACTGACTGACTGACTGACTGACTGACTGACTGACTGACTGACCGACCGACCGACCGACCGACCGACTGACGCTTGTCGTCGTGAAACATTATCAATATATTAGATTGCAATTTGTGGCCCTGAAAAGGGCCTTTTGGGTCTGCGTTGAAACTGTGTAGCAGCGCGCGCGCGGCAGCAGTCTCACTTGGAGCTGGTGTACTTGGTGACCGCCTTCGTTCCCTCACTGACGGCGTGCTTGGCGAGCTCGCCGGGCAACAAAAGCCTCACGGAGGTCTGCACCTCCCTGGAGGTAATCGTCGAACGCTTGTTGTAGTGGGCGAGGCGCGAAGCTTCAGCGGCGATACGCTCGAAGATGTCGTTCACGAAGGAGTTCATGATGGACATCGCCTTACTGGAGATACCGGTGTCGGGGTGCACCTGCTTGAGCACTTTGTAGATGTAGATGGCGTAGCTCTCCTTCCTCTTGTGCTTCTTCTTCTTCTTGTCGGTCTTGGAGATGTTCTTCTGGGCCTTGCCAGACTTTTTGGCGGCCTTACCACTAGTCTTGGGCGGCATGGTGGTTGGTTAGATTGTCGATACGATATCGTCACACGGTCGCGTCGGGCGAACGACTGGATGCCCGGATATATTGTTACACGTGTTTTGTCAGTATCGTTGGCTCGCAACGAGCGGACTGCGTCCCAATCGTACCGACCAATAGCGACGCACCCCGCGGTGTGGTGTGTGTGTGTGTGTGTGCGCACCCCCTCCCTCGCCCCTCACCTCACCCCTCGCCGTGCCGCGGCGTCCGTCCTTCGGTCGGCGGGCTCGCCTCGCTGTAAGTAAGTTATCATACAGCTAGCTAGCTAGCTAGGTAGGTAGGTAGGTAGGTAGGTAGGTAGGTAGGTAGGTAGGTGCTTATAATAATTTATAAAATCAATCAATCACAAAAATGCATTAAGTATAATGTATGTATGTAATAAAAAAAAAAATAAAAAAAAAAAACCACGAAACCTACCAGGAGTAGGGCAGCTAGTGTACTATCCTCACCTCAATCCGTTTAGGAGCATAAGGTCAAAAGCGCAAAATGACAAACGATCGCAAATTGTCAAAAGCGCACATAGTCAAATGCGCAGAATCTCAAAGGCGCACTTTGTCAAACATCTTAATTGTAATTGCTTGACTTTGTTATTAAATAATTCTAAACGTCGTTATTTTTTGGTCAGTCCGACTAAATGAAATACTAATTTAATATTTTTGTTGAAAATAGATATCACATTGCTTTCTTTTATTTTTGGAAGTGATTCAAATAGTGCATTTGTTATAATATTTTAGTTTACATTAAAAATAAATATGTTTCCTAAAAATATTAAATTAGTATTTCATTTACTATTGCGAGTCTGACCGACCAAAAATAACGACCTTTACATATTTAATAACAAAGTAAAGAAAGAAAGTAACTGTTACATTACCCAGTTTAAGTAGGATTTTTGACAATGTGCGCTTTTGGCATTCGGCGCTTTGGACAATCTGCGCTTTTGACATTCTGCTCTTTTGGCAATTTGCGATCGTTTGTCATTTTGCGCTTTTGACCTCATAGTATAGTGTAAAAGAAGACGTTTTATTTTAATTTAACAAATGCAAGCATTTCGATGATGTGAACATTGCATTGTGCGTTAAGATGTTACGATGTCACCGGTAGGTACTTTTACCTATACTTATATCATATTTTTAAACTGACTGACTGACTGACTGATCGATATGAAACATTTTTATTGTTATATGGATTCGTATTGTGGCCCTGAAAAGGGCCTTTTACACGTCATGGTCATCATGGTATCATGCGTAGTGTTAGATTAGCGCGTGCTATGCGGCTGCTTGCTGCGGCACGACACGACGGTGTGTGTGCGCGTTGTTCATTAAGCCTTCTTCTCGGTCTTCTTGGGCAGGAGCACGGCCTGGATGTTGGGCAGCACACCACCCTGAGCGATGGTCACGCCGGAGAGGAGCTTGTTCAACTCCTCGTCGTTGCGTATCGCCAGCTGGAGATGTCTCGGGATGATTCTGGTCTTCTTGTTGTCGCGAGCGGCGTTGCCGGCCAACTCGAGCACTTCCGCGGCCAAGTATTCCATGACGGCGGCCAGGTACACCGGTGCGCCGGCACCGACGCGCTCACCGTAGTTACCCTTGCGGAGAAGTCTGTGTATACGTCCCACGGGAAACTGGAGACCGGCGCGGTTCGAGCGAGACTTGACCTTGCCCTTAACTTTGCCGCCTTTGCCACGACCGGACATGATGGATTGGTTGGTTTGGTAAAACTTGTAACAAGAAAACTGGGGACGTGCGCGCGCTAACGTGCGAGCGTCACGACAATGCGAGTGATAATAATTTTGAGCGTTTTTTTTTTTTTTTTTTTTTTTTTTTTGTGTGTGAGTGCTGTCGGTCGCAGATGACCTTTACAGCGTTACCGGGCTTGTTTGGGGGCGGCGAGAAACTTGAAGCGTTCCTCAAGCCGTGAGTGGTCGAAATTCCCCAGAGGGATTCCGGTGGGGGATGGCATCTCGCAAGCGAGTCTCCGATCCCCCCCCAGAGCCTCTGGGGGTTCGAACCGGTAGGGAGCGGCTAAACCCGAGGGCGCCTCTAGGAGGCACGGTACCTCGGCTCGGGTTTACCGTGTCGTGGGGGGTACGCGAGTAACAGGTACATTATTACGAATGTACCTGCCACCGGGCGGGTGTGAACCGGGTCTTCGCACACTTATTCTACGAGTGCGGTGTCTTGGTCCTAAACTAGTGTGCAAGTTTAGTGTGGCTGGGTGTGTAGTGTCGGGCTTTGGCGCGTTTGCAATCGTTATTGCATCATCGGGGTCGTCTAAAACGTGTCGCGGAAACCGGCGGCGCGGTCCTCTCTGGGGGCGAAAGCTGCCAACATCGTAGTTGGCAGCTTCCGCCACCAGAGGATTCGGATGCGAAAGCGCTTTGTCGAAGTACGCCTGAGAGGCGTCCTTCATAAAGGAACGGACGGTCGGAAGATCGAGATCGCGATGTAAATCTACATTGCGTAGGTACCACGGGGCGGCCGTGGCGCCTCGCATGAAACGGTTTTGAACGTTCTGCAACCGGTGCAGATGAGAGTTCGCGGCGTGAGCGAATACTACACTAGCATACGTCATGACGGGACGGATGCAGGCTTTGTAAATTGTCGTCTTATTTCTAAGAGACATTTTACTCCGCCTGCCTACGAGATGGTAGAGCCTACCTAGAATGAACGCTGCCCTATTTCGGATAGCTTGGATGTGTGGTGCAAACGTCAATCGACTGTCGAAGATGACACCGAGATATTTGACCTGTGACTTCCACGGTATGACGCGGTCGAAGAGTCGGATAGGGGTCGGACGGAGGCCGGATGAGCCCCGATGAAAGTGGATCGCGGCACTTTTCTCGGGGTTCACCTCGATTCTCCAAAGTCGGAACCAATCGCCTAAGGTGGTCGCGGCGGATTGAAGTCTCTGAGAGAGCTTGGTCATATCTCTATCAGTGGTATATAGCGCGGTGTCATCAGCGAAGAGCGCCAACTCAACGCGAGGCGTCCTGGGTATATCGTTAACGTAAAGCGAAAACAACAAAGGTGAAAGCACGGAGCCTTGCGGGACTCCGGCACGAATGGGTCGGGGGGAGGAGCGCGTTCCCTCGACGCGAAAGCGAAAGGTGCGATCTGACAAGTAGTCTCGAATGATGTGCACGAGTCTGTCTGGCACGCCGAGTTTGTAAAGCTTGTAAAGTAAGCCATTGTGCCAGACTTTGTCAAACGCCTTCGCAACGTCGAAGAAAAGGGCTCCCGTACCCCGCGGCCGTAATGAGCCATTAAGGCCGCGTAATATGTGCTCCGTGAGGCGGTGCAACTGATGCGTACACGAGTGTTTGGGCCGGAAACCAAACTGCTCGTCAATTAAAATATTATTAGTGAACACAAAGTCCTTTAACCGGGCTACGAGGACGCGTTCGTAAAGTTTTCCCAACGATTTGAGAAGACTAATCGGGCGATAGCTAGACGCGACAGACTTATCTTTACCGGGCTTATGAATGCCGATGACGTCGGCCTCCTTCCACGCGCTGGGGAAGATGGCGTTGGTCATGGCGCTATTGAAAATTGCTGCCAGGAGGCAGATCAACTGAGCGGGTAAGATCTTAAGGATCTTGTTAGAGATACCGTCTGAACCGGGGGCGCTACGCGGTTTGAGTTGCCGGATTAGCGTTTGCACCTCATCCTCCGTGACCGGGGAGAGAATCGCGGTGGGAGCGAGCGAAGAGAGCCTATCGACTTCGTTATCGACCATGACGACATGATCTTGGTTAACCGGAAGTGTGCTAGGCGAGCACTGCGACTCTAAGCTGTCGGCCAGGCATTCGGCTTTCTCATCATCGTCGAAAGCGATGGAGTTGTCGGGTTTCTTAAGAGGCGGTAGAACCGTCACCGTGTCCGACTTGAAGGTTCTCGCCAACTTCCAATAAGCTTGGTGAGAGGGCGAGATCTCTTCAAGGAGACCCTCCCACCGCGTAGACCGGAGGTCCCGCATGCGCTGCTTGACAGCACGCTGTAAGCAGCGCATCCGGGCCCGGTTGTCCGCGGTGGGATAAGAGTCATGGGCACGGGTGGCGGCGTTCTTCGCCCTCAGTAGTTCCCTCGCATCGTCCGGCAGTTTAAAGCGATGATCCGGCATCACTGGAACCCGCCGAGACGATTCGCTAATAGCGTTCGTGAGGTGACTACTGAGGGCGTCGACCGCGGCCACTGTCTCGTGAGGCGAGGCAATGACATCTGGTATCGTACTAAGCGGCTGACTGTCGGTTGACTCGAGAAGTTTCTCGAGCTTGTCCCAATCAGTCACCAGCTTAGTGACGGGCGTAGAATCCGCGGCGGGCCCTAGTTGTAATACGACCGGCCGGTGGTCAGACGAAAGCGCGTGGATCGTTTCTATGGAACGCATCCGTAGGGATACGTTCTTTAGCAACGCCATATCTAAAGAGCTAGGCGCGTGCCCGGCTACGAGCGGGTAGTGCGTGGGTGTCATAGGGACCAGGATGTCGAAGAGCATCGACTCAGAGAGGTTGCTCAAGACCCGGCCGTTACGGTTGGATCTATTGCAACTCCACTGAGCGTGTCTGCTATTGAAGTCGCCGGCAAGAATGACGGCGTCTCCCATAGCAAAGAGCGCTTCGAGATCGGGCTGATTAATATTTTTATTGGGGGAGAGATAAACGGACGCGATAGTTAACGGCGCGTGGCCTGTCATGCCTAGCCGACAAACCGAGGCCTCTAATTCCGCGAGCGGTGGCGGATCGAGCGGGACGCAATGCAATGACCGTTTATAATAGATTAGAGTGCCGCCTCCTCGGCCGTCTCTATCATTACGCACGATATTGTAGTTGGCCATACGGGGCCCACGATTGGAGGGTTTTAAAAACGTTTCCTGGATGAGGAAAATGTCGACGGAGTGCTCGACTGCAAATTCGAACACCTCATCCCGTTGCTTTAGCAGCCCGGCTGCGTTAAAGAACGCAACCGTAAGTGAACGCGGTTTTACTCTACTTGGTAAGGGTGTACTATTCATTAAGGTCGCGGAATAGAGTCGAGAAGGGCGTGAACGCTATCCGCAAGGGATTGGTGTTCGAATAGGACAGCCGCCAAGGCTGTATAACGGTCAGGGCCAGAGTTTATCGCCTTGATCTTACGAATGATCAAGGCGATTTCATTGTTGTGACGTGAGAGCGCGACGAACTGCATGAACAGAGCCATGTCAGCTATGCTAATTTCCTGCTCGCTATCGGGAGGCGAACGCGAGAAGGACACGGGCAGGGCAGCGGGCTTAAGGCCCTTGCCATTAGATGATGACGATTTTGGATGAATTTGGATGAATTTTGAGCGAATCTCGAAACGGCTATTTAAGAGCGCGCGAGCCGTACGATCAGCGGGGTCGTCGTGTAGGTAGACGGGACGGGTCGGTGTGAGAGAGAGAGACAAAAATAGTCAGTCGGGCAGTCGGGCGGAGGGAGCTATGCTATAATCGCGTAGTTAGTGGCGGCGGTGTTTAATTAGAATAAAAATTATAATAATAGGTTTATCGCATCGTGTATGTGCGTGAGTTGTTGATTGCGAGTGTTTATTGATAGATTCGTAAAATAGTGAACAAAAGCTACTCTGCCCTCTCATACCGAAGAACACACGGCTAAGTGAGAAAAAAAAAAAAAAAAAAAAAAAAGGCGCGAAATTTAGTTCTATGAGAATAATTGCAGTTCTATCAATTGGGGTTTTGTAGAAGACATTATGTAGCATCTATCCGTACCTGAGCGACGCGAGAGGGGCTCACTTTATCTGCCAGTGTGCAGTGCGTTTGCGGTCCTCAATACCTAGTCTCTGAATAACCCTTTGGGGATAATAGTCGTAATACATTATATTTGTGAAAGCACATTTAGCCAGTGCCAAGTTGATAAGTAATTGTCTAAGATGATAAATCAGTAATAATATAGGATAACGATTAATGGTAAATGATAGATATTCCCCCAAACCCCTTGAGACTCAATAAAGCTGTGGGACTTAATTGAGATCTCACACGGCACTTCTTGAGAGAATGTGAAAAGTGATGTTGGATGCTTTTGTCTTATTTGCCAAAACTCATGCACGTCCACGAACACATAACAGTTATTTATTATTAATCCGCCATTATTTATTACACATTAATATTCGACGAAACACCTTTTGCAACTGAGGTGAATTTGTTGTTAACATTCTGAGGTGAGGTGTAGTCTGTCGGACGTATTTACATTTTGTGTCTTAATTTGTTATACAGGTTTATTAGTATTAATCAAAATAAAAGGAAAAAGGATCTCCTAAAATAAAACATCAGTTAATTAATTTTAGGACGTTTTGTGCAAAAAAAAAAGATTACCAAAACTTCTTGTTGTTTTCTTATACATATATCCTTATTTTCGTCAATATTTTGGCTTTCAGCCATATACATTAGTAGGTAGTGTCTAATAAAAAAAAAATAGGAGATGCTTAAGTTAGTTAGTTAGTTAGTTAGTTAGTTAGTTAGTTAGTTAGTTAGTTAGTTAGGTAGGTAGGTAGGTAGGTAGGTAGGTAGGTAGACGTCCGCCGTAATGAAACTGTTTTTCAATATAATAATGAACGTTATGTTAGCCCTGAAAAGGGCTTTTTGGATTTGTCTCCTTGCGCCGGTTGCTCGCTGCTCGCTCGCTCTCCCGTGCGTCAAGTAAAACACGTGAGGGCCGCCGAACGATCGATGATGATTCAAGATGGTGGTGTCTGTGCCGTGTCCCGTGTGTGCCGCCTGCTGCTGCGCTGCACTGCACTGCACTGTGCACTGCACTGCAACTGCGCGCTTGCACGAGGTCGAGCACGTCCGTCCGTCCGTCCCGCACACCCATCCATCCCATCCCATCCACCGGGCCACCACTCACATTCGTGTGCGCGTGTGTTGTGTGTAGCGCGCGCGCGCACACAGATTTACTTCTTGGACGCGGCGGCCTTCTTGGCGGCGGGCTTGGATTTGGGCGTGGTGGCGGCGGCTGCCCTCTTAGGTTTGGGGGCCTTAGGTTTCTTCGTCGGCGGTTTGGCGGTCTTCTTCGCCTTGGGCGCGACGCTCTTGGCCTTCGCGGCCGCGGCGGCGGTGGGCTTCTTCGCCGCGGGCTTCTTCTTGTCCTTGGTCGCCTTCTTGTCCTTGGTCGCCTTCGATTTGGACGGCGACGCGGCGGCGGCGGCGGCGGCGCCCTTCCGGCCGCCCTTGGTCGCCACCGCGGCGGTGGCAGCTGCCTTTTTGGGCTTGGCAGACGCTGAGGCGGGCTTCTTGGCGACGGCCGGCTTCTTCGATGCGGACGATTTGGACTCCAGTTTGAACGAGCCGGAGGCGCCTTTGCCCTTCGTTTGTATCAAAGCGCCGCTCTCGACGGCACTCTTCAGATACTTTCTGATGAACGGCGCCAGCTTCTCCGCGTCGACGTCGTATTGGGCCGCGATGTACTTCTTGATCGCCTGAAGGGATGAACCGCTGCGCTCCTTGAGCTCCTTGATGGCGTTGTTCACCATCTCGGAGGTCTTGGGGTGGGTCGGTTTCGCCTTGGGTTTCTTGGCTCCGCCTGCGGCTGCCGCCTTAGGTTTCTTCGCGGGCGTCGCCGGAGCGGGGGTGTCGGAAGCAACTGCGGTATCAGCCATTTCTTTTTTTTATGTTATTAAAAAACTAGGTGATGAAGAACAAACAAACACTAAAAACACGCGCGCGCGAATATGCGAGAGAGAGAGAAGAGTGCAGTGCAAGCAAAGCAACTGACACTAACCGATCATTTTGTGAGAGGCGTAACCGTAAGGAGAACCGGCATGTCTTTGTACATTTTCCCGTATGAACTCGGACAAGTTTTCACTAAAATTGTTATGAAAATAATTAATTATAAAATGACTATACTACATATATATTGAAATGATGAAAATTTTGTGATCTCCTATAGTCCACCCACCCTGTCGGCACTGTGCAATCGGTCACTGCGTACTCGACGACGCGCGAGAGTCGTTTGTTTTCGTCATCGACTACCTAGCGTACCTAGGGGTTCGTTTAAAAGTCTATTTTATATTACAAGATCGTTCTATTGCACGTTTCTAGCACGTCCCATCAAAAGCTGATATACGAAGCTTCAAAATGAACAGCGCTCAATTATATTTGACACTTGTTCAAGTCGAAAATATCGACGTAATCGCGACAGTCGTAAAACATGATCACGACTCGTACGGCGCGCACTATGAAAGGTTAACAGTTCTATTATATCGAAGACTACTGAGAACATTTAATATATCTCTCTACATAGAGTTTATTTAATGCACTATACGTAAATATGTTACAATTAATAACTATGAACCTATACGTTTGACAAATAGGTAAGTACCACCATGTTGTTATTGGCGTTTGGCGCCCCGTCTACTTACATGTTGCAGCTTTATAAAGTGTAGTAGTAAACAAGTAGGTACCAAGGTACGTATATATCGAAGACTACTGAGAACATTTAATATATCTCTCTACATAATAGAGTTTATTTAATGCACCATACGTAAATATGTTACAATTAATAACTATGAACCTATACGTTTGACAAATAGGTAAGTACCACCATGTTGTCATTGGCGTTTGGCGCCCCGTCTATCGCTCGTCCGCTTGAATGGCTCTGCGTATTAATCTATCTACACAACTCTAAAAACCTACTTACATGTTGCAGCTTTATAAAGTGTAGTAGTAAACAAGCAGGTAGGTACGTACGTACAATAAACTTATTATATAGTGGCTGGGTGGTCTCAGTCTATATTAAGTGCAAATAAATAGATCTACTGTAGTATATAGTGTACATAATGACGTGTCTTGTCGTCAGAAATACTTTAATTTACTGTACAACTGGCGAACAGTAAACGTCGTAAATGAAACTTTTGCGGCCCTGAAAAGGGCCTTTTTGGTGTTTGGTTTGGTGTGTGATGAGGACGCAACGGACGGGACGAATGCATCTTCATTAACCGCCGAAACCGTAGAGGGTGCGACCTTGACGCTTCAGGGCGTAGACGACGTCCATGGCGGTGACAGTCTTCCTCTTGGCGTGCTCGGTGTACGTGACGGCGTCGCGGATCACGTTCTCTAGGAACACTTTCAGCACGCCGCGCGTCTCCTCGTAAATGAGACCGGAGATACGCTTCACGCCACCTCTGCGCGCGAGACGACGGATGGCGGGCTTGGTGATACCCTGGATGTTATCGCGCAACACTTTCCTGTGACGCTTGGCTCCTCCTTTTCCGAGCCCTTTGCCTCCCTTACCGCGACCGGTCATTTTGACGTTTGTTGATTTAGTTTACTTCACAATTCACACACAAGAGAGACGTACGACGCGTACGGAGCGCGCGCAAAACGAACGTGGAATGGTAGCCCCCGCGGCGCGGTCACGAGCATTTATATACATTTACAACGCGCGCGCGGGGGTAGGGTAGCGGGGGGTCAACACTGGCGCATGGCGGGCGGAATACGAAACTAAAAATATAATATTTCAGTAAGTTATAGTACTTATCTATGCGTCATTGCATTGCATAGCAGTAACAAACTGTGCAGATGTGTAAAATCAATTATCATATTAGGTATTCAATTAAACATAAGCAAGCGAGCGAGCATCATACCATCTTCTTGCATTTTAAATTAAAACTCATTTTGTACATTCATACTCCTTGCACTTCACTCATGTCATCTTTGTTTCCTTTTCTCTATGAATATATTTTGACAGATATAATTTGTCAATTCATTCATTGTCAGGTTGGAAAAGAATTCTGTGTTGAAATTACGGCTTACGCTATTAAGTTTTATTATTGTATGTTTCTACAATCTTCGTGTGTTGTGCTTTCTACCACCCGTCTACGGAGCTCCTCTGTTGTGCCGTAAGTAAACACAATCATTCGTTCGGGTTCGATTCCCGATATCTTATGTGGGATTGCTACGGTTTGCGTTGCGTGCGTCCCCCCACAGACACATTTTTTAATGTGTTCCATTTCCATTCCAGTTTTATTTATAGCAAGCTCATTTGTGCGGCGAGCGATTTAATTTATGGTAAGTATGTACATACATACACACTATACTTATAGTTTTTAATTGACGTCATGTACGTTTGAAACATCTTTCATTAGATTTCAGAACTGTATGCGGCCCTGAAAAGGGCCTTTTGTTGTATTGTGTGTAAATCGGTCGCAGGTAACACGCATTAGTTAGTTGCACACGCAGCATGCACGCGCACAGCCGACAGCGATCCTGATGGCCGCTACTACTTAGGCGCGCTCTCCCCTGATCCTGCGCGCCAGCTGGATGTCCTTGGGCATGATGGTGACGCGCTTCGCGTGAATGGCGCACAGGTTGGTGTCTTCGAACAGACCGACCAAATACGCCTCGCTGGCCTCTTGGAGGGCCATCACGGCTGAACTCTGGAAGCGTAGGTCGGTCTTGAAGTCTTGCGCTATCTCACGGACGAGACGCTGGAAAGGCAGCTTGCGGATAAGCAGCTCAGTGCTCTTCTGGTAGCGACGGATCTCACGCAGAGCGACGGTGCCGGGCCTGTAGCGATGAGGTTTCTTCACACCGCCGGTGGCGGGCGCGCTCTTGCGTGCCGCCTTGGTGGCCAACTGTTTGCGGGGCGCCTTGCCACCGGTAGACTTACGAGCGGTCTGCTTAGTACGCGCCATTATTGCGGGAGAAAGTAGTGGTCCTTTTTTTTTTTTTCTTAAGTAACACAAATAACACTCGACCGTACGTACGGTACGACGGACGGACGACGCGATCAGAAATGAAAATTCACCAAGAACCGCTTCATTGGTGACCTCATATGGTATGTTCCTGAGAACCGCCCTGACTTTGCGGTCCTCAGGAAGCGAGAAGGTGTGGTAGGGAATGCTCCTACTGGTGAGTATCTTGGTGAAACTCCGGAACTGTTCCGGAGTTTGAACCGAGACCTTCACGCTCACTCCTGTATTTTGAGCTTTTAATACAACTATGCCGTTATCACGGCATAGCGTAGAAAGCATTGGCCATTGCGCCTTGTCCCTGATATGTACAGGGGGCGGCGGCTTGGCCTGAACGGGGATAGGGCGCGACTGCGTGTGTGGTCGTGAAGCGACCGACGCCGGAAGTGTCTTAAGCGACATAAGGGGAGCGGGGCTATTCCCCGATTCCCCAGAAGCGGGCTGGGACTCCTGCTGCGAAGCGGCAGCCTGCTGCGTAGCAGCCGGCTGAGAGCCCTGCTGCGCAGCAGGGGAGAGAGGCGGTGACGCCGAACGCGAATTTGCGGGGGAGCGGGCCTTCTTGGTCCGCTTCCCGCCTTTCCCCTTTTTGACGGTGATGAAAGGGGAAGAAGAAGAAGTAGATGACTCTGACTCCGATTTCTCGGAGTCGGAGCCCTTAAGGGTCCTATCAGACTCATCGTCAGATGAGAAAGAAGAAGGCGAAGATGACCGCTCAGACGCGGTCCTCTTCGCCGAAGCTGACGTGGTCTCCATCGCTTCCGCTTGCACTGGGGAGGCAGAGGCGGAAGTCGGATGGGCGACCACTGGAGAGGGGGACAGAGCCCCGAGAATCTTGGCCCGAGTTAACGGGTCCAAGCCTAAGCCTGGCGCGTCGAGAACGGCCTTAAGCAGGTTAAGGGACAGAGGGTCCATACCTACTTAATGAGAAGAAATTGGCTATATATTAAGAAAAAAGAATAATAGTAAAGTATAACAATACACGGTAAGAAAGTACTAATAACAATATAAGTAAAAGTACCTACTTCACCCGCAAACCGCCCCGCCCTGCGGCGGGGAGGCAACCGCGAAACCTAACAAAGACAGTAAAATAAAATAAAATAAAATGAAATGAAATGCAAAGCACAAACCTGCAGAGCCTAAAAAGCACAAAAAAGCACACAGAAGTGTAAAACACAATAATGATGACTAGTATAAACACACACTAACACAAGGTAAGGGATAGAAACGCACAACACAAGATAAGAAGAATCTAACGCGGTGCCCCTATGGGTGTGCACGGCACAACTCCTTCGCCCTTGGGAAAGGCCCAGCTGCACTGGGCTCCGGACTACCGGTTATTGCCTAGACCTTAAGGGCCTAGGCGAGCGCACCGGGTCCGCGCTCCCTGGCTTCGTAATTCCCCCTCCAGAAGGGAGGTATCCACCAGGTCAACCGCGGGCGACGCCGATTGCAATTAGCTTTCACGCTAGTGATAACTAATTGGTCACGTACACCGCAACGAGCGTTGTCACATTCACTGCACAACACTGTTATGAAAAGGATAAGATAGCGAAGCGAGGTCTCAGGCCCGTAGCGTCGCAACACAAAACACAAAAGCGCGCGAAACGTAACGGTCGCGTCGCGTCTGTCCGCGCCGGCGGGGCGGCGGGAAATTCGCGACGGTTGGAGACTAGGAGCGAATCGGAGGTGCACGCGTGCACACTCGACGAATACGCAAAGAGACTGTGTGACTGTCGAAACCTCGTTCGCGAGCCCCCTCCGTTATATATATACATGCTCGTTGTTGGAGCAGAGCAGACTAACGATATCATCCCTCCCGTTCGCACAGTGTGCGCGACAGAGAAAAAATACGAGTTTATTCATTACGTGCTTTGCCTTCATAATATTTATATTGTTTAAAATTATTTGTTACTCATTTTAATTTCATTGCGTTCTTTTGAGCTTCACTCGAGCGCACTCCGGTTTATTTTTTTTGTTTATTTTTACTCTGACGGCTGTCAGAGCGTAGTTTCATCCGTTCTGTGGTGGCTCAGAGCGCGCAGCAACCAAACAACCATCAAATCAAATAATTAGGTTTAAATATTGTATATAAAAGTGGAAAAAAAAAAAAAAAAAAAAACATGTAGACAAAATAAGAGATTTCTCTCGTTTTGGACAGGAATACTTCAGAAGAGGTTATAAAAACAACTCGATGATCGTTCCGTGGCTCAGTTGCAACTCAAACGAGTTAAACTTTAACCAAACAACTACACCCAGAACGACGGAACGCACTCCTGCTTATCAATGGTATACTTATACCCATAACACTTTTAAATATCAATAAGTGTAAGTAAGTACTTATTATTACACACAAGTTGCATTATTAACTTTTGTATGTTAATTTCAGGTTGGCGGACTGTTTCGAGATCAAATTATATCATGCATGCATGCCTGATATAGATAAGCAGGAGAGTACTTACTATTTTTTTTTTTTTTTAATTGCCTCATCGACTGACTGACTGACTGACTGACTGACTGACTGACTGACTGACCGACCGACCGACCGACCGACCGACCGACTGACGCTTGTCGTCGTGAAACATTATCAATATATTAGATTGCAATTTGTGGCCCTGAAAAGGGCCTTTTG
The DNA here is from genome assembly GCA_963921215.1 of Scoparia ambigualis. NCBI lineage: Eukaryota > Metazoa > Arthropoda > Insecta > Lepidoptera > Crambidae > Scoparia > Scoparia ambigualis. The sequence continues at coordinate 24,515,303 of OY992523.1, forward strand.
GGTCTGCGTTGAAACTGTGTAGCAGCGCGCGCGCGGCAGCAGTCTCACTTGGAGCTGGTGTACTTGGTGACCGCCTTCGTTCCCTCACTGACGGCGTGCTTGGCGAGCTCGCCGGGCAACAAAAGCCTCACGGAGGTCTGCACCTCCCTGGAGGTAATCGTCGAACGCTTGTTGTAGTGGGCGAGGCGCGAAGCTTCAGCGGCGATACGCTCGAAGATGTCGTTCACGAAGGAGTTCATGATGGACATCGCCTTACTGGAGATACCGGTGTCGGGGTGCACCTGCTTGAGCACTTTGTAGATGTAGATGGCGTAGCTCTCCTTCCTCTTGTGCTTCTTCTTCTTCTTGTCGGTCTTGGAGATGTTCTTCTGGGCCTTGCCAGACTTTTTGGCGGCCTTACCACTAGTCTTGGGCGGCATGGTGGTTGGTTAGATTGTCGATACGATATCGTCACACGGTCGCGTCGGGCGAACGACTGGATGCCCGGATATATTGTTACACGTGTTTTGTCAGTATCGTTGGCTCGCAACGAGCGGACTGCGTCCCAATCGTACCGACCAATAGCGACGCACCCCGCGGTGTGGTGTGTGTGTGTGTGTGTGCGCACCCCCTCCCTCGCCCCTCACCTCACCCCTCGCCGTGCCGCGGCGTCCGTCCTTCGGTCGGCGGGCTCGCCTCGCTGTAAGTAAGTTATCATACAGCTAGCTAGGTAGGTAGGTAGGTAGGTAGGTAGGTAGGTAGGTAGGTAGGTGCTTATAATAATTTATAAAATCAATCAATCACAAAAATGCATTAAGTATAATGTATGTATGTAATAAAAAAAAAAATAAAAAAAAAAAACCACGAAACCTACCAGGAGTAGGGCAGCTAGTGTACTATCCTCACCTCAATCCGTTTAGGAGCATAAGGTCAAAAGCGCAAAATGACAAACGATCGCAAATTGTCAAAAGCGCACATAGTCAAATGCGCAGAATCTCAAAGGCGCACTTTGTCAAACATCTTAATTGTAATTGCTTGACTTTGTTATTAAATAATTCTAAACGTCGTTATTTTTTGGTCAGTCCGACTCGCAATAGGAAATGAAATACTAATTTAATATTTTTGTTGAAAATAGATATCACATTGCTTTCTTTTATTTTTGGAAGTGATTCAAATAGTGCATTTGTTATAATATTTTAGTTTACATTAAAAATAAATATGTTTCCTAAAAATATTAAATTAGTATTTCATTTACTATTGCGAGTCTGACCGACCAAAAATAACGACCTTTACATATTTAATAACAAAGTAAAGAAAGAAAGTAACTGTTACATTACCCAGTTTAAGTAGGATTTTTGACAATGTGCGCTTTTGGCATTCGGCGCTTTGGACAATCTGCGCTTTTGACATTCTGCTCTTTTGGCAATTTGCGATCGTTTGTCATTTTGCGCTTTTGACCTCATAGTATAGTGTAAAAGAAGACGTTTTATTTTAATTTAACAAATGCAAGCATTTCGATGATGTGAACATTGCATTGTGCGTTAAGATGTTACGATGTCACCGGTAGGTACTTTTACCTATACTTATATCATATTTTTAAACTGACTGACTGACTGACTGATCGATATGAAACATTTTTATTGTTATATGGATTCGTATTGTGGCCCTGAAAAGGGCCTTTTACACGTCATGGTCATCATGGTATCATGCGTAGTGTTAGATTAGCGCGTGCTATGCGGCTGCTTGCTGCGGCACGACACGACGGTGTGTGTGCGCGTTGTTCATTAAGCCTTCTTCTCGGTCTTCTTGGGCAGGAGCACGGCCTGGATGTTGGGCAGCACACCACCCTGAGCGATGGTCACGCCGGAGAGGAGCTTGTTCAACTCCTCGTCGTTGCGTATCGCCAGCTGGAGATGTCTCGGGATGATTCTGGTCTTCTTGTTGTCGCGAGCGGCGTTGCCGGCCAACTCGAGCACTTCCGCGGCCAAGTATTCCATGACGGCGGCCAGGTACACCGGTGCGCCGGCACCGACGCGCTCACCGTAGTTACCCTTGCGGAGAAGTCTGTGTATACGTCCCACGGGAAACTGGAGACCGGCGCGGTTCGAGCGAGACTTGACCTTGCCCTTAACTTTGCCGCCTTTGCCACGACCGGACATGATGGATTGGTTGGTTTGGTAAAACTTGTAACAAGAAAACTGGGGACGTGCGCGCGCTAACGTGCGAGCGTCACGACAATGCGAGTGATAATAATTTTGAGCGAATCTCGAAACGGCTATTTAAGAGCGCGCGAGCCGTACGATCAGCGGGGTCGTCGTGTAGGTAGACGGGACGGGTCGGTGTGAGAGAGAGAGACAAAAATAGTCAGTCGGGCAGTCGGGCGGAGGGAGCTATGCTATAATCGCGTAGTTAGTGGCGGCGGTGTTTAATTAGAATAAAAATTATAATAATAGGTTTATCGCATCGTGTATGTGCGTGAGTTGTTGATTGCGAGTGTTTATTGATAGATTCGTAAAATAGTGAACAAAAGCTACTCTGCCCTCTCATACCGAAGAACACACGGCTAAGTGAGAAAAAAAAAAAAAAAAAAAAAAAAGGCGCGAAATTTAGTTCTATGAGAATAATTGCAGTTCTATCAATTGGGGTTTTGTAGAAGACATTATGTAGCATCTATCCGTACCTGAGCGACGCGAGAGGGGCTCACTTTATCTGCCAGTGTGCAGTGCGTTTGCGGTCCTCAATACCTAGTCTCTGAATAACCCTTTGGGGATAATAGTCGTAATACATTATATTTGTGAAAGCACATTTAGCCAGTGCCAAGTTGATAAGTAATTGTCTAAGATGATAAATCAGTAATAATATAGGATAACGATTAATGGTAAATGATAGATATTCCCCCAAACCCCTTGAGACTCAATAAAGCTGTGGGACTTAATTGAGATCTCACACGGCACTTCTTGAGAGAATGTGAAAAGTGATGTTGGATGCTTTTGTCTTATTTGCCAAAACTCATGCACGTCCACGAACACATAACAGTTATTTATTATTAATCCGCCATTATTTATTACACATTAATATTCGACGAAACACCTTTTGCAACTGAGGTGAATTTGTTGTTAACATTCTGAGGTGAGGTGTAGTCTGTCGGACGTATTTACATTTTGTGTCTTAATTTGTTATACAGGTTTATTAGTATTAATCAAAATAAAAGGAAAAAGGATCTCCTAAAATAAAACATCAGTTAATTAATTTTAGGACGTTTTGTGCAAAAAAAAAAGATTACCAAAACTTCTTGTTGTTTTCTTATACATATATCCTTATTTTCGTCAATATTTTGGCTTTCAGCCATATACATTAGTAGGTAGTGTCTAATAAAAAAAAAATAGGAGATGCTTAAGTTAGTTAGTTAGTTAGTTAGTTAGTTAGTTAGTTAGTTAGTTAGGTAGGTAGGTAGTAGGTAGGTAGGTAGGTAGGTAGGTAGGTAGACGTCCGCCGTAATGAAACTGTTTTTCAATATAATAATGAACGTTATGTTAGCCCTGAAAAGGGCTTTTTGGATTTGTCTCCTTGCGCCGGTTGCTCGCTGCTCGCTCGCTCTCCCGTGCGTCAAGTAAAACACGTGAGGGCCGCCGAACGATCGATGATGATTCAAGATGGTGGTGTCTGTGCCGTGTCCCGTGTGTGCCGCCTGCTGCTGCGCTGCACTGCACTGCACTGTGCACTGCACTGCAACTGCGCGCTTGCACGAGGTCGAGCACGTCCGTCCGTCCGTCCCGCACACCCATCCATCCCATCCCATCCCATCCACCGGGCCACCACTCACATTCGTGTGCGCGTGTGTTGTGTGTAGCGCGCGCGCGCGCACACAGATTTACTTCTTGGACGCGGCGGCCTTCTTGGCGGCGGGCTTGGATTTGGGCGTGGTGGCGGCGGCTGCCCTCTTAGGTTTGGGGGCCTTAGGTTTCTTCGTCGGCGGTTTGGCGGTCTTCTTCGCCTTGGGCGCGACGCTCTTGGCCTTCGCGGCCGCGGCGGCGGTGGGCTTCTTCGCCGCGGGCTTCTTCTTGTCCTTGGTCGCCTTCTTGTCCTTGGTCGCCTTCGATTTGGACGGCGACGCGGCGGCGGCGGCGGCGGCGCCCTTCCGGCCGCCCTTGGTCGCCACCGCGGCGGTGGCAGCTGCCTTTTTGGGCTTGGCAGACGCTGAGGCGGGCTTCTTGGCGACGGCCGGCTTCTTCGATGCGGACGATTTGGACTCCAGTTTGAACGAGCCGGAGGCGCCTTTGCCCTTCGTTTGTATCAAAGCGCCGCTCTCGACGGCACTCTTCAGATACTTTCTGATGAACGGCGCCAGCTTCTCCGCGTCGACGTCGTATTGGGCCGCGATGTACTTCTTGATCGCCTGAAGGGATGAACCGCTGCGCTCCTTGAGCTCCTTGATGGCGTTGTTCACCATCTCGGAGGTCTTGGGGTGGGTCGGTTTCGCCTTGGGTTTCTTGGCTCCGCCTGCGGCTGCCGCCTTAGGTTTCTTCGCGGGCGTCGCCGGAGCGGGGGTGTCGGAAGCAACTGCGGTATCAGCCATTTCTTTTTTTTATGTTATTAAAAAACTAGGTGATGAAGAACAAACAAACACTAAAAACACGCGCGCGCGAATATGCGAGAGAGAGAGAAGAGTGCAGTGCAAGCAAAGCAACTGACACTAACCGATCATTTTGTGAGAGGCGTAACCGTAAGGAGAACCGGCATGTCTTTGTACATTTTCCCGTATGAACTCGGACAAGTTTTCACTAAAATTGTTATGAAAATAATTAATTATAAAATGACTATACTACATATATATTGAAATGATGAAAATTTTGTGATCTCCTATAGTCCACCCACCCTGTCGGCACTGTGCAATCGGTCACTGCGTACTCGACGACGCGCGAGAGTCGTTTGTTTTCGTCATCGACTACCTAGCGTACCTAGGGGTTCGTTTAAAAGTCTATTTTATATTACAAGATCGTTCTATTGCACGTTTCTAGCACGTCCCATCAAAAGCTGATATACGAAGCTTCAAAATGAACAGCGCTCAATTATATTTGACACTTGTTCAAGTCGAAAATATCGACGTAATCGCGACAGTCGTAAAACATGATCACGACTCGTACGGCGCGCACTATGAAAGGTTAACAGTTCTATTATATCGAAGACTACTGAGAACATTTAATATATCTCTCTACATAGAGTTTATTTAATGCACTATACGTAAATATGTTACAATTAATAACTATGAACCTATACGTTTGACAAATAGGTAAGTACCACCATGTTGTTATTGGCGTTTGGCGCCCCGTCTACTTACATGTTGCAGCTTTATAAAGTGTAGTAGTAAACAAGTAGGTACCAAGGTACGTATATATCGAAGACTACTGAGAACATTTAATATATCTCTCTACATAATAGAGTTTATTTAATGCACCATACGTAAATATGTTACAATTAATAACTATGAACCTATACGTTTGACAAATAGGTAAGTACCACCATGTTGTCATTGGCGTTTGGCGCCCCGTCTATCGCTCGTCCGCTTGAATGGCTCTGCGTATTAATCTATCTACACAACTCTAAAAACCTACTTACATGTTGCAGCTTTATAAAGTGTAGTAGTAAACAAGCAGGTAGGTACGTACGTACAATAAACTTATTATATAGTGGCTGGGTGGTCTCAGTCTATATTAAGTGCAAATAAATAGATCTACTGTAGTATATAGTGTACATAATGACGTGTCTTGTCGTCAGAAATACTTTAATTTACTGTACAACTGGCGAACAGTAAACGTCGTAAATGAAACTTTTGCGGCCCTGAAAAGGGCCTTTTTGGTGTTTGGTTTGGTGTGTGATGAGGACGCAACGGACGGGACGAATGCATCTTCATTAACCGCCGAAACCGTAGAGGGTGCGACCTTGACGCTTCAGGGCGTAGACGACGTCCATGGCGGTGACAGTCTTCCTCTTGGCGTGCTCGGTGTACGTGACGGCGTCGCGGATCACGTTCTCTAGGAACACTTTCAGCACGCCGCGCGTCTCCTCGTAAATGAGACCGGAGATACGCTTCACGCCACCTCTGCGCGCGAGACGACGGATGGCGGGCTTGGTGATACCCTGGATGTTATCGCGCAACACTTTCCTGTGACGCTTGGCTCCTCCTTTTCCGAGCCCTTTGCCTCCCTTACCGCGACCGGTCATTTTGACGTTTGTTGATTTAGTTTACTTCACAATTCACACACAAGAGAGACGTACGACGCGTACGGAGCGCGCGCAAAACGAACGTGGAATGGTAGCCCCCGCGGCGCGGTCACGAGCATTTATATACATTTACAACGCGCGCGCGGGGGTAGGGTAGCGGGGGGTCAACACTGGCGCATGGCGGGCGGAATACGAAACTAAAAATATAATATTTCAGTAAGTTATAGTACTTATCTATGCGTCATTGCATTGCATAGCAGTAACAAACTGTGCAGATGTGTAAAATCAATTATCATATTAGGTATTCAATTAAACATAAGCAAGCGAGCGAGCATCATACCATCTTCTTGCATTTTAAATTAAAACTCATTTTGTACATTCATACTCCTTGCACTTCACTCATGTCATCTTTGTTTCCTTTTCTCTATGAATATATTTTGACAGATATAATTTGTCAATTCATTCATTGTCAGGTTGGAAAAGAATTCTGTGTTGAAATTACGGCTTACGCTATTAAGTTTTATTATTGTATGTTTCTACAATCTTCGTGTGTTGTGCTTTCTACCACCCGTCTACGGAGCTCCTCTGTTGTGCCGTAAGTAAACACAATCATTCGTTCGGGTTCGATTCCCGATATCTTATGTGGGATTGCTACGGTTTGCGTTGCGTGCGTCCCCCCACAGACACATTTTTTAATGTGTTCCATTTCCATTCCAGTTTTATTTATAGCAAGCTCATTTGTGCGGCGAGCGATTTAATTTATGGTAAGTATGTACATACATACACACTATACTTATAGTTTTTAATTGACGTCATGTACGTTTGAAACATCTTTCATTAGATTTCAGAACTGTATGCGGCCCTGAAAAGGGCCTTTTGTTGTATTGTGTGTAAATCGGTCGCAGGTAACACGCATTAGTTAGTTGCACACGCAGCATGCACGCGCACAGCCGACAGCGATCCTGATGGCCGCTACTACTTAGGCGCGCTCTCCCCTGATCCTGCGCGCCAGCTGGATGTCCTTGGGCATGATGGTGACGCGCTTCGCGTGAATGGCGCACAGGTTGGTGTCTTCGAACAGACCGACCAAATACGCCTCGCTGGCCTCTTGGAGGGCCATCACGGCTGAACTCTGGAAGCGTAGGTCGGTCTTGAAGTCTTGCGCTATCTCACGGACGAGACGCTGGAAAGGCAGCTTGCGGATAAGCAGCTCAGTGCTCTTCTGGTAGCGACGGATCTCACGCAGAGCGACGGTGCCGGGCCTGTAGCGATGAGGTTTCTTCACACCGCCGGTGGCGGGCGCGCTCTTGCGTGCCGCCTTGGTGGCCAACTGTTTGCGGGGCGCCTTGCCACCGGTAGACTTACGAGCGGTCTGCTTAGTACGCGCCATTATTGCGGGAGAAAGTAGTGGTCCTTTTTTTTTTTTTCTTAAGTAACACAAATAACACTCGACCGTACGTACGGTACGACGGACGGACGACGCGATCAGAAATGAAACCTCGTTCGCGATTTTTTTTTTTTTTTTTTTTTTTTGCGCCTGTGAAGCAGGCACCCTCCCGGATACCGAGGGGAGGGAGGAGGTGAACTCTGCATGAGTACGACACCAGACGGCTGGCGAAGTTATGTCAGACTCCTACTGACTAACACCCCCTTGAAAACCATAGACCTGGAGAGATCTTTCGGTTCAAAACTGAGCAGTCACCCCCCCGGAGGAGGGGGGGTGAAGCAGCGCTACTCAATAGTCATGAGTAAATGCGCGAGAAAATGCGGTGCGCCCTCTAGTAGGACGCACTCTGTCTGCAGTGAGGCTGCGCAAGCTGAAGGCTTGCTAATTCGTACGCGGCTACGACTCTCCTGCCTCTAAGAGGCGATTAAGATCGACTGATAATTGATTAGGGGGATCCGAAAGTATGTTTTTCGGCCTACGATAATGAGGTCTAGTCGCGGGGGCCGGCTCATACTCCGACGCCTCGCGTATTAAAGGATTAGAGTGCATCTCTGTCGATTTGAAGAATCGCTCAGAGATTTCTTTGATATTTTGCTGCAGAGTTGGAAGTTCCAAATCTCTGTGTAGGTCAGCATTCCTAACATAATACGGTGCATTAGTAGCCTTACGGCAAAAACGATTCTGGACCACTTGCAATTTGTTAAGTGAAGAGGGCTTAACGTGGCCAAAGACTGGAGCGGCGTACGTCAGAACGGGACGCACGCAAACTTTAAATAGGGTGCGCTTGTTTCTAAGTGACATTTTACTGTATCGACCCAACATACCGTTGAGCCGATACAAGTAGAATCTCGCATTGCGAGTGACTCTTTTTATGTGAGGTTGGAAGGTCAGGGCCTTGTCCAACGTCACACCTAAATATTTAGCTGTACGCTGCCACGGGATGGGAGAGCCTAATAGGCGGAGCGGACCTACCCCGAGCGGGACTGTTTTGGTTCGTCGCTTGACATCAAAGAGAATCGCGACACTTTTGTCGGGATTCACCTCAATGCGCCACATACGAAACCAGTAACCTAACACATCTATGGAGGATTGGAGTCTGGTGAGGAAGTGGTTGGGTGTCTTGCCCTTGACAAAGAGCGCTGTATCGTCTGCGAAGAGCGCTAGCTTCACACCACGATCGGGGATAGGGATATCGTTGGTGTATGCAGTATACAGCAACGGGGATAGCGCGGAACCCTGCGGCACACCGGCCTTTATCGGCTTCGGGGCAGATAACGTACCTTCGTGTCTAAAACGAAAGGTGCGTTGATGCAGAAAAGAGCTAACTAATCTAACTAACCTGTCCGGCGTCTTCATTTGATGTAGCTTAAAAATAAGCCCTTTGTGCCAGACCTTATCAAAGGCCTTGGCTACATCGAAGAAGACCGCCGCTGTTTTATATTTACGCGGATAGAAACCGCTAGAAATAAACTCAACTATCCTATGAACTTGCTGAGGGCAAGAATGTTCCCGCCGGAAACCAAACTGTTCGGGAATGATTAAGTCATTCCCATGTAAGTGCGCTCGTAGACGAGCAAGTATTGTCTTTTCGAATAACTTCCCCATAGCCTTAAGAAGGCTAATGGGTCGGTAACTCGAAGCTACATTTAACGGCTTATCCGGTTTTGCAATACCTATTACTATCGCTTCCTTCCAGGCGTCTGGAAAGTGGCATTGATCGTAACAGGCATTGAAAATGATCGTAAGTATGGCTAGCACTTGCTCGGGAAAGTGCTTCAAAGCCTTATTGGATATGCCGTCAGCGCCGGGCGCCTTGCGCGGTTTAATGCCCTTGATGAGGGACTGGATTTCGTCGGACGAAACCGGATCTGACTCCTGATCTACGGAGAGAGGGAGGGCGCTAAAACGGCGAACCTCACTCTCAACAAATTCGACATGCACCGGGTCGCATTCCTGCGTGCTGATGGAGCATTGGGAAGCAATGCTATCAGCAAAGCATTCAGCCTTCTCCTCGTCCTCGAAGGCCACAGAGCCATCGGGACGGATGAGTGGAGGAGTGGCCGCCGTTGCGTCACTACGCAGGGCTTTCGCCACTTTGTAGTACGCCAGGTGGGAAGGTGATATTCCCTCCATGAGGTCCTGCCATTGGTCATTTCTCCACTCATTGATGCGAGTTTTAACCTGACGCTGGAGGCGTCGTGCTCTAGAGCGATACTCCGGTGTTGGATACAAAGCCGCTCTCCGGAGAGCGGCGTTTTTGGCTTTGATCAGGTTCCGGATAGCTAGGGGTGGCTTGCGCCCCGGTACGTCTACCTCCCTCGAGTTATCCTTTACAGCTGACTGTACCAAACTAGTAATAGAGTCCACCGCGCTATCTATTTTCTCCGTACTATCAAGATAGTCCGGTGAAAGAGCGTACGGTGAGTCAGGTTGGTCTACGGCGGAAACCAGGGCGGACTTAAAACCGTCCCAATTTGTAAAAACTCTTTTTATTTTTGTGTTAGTGTGAGGCACTTGCGGACCTAATACTAGTGAAACCGGGCGGTGGTCGGAACCTAGATCATCTAGAGTTTCGATCGCACCTATATTTAATGCTACGTCCTTGACCAAGGCGAAGTCAAGTACGTCCGGACTATGACTGTCGTTATCCGGATAATGAGTTGGGGAGTAAGGACATAAAATGTCCAACCCAAGTGATGTCATTATCCGTAATAACTTAGGGCCATTACGATTGGCCGTTGTGCACGTCCAGTCGGTATGTTTTGAGTTGAAATCCCCAAACATAACGACTGACGCCCCTAACGCCAGTAGCGCTTCGAAGTCACTACGTAACGGCGTTTTGGAGGCCGGTATGTATGCCGACGCTATTGTTACGGACTGATGTCCGGTCATAGCTAGCCGGCAAACCGTAGCCTCCATATTGGTGAGCGGAGGGGTGGTGATGGGAGTGCAGTGTAAGCTATTCCTATAATAAATCGCGGTGCCCCCACTCGGGCGCGAGTTGGCGGAAGGCCTGTCGTTGCGAATTAACTTATATTTAGGGATCGACAGCCCCTTCAGTTTAGTGGGTTTTAGCCACGTCTCCTGAAGGAGTAAAACGTCGATGTCCCTGCTACTGACAAATGATTTTAGTTCTGTGATATTACTAGCTAAACTACGAATATTGAAAGAAACAAGCGACAACCCTACGGGTTTCGTGCGACCGGTTCCTACTCGCGGTGAATTTACAACGGACATATTGGTGAGGTTAAGGTTGTTCGCAGCCATTTAGAGGGCCAATAAAGTATAACCTTCCGAACTACCGCGAACACACAGCAAACACAGAAAGACAAAGGGATCCAGCCTAGTGTCTAATCCAAAGAGCGAATCAACGCTTGGTGTTGGCATAAGGCCATGACCCGGTCCCTACCGCAGCGGGCGTTACGCAGCTTATCGGCTAGGATGTGCAACTCTCCCATGTCAATGCGATCGAGGACGCCATAGACGACCTCGGCATCACTGGCAGAGTCGCAGTGCGGAGGTGATGTGATAGGTGCGGAACGCTGAGGGGGTGATATTGGGGTGTTAGCTTGGATTTTAGGCAATAAGGGTACAGGGCGGGGGCCCCATACCTTTGGAGTTGGAGGCGGAGAAGGCAGATTTAGTCCTGCATTAGGCAGGGCTGGAAAGTTTTTGGCGTTAGGCGCCGGAGGGGATGGCCGAGATTTAGGAGGGGTGCGCCTCGGGGCGCGTGGACAACCCAAATAGTTTGCAGTGTGGCCAACTTGACCGCACAGACAACACGCTGGGGGGGATGAGGATTCCCTATTACGGGGGCACTCTTTGGTGAAGTGCGGATCTAGGCACTTCACGCAACGAGGGCCCGCGGTGCAGTTGCTCGCCGCATGACCATACAGCTGGCAGCGGTGGCACTGCGATGGGGTACCGCGTTTGCGTGGCGCTTCGACTTTAAGGTCGAGATCAAATAGGGTGATGCCCTTGAAAATGTCCCTTGAAGAGGGCGAAGCGGGTAAGATGACCAGTACTAGCGGCCACCTCTTCCCGGTGCTGCTGTACATTTTGTGTACAGCCTCAGCCGGAAAGCCCTTGGATTTGAGCTCGTTGAGGACGAGCTCGTTATCGAGTTCATACGGAACTCCCCTAATCACCGCACGTACCTTCCGCTCCTCGGGGAGCGAGTACGTGTGGTATGGGATATTACGTGACGACAAGAGCCGCGTGAGGCTCCTGAAGTCCGAAGAGGTGGGGGTAGAGATTTTAATTGACACTCCAGTATTGGAGGCCTTTGTGTACGCTATGCCGTTTTCACGGCAGAGCGTTGAGACATTGGGCCATTGCCCTTTGTCCCGCAAGTGAATTGGCGGAGGATTTTTGGCCCCATTTAGGATGGGGTCACAACGCGACGGTTTTTTGGGAGGCGGAGCGCGAGGGGGAGAGGAGGGTGTAATATTGGCAGGGTCTATTCTAATTGACATTAATGCCGGGATTGTAGATTGGCCGGAGGGGACATGATCTGGCGAGGCGGGGGACGATAAGACCAGATGGGTCGTATTCTGACGGGGGAGTGGTGTGGGGGATTGTGTGGGAGGTGACGAGGCAGGTGAGCCAGAGCGCGAGCGAGCGGGGGAGCGAACCCGCTTAGCCCGCTTGCCACGCTTCTTTCCCACCATTGAGAAGGAAGCGGAGTCCGCATCGGAGAGATCCGACACGGAACCCCGCAGGGTGCGGAAGGAACCCGCATCGGAGGGAGAGTCGGACCGTTCTGAGGCGGTCCTCTTGGCAGCGGAGGCCGAGGATTCGGCCTCCATAAATTCGGGAACTTGGGTCGTGGGGGGGAAGAACAATGCTTCTAAGCCACTTGTCTGCTCGTTGCTTAAAACTATCCCAATCTGGGATAGGAATGCGCAGATGGCGCTGACTTGCGACATTTTTAAAATGGAAAATAAATAAGGTAAAACACTTGAAAAATAAGAAAAACGAGTGCCCTACTTACTATCACTGCACTGGATCTCTTAAACTTACTCACTAAACACAAATTAGAAAGAAAAATTACGTAACTCGAATTCGGAAGTTCGAGTTACGTAATTTCAAATAAAAAAAAAGTTTTTTGTTTATGAGTTTAGGATAAGCCTAAACCCCTAGCAACAAAGAAATGGGGGCCTTACGGCCCCCTGAAAAGAAAAAACACGAAAAACTCCCCTCCCTAAGGCAGGGGGATAAGAAGAAAAACCGCTAAGCGGTACTACTTACTCCTTCGCCCCAAGAGAGAAATAAAACTATGTAGCTCGAAGAATAATGGCTCCGGACTGCCGGTAATTGTCTAGGCCTTAAGGGCCTAGACGAGCGCACCGGGTCCGCGCTCAAGCGCGACCGACGGCGTTAGCGATTAACTCTCAAACTAATGAGAACCAAGCACCAACAACCGCCGCAACGAGCGTTGTAACTTCCACAGCACAACACTTTAACACTAGAACACACTAACTAACTAACTACTTTGGTAAGGATACACTCCGTAGACTGAGCACGTACTGAACACGTCGCGCGTAGCGAGCGGCGGAGCCCCCACAGGCGTGGGTTCGCGACGGACAGAGTGGGTGAACTGTTCGTTCGCGAGCCCCCTCCGTTATATATATACATGCTCGTTGTTGGAGCAGAGCAGACTAACGATATCATCCCTCCCGTTCGCACAGTGTGCGCGACAGAGAAAAAATACGAGTTTATTCATTACGTGCTTTGCCTTCATAATATTTATATTGTTTAAAATTATTTGTTACTCATTTTAATTTCATTGCGTTCTTTTGAGCTTCACTCGAGCGCACTCCGGTTTATTTTTTTTGTTTATTTTTACTCTGACGGCTGTCAGAGCGTAGTTTCATCCGTTCTGTGGTGGCTCAGAGCGCGCAGCAACCAAACAACCATCAAATCAAATAATTAGGTTTAAATATTGTATATAAAAGTGGAAAAAAAAAAAAAAAAAAAAACATGTAGACAAAATAAGAGATTTCTCTCGTTTTGGACAGGAATACTTCAGAAGAGGTTATAAAAACAACTCGATGATCGTTCCGTGGCTCAGTTGCAACTCAAACGAGTTAAACTTTAACCAAACAACTACACCCAGAACGACGGAACGCACTCCTGCTTATCAATGGTATACTTATACCCATAACACTTTTAAATATCAATAAGTGTAAGTAAGTACTTATTATTACACACAAGTTGCATTATTAACTTTTGTATGTTAATTTCAGGTTGGCGGACTGTTTCGAGATCAAATTATATCATGCATGCATGCCTGATATAGATAAGCAGGAGAGTACTTACTATTTTTTTTTTTTTTTAATTGCCTCATCGACTGACTGACTGACTGACTGACTGACTGACTGACTGACTGACCGACCGACCGACCGACCGACCGACTGACGCTTGTCGTCGTGAAACATTATCAATATATTAGATTGCAATTTGTGGCCCTGAAAAGGGCCTTTTGGGTCTGCGTTGAAACTGTGTAGCAGCGCGCGCGCGGCAGCAGTCTCACTTGGAGCTGGTGTACTTGGTGACCGCCTTCGTTCCCTCACTGACGGCGTGCTTGGCGAGCTCGCCGGGCAACAAAAGCCTCACGGAGGTCTGCACCTCCCTGGAGGTAATCGTCGAACGCTTGTTGTAGTGGGCGAGGCGCGAAGCTTCAGCGGCGATACGCTCGAAGATGTCGTTCACGAAGGAGTTCATGATGGACATCGCCTTACTGGAGATACCGGTGTCGGGGTGCACCTGCTTGAGCACTTTGTAGATGTAGATGGCGTAGCTCTCCTTCCTCTTGTGCTTCTTCTTCTTCTTGTCGGTCTTGGAGATGTTCTTCTGGGCCTTGCCAGACTTTTTGGCGGCCTTACCACTAGTCTTGGGCGGCATGGTGGTTGGTTAGATTGTCGATACGATATCGTCACACGGTCGCGTCGGGCGAACGACTGGATGCCCGGATATTTTTTTTTTTTTTTGTTTTTCGCCTGTGAAGCAGACACCCTCCCGGACACCGAGAGGAGGGAGGAGGTGAACTCTGCATGAGTACGACACCAGGCGGCTGGCGAAGTTATGTCAGACTCCTACTGACTAAACACCCCCATGAACTTGCCATGAACCTGGAGAGATTCATATAGGCTTCATATGATGCGATCGCCCCGTGGGGGGGGACGACGCAAGCGCTACTCAATAAACATGAGCGTAACGCGCTTTAGAATAAAACTGCGCGCCCTCTATTAGGACGCGCTATGTCTGCAGTGAAGCTGCGCGAGCGGAAGGCTCGCAATGTAAGTGCGACTATAAGTCTAGTGCGACTATAAATCTAGTGCCTCTAATAGGCGATTGAGATCGACTGATAACTGATTGGGAGGGTCCGAAAGAATATTTTTCGGCCTACGATAATGGGGCTTGTTCGCGGGCGCCGGCTCATAGTCCGACGCCTCGCGAATTAAATTATTAGGGTGGTTCTCTGCGGATTTGAAGAATCGCTCAGAGATGTCTTTGATATGTTGCTGTAGAGTTGGAAGTTCCAAATCTCTATGTAAGTCAGCATTCCTAACATATAGCGGCGCGTCGGTCGCTTTACGGCAAAAAAGATTTTGAACCACTTGTAATTTATTAAGTGCTGAAGGCTTAATGTGGCCAAAGACGGGAGAAGCGTACGTTAAAACGGGACGCACACAAACTTTATATAGGGTTCGCTTGTTTCTTAGTGACATTCGGCTATTTCGACCTAACATACCGCTGAGTCGGCCTAAGTAAAAACGCGCGTTTTTTGTGACTCTCCGAATGTGGGGTCGGAAAGAAAGAGACTTGTCCAACGTCACACCCAGGTACTTGGTAGATGTTTGCCAGGGGATGTTAGTACCCAGCATTTTAAGCGATTTAGTGTTATAGGGGACTACCCTAATTGTTCGCTTTACATCGAAATAAATCGCGACACTTTTGTCGGGATTTACCTCGATGCGCCACTTCCTAAACCAGTCACCTAACTTATTGACCGAGGCTTGGAGCCTTGCTAGTATTGCGCGGGGGCTCGCGCCCTTCAGATAGAGTGCTGTATCGTCAGCGAAAAGAGATAATTGAACACCGTTGCTCGGAACGGGAATATCATTGGTGTACGCGGAGTACAACAATGGCGAGAGGGCTGAACCTTGCGGTACGCCTGCCGTTATCGGCCTAGGTGACGATAACGCACCTTCGTATCTGAATCGAAATGTACGGTTATGTAGGTACGAGCTAACTAAACGAATTAACCCAACGGGCATCTCTAGTTGATGCAGCTTATAAATAAGCCCTGCGTGCCAAACCTTATCGAAGGCCTTCGCAACATCAAAGAAGACGGCCGCTGTTTTGTATTTACGCGGGTAAAAACCGCTCGAGATGTACTCTACTATTCTATGTACTTGCTGTGGGCATGAGTGCCCCTGACGGAAACCAAACTGTTGTGGTATGATTAAGTCATTACCAAAAAGATGAGCACGAAGGCGCGCGAGAATTGTTTTTTCAAATAACTTCCCTAAAGCCTTGAGGAGGCTAATGGGGCGGTGATTCGACGGTATATTAATCGGTTTGCCCGGTTTAGGTATACCTATTACGATTGCTTCCTTCCAGGCGTCCGGGAAGTAGCATTGATCGTAACAAGCATTAAAAATTAATGTAAGTAAAGCAAGTACTTGGATAGGAAAGTTCTTGAGCGCTTTATTAGAAATGCCGTCTGCGCCCGGTGCTTTACGCGGTTTAAATCCCTTGATGAGGGCGCCCGGATATATTGTTACACGTGTTTTGTCAGTATCGTTGGCTCGCAACGAGCGGACTGCGTCCCAATCGTACCGACCAATAGCGACGCACCCCGCGGTGTGGTGTGTGTGTGTGTGTGTGCGCACCCCCTCCCTCGCCCCTCACCTCACCCCTCGCCGTGCCGCGGCGTCCGTCCTTCGGTCGGCGGGCTCGCCTCGCTGTAAGTAAGTTATCATACAGCTAGCTAGGTAGGTAGGTAGGTAGGTAGGTAGGTAGGTAGGTAGGTAGGTGCTTATAATAATTTATAAAATCAATCAATCACAAAAATGCATTAAGTATAATGTATGTATGTAATAAAAAAAAAAATAAAAAAAAAAAACCACGAAACCTACCAGGAGTAGGGCAGCTAGTGTACTATCCTCACCTCAATCCGTTTAGGAGCATAAGGTCAAAAGCGCAAAATGACAAACGATCGCAAATTGTCAAAAGCGCACATAGTCAAATGCGCAGAATCTCAAAGGCGCACTTTGTCAAACATCTTAATTGTAATTGCTTGACTTTGTTATTAAATAATTCTAAACGTCGTTATTTTTTGGTCAGTCCGACTCGCAATAGGAAATGAAATACTAATTTAATATTTTTGTTGAAAATAGATATCACATTGCTTTCTTTTATTTTTGGAAGTGATTCAAATAGTGCATTTGTTATAATATTTTAGTTTACATTAAAAATAAATATGTTTCCTAAAAATATTAAATTAGTATTTCATTTACTATTGCGAGTCTGACCGACCAAAAATAACGACCTTTACATATTTAATAACAAAGTAAAGAAAGAAAGTAACTGTTACATTACCCAGTTTAAGTAGGATTTTTGACAATGTGCGCTTTTGGCATTCGGCGCTTTGGACAATCTGCGCTTTTGACATTCTGCTCTTTTGGCAATTTGCGATCGTTTGTCATTTTGCGCTTTTGACCTCATAGTATAGTGTAAAAGAAGACGTTTTATTTTAATTTAACAAATGCAAGCATTTCGATGATGTGAACATTGCATTGTGCGTTAAGATGTTACGATGTCACCGGTAGGTACTTTTACCTATACTTATATCATATTTTTAAACTGACTGACTGACTGACTGATCGATATGAAACATTTTTATTGTTATATGGATTCGTATTGTGGCCCTGAAAAGGGCCTTTTACACGTCATGGTCATCATGGTATCATGCGTAGTGTTAGATTAGCGCGTGCTATGCGGCTGCTTGCTGCGGCACGACACGACGGTGTGTGTGCGCGTTGTTCATTAAGCCTTCTTCTCGGTCTTCTTGGGCAGGAGCACGGCCTGGATGTTGGGCAGCACACCACCCTGAGCGATGGTCACGCCGGAGAGGAGCTTGTTCAACTCCTCGTCGTTGCGTATCGCCAGCTGGAGATGTCTCGGGATGATTCTGGTCTTCTTGTTGTCGCGAGCGGCGTTGCCGGCCAACTCGAGCACTTCCGCGGCCAAGTATTCCATGACGGCGGCCAGGTACACCGGTGCGCCGGCACCGACGCGCTCACCGTAGTTACCCTTGCGGAGAAGTCTGTGTATACGTCCCACGGGAAACTGGAGACCGGCGCGGTTCGAGCGAGACTTGACCTTGCCCTTAACTTTGCCGCCTTTGCCACGACCGGACATGATGGATTGGTTGGTTTGGTAAAACTTGTAACAAGAAAACTGGGGACGTGCGCGCGCTAACGTGCGAGCGTCACGACAATGCGAGTGATAATAATTTTGAGCGTTTTTTTTTTTTTTTTTTTTTTTTTTGTGTGTGAGTGCTGTCGGTCGCAGATGACCTTTACAGCGTTACCGGGCTTGTTTGGGGGCGGCGAGAAACTTGAAGCGTTCCTCAAGCCGTGAGTGGTCGAAATTCCCCAGAGGGATTCCGGTGGGGGATGGCATCTCGCAAGCGAGTCTCCGATCCCCCCCCAGAGCCTCTGGGGGTTCGAACCGGTAGGGAGCGGCTAAACCCGAGGGCGCCTCTAGGAGGCACGGTACCTCGGCTCGGGTTTACCGTGTCGTGGGGGGTACGCGAGTAACAGGTACATTATTACGAATGTACCTGCCACCGGGCGGGTGTGAACCGGGTCTTCGCACACTTATTCTACGAGTGCGGTGTCTTGGTCCTAAACTAGTGTGCAAGTTTAGTGTGGCTGGGTGTGTAGTGTCGGGCTTTGGCGCGTTTGCAATCGTTATTGCATCATCGGGGTCGTCTAAAACGTGTCGCGGAAACCGGCGGCGCGGTCCTCTCTGGGGGCGAAAGCTGCCAACATCGTAGTTGGCAGCTCCCGCCACCAGAGGATTCGGATGCGAAAGCGCTTTGTCGAAGTACGCCTGAGAGGCGTCCTTCATAAAGGAGCGGACGGTCGGAAGATCGAGATCGCGATGTAAATCTACATTGCGTAGGTACCACGGGGCGGCCGTGGCGCCTCGCATGAAACGGTTTTGAACGTTCTGCAACCGGTGCAGATGAGAGTTCGCGGCGTGAGCGAATACTACACTAGCATACGTCATGACGGGACGGATGCAGGCTTTGTAAATTGTCGTCTTATTTCTAAGAGACATTTTACTCCGCCTGCCTACGAGATGGTAGAGCCTACCTAGAATGAACGCTGCCCTATTTCGGATAGCTTGGATGTGTGGTGCAAACGTCAATCGACTGTCGAAGATGACACCGAGATATTTGACCTGTGACTTCCACGGTATGACGCGGTCGAAGAGTCGGATAGGGGTCGGACGGAGGCCGGATGAGCCCCGATGAAAGTGGATCGCGGCACTTTTCTCGGGGTTCACCTCGATTCTCCAAAGTCGGAACCAATCGCCTAAGGTGGTCGCGGCGGATTGAAGTCTCTGAGAGAGCTTGGTCATATCTCTATCAGTGGTATATAGCGCGGTGTCATCAGCGAAGAGCGCCAACTCAACGCGAGGCGTCCTGGGTATATCGTTAACGTAAAGCGAAAACAACAAAGGTGAAAGCACGGAGCCTTGCGGGACTCCGGCACGAATGGGTCGGGGGGAGGAGCGCGTTCCCTCGACGCGAAAGCGAAAGGTGCGATCTGACAAGTAGTCTCGAATGATGTGCACGAGTCTGTCTGGCACGCCGAGTTTGTAAAGCTTGTAAAGTAAGCCATTGTGCCAGACTTTGTCAAACGCCTTCGCAACGTCGAAGAAAAGGGCCCCCGTACCCCGCGGCCGTAATGAGCCATTGAGGCCGCGTAATATGTGCTCCGTGAGGCGGTGCAACTGATGCGTACACGAGTGTTTGGGCCGGAAACCAAACTGCTCGTCAATTAAAATATTATTAGTGGACACAAAGTCCTTTAACCGGGCTACGAGGACGCGTTCGTAAAGTTTTCCCAACGATTTGAGAAGACTAATCGGGCGATAGCTAGACGCGACAGACTTATCTTTACCGGGCTTATGAATGCCGATGACGTCGGCCTCCTTCCACGCGCTGGGGAAGATGGCGTTGGTCATGGCGCTATTGAAAATTGCTGCCAGGAGGCAGATCAACTGAGCGGGTAAGATCTTAAGGATCTTGTTAGAGATACCGTCTGAACCGGGGGCGCTACGCGGTTTGAGTTGCCGGATTAGCGTTTGCACCTCATCCTCCGTGACCGGGGAGAGAATCGCGGTGGGAGCGAGCGAAGAGAGCCTATCGACTTCGTTATCGACCATGACGACATGATCTTGGTTAACCGGAAGTGTGCTAGGCGAGCACTGCGACTCTAAGCTGTCGGCCAGGCATTCGGCTTTCTCATCATCGTCGAAAGCGATGGAGTTGTCGGGTTTCTTAAGAGGCGGTAGAACCGTCACCGTGTCCGACTTGAAGGTTCTCGCCAACTTCCAATAAGCTTGGTGAGAGGGCGAGATCTCTTCAAGGAGACCCTCCCACCGCGTAGACCGGAGGTCCCGCATGCGCTGCTTGACAGCACGCTGTAAGCAGCGCATCCGGGCCCGGTTGTCCGCGGTGGGATAAGAGTCATGGGCACGGGTGGCGGCGTTCTTCGCCCTCAGTAGTTCCCTCGCATCGTCCGGCAGTTTAAAGCGATGATCCGGCATCACTGGAACCCGCCGAGACGATTCGCTAATAGCGTTCGTGAGGTGACTACTGAGGGCGTCGACCGCGGCCACTGTCTCGTGAGGCGAGGCAATGACATCAGAAGTGCGATTGCGTAAGGTTGTTCATGGATGGATGATCGTTACAATTGACGATCGATCGTAACATGTCAATTCGAATTGCGTAATTATTGTCCATTCCATGAAGACCGATGACTTAAAAACGTATCATGAATTTGCGTTTTATTATGAAAGTTACTCAATGAAACCTTGATTTATTTTACAATAATCATCGATTATTAAAAAGCAGTGTATGTTTTGTATCATTTTTTACCTCAAAAGTCATTTTTCATTGATAAAAACATTGAATTGAAACTAAAAACATGTAAAAAATCTTTAAGTAACTAAACGCAAGGAACGAATGAAACGAGAGTTTCAGCTACCGGACCCTAGATGGCGGGATAAGTTTTCTACTACTCGACAAAAGGTAGCGTTGTTGAGGTACAAAGTACTCTGTGGGGCTGACAAAAAAGCTAAAATGTCAATGTGACGCAACGTTGATTTGATAGTTTTTCATTATAGCAGCAAGAAAAATACAAAATAGAGTATTTAAATTGTCGAATTTACACACAAGTAAGTAAAATATAGTAGATAAATTATAAAAATGAACAACACAAAGTGTAAACAATCTTTCAGTGTGCTGTATGTATGTGACTGTAAAGTGAAATTATGAAAACAAAAGGTCATTGATGAAAACTAAATAAATAAACTTCTCAATGTGTATCTTTGCTTGGTAATTTCATATCAAAACAAATTCAGTGCCAAAGGCGACAGCAATATCAAGTGGAAGCCTTACTCTTAACATAAAAATGTACTAAAAGATCTCGTATCACAGAAATGTAGTTTGTAAGAAATAGCTACGTAGGATTCGTAGTCTGTGGCAGAGAGTGTAGGTTGCATTACAAAGAGTCCAATTTGGAGATAGCATGGCCAGTCAGCGCGTGGATGACTTTTGGCGCAATATTCTAGCTCTTAGCATGGGAGATGTTGAGTGAGTCAATGATGTTACAATAAAAAGAGGTAAATACTTTACATGTGCCAAAAACTGGCAACAGAAAACTTTGCTAATTGGCTTACCTTAGCATAGTCTCAGAAAAGCGTTGACATGTGTTCTGTGGACAGCGGTCTGTGGTAGACAGTGTCAGTATATTCGTTTCCGTAAATTAGTTTAAAAATGCCGTCCTGTGTAATACGACACTGTAGAAACAACACAATTAAGACTCATGGGATGTTAACATCGTAAAGCTTTGGTCCATTATTGACATTACATTAGTACTGACATAACCTATCTACCTCTTTTTATTCTAATATGTGGAAAACTGTAAAGCTACCTAGTTTTAACAGTTAATTAATAATAAACAGAGAACACAACAGCTGTTATTACTTTTATATTTTTCAGTATTGGCATGAACTAAAATACCGGAGCCGAAAGCGGGATACTGATATGCGGCAACATGCCTGTGGGACTGGCGGTGATCTAGCAAAAAAACCACTCTCAATTATAAAAAGCCCGATACTACTAATACTGGGGGATTCCCATAATGTAAGTAAAAGAAACAAAGAATAAATGTATTTTAAATAACAGTATGGTATCAAATAGAGGTTTTTGTGATGTATGTATCATTGTCACATTCCAGCTATTCCTTGTTGCTATCGCCATGGATCTTATTATTTTCTGTTTTTGCAGCTCCCACAAGCTGTAACTGCAGTGCAGAACTCTCCAACGGTAGAATCTGCACACCATGTAAGTAAAAGAAATATAACTAAATGTACCTATACTATTATAAAGCTGAAAATTTGTTTGTTTGAACACATGATAGTATACAATGATGAGTTGAATTAACTATACTACAATTGAAATAATAATGATAGTACAAATTGATCATGCATGATAAGATAATATTATTAAAATAATTTTGAAAATCAGAAAAAAAATCATTAAATACAGTCAAATTATACAAATCTTTATCTGTCAAAAATTCATTGAGTGTGTAGTAGCATTTTTCCAACAACAATGTCTTTAATTTCTGCTTAAACGTAAAGTTATTATCACTGTGTCTTATTGATATCTTCATAGACATGAGGTGCATTACAAAAAACACTCTTACTCATAAGCGCGGTTTTACAAAGAACATTGCAAAGTTTATCCATAAGTTATGCAGATGAAAGAAATGTTAACAATTCATTGTTAGTTTGACAAAATTAGCGCATTCAAGAATGTACAGACACGGAAGTGTAAGAATCTTGTAATTTTTAAAGTAGGGCTGTGTCTGTTTGTTGTAGGTTGAACATAGCTCTAATACAGCATTTTTGAGACCTAAATACAATTTCTTTGTCGGTTGCGTTACCCCAAAACATGCCACCGTATCTCAATGTATATCCATGATAGGTAGTTAACAAAGCCTTTATGCTTACTTTTTTACTAAGCTATGAAGCATACAATGACTACTCAATATTATTTTATTTTATAGTTATCACCAGGGAATAATTTATTTTTTTCTGTTAGCCCAAAAATGCTGGTTCTGGACCGAGGCGGGGTCGAACGGCTCAAGGGCGCAACCCTCGACCTTGTGAGTACTAACTACTATATTATAAATACTGTTGTATGGTTTTAGAGGCCACACACACATCTCGATTGTGATTTTTGCCAATAAAATGGCCAATTTCGGCGTTATGGATCTCAGAAACAAAAATACATTAATCATTATGACTTATTGAATAGTGTAGAATACCTATTGGAATAGTGCGTAGCGGCCTCGCTTTATGTAAATTTTGCTTAAAGCGAAGGCACTTTTTTGAGCTCATCGATTGAACTACTGTTCTAAACAAGTGAAATAAAAAAATTATAATGTTATCTCTTATATAGTCGCATAGTGCGTAGCGACCTCGGAATTTTTAGATATCATTGATTTTATATAGGAAAAAAATCTTATTCTAAACCAAAAAACTTCGAAAATCGCTATATAAGTTAACTGTGAGTATCTCCTGTCTACGATAATATTATTCAGCAAAATTAATACCAGAGTAATTGTTACTTCACGAGGAATAAAGTTTTAATATAATAATGGATATAATGAATTTATTATCCTATTTCGATAAAAACGATAAATACAACTGCAAAATTACTACAAAATGCGAAAATGGGCATTTAATGCAAAAATCACATTCGAGATGTAATAGGCCTCTTAAGAAGAGGCTTTTATTGGAGCAATAATGGCAACGTGCTGGGTATTAAGACGCCGGCGACACGTCAGCCTCTCATAGTTACAAACGTTATAATAAAATAATAAAAAATTGAGCGTGATTCACTGTACTTGTTATGTATTCGGATTAATTTGTGTAATTATTTTGGACTATTTTTTATGGCGACCTAGATAAATACTGTCTTAATCCGAACATCACAAGTACAGAAAATAAGGTCTAATTGCAAATCATTTTGGTAATACGTTAGTATGGAAGGCTCATTTTAGGTGACCGGTCGCCAGCTTCTTAAGTCAACATACATAGATAAACAATCCATCAAAAATTTCTATTGTTTCAGACCGCAGGCTGCGTTATGATGACCCTCCAGAGTGAGCACGCAAGTTCCGAAGATCAGTGCCTTCGTATAGATAGAAATCGGGCGCGCTTGCTTTAACGCTTAGTGACGATAGCCGAAGAAGCGTTGGAAATTTTATTTTTATTTATTTAAGGGAAACATACAGCATATTATACACTTATAAAACAGAAGTTAATAAACATTTCGTTAGCCAAAAAAGTTTTCACAAATGTAAAAAACATACAAATTAGCTTAACAACTTATCTTTAACAATGAAGGCCTCTACAAGTTACATATTTAACTTAATCATAACATTTTTATTTTGCTATAAGAAATATTAGAAATATTAACTACATGTAAATGTAGCGACAATAACCTCTCTCATAGTCTCTCAGTACTTTTCTCAGTCACTAGCAGATGACAGACACTAAGGCCTCGGCCAGACTGTACTCAAACATATTATGTGTTCTCATTTGAGTGTCCATAGTGGGCACGCGGCGCGGGATACATTTTGTACGCCGCGCCGCGCCCGCGCGTGCAGTCTGGCCAAGGCCTAAGGGGTGTCTGTCATCTGCTAGTGACTGAAAGCAATGCTTCTTTTAAAAGAGCCAATTTTTCGAAAAATAAATCTATTTCCTTAAAACTATTATTAAAATTGTGCACGAACAAAGAATCTATTTTTTGCATATTTTGTATATTATGTTGGAGTGCATTAATATGTAAGTACATTATACTGGGGATTCCGTACAACGGAGGCATATTCAAGGGATGATCGTATAAAAGAGTTGTATAGCAAACATACTGTGGTATGATTTTTAAAATTACTACTTTGTCTAAAAATAAAGCCAAGCATATGATACGCTTTTGCTGTAACTTTTTGAATATGTGGCTCAAATGATAATTCTGTGTCAACTGTTACACCCAAGTCTCTCATCTCGGTAACCCTTGGTAGTGTTTCCCTATTTAGTGTATAATTATAATTTATTTTATTTTTCTTTCTTGTAAAGGATACAACATTTTCTGAAATTTAAAAAGAGTTTATTATTATTATAATATTCATATAATCTGTCCAAATCTTTTTGCAAACTATGACAATTACATAATATGTACAGTAGGAGCCTAGAAAATTAATATTTATATATTTGTAAATTTTTATTATGAGTTAAGTTATTTTTTAGTTTTTATTAGTAAGCGTTTAGTTTAGTACTCGGGTGAATACTAAACTAAACGCTTCTAAACTTTGAGAAGCTCCTAAACATCGACCTGTTGCTCTGAATATCTGTTACCCATAAATAACGCCATGATGTTTATGAGGCTGTGAACAGCTAACTAGCGCCGCCAATCTATTTTATTTCATTTCTAATTAAGGTAAATTTAAAAAAAAAGGTTCGGCAATGGTCTTGTAAATAATTTCTTACTTTGTGTAATAATTTGTTTTAAAACATCGACCGGTTGCTCTGAATGTCTGTTACCCATCAAAAAACGCCATGATGTTTAAGAGGCTGTGAACAGCTTACTAGCGCCGCCAATTTATTTTATTTCATTTCTAATAAATAATGGTTTGGCAATGTTCTTAAAAGTAATTTCTTATTTTGTGTTATATAATTAGTTTTAAAACTTGTTTTAGTCAAAAGAAGTCTTGTTTAATTTTTAAATAAGTTATTATTTAGTTTTTAAGCTAATTATAGCCGAAGGCTACCTACTTCCAAATGAAATTTTGAGCAGCTTTTTCAATATTACAAACCCTAAAAATTAATTTTGCTATGTCGCAAACACAATGATTTAGGTAATGTTGATTGAAAAGTCCATATTGATCGTTAAATGACGAAATTAGTATTTGAAATTTTCATTTTGGAGTAGGCTCTGCTTAGACATTTGTTGCAAAGCTTTATTAGCACAATCAGTATCAATGTAATCACTAGGTAATATAAGGCTGTGATGTGAATAATATTTTCTACTCCTATTCCTTTCTATTTACTACTCTAATACTGATTTAGTTTTTAAGTTAAATTTGGGCTGAAAGCTGCTTAGTCGTTTGTTGCAAGTATTATTACTAGTACAAATAGGTAGGCTGTTTTTTTACAAAAAATTATCTATATAAAAGTGTTGTAACTTGAGCTAGACTGACAATATAGAAATAAAAACGATATTTCTATTTTAATAGTTTTTATTATTTGTGGTGACAACATTCCCTCCACAGTATTTCCACTAACACTTGTCGCGAAGTGGCACCATCTCTGGCAAAGACTAGCTGCGCCACCTTGCTTTTAAGACCCCACTGCTGTGTTCTACTGTGTTGCCAGTGCTGCAATGGAGATCTGTATAGTGGGATTCTGGGGAATCTGGAACTGCCTGCAGAATCAGTCATCATGCACTCTCGCTGGGCGTATCCGGAATCCCCTTTAAGGGAAAAAAAATACTTAGGTATGCTGCACAATAAAGACTTGGTTCATAATGAGCTTATGTCCTATAAGTACGATTGCACATTTATTTTAATGGGCAGTGCAGTAGGTCATACAAAGTTATTCCTTGTGACTGTTAGGACTTTTTGAATTTATGAAAAATATAATTATAATTGTGTCAAAGTTATGGGCCCTAATACAATATTAATATAAACTCGATATTACATAATCATGTTTGCAGAACTTCCACGTTTTGTACTGGTCTAATGTCAGATGACTTCACAAGGTAACTTTTAAGGCTTAACTTTGTAATTTTTTTTGTGAGACAAACTCAATTATCTATCAAACATAAGGGCAGCCTACTGAAAATTAGCCTATTAAAAAATAACAAGATGAGGGTCCAACAGTGACTACATGATGTGGACACATTTTTATTATAAAGCTTAGCACGTCTTTGGTGGAATAGCAACTCTAGAATAAGTTGAATTATGGAATGATATTCTTTGTTCAATGTCTTACCTAACAGCCAGCAAACTTCTCCATTTTCATGGAGACGCCGCATGTGTGCTTCCAAAGGGCTCCTATTCCACACATGCGAGTCATGGCTGGTACCTTCATATGAAGCCTCGACATGGAGGATGTTGGAAATCCACATCACAAATCTAAAACAAACAAAAATTATATAACCATTGCATTTAAGAAACTATAGCAAATTTTAAATGGTAATAAAGTTAGTTTATCATAGTTTTTGACAACATTAGTTGTAATATAACAATCGCAGTACCTATTATAAAAATGCAATTTAATAAAAACTTACGATCATTGCATTCAAAGAATGATAATGCTTCCTATTAAAGAAAGCTTTCTCATACATGTGGGGTTGTATGATGGCAATGTGAGTGCCGTCAATACACCCAATCACAACACCCGGGACACCAAAGACATCCATGAATCTGTAAAAAATTACCAAAGGAAAAATTATTGGCTTTGAAAACAAAACAGAATATTCAAACACTCATAATTTTTCTATTATTCATACCCTCTCATAAGAGTCATCCTGTCTTCTCTATAACTGGGAAATTTGATGTGCCGCAGCAGGACTTCTGGCTGATTGAGGGCATCAGTGACCTCAGCCACACACTTGTGAACAGAAGTCTGACTGATGCCCAAATTAAAGTCTTTGCCGACCCGTCTTTGATAGCTGCCCCTGCATAAAAATCTAAGGCAGCCATGATCTGTAATTTAAAAAGATAACATTAAAATTAAAGTAGGTACCTACTTATCATAAAAAATAGTAATAGTACCTAGTAAACACTCATTTAATTGCAAAAAAGGACTTACTTTTATCTCATTGCATCAGAGATCCCTGTGGACCTCTGTCTTTGCGGCATATGTGGCTTGAGCTCATCAACAAGTTGTTGAAATATAGGTAAAGACAACCTATAATTGATCACAAATTAAAAGTATACCGACACACTACAATAAAATATTAATTAATTAGGTGTTACTGTATAATTTGGACACTCTGTTATTCGATTGTCATGGGTCGCGAGTCACCGCAATCGTTTGACATTAGCAATGAGCTCAAAAACCTTACGCAATTCGAATTAGCTGTCAAAATCAGTAAATCATTCACTCATCGATAAAATTGACGATCCTAATCGTAAACCTTTTAAGAAGTCCTTAGACAATTAGAATTTACCGTTTGACACATGAAACCTTACGTTATGAACTGTCAAATGAATACGATGGCTTTACGCAATCGCACTTCTGGTATCGTACTAAGCGGCTGACTGTCGGTTGACTCGAGAAGTTTCTCGAGCTTGTCCCAATCAGTCACCAGCTTAGTGACGGGCGTAGAATCCGCGGCGGGCCCTAGTTGTAGTACGACCGGCCGGTGGTCAGACGAAAGCGCGTGGATCGTTTCTATGGAACGCATCCGTAGGGATACGTTCTTTAGCAACGCCAAATCTAAAGAGCTAGGCGCGTGCCCGGCTACGAGCGGGTAGTGCGTGGGTGTCATAGGGACCAGGATGTCGAAGAGCATCGACTCAGAGAGGTTGCTCAAGACCCGGCCGTTACGGTTGGATCTATTGCAACTCCACTGAGCGTGTCTGCTATTGAAGTCGCCGGCAAGAATGACGGCGTCTCCCATAGCAAAGAGCGCTTCGAGATCGGGCTGATTAATATTTTTATTGGGGGAGAGATAAACGGACGCGATAGTTAACGGCGCGTGGCCTGTCATGCCTAGCCGACAAACCGAGGCCTCTAATTCCGCGAGCGGTGGCGGATCGAGCGGGACGCAATGCAATGACCGTTTATAATAGATTAGAGTGCCGCCTCCTCGGCCGTCTCTATCATTACGCACGATATTGTAGTTGGCCATACGGGGCCCACGATTGGAGGGTTTTAAAAACGTTTCCTGGATGAGGAAAATGTCGACGGAGTGCTCGACTGCAAATTCGAACACCTCATCCCGTTGCTTTAGCAGCCCGGCTGCGTTAAAGAACGCAACCGTAAGTGAACGCGGTTTTACTCTACTTGGTAAGGGTGTACTATTCATTAAGGTCGCGGAATAGAGTCGAGAAGGGCGTGAACGCTATCCGCAAGGGATTGGTGTTCGAATAGGACAGCCGCCAAGGCTGTATAACGGTCAGGGCCAGAGTTTATCGCCTTGATCTTACGAATGATCAAGGCGATTTCATTGTTGCGACGTGAGAGCGCGACGAACTGCATGAACAGAGCCATGTCAGCTATGCTAATTTCCTGCTCGCTATCGGGAGGCGAACGCGAGAAGGACACGGGCAGGGCAGCGGGCTTAAGGCCCTTGCCATTAGATGATGACGATTTCAAAGGTCTTTCCGTGGCCTTAGGGGCCTTGGATTTAACCGGCTTAACTGCCTTCGGTCGCTTGGCCTTAAGGGCCAAGGGCTTCGGAGGCTGACTACGCTTCGCCGGAGCGGGAGCGTTCGCGGGTTGAGTCTGGCGCGGCGGTTGGGCCGATGCCGAGACAGGAGGAGCTTCTTCTACTACTGCATCGGGCGCGGGCGCGGACGCGGGGGCTGCTACCGCGGGCTGAACGGCCTTCGCAGGCTGCTCAACCCCCGGTTTGACCCATGGGTTGCGAGGCGGTGGAAGCGGTGCCGCGGGGCGAAGTGTGATTTTCGAAAGCGCAGAAGGCGCTGGAGCTCGCGTCGCGGGACTAGGCTTAGGACGCGAGGCCGACCTGGCGGCCGCGGGCAGACGTGGCGCCTTGGGGCAACCGCGATAGCTCGCGGGGTGCCCCACCTCGCCACACAACACGCAGCCGGGCAGGTCATCGGGCCTCGGGTCCTTGGGCCTTGGGCACGCGTCAGTGCCATGGTTGTCCAGGCACTTGACGCACCGAGGACGGTTGTGGCAGTTTCGGGCTGAGTGCCCGTAGCGCTGGCAACGATGGCACTGACTGGGAGTGCCACTCTTATAAGGTACTTCTATTGTGATCCGATCACAGTACATCAACGATTTAATATTGAAAATTTCTTTGCCCTCGGGGGTCTTATCAAGAACTACACGGATATAGCGCGTCGGTTGCTTGTCGCGCCTAAAAATGCGGTGTGCTTCGCGGGCCGGTAACCCTGTGGCCTTAAGGGCCGAAAGCACGTCGGCAGGGTTTGTGGATGTGGGGAGGCCACCTACAACGACGGTTAGTACTTGCTCCTCGGGGAGCGAGTACGAGTGAAACTCTATGTCGCGAGTGCGTAGGAACGCGGTTATACGGCGGTGGTCTTGCGCGGTGGGCGGAAAGATTTTCATCTTATCGCCTCCCTCGCAGACGGCGCGCGTAAAATTCATTTTCTGCGCTTTAATAGTGCTGGATAGTTTATTCCAATCCTTGCATTGCAAGACATGGATTGGCGGAATATCGCGTTCGCGTTTCGCGGGCTCCTCCTGGCTCGACTTGGGCCTTGGAGTGTTAGGGCGTTGACCG
Source organism: Scoparia ambigualis (assembly GCA_963921215.1). Classification (NCBI taxonomy): domain Eukaryota; kingdom Metazoa; phylum Arthropoda; class Insecta; order Lepidoptera; family Crambidae; genus Scoparia; species Scoparia ambigualis. Next base: position 24,545,773 of record OY992523.1, read on the forward strand.
TTGTCAGCCTTGGCGGCTTTCGACGCGGGTGGTGACGACGGCGCGGTTTTGCGTTGTCGCTTGCCGGTGCGAGATACGATCGTGTAGTCGGAGTCAGACGAAGCTGAGTCCGACGCCGAGTCGTAGTCTGACACTGACGGGCAGACATCCATATCAACCGGGTCGATATGGGACGAGGCGGTTTTAGTTACCGGAAGGGTAACATCGGGCGACGCGGGGTTGTCGTAAACGATAACCATCGGTTGCGCAGAAGGCGGCTTAATCGCGACGAACGCGGAAACGGTCTGCGCTGAAGGCGCTGAGGACGCGGACGTGGGTTGTGCATAAGGCACCGGACGAAGTTGCGCTGAAGGCGCTTTAAGCGCGAACGCGGCGGGTTGCGCAGAAGGCGCTGGGGTTGGTTGCGCGGAAGGCGCTAGATTCGCGGCGGCGGGTTGCGCTGAAGGCGCAGAGGAAGCATTAATTGAATGAATGCGGCTCCTAATGAGCTCGACCGCGTCGGGTTGCTCCAGCAAAGCCGAGAGCTCCCCGACGTCCATTGTGGCGGAGTGCAATGCACACAATGGGTGAGTTGGCGTCAGACCCTCCCTGCCTGTGAAGCAGGGAGGCGTGAGTAAGAGGGGAACCTACTGCCTGAATGGCCCTAGGTGAGTCCACCGATGAAATTCAATTCACCGTTGGGTGTGTACCTAGACTGGTTAGTGTGGTTAGTAAGTTGTGAGTATAACTAGGAGACCCCCCAAGGCCAGGGACTCACAACTCTTCCGGAGTGTTTTCCCCCCAGGAGGGTAAGGAGGGCAGCCGGGTCAGTGCCCCAACTGGCTTCGTTGGCACCGTTAAGTATCCACCAGTTGGCTACTAAAATCGTAGTCTTGCTTTGACGTCTTGGTGTTGTCTATAATGAAATAGAGATCTTGACGTCTTGTCCGAAATGAGCACCAATTGACGACTTGTCGATAATGAAAGGGCGACCCCGCAATAACAATTGCGCCGGTACGCCTTGAGAGCGACGAGCTGTGTGAGCGAGACACACAGCGAGAGAGCGGTCGGAGAACCGACCGACAGCGGAGCGAGAGCGCGAGCGCGACACGGACGGCGAGCGGGCGGAGCGAGCGAGACGTGCGTGCGGCACGGCAGCTAGCGCGAGACTCGTAATTAATTTTGAGCGAATCTCGAAACGGCTATTTAAGAGCGCGCGAGCCGTACGATCAGCGGGGTCGTCGTGTAGGTAGACGGGACGGGTCGGTGTGAGAGAGAGACAAAAATAGTCAGTCGGGCAGTCGGGCGGAGGGAGCTATGCTATAATCGCGTAGTTAGTGGCGGCGGTGTTTAATTAGAATAAAAATTATAATAATAGGTTTATCGCATCGTGTATGTGCGTGAGTTGTTGATTGCGAGTGTTTATTGATAGATTCGTAAAATAGTGAACAAAAGCTACTCTGCCCTCTCATACCGAAGAACACACGGCTAAGTGAGAAAAAAAAAAAAAAAAAAAAAAAAAAAAAAAAAGGCGCGAAATTTAGTTCTATGAGAATAATTGCAGTTCTATCAATTGGGGTTTTGTAGAAGACATTATGTAGCATCTATCCGTACCTGAGCGACGCGAGAGGGGCTCACTTTATCTGCCAGTGTGCAGTGCGTTTGCGGTCCTCAATACCTAGTCTCTGAATAACCCTTTGGGGATAATAGTCGTAATACATTATATTTGTGAAAGCACATTTAGCCAGTGCCAAGTTGATAAGTAATTGTCTAAGATGATAAATCAGTAATAATATAGGATAACGATTAATGGTAAATGATAGATATTCCCCCAAACCCCTTGAGACTCAATAAAGCTGTGGGACTTAATTGAGATCTCACACGGCACTTCTTGAGAGAATGTGAAAAGTGATGTTGGATGCTTTTGTCTTATTTGCCAAAACTCATGCACGTCCACGAACACATAACAGTTATTTATTATTAATCCGCCATTATTTATTACACATTAATATTCGACGAAACACCTTTTATTTGTTGTTAACATTCTGAGGTGAGGTGTAGTCTGTCGGACGTATTTACATTTTGTGTCTTAATTTGTTATACAGGTTTATTAGTAATCAAAATAAAAGGAAAAAGGATCTCCTAAAATAAAACATCAGTTAATTAATTTTAGGACGTTTTGTGCAAAAAAAAAAAAAAAAAAAGAGATTACCAAAACTTCTTGTTGTTTTCTTATACATATATCCTTATTTGCGTCAATATTTTGGCTTTCAGCCATATACATTAGTAGGTAGTGTCTAATAAAAAAAAAATAGGAGATGCTTAAGTTAGTTAGTTAGTTAGTTAGTTAGTTAGTTAGTTAGGTAGGTAGACGTCCGCCGTAATGAAACTGTTTTTCAATATAATAATGAACGTTATGTTAGCCCTGAAAAGGGCTTTTTGGATTTGTCTCCTTGCGCCGGTTGCTCGCTGCTCGCTCGCTCTCCCGTGCGTCAAGTAAAACACGTGAGGGCCGCCGAACGATCGATGATGATTCAAGATGGTGGTGTCTGTGCCGTGTCCCGTGTGTGCCGCCTGCTGCTGCACTGCACTGCACTGTGCACTGCACTGCAACTGCGCGCTTGCACGAGGTCGAGCACGTCCGTCCGTCCCGCACACCCATCCATCCCATCCCATCCACCGGGCCACCACTCACATTCGTGTGCGCGTGTGTTGTGTGTAGCGCGCGCGCGCACACAGATTTACTTCTTGGACGCGGCGGCCTTCTTGGCGGCGGGCTTGGATTTGGGCGTGGTGGCGGCGGCTGCCCTCTTAGGTTTGGGGGCCTTAGGTTTCTTCGTCGGCGGTTTGGCGGTCTTCTTCGCCTTGGGCGCGACGCTCTTGGCCTTCGCGGCCGCGGCGGCGGTGGGCTTCTTCGCCGCGGGCTTCTTCTTGTCCTTGGTCGCCTTCTTGTCCTTGGTCGCCTTCGATTTGGACGGCGACGCGGCGGCGGCGGCGGCGGCGCCCTTCCGGCCGCCCTTGGTCGCCACCGCGGCGGTGGCAGCTGCCTTTTTGGGCTTGGCAGACGCTGAGGCGGGCTTCTTGGCGACGGCCGGCTTCTTCGATGCGGACGATTTGGACTCCAGTTTGAACGAGCCGGAGGCGCCTTTGCCCTTCGTTTGTATCAAAGCGCCGCTCTCGACGGCACTCTTCAGATACTTTCTGATGAACGGCGCCAGCTTCTCCGCGTCGACGTCGTATTGGGCCGCGATGTACTTCTTGATCGCCTGAAGGGATGAACCGCTGCGCTCCTTGAGCTCCTTGATGGCGTTGTTCACCATCTCGGAGGTCTTGGGGTGGGTCGGTTTCGCCTTGGGTTTCTTGGCTCCGCCTGCGGCTGCCGCCTTAGGTTTCTTCGCGGGCGTCGCCGGAGCGGGGGTGTCGGAAGCAACTGCGGTATCAGCCATTTCTTTTTTTTATGTTATTAAAACTAGGTGATGAAGAACAAACAAACACTAAAAACACGCGCGCGCGAATATGCGAGAGAGAGAGAAGAGTGCAGTGCAAGCAAAGCAACTGACACTAACCGATCATTTTGTGAGAGGCGTAACCGTAAGGAGAACCGGCATGTCTTTGTACATTTTCCCGTATGAACTCGGACAAGTTTTCACTAAAATTGTTATGAAAATAATTAATTATAAAATGACTATACTACATATATATTGAAATGATGAAAATTTTGTGATCTCCTATAGTCCACCCACCCTGTCGGCACTGTGCAATCGGTCACTGCGTACTCGACGACGCGCGAGAGTCGTTTGTTTTCGTCATCGACTACCTAGCGTACCTAGGGGTTCGTTTAAAAGTCTATTTTATATTACAAGATCGTTTTATTGCACGTTTCTAGCACGTCCCATCCAAAGCTGATATACGAAGCTTCAAAATGAACAGCGCTCAATTATATTTGACACTTGTTCAAGTCGAAAATATCGACGTAATCGCGACAGTCGTAAAACATGATCACGACTCGTACGGCGCGCACTATGAAAGGTTAACAGTTCTATTATATCGAAGACTACTGAGAACATTTAATATATCTCTCTACATAGAGTTTATTTAATGCACTATACGTAAATATGTTACAATTAATAACTATGAACCTATACGTTTGACAAATAGGTAAGTACCACCATGTTGTTATTGGCGTTTGGCGCCCCGTCTACTTACATGTTGCAGCTTTATAAAGTGTAGTAGTAAACAAGTAGGTACCAAGGTACGTATATATCGAAGACTACTGAGAACATTTAATATATCTCTCTACATAATAGAGTTTATTTAATGCACCATACGTAAATATGTTACAATTAATAACTATGAACCTATACGTTTGACAAATAGGTAAGTACCACCATGTTGTCATTGGCGTTTGGCGCCCCGTCTATCGCTCGTCCGCTTGAATGGCTCTGCGTATTAATCTATCTACACAACTCTAAACCTACTTACATGTTGCAGCTTTATAAAGTGTAGTAGTAAACAAGCAGGTAGGTACGTACGTACAATAAACTTATTATATAGTGGCTGGGTGGTCTCAGTCTATATTAAGTGCAAATAAATAGATCTACTGTAGTATATACTGTATATAGTGTACATAATGACGTGTCTTGTCGTCAGAAATACTTTAATTTACTGTACAACTGGCGAACAGTAAACGTCGTAAATGAAACTTTTGCGGCCCTGAAAAGGGCCTTTTTGGTGTTTGGTTTGGTGTGTGATGAGGACGCAACGGACGGGACGAATGCATCTTCATTAACCGCCGAAACCGTAGAGGGTGCGACCTTGACGCTTCAGGGCGTAGACGACGTCCATGGCGGTGACAGTCTTCCTCTTGGCGTGCTCGGTGTACGTGACGGCGTCGCGGATCACGTTCTCTAGGAACACTTTCAGCACGCCGCGCGTCTCCTCGTAAATGAGACCGGAGATACGCTTCACGCCACCTCTGCGCGCGAGACGACGGATGGCGGGCTTGGTGATACCCTGGATGTTATCGCGCAACACTTTCCTGTGACGCTTGGCTCCTCCTTTTCCGAGCCCTTTGCCTCCCTTACCGCGACCGGTCATTTTGACGTTTGTTGATTTAGTTTACTTCACAATTCACACACAAGAGAGACGTACGACGCGTACGGAGCGCGCGCAAAACGAACGTGGAATGGTAGCCCCCGCGGCGCGGTCACGAGCATTTATATACATTTACAACGCGCGCGCGGGGGTAGGGTAGCGGGGGGTCAACACTGGCGCATGGCGGGCGGAATACGAAACTAAAAATATAATATTTCAGTAAGTTATAGTACTTATCTATGCGTCATTGCATTGCATAGCAGTAACAAACTGTGCAGATGTGTAAAATCAATTATCATATTAGGTATTCAATTAAACATAAGCAAGCGAGCGAGCATCATACCATCTTCTTGCATTTTAAATTAAAACTCATTTTGTACATTCATACTCCTTGCACTTCACTCATGTCATCTTTGTTTCCTTTTCTCTATGAATATATTTTGACAGATATAATTTGTCAATTCATTGTCAGGTTGGAAAAGAATTCTGTGTTGAAATTACGGGTTACGCTATTAAGTTTTATTATTGTATGTTTCTACAATCTTCGTGTGTTGTGCTTTCTACCACCCGTCTACGGAGCTCCTCTGTTGTGCCGTAAGTAAACACAATCATTCGTTCGGGTTCGATTCCCGATATCTTATGTGGGATTGCTACGGTTTGCGTTGCGTGCGTCCCCCCACAGACACATTTGCGCGGCGAGCGATTTAATTTATGGTAAGTATGTATACATACACACTATACTTATAGTTTTTAATTGACGTCATGTACGTTTGAAACATCTTTCATTAGATTTCAGAACTGTATGCGGCCCTGAAAAGGGCCTTTTGTTGTATTGTGTGTAAATCGGTCGCAGGTAACACGCATTAGTTAGTTGCACACGCAGCATGCACGCGCACAGCCGACAGCGATCCTGATGGCCGCTACTACTTAGGCGCGCTCTCCCCTGATCCTGCGCGCCAGCTGGATGTCCTTGGGCATGATGGTGACGCGCTTCGCGTGAATGGCGCACAGGTTGGTGTCTTCGAACAGACCGACCAAATACGCCTCGCTGGCCTCTTGGAGGGCCATCACGGCTGAACTCTGGAAGCGTAGGTCGGTCTTGAAGTCTTGCGCTATCTCACGGACGAGACGCTGGAAAGGCAGCTTGCGGATAAGCAGCTCAGTGCTCTTCTGGTAGCGACGGATCTCACGCAGAGCGACGGTGCCGGGCCTGTAGCGATGAGGTTTCTTCACACCGCCGGTGGCGGGCGCGCTCTTGCGTGCCGCCTTGGTGGCCAACTGTTTGCGGGGCGCCTTGCCACCGGTAGACTTACGAGCGGTCTGCTTAGTACGCGCCATTATTGCGGGAGAAAGTAGTGATCCTTTTTTTTTTTTTCTTAAGTAACACAAATAACACTCGACCGTACGTACGGTACGACGGACGGACGACGCGATCAGAAATGAAACCTCGTTCGCTTTTTTTTTTTTTTTTTTTTTGCGCCTGTGAAGCAGACACCCTCCCGGATACCGGGGGGAGGGAGGAGGTGAACTCTGCATGGAGTACGACACCAGACGGCTGGCGAAGTTATGTCAGACTCCTACTGACTAACACCCCCTTGAAAACCATAGACCTGGAGAGATCTTTCGGTTCAAAACTGAGCAGTCACCCCCCCGGAGGAGGGGGGGTGAAGCAGCGCTACTCAATAGTCATGAGTAAATGCGCGAGAAAATGCGGCGCGCCCTCTAGTAGGACGCACTCTGTCTGCAGTGAGGCTGCGCAAGCTGAAGGCTTGCTAATTCGTACGCGGCTACGACTCTCCTGCCTCTAAGAGGCGATTAAGATCGACTGATAATTGATTAGGGGGATCCGAAAGTATGTTTTTCGGCCTACGATAATGAGGTCTAGTCGCGGGGGCCGGCTCATACTCCGACGCCTCGCGTATTAAAGGATTAGAGTGCATCTCTGTTGATTTGAAGAATCGCTCAGAGATTTCTTTGATATTTTGCTGCAGAGTTGGAAGTTCCAAATCTCTGTGTAGGTCAGCATTCCTAACATAATACGGTGCATTAGTAGCCTTACGGCAAAAACGATTCTGGACCACTTGCAATTTGTTAAGTGAAGAGGGCTTAACGTGGCCAAAGACTGGAGCGGCGTACGTCAGAACGGGACGCACGCAAACTTTAAATAGGGTGCGCTTGTTTCTAAGTGACATTTTACTGTATCGACCCAACATACCGTTGAGCCGATACAAGTAGAATCTCGCATTGCGAGTGACTCTTTTTATGTGAGGTTGGAAGGTCAGGGCCTTGTCCAACGTCACACCTAAATATTTAGCTGTACGCTGCCACGGGATGGGAGAGCCTAATAGGCGGAGCGGACCTACCCCGAGCGGGACTGTTTTGGTTCGTCGCTTGACATCAAAGAGAATCGCGACACTTTTGTCGGGATTCACCTCAATGCGCCACATACGAAACCAGTAACCTAACACATCTATGGAGGATTGGAGTCTGGTGAGGAAGTGGTTGGGTGTCTTGCCCTTGACAAAGAGCGCTGTATCGTCTGCGAAGAGCGCTAGCTTCACACCACGATCGGGGATTGGGATATCGTTGGTGTATGCAGTATACAGCAACGGGGATAGCGCGGAGCCCTGCGGCACACCGGCCTTTATCGGCTTCGGGGCAGATAACGTACCTTCGTGTCTAAAACGAAAGGTGCGTTGATGCAGAAAAGAGCTAACTAATCTAACTAACCTGTCCGGCGTCTTCATTTGATGTAGCTTAAAAATAAGCCCTTTGTGCCAGACCTTATCAAAGGCCTTGGCTACATCGAAGAAGACCGCCGCTGTTTTATATTTACGCGGATAGAAACCGCTAGAAATAAACTCAACTATCCTATGAACTTGCTGAGGGCAAGAATGTTCCCGCCGGAAACCAAACTGTTCGGGAATGATTAAGTCATTCCCATGTAAGTGCGCTCGTAGACGAGCAAGTATTGTCTTTTCGAATAACTTCCCCATAGCCTTAAGAAGGCTAATGGGTCGGTAACTCGAAGCTACATTTAACGGCTTATCCGGTTTTGCAATACCTATTACTATCGCTTCCTTCCAGGCGTCTGGAAAGTGGCATTGATCGTAACAGGCATTGAAAATGATCGTAAGTATGGCTAGCACTTGCTCGGGAAAGTGCTTCAAAGCCTTATTGGATATGCCGTCAGCGCCGGGCGCCTTGCGCGGTTTAAAGCCCTTGATGAGGGACTGGATTTCGTCGGACGAAACCGGATCTGACTCCTGATCTACGGAGAGAGGGAGGGCGCTAAAACGGCGAACCTCACTCTCAACAAATTCGACATGCACCGGGTCGCATTCCTGCGTGCTGATGGAGCATTGGGAAGCAATGCTATCAGCAAAGCATTCAGCCTTCTCCTCGTCCTCGAAGGCCACAGAGCCATCGGGACGGATGAGTGGAGGAGTGGCCGCCGTTGCGTCACTACGCAGGGCTTTCGCCACTTTGTAGTACGCCAGGTGGGAAGGTGATATTCCCTCCATAAGGTCCTGCCATTGGTCATTTCTCCACTCATTGATGCGAGTTTTAACCTGACGCTGGAGGCGTCGTGCTCTAGAGCGATACTCCGGTGTTGGATACAAAGCCGCTCTCCGGAGAGCGGCGTTTTTGGCTTTGATCAGGTTCCGGATAGCTAGGGGTGGCTTGCGCCCCGGTACGTCTACCTCCCTCGAGTTATCCTTTACAGCTGACTGTACCAAACTAGTAATAGAGTCCACCGCGCTATCTATTTTCTCCGTACTATCAAGATAGTCCGGTGAAAGAGCGTACGGTGAGTCAGGTTGGTCTACGGCGGAAACCAGGGCGGACTTTCGCGAGCCCCCTCCGTTATATATATACATGCTCGTTGTTGGAGCAGAGCAGACTAACGATATCATCCCTCCCGTTCGCACAGTGTGCGCGACAGAGAAAAAATACGAGTTTATTCATTACGTGCTTTGCCTTCATAATATTTACCTATATTATTTATATTGTTTAAAATTATTTGTTACTCATTTTAATTTCATTGCGTTCTTTTGAGCTTCACTCGAGCGCACTCCGGTTTATTTTTACTCTGACGGCTGTCAGAGCGTAGTTTCATCCGTTCTGTGGTGGCTCAGAGCGCGCAGCAACCAAACAACCATCAAATCAAATAATTAGGTTTAAATATTGTATATATAAAAGTGGAAAAAAAAAAAAAAAATGAGATTTCTCTCGTTTTGGACAGGAATACTTCAGAAGAGGTTATAAAAACAACTCGATGATCGTTCCGTGGCTCAGTTGCAACTCAAACGAGTTAAACTTTAACCAAACAACTACACCCAGAACGACGGAACGCACTCCTGCTTATACCCATAACACTTTTAAATATCAATAAGTGTAAGTAAGTACTTATTATTACACACAAGTTGCATTATTAACTTTTGTATGTTAATTTCAGGTTGGCGGACTGTTTCGAGATCAAATTATATCATGCATGCATGCCTGCCTTAGCAGGAGAGTACTTACTATTTTTTTTTTTTTAAATTGCCTCATCGACTGACTGACTGACTGACTGACTGACTGACTGACTGACTGACTGACTGACTGACTGACTGACTGACTGACTGACTGACTGACTGACTGACTGACTGACTGACTGACCGACCGACCGACCGACCGACTGACGCTTGTCGTCGTGAAACATTATCAATATATTAGATTGCAATTTGTGGCCCTGAAAAGGGCCTTTTGGGTCTGCGTTGAAACTGTGTAGCAGCGCGCGCGCGGCAGCAGTCTCACTTGGAGCTGGTGTACTTGGTGACCGCCTTCGTTCCCTCACTGACGGCGTGCTTGGCGAGCTCGCCGGGCAACAAAAGCCTCACGGAGGTCTGCACCTCCCTGGAGGTAATCGTCGAACGCTTGTTGTAGTGGGCGAGGCGCGAAGCTTCAGCGGCGATACGCTCGAAGATGTCGTTCACGAAGGAGTTCATGATGGACATCGCCTTACTGGAGATACCGGTGTCGGGGTGCACCTGCTTGAGCACTTTGTAGATGTAGATGGCGTAGCTCTCCTTCCTCTTGTGCTTCTTCTTCTTCTTGTCGGTCTTGGAGATGTTCTTCTGGGCCTTGCCAGACTTTTTGGCGGCCTTACCACTAGTCTTGGGCGGCATGGTGGTTGGTTAGATTGTCGATACGATATCGTCACACGGTCGCGTCGGGCGAACGACTGGATGCCCGGATATATTGTTACACGTGTTTTGTCAGTATCGTTGGCTCGCAACGAGCGGACTGCGTCCCAATCGTACCGACCAATAGCGACGCACCCCGCGGTGTGGTGTGTGTGTGTGTGTGTGTGTGTGTGTGTGTGTGTGTGTGTGTGTGTGTGTGTGTGTGTGTGTGTGCGCACCCCCTCCCTCGCCCCTCACCTCACCCCTCGCCGTGCCGCGGCGTCCGTCCTTCGGTCGGCGGGCTCGCCTCGCTGTAAGTAAGTTATCATACAGCTAGCTAGCTAGGTAGGTAGGTAGGTAGGTAGGTAGGTAGGTAGGTAGGTAGGTAGGTAGGTACTTATAATAATTTATAAAATCAATCAATCACAAAAATGCATTAAGTATAATGTATGTATGTAATAAAAAAAAAATAAAAAAAAAAAAAACCACGAAACCTACCAGGAGTAGGGCAGCTAGTGTACTATCCTCACCTCAATCCGTTTAGGAGCATAAGGTCAAAAGCGCAAAATGACAAACGATCGCAAATTGTCAAAAGCGCACATAGTCAAATGCGCAGAATCTCAAAGGCGCACTTTGTCAAACATCTTAATTGTAATTGCTTGACTTTGTTATTAAATAATTCTAAACGTCGTTATTTTTTGGTCAGTCCGACTCGCAATAGGAAATGAAATACTAATTTAATATTTTTGTTGAAAATAGATATCACATTGCTTTCTTTTATTTTTGGAAGTGATTCAAATACTTAGTGCATTTGTTATAATATTTTAGTTTACATTAAAAATAAATATGTTTCCTAAAAATATTAAATTAGTATTTCATTTACTATTGCGAGTCTGACTGACCAAAAATAACGACCTTTACATATTTAATAACAAAGTAAAGAAAGAAAGTAACATTACCCAGTTTAAGTAGGATTTTTGACAATGTGCGCTTTTGGCATTCGGCGCTTTGGACAATCTGCGCTTTTGACATTCTGCTCTTTTGGCAATTTGCGATCGTTTGTCATTTTGCGCTTTTGACCTCATAGTATAGTGTAAAAGAAGACGTTTTATTTTAATTTAACAAATGCAAGCATTTCGATGATGTGAACATTGCATTGTGCGTTAAGATGTTACGATGTCACCGGTAGGTACTTTTACCTATACTTATATCATATTTTTAAACTGACTGACTGATCGATATGAAACATTTTTATTGTTATATGGATTCGTATTGTGGCCCTGAAAAGGGCCTTTTACACGTCATGGTCATCATGGTATCACGCGTAGTGTTAGATTAGCGCGTGCTATGCGGCTGCTTGCTGCGGCACGACACGACGGTGTGTGTGCGCGTTGTTCATTAAGCCTTCTTCTCGGTCTTCTTGGGCAGGAGCACGGCCTGGATGTTGGGCAGCACACCACCCTGAGCGATGGTCACGCCGGAGAGGAGCTTGTTCAACTCCTCGTCGTTGCGTATCGCCAGCTGGAGATGTCTCGGGATGATTCTGGTCTTCTTGTTGTCGCGAGCGGCGTTGCCGGCCAACTCGAGCACTTCCGCGGCCAAGTATTCCATGACGGCGGCCAGGTACACCGGTGCGCCGGCACCGACGCGCTCACCGTAGTTACCCTTGCGGAGAAGTCTGTGTATACGTCCCACGGGAAACTGGAGACCGGCGCGGTTCGAGCGAGACTTGACCTTGCCCTTAACTTTGCCGCCTTTGCCACGACCGGACATGATGGATTGGTTGGTTTGGTAAAACTTGTAACAAGAAAACTGGGGACGTGCGCGCGCTAACGTGCGAGCGTCACGACAATGCGAGTGATAATAATTTTGAGCGAATCTCGAAACGGCTATTTAAGAGCGCGCGAGCCGTACGATCAGCGGGGTCGTCGTGTAGGTAGACGGGACGGGTCGGTGTGAGAGAGAGACAAAAATAGTCAGTCGGGCAGTCGGGCGGAGGGAGCTATGCTATAATCGCGTAGTTAGTGGCGGCGGTGTTTAATTAGAATAAAAATTATAATAATAGGTTTATCGCATCGTGTATGTGCGTGAGTTGTTGATTGCGAGTGTTTATTGATAGATTCGTAAAATAGTGAACAAAAGCTACTCTGCCCTCTCATACCGAAGAACACACGGCTAAGTGAGAAAAAAAAAAAAAAAAAAAAAAAAAAAAAAAAAAGGCGCGAAATTTAGTTCTATGAGAATAATTGCAGTTCTATCAATTGGGGTTTTGTAGAAGACATTATGTAGCATCTATCCGTACCTGAGCGACGCGAGAGGGGCTCACTTTATCTGCCAGTGTGCAGTGCGTTTGCGGTCCTCAATACCTAGTCTCTGAATAACCCTTTGGGGATAATAGTCGTAATACATTATATTTGTGAAAGCACATTTAGCCAGTGCCAAGTTGATAAGTAATTGTCTAAGATGATAAATCAGTAATAATATAGGATAACGATTAATGGTAAATGATAGATATTCCCCCAAACCCCTTGAGACTCAATAAAGCTGTGGGACTTAATTGAGATCTCACACGGCACTTCTTGAGAGAATGTGAAAAGTGATGTTGGATGCTTTTGTCTTATTTGCCAAAACTCATGCACGTCCACGAACACATAACAGTTATTTATTATTAATCCGCCATTATTTATTACACATTAATATTCGACGAAACACCTTTTATTTGTTGTTAACATTCTGAGGTGAGGTGTAGTCTGTCGGACGTATTTACATTTTGTGTCTTAATTTGTTATACAGGTTTATTAGTAATCAAAATAAAAGGAAAAAGGATCTCCTAAAATAAAACATCAGTTAATTAATTTTAGGACGTTTTGTGCAAAAAAAAAAAAAAAAAAAGAGATTACCAAAACTTCTTGTTGTTTTCTTATACATATATCCTTATTTGCGTCAATATTTTGGCTTTCAGCCATATACATTAGTAGGTAGTGTCTAATAAAAAAAAAATAGGAGATGCTTAAGTTAGTTAGTTAGTTAGTTAGTTAGTTAGTTAGTTAGGTAGGTAGACGTCCGCCGTAATGAAACTGTTTTTCAATATAATAATGAACGTTATGTTAGCCCTGAAAAGGGCTTTTTGGATTTGTCTCCTTGCGCCGGTTGCTCGCTGCTCGCTCGCTCTCCCGTGCGTCAAGTAAAACACGTGAGGGCCGCCGAACGATCGATGATGATTCAAGATGGTGGTGTCTGTGCCGTGTCCCGTGTGTGCCGCCTGCTGCTGCACTGCACTGCACTGTGCACTGCACTGCAACTGCGCGCTTGCACGAGGTCGAGCACGTCCGTCCGTCCCGCACACCCATCCATCCCATCCCATCCACCGGGCCACCACTCACATTCGTGTGCGCGTGTGTTGTGTGTAGCGCGCGCGCGCACACAGATTTACTTCTTGGACGCGGCGGCCTTCTTGGCGGCGGGCTTGGATTTGGGCGTGGTGGCGGCGGCTGCCCTCTTAGGTTTGGGGGCCTTAGGTTTCTTCGTCGGCGGTTTGGCGGTCTTCTTCGCCTTGGGCGCGACGCTCTTGGCCTTCGCGGCCGCGGCGGCGGTGGGCTTCTTCGCCGCGGGCTTCTTCTTGTCCTTGGTCGCCTTCTTGTCCTTGGTCGCCTTCGATTTGGACGGCGACGCGGCGGCGGCGGCGGCGGCGCCCTTCCGGCCGCCCTTGGTCGCCACCGCGGCGGTGGCAGCTGCCTTTTTGGGCTTGGCAGACGCTGAGGCGGGCTTCTTGGCGACGGCCGGCTTCTTCGATGCGGACGATTTGGACTCCAGTTTGAACGAGCCGGAGGCGCCTTTGCCCTTCGTTTGTATCAAAGCGCCGCTCTCGACGGCACTCTTCAGATACTTTCTGATGAACGGCGCCAGCTTCTCCGCGTCGACGTCGTATTGGGCCGCGATGTACTTCTTGATCGCCTGAAGGGATGAACCGCTGCGCTCCTTGAGCTCCTTGATGGCGTTGTTCACCATCTCGGAGGTCTTGGGGTGGGTCGGTTTCGCCTTGGGTTTCTTGGCTCCGCCTGCGGCTGCCGCCTTAGGTTTCTTCGCGGGCGTCGCCGGAGCGGGGGTGTCGGAAGCAACTGCGGTATCAGCCATTTCTTTTTTTTATGTTATTAAAACTAGGTGATGAAGAACAAACAAACACTAAAAACACGCGCGCGCGAATATGCGAGAGAGAGAGAAGAGTGCAGTGCAAGCAAAGCAACTGACACTAACCGATCATTTTGTGAGAGGCGTAACCGTAAGGAGAACCGGCATGTCTTTGTACATTTTCCCGTATGAACTCGGACAAGTTTTCACTAAAATTGTTATGAAAATAATTAATTATAAAATGACTATACTACATATATATTGAAATGATGAAAATTTTGTGATCTCCTATAGTCCACCCACCCTGTCGGCACTGTGCAATCGGTCACTGCGTACTCGACGACGCGCGAGAGTCGTTTGTTTTCGTCATCGACTACCTAGCGTACCTAGGGGTTCGTTTAAAAGTCTATTTTATATTACAAGATCGTTTTATTGCACGTTTCTAGCACGTCCCATCAAAAGCTGATATACGAAGCTTCAAAATGAACAGCGCTCAATTATATTTGACACTTGTTCAAGTCGAAAATATCGACGTAATCGCGACAGTCGTAAAACATGATCACGACTCGTACGGCGCGCACTATGAAAGGTTAACAGTTCTATTATATCGAAGACTACTGAGAACATTTAATATATCTCTCTACATAGAGTTTATTTAATGCACTATACGTAAATATGTTACAATTAATAACTATGAACCTATACGTTTGACAAATAGGTAAGTACCACCATGTTGTTATTGGCGTTTGGCGCCCCGTCTACTTACATGTTGCAGCTTTATAAAGTGTAGTAGTAAACAAGTAGGTACCAAGGTACGTATATATCGAAGACTACTGAGAACATTTAATATATCTCTCTACATAATAGAGTTTATTTAATGCACCATACGTAAATATGTTACAATTAATAACTATGAACCTATACGTTTGACAAATAGGTAAGTACCACCATGTTGTCATTGGCGTTTGGCGCCCCGTCTATCGCTCGTCCGCTTGAATGGCTCTGCGTATTAATCTATCTACACAACTCTAAACCTACTTACATGTTGCAGCTTTATAAAGTGTAGTAGTAAACAAGCAGGTAGGTACGTACGTACAATAAACTTATTATATAGTGGCTGGGTGGTCTCAGTCTATATTAAGTGCAAATAAATAGATCTACTGTAGTATATACTGTATATAGTGTACATAATGACGTGTCTTGTCGTCAGAAATACTTTAATTTACTGTACAACTGGCGAACAGTAAACGTCGTAAATGAAACTTTTGCGGCCCTGAAAAGGGCCTTTTTGGTGTTTGGTTTGGTGTGTGATGAGGACGCAACGGACGGGACGAATGCATCTTCATTAACCGCCGAAACCGTAGAGGGTGCGACCTTGACGCTTCAGGGCGTAGACGACGTCCATGGCGGTGACAGTCTTCCTCTTGGCGTGCTCGGTGTACGTGACGGCGTCGCGGATCACGTTCTCTAGGAACACTTTCAGCACGCCGCGCGTCTCCTCGTAAATGAGACCGGAGATACGCTTCACGCCACCTCTGCGCGCGAGACGACGGATGGCGGGCTTGGTGATACCCTGGATGTTATCGCGCAACACTTTCCTGTGACGCTTGGCTCCTCCTTTTCCGAGCCCTTTGCCTCCCTTACCGCGACCGGTCATTTTGACGTTTGTTGATTTAGTTTACTTCACAATTCACACACAAGAGAGACGTACGACGCGTACGGAGCGCGCGCAAAACGAACGTGGAATGGTAGCCCCCGCGGCGCGGTCACGAGCATTTATATACATTTACAACGCGCGCGCGGGGGTAGGGTAGCGGGGGGTCAACACTGGCGCATGGCGGGCGGAATACGAAACTAAAAATATAATATTTCAGTAAGTTATAGTACTTATCTATGCGTCATTGCATTGCATAGCAGTAACAAACTGTGCAGATGTGTAAAATCAATTATCATATTAGGTATTCAATTAAACATAAGCAAGCGAGCGAGCATCATACCATCTTCTTGCATTTTAAATTAAAACTCATTTTGTACATTCATACTCCTTGCACTTCACTCATGTCATCTTTGTTTCCTTTTCTCTATGAATATATTTTGACAGATATAATTTGTCAATTCATTGTCAGGTTGGAAAAGAATTCTGTGTTGAAATTACGGGTTACGCTATTAAGTTTTATTATTGTATGTTTCTACAATCTTCGTGTGTTGTGCTTTCTACCACCCGTCTACGGAGCTCCTCTGTTGTGCCGTAAGTAAACACAATCATTCGTTCGGGTTCGATTCCCGATATCTTATGTGGGATTGCTACGGTTTGCGTTGCGTGCGTCCCCCCACAGACACATTTGCGCGGCGAGCGATTTAATTTATGGTAAGTATGTATACATACACACTATACTTATAGTTTTTAATTGACGTCATGTACGTTTGAAACATCTTTCATTAGATTTCAGAACTGTATGCGGCCCTGAAAAGGGCCTTTTGTTGTATTGTGTGTAAATCGGTCGCAGGTAACACGCATTAGTTAGTTGCACACGCAGCATGCACGCGCACAGCCGACAGCGATCCTGATGGCCGCTACTACTTAGGCGCGCTCTCCCCTGATCCTGCGCGCCAGCTGGATGTCCTTGGGCATGATGGTGACGCGCTTCGCGTGAATGGCGCACAGGTTGGTGTCTTCGAACAGACCGACCAAATACGCCTCGCTGGCCTCTTGGAGGGCCATCACGGCTGAACTCTGGAAGCGTAGGTCGGTCTTGAAGTCTTGCGCTATCTCACGGACGAGACGCTGGAAAGGCAGCTTGCGGATAAGCAGCTCAGTGCTCTTCTGGTAGCGACGGATCTCACGCAGAGCGACGGTGCCGGGCCTGTAGCGATGAGGTTTCTTCACACCGCCGGTGGCGGGCGCGCTCTTGCGTGCCGCCTTGGTGGCCAACTGTTTGCGGGGCGCCTTGCCACCGGTAGACTTACGAGCGGTCTGCTTAGTACGCGCCATTATTGCGGGAGAAAGTAGTGGTCCTTTTTTTTTTTTTCTTAAGTAACACAAATAACACTCGACCGTACGTACGGTACGACGGACGGACGACGCGATCAGAAATGAAACCTCGTTCGCGAGCCCCCTCCGTTATATATATACATGCTCGTTGTTGGAGCAGAGCAGACTAACGATATCATCCCTCCCGTTCGCACAGTGTGCGCGACAGAGAAAAAATACGAGTTTATTCATTACGTGCTTTGCCTTCATAATATTTACCTATATTATTTATATTGTTTAAAATTTCTTCTCATTAAGTAGGTATGGACCCTCTGTCCCTTAACCTGCTTAAGGCCGTTCTCGACGCGCCAGGCTTAGGCTTGGACCCGTTAACTCGGGCCAAGATTCTCGGGGCTCTGTCCCCCTCTCCAGTGGTCGCCCATCCGACTTCCGCCTCTGCCTCCCCAGTGCAAGCGGAAGCGATGGAGACCACGTCAGCTTCGGCGAAGAGGACCGCGTCTGAGCGGTCATCTTCGCCTTCTTCTTTCTCATCTGACGATGAGTCTGATAGGACCCTTAAGGGCTCCGACTCCGAGAAATCGGAGTCAGAGTCATCTACTTCTTCTTCTTCCCCTTTCATCACCGTCAAAAAGGGGAAAGGCGGGAAGCGGACCAAGAAGGCCCGCTCCCCCGCAAATTCGCGTTCGGCGTCACCGCCTCTCTCCCCTGCTGCGCAGCAGGGCTCTCAGCCGGCTGCTACGCAGCAGGCTGCCGCTTCGCAGCAGGAGTCCCAGCCCGCTTCTGGGGAATCGGGGAATAGCCCCGCTCCCCTTATGTCGCTTAAGACACTTCCGGCGTCGGTCGCTTCACGACCACACACGCAGTCGCGCCCCATCCCCGTTCTGGCCAAGCCGCCGCCCCCTGTACATATCAGGGACAAGGCGCAATGGCCAATGCTTTCTACGCTATGCCGTGATAACGGCATAGTTGTATTAAAAGCTCAAAATACAGGAGTGAGCGTGAAGGTCTCGGTTCAAACTCCGGAACAGTTCCGGAGTTTCACCAAGATACTCACCAGTAGGAGCATTCCCTACCACACCTTCTCGCTTCCTGAGGACCGCAAAGTCAGGGCGGTTCTCAGGAACATACCATATGAGGTCACCAATGAAGCGGTTCTTGGTGAATTGGTCAGCCAAGGCTTCCCAGTGGAGTCTGTACACAAGATGTACAGCAACACAGGGAAGAAATGGCCTTTGTCCCTCGTCATAATGGCAGCATCACCGTCCGCTAAGGACATCTTCAAAAAACCAGTTGCCATTTTCAACATGGAACTGAAAGTGGAGGCCCCTCACAAGAGGGGTCACCCATCCCAGTGCCACAGATGCCAACTATACGGGCATGCGGCTAATAATTGTTCGGCGCACCCGCGGTGTGTTAAGTGCCTAGAGCCGCACTTCACACGCGAGTGTCCAAGGGCCCGTGATTGTCCCACCCCGCCTTCCTGTGTGTTGTGCGGGCAAGTGGGTCACACGGCCAACTATAAAGGCTGCCCTCGCGCTCCGAGGCGCCTTACACCAAAAGCCCATACGGGGACAAAGGCCAAACGGCCTGCACCGCCGGCGCATAACGCCACCAACTTCCCTGCCTTACCTAAGACAGGACCGGAGCCAGCGCTCGCTGCTCCGAAAAAGGTGTGGGGCCCTCAGCCCTCCCTTACTCCTATACCGCAAGTCACTAATGTGACACCCACACTTAAACAGGCCCGCGCCCCCAACCAATCTACCGCTAAGCTCGACTCGGTCGGTGATATTGAGACGGTTTTCGCCGTACTCGACAGCATCGACCTAGGCGAGCTACATATTTTGGCCGAAAAGCTGCGTAACGCGAGCAGCCCTAAAGCCAAACTAGTAGCATTATGCCAACACCAAGAGTTATTAAACTCTCTAGTTTAATAATACTTGGTTGCATAAGTAGTTTATAGTATTAATTTATTTTTATTAATAATTAAGTACTTACTTATCTTATTTATTATTTATAACATTGCTTTGCTGCTCATTTATTATTACCGCTAATAGTAACATGGGCGATAATAGTAATTCAATTGTAAATTCACCGCGCTTAGATAACGGCCGCACTAAACCGCTAGGTTTGTCGCTTGTTTCTTGTAACATTCGCAGCTTGGCGGCAAACATTACCGAGCTTAAACTATTTACTAAAGACAGGGATATCGACGTATTACTCCTTCAGGAGACGTGGTTAAAACCCACCAAACTGAAGGGGCTGTCGATTCCCAGTTATAACATTATCCGTAATGATAGGGCCTTTGACTCGCCTGACGGCAGGCGAGGCGGAGGCACCGCGATTTATTATAAAAGGAGTTTGCATTGCTCCGTGATACCGACACCTGCACTTACTAATATGGAGGCTACAGTCTGCCGATTAGCTATGACGGGACACCAGTCCTTAGTTATAGCGTCGGTTTATATACCGAGTAATACTTTGCCGCTAAGTAGCGATTTCGAAGCGTTGCTCGCGCTAGGTCAGTCTGTCATTTTATTCGGCGATTTTAATTCTAAACACACCGACTGGGCGTGTAATTATACTAATCCTAGTGGCAGTCTGTTACTACGGATAATGTCAACTCTAGGGCTGGACATATTAAGTCCGTACTCCCCAACACATTATCCTGGTAACGTCGATTGTCGGCCGGACATACTTGACTTCGCGTTAGTAAGAAACGTGGCGCTGAACATAGGTGCCATCGAAACACTAGATGACCTAGGTTCGGACCACCGACCAGTTTCGTTAGTGTTAGGTCCGCAAGCGCCTCACGCTAATAGTAGTAGTAAAAAAGTTTTCGTCAATTGGGACGGGTTTAAAGCCTCTCTCGCGTCTGCCGTAGATCAACCCGCCCCGCTCCTCTTACTCGATAGTAGGGATAAAATAGATAGCGCGGTCAATTCATTAACTAATTTAGTTCAATCCGCCGTTAAGGATAATTCTAGGGAGGTCGATGTACCGGTACGCCGAGCTCCCCGAGACATACGCGATTTAATTAGAGTCAAAAATGCCGCTCTCCGTAGAGCGGCGCTTTACCCTACGCCCGAGTATCGCGCTAGAGCTAAACGCCTTCAGCGTCAGGTTAAGACTAGGGTCAGCGAATGGAGGAATGACCAATGGCAGGACCTCATGGTGGAGATTTCACCTTCCCACCAAGCGTATTACAAAGTGGCGCGAGCCCTGCGTAGTGACGCGCAGTCGGCTATACCACCTCTCATCCGCCCCGATGGTACCATTGCCTTCGAGGATGATGAGAAAGCCGAATGTTTCGCTGATAGCATTGCTTCTCAATGTTCGATCAGCACACAGGAATGCGATCCGGCGCATATAGAGTTAGTCGAGAGTGAGGCCCGTCGCCTCAGCGCCCTCCCTCCATCCGTTGACCCTGACCCTCAGTCACAGTCACAATCACAATCACAGTTAGAGTCAGATCCGGTCACGTCAGACCAATTACAAGCCCTCATCAAGGGATTTAAACCGCGTAAAGCACCGGGCGCAGACGGCATTTCTAATAAAGCGCTCAAGAACTTTCCTATCCAAGTACTTGCTTTACTTACATTAATTTTTAATGCTTGTTACGACCAATGCTACTTCCCGGACGCCTGGAAGGAAGCAATCGTAATAGGTATACCTAAACCGGGCAAACCGATTAATATACCGTCGAATCACCGCCCCATTAGCCTCCTCAAGGCTTTAGGGAAGTTATTTGAAAAAACAATTCTCGCGCGCCTTCGTGCTCATCTTTTTGGTAATGACTTAATCATACCACAACAGTTTGGTTTCCGTCAGGGGCACTCATGCCCACAGCAAGTACATAGAATAGTAGAGTACATCTCGAGCGGTTTTTACCCGCGTAAATACAAAACAGCGGCCGTCTTCTTTGATGTTGCGAAGGCCTTCGATAAGGTTTGGCACGCAGGGCTTATTTATAAGCTGCATCAACTAGAGATGCCCGTTGGGTTAATTCGTTTAGTTAGCTCGTACCTACATAACCGTACATTTCGATTCAGATACGAAGGTGCGTTATCGTCACCTAGGCCGATAACGGCAGGCGTACCGCAAGGTTCAGCCCTCTCGCCATTGTTGTACTCCGCGTACACCAATGATATTCCCGTTCCGAGCAACGGTGTTCAATTATCTCTTTTCGCTGACGATACAGCACTCTATCTGAAGGGCGCGAGCCCCCGCGCAATACTAGCAAGGCTCCAAGCCTCGGTCAATAAGTTAGGTGACTGGTTTAGGAAGTGGCGCATCGAGGTAAATCCCGACAAAAGTGTCGCGATTTATTTCGATGTAAAGCGAACAATTAGGGTAGTCCCCTATAACACTAAATCGCTTAAAATGCTGGGTACTAACATCCCCTGGCAAACATCTACCAAGTACCTGGGTGTGACGTTGGACAAGTCTCTTTCTTTCCGACCCCACATTCGGAGAGTCACAAAAAACGCGCGTTTTTACTTAGGCCGACTCAGCGGTATGTTAGGTCGAAATAGCCGAATGTCACTAAGAAACAAGCGAACCCTATATAAAGTTTGTGTGCGTCCCGTTTTAACGTACGCTTCTCCCGTCTTTGGCCACATTAAGCCTTCAGCACTTAATAAATTACAAGTGGTTCAAAATCTTTTTTGCCGTAAAGCGACCGACGCGCCGCTATATGTTAGGAATGCTGACTTACATAGAGATTTGGAACTTCCAACTCTACAGCAACATATCAAAGACATCTCTGAGCGATTCTTCAAATCCGCAGAGAACCACCCTAATAATTTAATTCGCGAGGCGTCGGACTATGAGCCGGCGCCCGCGAACAAGCCCCATTATCGTAGGCCGAAAAATATTCTTTCGGACCCTCCCAATCAGTTATCAGTCGATCTCAATCGCCTATTAGAGGCACTAGATTTATAGTCGCACTAGACTTATAGTCGCACTTACATTGCGAGCCTTCCGCTCGCGCAGCTTCACTGCAGACATAGCGCGTCCTAATAGAGGGCGCGCAGTTTTATTCTAAAGCGCGTTACGCTCATGTTTATTGAGTAGCGCTTGCGTCGTCCCCCCCCACGGGGCGATCGCATCATATGAAGCCTATATGAATCTCTCCAGGTTCATGGCAAGTTCATGGGGGTGTTTAGTCAGTAGGAGTCTGACATAACTTCGCCAGCCGCCTGGTGTCGTACTCATGCAGAGTTCACCTCCTCCCTCCTCTCGGTGTCCGGGAGGGTGTCTGCTTCACAGGCGAAAAACAAAAAAAAAAAAAAAAAAAAAAAATTATTTGTTACTCATTTTAATTTCATTGCGTTCTTTTGAGCTTCACTCGAGCGCACTCCGGTTTATTTTTACTCTGACGGCTGTCAGAGCGTAGTTTCATCCGTTCTGTGGTGGCTCAGAGCGCGCAGCAACCAAACAACCATCAAATCAAATAATTAGGTTTAAATATTGTATATATAAAAGTGGAAAAAAAAAAAAAAAATGAGATTTCTCTCGTTTTGGACAGGAATACTTCAGAAGAGGTTATAAAAACAACTCGATGATCGTTCCGTGGCTCAGTTGCAACTCAAACGAGTTAAACTTTAACCAAACAACTACACCCAGAACGACGGAACGCACTCCTGCTTATACCCATAACACTTTTAAATATCAATAAGTGTAAGTAAGTACTTATTATTACACACAAGTTGCATTATTAACTTTTGTATGTTAATTTCAGGTTGGCGGACTGTTTCGAGATCAAATTATATCATGCATGCATGCCTGCCTTAGCAGGAGAGTACTTACTATTTTTTTTTTTTTAAATTGCCTCATCGACTGACTGACTGACTGACTGACTGACTGACTGACTGACTGACTGACTGACTGACTGACTGACTGACTGACTGACTGACTGACTGACTGACCGACCGACCGACCGACCGACTGACGCTTGTCGTCGTGAAACATTATCAATATATTAGATTGCAATTTGTGGCCCTGAAAAGGGCCTTTTGGGTCTGCGTTGAAACTGTGTAGCAGCGCGCGCGCGGCAGCAGTCTCACTTGGAGCTGGTGTACTTGGTGACCGCCTTCGTTCCCTCACTGACGGCGTGCTTGGCGAGCTCGCCGGGCAACAAAAGCCTCACGGAGGTCTGCACCTCCCTGGAGGTAATCGTCGAACGCTTGTTGTAGTGGGCGAGGCGCGAAGCTTCAGCGGCGATACGCTCGAAGATGTCGTTCACGAAGGAGTTCATGATGGACATCGCCTTACTGGAGATACCGGTGTCGGGGTGCACCTGCTTGAGCACTTTGTAGATGTAGATGGCGTAGCTCTCCTTCCTCTTGTGCTTCTTCTTCTTCTTGTCGGTCTTGGAGATGTTCTTCTGGGCCTTGCCAGACTTTTTGGCGGCCTTACCACTAGTCTTGGGCGGCATGGTGGTTGGTTAGATTGTCGATACGATATCGTCACACGGTCGCGTCGGGCGAACGACTGGATGCCCGGATATATTGTTACACGTGTTTTGTCAGTATCGTTGGCTCGCAACGAGCGGACTGCGTCCCAATCGTACCGACCAATAGCGACGCACCCCGCGGTGTGGTGTGTGTGTGTGTGTGTGTGTGTGTGTGTGTGTGTGTGTGTGTGTGTGTGTGTGTGTGTGTGTGCGCACCCCCTCCCTCGCCCCTCACCTCACCCCTCGCCGTGCCGCGGCGTCCGTCCTTCGGTCGGCGGGCTCGCCTCGCTGTAAGTAAGTTATCATACAGCTAGCTAGCTAGGTAGGTAGGTAGGTAGGTAGGTAGGTAGGTAGGTAGGTAGGTACTTATAATAATTTATAAAATCAATCAATCACAAAAATGCATTAAGTATAATGTATGTATGTAATAAAAAAAAAATAAAAAAAAAAAAAACCACGAAACCTACCAGGAGTAGGGCAGCTAGTGTACTATCCTCACCTCAATCCGTTTAGGAGCATAAGGTCAAAAGCGCAAAATGACAAACGATCGCAAATTGTCAAAAGCGCACATAGTCAAATGCGCAGAATCTCAAAGGCGCACTTTGTCAAACATCTTAATTGTAATTGCTTGACTTTGTTATTAAATAATTCTAAACGTCGTTATTTTTTGGTCAGTCCGACTCGCAATAGGAAATGAAATACTAATTTAATATTTTTGTTGAAAATAGATATCACATTGCTTTCTTTTATTTTTGGAAGTGATTCAAATACTTAGTGCATTTGTTATAATATTTTAGTTTACATTAAAAATAAATATGTTTCCTAAAAATATTAAATTAGTATTTCATTTACTATTGCGAGTCTGACTGACCAAAAATAACGACCTTTACATATTTAATAACAAAGTAAAGAAAGAAAGTAACATTACCCAGTTTAAGTAGGATTTTTGACAATGTGCGCTTTTGGCATTCGGCGCTTTGGACAATCTGCGCTTTTGACATTCTGCTCTTTTGGCAATTTGCGATCGTTTGTCATTTTGCGCTTTTGACCTCATAGTATAGTGTAAAAGAAGACGTTTTATTTTAATTTAACAAATGCAAGCATTTCGATGATGTGAACATTGCATTGTGCGTTAAGATGTTACGATGTCACCGGTAGGTACTTTTACCTATACTTATATCATATTTTTAAACTGACTGACTGATCGATATGAAACATTTTTATTGTTATATGGATTCGTATTGTGGCCCTGAAAAGGGCCTTTTACACGTCATGGTCATCATGGTATCACGCGTAGTGTTAGATTAGCGCGTGCTATGCGGCTGCTTGCTGCGGCACGACACGACGGTGTGTGTGCGCGTTGTTCATTAAGCCTTCTTCTCGGTCTTCTTGGGCAGGAGCACGGCCTGGATGTTGGGCAGCACACCACCCTGAGCGATGGTCACGCCGGAGAGGAGCTTGTTCAACTCCTCGTCGTTGCGTATCGCCAGCTGGAGATGTCTCGGGATGATTCTGGTCTTCTTGTTGTCGCGAGCGGCGTTGCCGGCCAACTCGAGCACTTCCGCGGCCAAGTATTCCATGACGGCGGCCAGGTACACCGGTGCGCCGGCACCGACGCGCTCACCGTAGTTACCCTTGCGGAGAAGTCTGTGTATACGTCCCACGGGAAACTGGAGACCGGCGCGGTTCGAGCGAGACTTGACCTTGCCCTTAACTTTGCCGCCTTTGCCACGACCGGACATGATGGATTGGTTGGTTTGGTAAAACTTGTAACAAGAAAACTGGGGACGTGCGCGCGCTAACGTGCGAGCGTCACGACAATGCGAGTGATAATAATTTTGAGCGTTTTTTTTTTTTTTTTTTTTTTTTTTTTTTTTTGTGTGTGAGTGCTGTCGGTCGCAGATGACCTTTACAGCGTTACCGGGCTTGTTTGGGGGCGGCGAGAAACTTGAAGCGTTCCTCAAGCCGTGAGTGGTCGAAATTCCCCAGAGGGATTCCGGTGGGGGATGGCATCTCGCAAGCGAGTCTCCGATCCCCCCCCAGAGCCTCTGGGGG
Source organism: Scoparia ambigualis (assembly GCA_963921215.1). Lineage (NCBI taxonomy): Eukaryota > Metazoa > Arthropoda > Insecta > Lepidoptera > Crambidae > Scoparia > Scoparia ambigualis. Next base: position 24,571,643 of record OY992523.1, read on the forward strand.
TTCGAACCGGTAGGGAGCGGCTAAACCCGAGGGCGCCTCTAGGAGGCACGGTACCTCGGCTCGGGTTTACCGTGTCGTGGGGGGTACGCGAGTAACAGGTACATTATTACGAATGTACCTGCCACCGGGCGGGTGTGAACCGGGTCTTCGCACACTTATTCTACGAGTGCGGTGTCTTGGTCCTAAACTAGTGTGCAAGTTTAGTGTGGCTGGGTGTGTAGTGTCGGGCTTTGGCGCGTTTGCAATCGTTATTGCATCATCGGGGTCGTCTAAAACGTGTCGCGGAAACCGGCGGCGCGGTCCTCTCTGGGGGCGAAAGCTGCCAACATCGTAGTTGGCAGCTCCCGCCACCAGAGGATTCGGATGCGAAAGCGCTTTGTCGAAGTACGCCTGAGAGGCGTCCTTCATAAAGGAACGGACGGTCGGAAGATCGAGATCGCGATGTAAATCTACATTGCGTAGGTACCACGGGGCGGCCGTGGCGCCTCGCATGAAACGGTTTTGAACGTTCTGCAACCGGTGCAGATGAGAGTTCGCGGCGTGAGCGAATACTACACTAGCATACGTCATGACGGGACGGATGCAGGCTTTGTAAATTGTCGTCTTATTTCTAAGAGACATTTTACTCCGCCTGCCTACGAGATGGTAGAGCCTACCTAGAATGAACGCTGCCCTATTTCGGATAGCTTGGATGTGTGGTGCAAACGTCAATCGACTGTCGAAGATGACACCGAGATATTTGACCTGTGACTTCCACGGTATGACGCGGTCGAAGAGTCGGATAGGGGTCGGACGGAGGCCGGATGAGCCCCGATGAAAGTGGATCGCGGCACTTTTCTCGGGGTTCACCTCGATTCTCCAAAGTCGGAACCAATCGCCTAAGGTGGTCGCGGCGGATTGAAGTCTCTGAGAGAGCTTGGTCATATCTCTATCAGTGGTATATAGCGCGGTGTCATCAGCGAAGAGCGCCAACTCAACGCGAGGCGTCCTGGGTATATCGTTAACGTAAAGCGAAAACAACAAAGGTGAAAGCACGGAGCCTTGCGGGACTCCGGCACGAATGGGTCGGGGGGAGGAGCGCGTTCCCTCGACGCGAAAGCGAAAGGTGCGATCTGACAAGTAGTCTCGAATGATGTGCACGAGTCTGTCTGGCACGCCGAGTTTGTAAAGCTTGTAAAGTAAGCCATTGTGCCAGACTTTGTCAAACGCCTTCGCAACGTCGAAGAAAAGGGCTCCCGTACCCCGCGGCCGTAATGAGCCATTGAGGCCGCGTAATATGTGCTCCGTGAGGCGGTGCAACTGATGCGTACACGAGTGTTTGGGCCGGAAACCAAACTGCTCGTCAATTAAAATATTATTAGTGAACACAAAGTCCTTTAACCGGGCTACGAGGACGCGTTCGTAAAGTTTTCCCAACGATTTGAGAAGACTAATCGGGCGATAGCTAGACGCGACAGACTTATCTTTACCGGGCTTATGAATGCCGATGACGTCGGCCTCCTTCCACGCGCTGGGGAAGATGGCGTTGGTCATGGCGCTATTGAAAATTGCTGCCAGGAGGCAGATCAACTGAGCGGGTAAGATCTTAAGGATCTTGTTAGAGATACCGTCTGAACCGGGGGCGCTACGCGGTTTGAGTTGCCGGATTAGCGTTTGCACCTCATCCTCCGTGACCGGGGAGAGAATCGCGGTGGGAGCGAGCGAAGAGAGCCTATCGACTTCGTTATCGACCATGACGACATGATCTTGGTTAACCGGAAGTGTGCTAGGCGAGCACTGCGACTCTAAGCTGTCGGCCAGGCATTCGGCTTTCTCATCATCGTCGAAAGCGATGGAGTTGTCGGGTTTCTTAAGAGGCGGTAGAACCGTCACCGTGTCCGACTTGAAGGTTCTCGCCAACTTCCAATAAGCTTGGTGAGAGGGCGAGATCTCTTCAAGGAGACCCTCCCACCGCGTAGACCGGAGGTCCCGCATGCGCTGCTTGACAGCACGCTGTAAGCAGCGCATCCGGGCCCGGTTGTCCGCGGTGGGATAAGAGTCATGGGCACGGGTGGCGGCGTTCTTCGCCCTCAGTAGTTCCCTCGCATCGTCCGGCAGTTTAAAGCGATGATCCGGCATCACTGGAACCCGCCGAGACGATTCGCTAATAGCGTTCGTGAGGTGACTACTGAGGGCGTCGACCGCGGCCACTGTCTCGTGAGGCGAGGCAATGACATCTGGTATCGTACTAAGCGGCTGACTGTCGGTTGACTCGAGAAGTTTCTCGAGCTTGTCCCAATCAGTCACCAGCTTAGTGACGGGCGTAGAATCCGCGGCGGGCCCTAGTTGTAATACGACCGGCCGGTGGTCAGACGAAAGCGCGTGGATCGTTTCTATGGAACGCATCCGTAGGGATACGTTCTTTAGCAACGCCATATCTAAAGAGCTAGGCGCGTGCCCGGCTACGAGCGGGTAGTGCGTGGGTGTCATAGGGACCAGGATGTCGAAGAGCATCGACTCAGAGAGGTTGCTCAAGACCCGGCCGTTACGGTTGGATCTATTGCAACTCCACTGAGCGTGTCTGCTATTGAAGTCGCCGGCAAGAATGACGGCGTCTCCCATAGCAAAGAGCGCTTCGAGATCGGGCTGATTAATATTTTTATTGGGGGAGAGATAAACGGACGCGATAGTTAACGGCGCGTGGCCTGTCATGCCTAGCCGACAAACCGAGGCCTCTAATTCCGCGAGCGGTGGCGGATCGAGCGGGACGCAATGCAATGACCGTTTATAATAGATTAGAGTGCCGCCTCCTCGGCCGTCTCTATCATTACGCACGATATTGTAGTTGGCCATACGGGGCCCACGATTGGAGGGTTTTAAAAACGTTTCCTGGATGAGGAAAATGTCGACGGAGTGCTCGACTGCAAATTCGAACACCTCATCCCGTTGCTTTAGCAGCCCGGCTGCGTTAAAGAACGCAACCGTAAGTGAACGCGGTTTTACTCTACTTGGTAAGGGTGTACTATTCATTAAGGTCGCGGAATAGAGTCGAGAAGGGCGTGAACGCTATCCGCAAGGGATTGGTGTTCGAATAGGACAGCCGCCAAGGCTGTATAACGGTCAGGGCCAGAGTTTATCGCCTTGATCTTACGAATGATCAAGGCGATTTCATTGTTGTGACGTGAGAGCGCGACGAACTGCATGAACAGAGCCATGTCAGCTATGCTAATTTCCTGCTCGCTATCGGGAGGCGAACGCGAGAAGGACACGGGCAGGGCAGCGGGCTTAAGGCCCTTGCCATTAGATGATGACGATTTCAAAGGTTTTTCCGTGGCCTTAGGGGCCTTGGATTTAACCGGCTTAACTGCCTTCGGTCGCTTGCTAAGGGCCAAGGGCTTCGGAGGCTGACTACGCTTCGCCGGAGCGGGAGCGTTCGCGGGTTGAGTCTGGCGCGGCGGTTGGGCCGATGCCGAGACAGGAGGAGCATCTTCTACTACAGTATCGGGCGCGGGCGCGGGCGCGGACGCGGGGGCTGCTACCGTGGGCTGAACGGCCTTCGCAGGCTGCTCAACCCCCGGTTTGACCCATGGGTTGCGAGGCGGTGGAAGCGGTGCCGCGGGGCGAAGTGTGATTTTCGAAAGCGCAGAAGGCGCTGGAGCTCGCGTCGCGGGACTAGGCTTAGGACGCGAGGCCGACCTGGCGGCCGCGGGCAGACGTGGCGCCTTGGGGCAACCGCGATAGCTCGCGGGGTGCCCCACCTCGCCACACAACACGCAGCCGGGCAGGTCATCGGGCATCGGGTCCTTGGGCCTTGGGCACGCGTCAGTGCCATGGTTGTCCAGGCACTTGACGCACCGAGGACGGTTGTGGCAGTTTCGGGCTGAGTGCCCGTAGCGCTGGCAACGATGGCACTGACTGGGAGTGCCACTCTTATAAGGTACTTCTATTGTGATCCGATCACAGTACATCAACGATTTAATATTGAAAATTTCTTTGCCCTCGGGGGTCTTATCAAGAACTACACGGATATAGCGCGTCGGTTGCTTGTCGCGCCTAAAAATGCGGTGTGCTTCGCGGGCCGGTAACCCTGTGGCCTTAAGGGCCGAAAGCACGTCGGCAGGGTTTGTGGATGTGGGGAGGCCACCTACAACGACGGTTAGTACTTGCTCCTCGGGGAGCGAGTACGAGTGAAACTCTATGTCGCGAGTGCGTAGGAACGCGGTTATACGGCGGTGGTCTTGCGCGGTGGGCGGAAAGATTTTCATCTTATCGCCTCCCTCGCAGACGGCGCGCGTAAAATTCATTTTCTGCGCTTTAATAGTGCTGGATAGTTTATTCCAATCCTTGCATTGCAAGACATGGATTGGCGGAATATCGCGTTCGCGTTTCGCGGGCTCCTCCTGGCTCGACTTGGGCCTTGGAGTGTTAGGGCGTTGACCGTTGTCAGCCTTGGCGGCTTTCGACGCGGGTGGTGACGACGGCGCGGTTTTTCGTTGTCGCTTGCCGGTGCGAGATACGATCGTGTAGTCGGAGTCAGACGAAGCTGAGTCCGACGCCGAGTCGTAGTCCGACACTGACGGGCAGACATCCATATCAACCGGGTCGATATGGGACGAGGCGGTTTTAGTTACCGGAAGGGTAACATCGGGCGACGCGGGGTTGTCGTAAACGATAACCATCGGTTGCGCAGAAGGCGGCTTAATCGCGACGAACGCGGAAACGGTCTGCGCTGAAGGCGCTGAGGACGCGGACGTGGGTTGTGCATAAGGCACCGGACGAAGTTGCGCTGAAGGCGCTTTAAGCGCGAACGCGGCGGGTTGCGCAGAAGGCGCTGGGGTTGGTTGCGCGGAAGGCGCTAGATTCGCGGCGGCGGGTTGCGCTGAAGGCGCAGAGGAAGCATTAATTGAATGAATGCGGCTCCTAATGAGCTCGACCGCGTCGGGTTGCTCCAGCAAAGCCGAGAGCTCCCCGACGTCCATTGTGGCGGAGTGCAATGCACACAATGGGTGAGTTGGCGTCAGACCCTCCCTGCCTGTGAAGCAGGGAGGCGTGAGTAAGAGGGGAACCTACTGCCTGAATGGCCCTAGGTGAGTCCACCGATGAAATTCAATTCACCGTTGGGTGTGTACCTAGACTGGTTAGTGTGGTTAGTAAGTTGTGAGTATAACTAGGAGACCCCCCAAGGCCAGGGACTCACAACTCTTCCGGAGTGTTTTCCCCCCAGGAGGGTAAGGAGGGCAGCCGGGTCAGTGCCCCAACTGGCTTCGTTGGCACCGTTAAGTATCCACCAGTTGGCTACTAAAATCGTAGTCTTGCTTTGACGTCTTGGTGTTGTCTATAATGAAATAGAGATCTTGACGTCTTGTCCGAAATGAGCACCAATTGACGACTTGTCGATAATGAAAGGGCGACCCCGCAATAACAATTGCGCCGGTACGCCTTGAGAGCGACGAGCTGTGTGAGCGAGACACACAGCGAGAGAGCGGTCGGAGAACCGACCGACAGCGGAGCGAGAGCGCGAGCGCGACACGGACGGCGAGCGGGCGGAGCGAGCGAGACGTGCGTGCGGCACGGCAGCTAGCGCGAGACTCGTAATTAATTTTGAGCGAATCTCGAAACGGCTATTTAAGAGCGCGCGAGCCGTACGATCAGCGGGGTCGTCGTGTAGGTAGACGGGACGGGTCGGTGTGAGAGAGAGACAAAAATAGTCAGTCGGGCAGTCGGGCGGAGGGAGCTATGCTATAATCGCGTAGTTAGTGGCGGCGGTGTTTAATTAGAATAAAAATTATAATAATAGGTTTATCGCATCGTGTATGTGCGTGAGTTGTTGATTGCGAGTGTTTATTGATAGATTCGTAAAATAGTGAACAAAAGCTACTCTGCCCTCTCATACCGAAGAACACACGGCTAAGTGAGAAAAAAAAAAAAAAAAAAAAAAAAAAAAAAAAAAAGGCGCGAAATTTAGTTCTATGAGAATAATTGCAGTTCTATCAATTGGGGTTTTGTAGAAGACATTATGTAGCATCTATCCGTACCTGAGCGACGCGAGAGGGGCTCACTTTATCTGCCAGTGTGCAGTGCGTTTGCGGTCCTCAATACCTAGTCTCTGAATAACCCTTTGGGGATAATAGTCGTAATACATTATATTTGTGAAAGCACATTTAGCCAGTGCCAAGTTGATAAGTAATTGTCTAAGATGATAAATCAGTAATAATATAGGATAACGATTAATGGTAAATGATAGATATTCCCCCAAACCCCTTGAGACTCAATAAAGCTGTGGGACTTAATTGAGATCTCACACGGCACTTCTTGAGAGAATGTGAAAAGTGATGTTGGATGCTTTTGTCTTATTTGCCAAAACTCATGCACGTCCACGAACACATAACAGTTATTTATTATTAATCCGCCATTATTTATTACACATTAATATTCGACGAAACACCTTTTATTTGTTGTTAACATTCTGAGGTGAGGTGTAGTCTGTCGGACGTATTTACATTTTGTGTCTTAATTTGTTATACAGGTTTATTAGTAATCAAAATAAAAGGAAAAAGGATCTCCTAAAATAAAACATCAGTTAATTAATTTTAGGACGTTTTGTGCAAAAAAAAAAAAAAAAAAAGAGATTACCAAAACTTCTTGTTGTTTTCTTATACATATATCCTTATTTGCGTCAATATTTTGGCTTTCAGCCATATACATTAGTAGGTAGTGTCTAATAAAAAAAAAATAGGAGATGCTTAAGTTAGTTAGTTAGTTAGTTAGTTAGTTAGTTAGTTAGGTAGGTAGACGTCCGCCGTAATGAAACTGTTTTTCAATATAATAATGAACGTTATGTTAGCCCTGAAAAGGGCTTTTTGGATTTGTCTCCTTGCGCCGGTTGCTCGCTGCTCGCTCGCTCTCCCGTGCGTCAAGTAAAACACGTGAGGGCCGCCGAACGATCGATGATGATTCAAGATGGTGGTGTCTGTGCCGTGTCCCGTGTGTGCCGCCTGCTGCTGCACTGCACTGCACTGTGCACTGCACTGCAACTGCGCGCTTGCACGAGGTCGAGCACGTCCGTCCGTCCCGCACACCCATCCATCCCATCCCATCCACCGGGCCACCACTCACATTCGTGTGCGCGTGTGTTGTGTGTAGCGCGCGCGCGCACACAGATTTACTTCTTGGACGCGGCGGCCTTCTTGGCGGCGGGCTTGGATTTGGGCGTGGTGGCGGCGGCTGCCCTCTTAGGTTTGGGGGCCTTAGGTTTCTTCGTCGGCGGTTTGGCGGTCTTCTTCGCCTTGGGCGCGACGCTCTTGGCCTTCGCGGCCGCGGCGGCGGTGGGCTTCTTCGCCGCGGGCTTCTTCTTGTCCTTGGTCGCCTTCTTGTCCTTGGTCGCCTTCGATTTGGACGGCGACGCGGCGGCGGCGGCGGCGGCGCCCTTCCGGCCGCCCTTGGTCGCCACCGCGGCGGTGGCAGCTGCCTTTTTGGGCTTGGCAGACGCTGAGGCGGGCTTCTTGGCGACGGCCGGCTTCTTCGATGCGGACGATTTGGACTCCAGTTTGAACGAGCCGGAGGCGCCTTTGCCCTTCGTTTGTATCAAAGCGCCGCTCTCGACGGCACTCTTCAGATACTTTCTGATGAACGGCGCCAGCTTCTCCGCGTCGACGTCGTATTGGGCCGCGATGTACTTCTTGATCGCCTGAAGGGATGAACCGCTGCGCTCCTTGAGCTCCTTGATGGCGTTGTTCACCATCTCGGAGGTCTTGGGGTGGGTCGGTTTCGCCTTGGGTTTCTTGGCTCCGCCTGCGGCTGCCGCCTTAGGTTTCTTCGCGGGCGTCGCCGGAGCGGGGGTGTCGGAAGCAACTGCGGTATCAGCCATTTCTTTTTTTTATGTTATTAAAACTAGGTGATGAAGAACAAACAAACACTAAAAACACGCGCGCGCGAATATGCGAGAGAGAGAGAAGAGTGCAGTGCAAGCAAAGCAACTGACACTAACCGATCATTTTGTGAGAGGCGTAACCGTAAGGAGAACCGGCATGTCTTTGTACATTTTCCCGTATGAACTCGGACAAGTTTTCACTAAAATTGTTATGAAAATAATTAATTATAAAATGACTATACTACATATATATTGAAATGATGAAAATTTTGTGATCTCCTATAGTCCACCCACCCTGTCGGCACTGTGCAATCGGTCACTGCGTACTCGACGACGCGCGAGAGTCGTTTGTTTTCGTCATCGACTACCTAGCGTACCTAGGGGTTCGTTTAAAAGTCTATTTTATATTACAAGATCGTTTTATTGCACGTTTCTAGCACGTCCCATCAAAAGCTGATATACGAAGCTTCAAAATGAACAGCGCTCAATTATATTTGACACTTGTTCAAGTCGAAAATATCGACGTAATCGCGACAGTCGTAAAACATGATCACGACTCGTACGGCGCGCACTATGAAAGGTTAACAGTTCTATTATATCGAAGACTACTGAGAACATTTAATATATCTCTCTACATAGAGTTTATTTAATGCACTATACGTAAATATGTTACAATTAATAACTATGAACCTATACGTTTGACAAATAGGTAAGTACCACCATGTTGTTATTGGCGTTTGGCGCCCCGTCTACTTACATGTTGCAGCTTTATAAAGTGTAGTAGTAAACAAGTAGGTACCAAGGTACGTATATATCGAAGACTACTGAGAACATTTAATATATCTCTCTACATAATAGAGTTTATTTAATGCACCATACGTAAATATGTTACAATTAATAACTATGAACCTATACGTTTGACAAATAGGTAAGTACCACCATGTTGTCATTGGCGTTTGGCGCCCCGTCTATCGCTCGTCCGCTTGAATGGCTCTGCGTATTAATCTATCTACACAACTCTAAACCTACTTACATGTTGCAGCTTTATAAAGTGTAGTAGTAAACAAGCAGGTAGGTACGTACGTACAATAAACTTATTATATAGTGGCTGGGTGGTCTCAGTCTATATTAAGTGCAAATAAATAGATCTACTGTAGTATATACTGTATATAGTGTACATAATGACGTGTCTTGTCGTCAGAAATACTTTAATTTACTGTACAACTGGCGAACAGTAAACGTCGTAAATGAAACTTTTGCGGCCCTGAAAAGGGCCTTTTTGGTGTTTGGTTTGGTGTGTGATGAGGACGCAACGGACGGGACGAATGCATCTTCATTAACCGCCGAAACCGTAGAGGGTGCGACCTTGACGCTTCAGGGCGTAGACGACGTCCATGGCGGTGACAGTCTTCCTCTTGGCGTGCTCGGTGTACGTGACGGCGTCGCGGATCACGTTCTCTAGGAACACTTTCAGCACGCCGCGCGTCTCCTCGTAAATGAGACCGGAGATACGCTTCACGCCACCTCTGCGCGCGAGACGACGGATGGCGGGCTTGGTGATACCCTGGATGTTATCGCGCAACACTTTCCTGTGACGCTTGGCTCCTCCTTTTCCGAGCCCTTTGCCTCCCTTACCGCGACCGGTCATTTTGACGTTTGTTGATTTAGTTTACTTCACAATTCACACACAAGAGAGACGTACGACGCGTACGGAGCGCGCGCAAAACGAACGTGGAATGGTAGCCCCCGCGGCGCGGTCACGAGCATTTATATACATTTACAACGCGCGCGCGGGGGTAGGGTAGCGGGGGGTCAACACTGGCGCATGGCGGGCGGAATACGAAACTAAAAATATAATATTTCAGTAAGTTATAGTACTTATCTATGCGTCATTGCATTGCATAGCAGTAACAAACTGTGCAGATGTGTAAAATCAATTATCATATTAGGTATTCAATTAAACATAAGCAAGCGAGCGAGCATCATACCATCTTCTTGCATTTTAAATTAAAACTCATTTTGTACATTCATACTCCTTGCACTTCACTCATGTCATCTTTGTTTCCTTTTCTCTATGAATATATTTTGACAGATATAATTTGTCAATTCATTGTCAGGTTGGAAAAGAATTCTGTGTTGAAATTACGGGTTACGCTATTAAGTTTTATTATTGTATGTTTCTACAATCTTCGTGTGTTGTGCTTTCTACCACCCGTCTACGGAGCTCCTCTGTTGTGCCGTAAGTAAACACAATCATTCGTTCGGGTTCGATTCCCGATATCTTATGTGGGATTGCTACGGTTTGCGTTGCGTGCGTCCCCCCACAGACACATTTGCGCGGCGAGCGATTTAATTTATGGTAAGTATGTATACATACACACTATACTTATAGTTTTTAATTGACGTCATGTACGTTTGAAACATCTTTCATTAGATTTCAGAACTGTATGCGGCCCTGAAAAGGGCCTTTTGTTGTATTGTGTGTAAATCGGTCGCAGGTAACACGCATTAGTTAGTTGCACACGCAGCATGCACGCGCACAGCCGACAGCGATCCTGATGGCCGCTACTACTTAGGCGCGCTCTCCCCTGATCCTGCGCGCCAGCTGGATGTCCTTGGGCATGATGGTGACGCGCTTCGCGTGAATGGCGCACAGGTTGGTGTCTTCGAACAGACCGACCAAATACGCCTCGCTGGCCTCTTGGAGGGCCATCACGGCTGAACTCTGGAAGCGTAGGTCGGTCTTGAAGTCTTGCGCTATCTCACGGACGAGACGCTGGAAAGGCAGCTTGCGGATAAGCAGCTCAGTGCTCTTCTGGTAGCGACGGATCTCACGCAGAGCGACGGTGCCGGGCCTGTAGCGATGAGGTTTCTTCACACCGCCGGTGGCGGGCGCGCTCTTGCGTGCCGCCTTGGTGGCCAACTGTTTGCGGGGCGCCTTGCCACCGGTAGACTTACGAGCGGTCTGCTTAGTACGCGCCATTATTGCGGGAGAAAGTAGTGGTCCTTTTTTTTTTTTTCTTAAGTAACACAAATAACACTCGACCGTACGTACGGTACGACGGACGGACGACGCGATCAGAAATGAAACCTCGTTCGCGAGCCCCCTCCGTTATATATATACATGCTCGTTGTTGGAGCAGAGCAGACTAACGATATCATCCCTCCCGTTCGCACAGTGTGCGCGACAGAGAAAAAATACGAGTTTATTCATTACGTGCTTTGCCTTCATAATATTTACCTATATTATTTATATTGTTTAAAATTATTTGTTACTCATTTTAATTTCATTGCGTTCTTTTGAGCTTCACTCGAGCGCACTCCGGTTTATTTTTACTCTGACGGCTGTCAGAGCGTAGTTTCATCCGTTCTGTGGTGGCTCAGAGCGCGCAGCAACCAAACAACCATCAAATCAAATAATTAGGTTTAAATATTGTATATATAAAAGTGGAAAAAAAAAAAAAAAATGAGATTTCTCTCGTTTTGGACAGGAATACTTCAGAAGAGGTTATAAAAACAACTCGATGATCGTTCCGTGGCTCAGTTGCAACTCAAACGAGTTAAACTTTAACCAAACAACTACACCCAGAACGACGGAACGCACTCCTGCTTATACCCATAACACTTTTAAATATCAATAAGTGTAAGTAAGTACTTATTATTACACACAAGTTGCATTATTAACTTTTGTATGTTAATTTCAGGTTGGCGGACTGTTTCGAGATCAAATTATATCATGCATGCATGCCTGCCTTAGCAGGAGAGTACTTACTATTTTTTTTTTTTTAAATTGCCTCATCGACTGACTGACTGACTGACTGACTGACTGACTGACTGACTGACTGACTGACTGACTGACTGACTGACTGACTGACTGACTGACTGACTGACTGACTGACTGACTGACCGACCGACCGACCGACCGACTGACGCTTGTCGTCGTGAAACATTATCAATATATTAGATTGCAATTTGTGGCCCTGAAAAGGGCCTTTTGGGTCTGCGTTGAAACTGTGTAGCAGCGCGCGCGCGGCAGCAGTCTCACTTGGAGCTGGTGTACTTGGTGACCGCCTTCGTTCCCTCACTGACGGCGTGCTTGGCGAGCTCGCCGGGCAACAAAAGCCTCACGGAGGTCTGCACCTCCCTGGAGGTAATCGTCGAACGCTTGTTGTAGTGGGCGAGGCGCGAAGCTTCAGCGGCGATACGCTCGAAGATGTCGTTCACGAAGGAGTTCATGATGGACATCGCCTTACTGGAGATACCGGTGTCGGGGTGCACCTGCTTGAGCACTTTGTAGATGTAGATGGCGTAGCTCTCCTTCCTCTTGTGCTTCTTCTTCTTCTTGTCGGTCTTGGAGATGTTCTTCTGGGCCTTGCCAGACTTTTTGGCGGCCTTACCACTAGTCTTGGGCGGCATGGTGGTTGGTTAGATTGTCGATACGATATCGTCACACGGTCGCGTCGGGCGAACGACTGGATGCCCGGATTTTTTTTTTTTTTTTTTGTTTTTCGCCTGTGAAGCAGACACCCTCCCGGACACCGAGAGGAGGGAGGAGGTGAACTCTGCATGAGTACGACACCAGGCGGCTGGCGAAGTTATGTCAGACTCCTACTGACTAAACACCCCCATGAACTTGCCATGTTTTTTTTTTTTTTTTTTTTGTTTTTCGCCTGTGAAGCAGACACCCTCCCGGACACCGAGAGGAGGGAGGAGGTGAACTCTACATGAGTACGACACCAGGCGGCTGGCGAAGTTATGTCAGACTCCTACTGACTAAACACCCCCATGAACTTGCCATGAACCTGGAGAGATTCATATAGGCTTCATATGATGCGATCGCCCCGTGGGGGGGGACGACGCAAGCGCTACTCAGTAAACATGAGCGTAACGCGCTTTAGAATAAAACTGCGCGCCCTCTATTAGGACGCGCTATGTCTGCAGTGAAGCTGCGCGAGCGGAAGGCTCGCAATGTAAGTGCGACTATAAGTCTAGTGCGACTATAAATCTAGTGCCTCTAATAGGCGATTGAGATCGACTGATAACTGATTGGGAGGGTCCGAAAGAATATTTTTCGGCCTACGATAATGGGGCTTGTTCGCGGGCGCCGGCACATAGTCCGACGCCTCGCGAATTAAATTATTAGGGTGATTCTCTGCGGATTTGAAGAATCGCTCAGAGATGTCTTTGATATGTTGCTGTAGAGTTGGAAGTTCCAAATCTCTATGTAAGTCAGCATTCCTAACATATAGCGGCGCGTCGGTCGCTTTACGACAAAAAAGATTTTGAACCACTTGTAATTTATTAAGTGCTGAAGGCTTAATGTGGCCAAAGACGGGAGAAGCGTACGTTAAAACGGGACGCACACAAACTTTATATAGGGTTCGCTTGTTTCTTAGTGACATTCGGCTATTTCGACCTAACATACCGCTGAGTCGGCCTAAGTAAAAACGCGCGTTTTTTGTGACTCTCCGAATGTGGGGTCGGAAAGAAAGAGACTTGTCCAACGTCACACCCAGGTACTTGGTAGATGATTGCCAGGGGATGTTAGTACCCAGCATTTTAAGCGATTTAGTGTTATAGGGGACTACCCTAATTGTTCGCTTTACATCGAAATAAATCGCGACACTTTTGTCGGGATTCACCTCGATGCGCCACTTCCTAAACCAGTCACCTAACTTATTGACCGAGGCTTGGAGCCTTGCTAGTATTGCGCGGGGGCTCGCGCCCTTCAGATAGAGTGCTGTATCGTCAGCGAAAAGAGATAATTGAACACCGTTGCTCGGAACGGGAATATCATTGGTGTACGCGGAGTACAACAATGGCGAGAGGGCTGAACCTTGCGGTACGCCTGCCGTTATCGGCCTAGGTGACGATAACGCACCTTCGTATCTGAATCGAAATGTACGGTTATGTAGGTACGAGCTAACTAAACGAATTAACCCAACGGGCATCTCTAGTTGATGCAGCTTATAAATAAGCCCTGCGTGCCAAACCTTATCGAAGGCCTTCGCAACATCAAAGAAGACGGCCGCTGTTTTGTATTTACGCGGGTAAAAACCGCTCGAGATGTACTCTACTATTCTATGTACTTGCTGTGGGCATGAGTGCCCCTGACGGAAACCAAACTGTTGTGGTATGATTAAGTCATTACCAAAAAGATGAGCACGAAGGCGCGCGAGAATTGTTTTTTCAAATAACTTCCCTAAAGCCTTGAGGAGGCTAATGGGGCGGTGATTCGACGGTATATTAATCGGTTTGCCCGGTTTAGGTATACCTATTACGATTGCTTCCTTCCAGGCGTCCGGGAAGTAGCATTGATCGTAACAAGCATTAAAAATTAATGTAAGTAAAGCAAGTACTTGGATAGGAAAGTTCTTGAGCGCTTTATTAGAAATGCCGTCTGCGCCCGGTGCTTTACGCGGTTTAAATCCCTTGATGAGGGCTTGTAATTGGTCTGACGTGACCGGATCTGACTCTAACTGTGATTGTGACTGTGACTGAGGGTCAGGGTCAACGGGTGGAGGGAGGGCGCTGAGGCGACGGGCCTCACTCTCGACTAACTCTATATGCGCCGGATCGCATTCCTGTGTGCTGATCGAACATTGAGAAGCAATGCTATCAGCGAAACATTCGGCTTTCTCATCATCCTCGAAGGCAATGGTACCATCGGGGCGGATGAGAGGTGGTATAGCCGACTGCGCGTCACTACGCAGGGCTCGCGCCACTTTGTAATAAGCTTGGTGGGAAGGTGAAATCTCCACCATGAGGTCCTGCCATTGGTCATTCCTCCATTCGCTGACCCTAGTCTTAACCTGACGCTGAAGGCGTTTAGCTCTAGCGCGATACTCGGGCGTAGGGTAAAGCGCCGCTCTACGGAGAGCGGCATTTTTGACTCTAATTAAATCGCGTATGTCTCGGGGAGCTCGGCGTACCGGTACATCGACCTCCCTCGAATTATCCTTAACGGCGGATTGAACTAAATTAGTTAATGAATTGACCGCGCTATCTATTTTATCCCTACTATCGAGTGAGAGGGGCGGGGCGGGTTGATCTACGGCAGACGCGAGAGAGGCTTTAAACCCGTCCCAATTGACGAAAACTTTTTTACTACTACTATTAGCGTGAGGCGCTTGCGGACCTAACACTAACGAAACTGGTCGGTGGTCCGAACCTAGGTCATCTAGTGTTTCGATGGCACCTATGTTCAGCGCCACGTTTCTTACTAACGCGAAGTCAAGTATGTCCGGCCGACAATCGACGTTACCAGGATAATGTGTTGGGGAGTACGGACTTAATATGTCCAGCCCTAGAGTTGACATTATCCGTAGTAACAGACTGCCACTAGGATTAGTATAATTACACGCCCAGTCGGTGTGTTTAGAATTAAAATCGCCGAATAAAATGACAGACTGACCTAGCGCGAGCAACGCTTCGAAATCGCTACTTAGCGGCAAAGTATTACACGGTATATAGACCGACGCTATAACTAAGGACTGGTGTCCCGTCATAGCTAATCGGCAGACTGTAGCCTCCATATTAGTAAGTGCAGGTGTCGGTATCACGGAGCAATGCAAACTCCTTTTATAATAAATCGCGGTGCCTCCGCCTCGCCTGCCGTCAGGCGAGTCAAAGGCCCTATCATTACGGATAATGTTATAACTGGGAATCGACAGCCCCTTCAGTTTGGTGGGTTTTAACCACGTCTCCTGAAGGAGTAATACGTCGATATCCCTGTCTTTAGTAAATAGTTTAAGCTCGGTAATGTTTGCCGCCAAGCTGCGAATGTTACAAGAAACAAGCGACAAACCTAGCGGTTTAGTGCGGCCGTTATCTAAGCGCGGTGAATTTACAATTGAATTACTATTATCGCCCATGTTACTATTAGCGGTAATAATAAATGAGCAGCAAAGCAATGTTATAAATAATAAATAAGATAAGTAAGTACTTAATTATTAATAAAAATAAATTAATACTATAAACTACTTATGCAACCAAGTATTATTAAACTAGAGAGTTTAATAACCCTTGGTGTTGGCATAATGCTACTAGTTTGGCTTTAGGGCTGCTCGCGTTACGCAGCTTTTCGGCCAAAATATGTAGCTCGCCTAGGTCGATGCTATCGAGTACGGCGAAAACCGTCTCAATATCACCGACCGAGTCGAGCTTAGCGGTAGATTGTAAGGGGGCGCGGGCCTGTTTAAGTGTTGGTGTCACATTAGTGACTTTAGGTATAGGAGTAAGGGCGGGCTGAGGGCCCCACACCTTTTTCGGAGCAGCGAGCGCTGGCTCCGGTCCTGTCTTAGGTAAGGCAGGGAAGTTGGTGGCGTTATGCGCCGGCGGTGCAGGCCGTTTGGCCTTTGTCCCCGTATGGGCTTTTGGTGTAAGGCGCCTCGGAGCGCGAGGGCAGCCTTTATAGTTGGCCGTGTGACCCACTTGCCCGCACAACACACAGGAAGGCGGGGTGGGACAATCACGGGCCCTTGGACACTCGCGTGTGAAGTGCGGCTCTAGGCACTTAACACACCGCGGGTGCGCCGAACAATTATTAGCCGCATGCCCGTATAGTTGGCATCTGTGGCACTGGGATGGGTGACCCCTCTTGTGAGGGGCCTCCACTTTCAGTTCCATGTTGAAAATGGCAACTGGTTTTTTGAAGATGTCCTTAGCGGACGGTGACGCTGCCATTATCACGAGGGACAAAGGCCACTTCTTCCCTGTGTTGCTGTACATCTTGTGTACAGACTCCACTGGGAAGCCTTGGCTGACCAATTCACCAAGAACCGCTTCATTGGTGACCTCATATGGTATGTTCCTGAGAACCGCCCTGACTTTGCGGTCCTCAGGAAGCGAGAAGGTGTGGTAGGGAATGCTCCTACTGGTGAGTATCTTGGTGAAACTCCGGAACTGTTCCGGAGTTTGGACCGAGACCTTCACGCTCACTCCTGTATTTTGAGCTTTTAGTACCACTATGCCGTTATCACGGCATAGCGTAGAAAGCATTGGCCATTGCGCCTTGTCCCTGATATGTACAGGGGGCGGCGGCTTGGCCTGAACGGGGATAGGGCGCGACTGCGTGTGTGGTCGTGAAGCGACCGACGCCGGAAGTGTCTTTAGCGACATAAGGGGAGCGGGGCTATTCCCCGATTCCCCAGAAGCGGGCTGGGACTCCTGCTGCGAAGCGGCAGCCTGCTGCGTAGCAGCCGGCTGAGAGCCCTGCTGCGCAGCAGGGGAGAGAGGCGGTGAAGCCGAACGCGAGTTTGCGGGGGAGCGGGCCTTCTTGGTCCGCTTCCCGCCTTTCCCCTTTTTGACGGTGATGAAAGGGGAAGAAGAAGAAGTAGATGACTCTGACTCCGATTTCTCGGAGTCGGAGCCCTTAAGGGTCCTATCAGACTCATCGTCAGATGAGAAAGAAGAAGGCGAAGATGACCGCTCAGACGCGGTCCTCTTCGCCGAAGCTGTCGTGATCTCCATCGCTTCCGCTTGCACTGGGGAGGCAGAGGCGGAAGTCGGATGGGCGACCACTGGAGAGGGGGACAGAGCCCCGAGAATCTTGGCCCGAGTTAACGGGTCCAAGCCTAAGCCTGGCGCGTCGAGAACGGCCTTAAGCAGGTTAAGGGACAGAGGGTCCATACCTACTTAATGAGAAGAAATTGGCTATATATTAAGAAAAAAGAATAATAATAAAGTATAATAATACACGGTAAGAAGTACTAATAAAAATAAAAGTAAAAGTACCTACTTCACCCGCAAACCGCCCCGCCCTGCGGCGGGGAGGCAACCGCGAAACCTAACAAAGACAGTAAAATAAAATAAAATAAAATAAAACGTAATGAAATGAAATGCAAAGCACAAACCTGCAGAGCCTAAAAAGCACAAAAAAGCACACACAAGTGTAGAACACAATAATGATGACTAATATAAACACACACTAACACAAGGTAAGGGATAGAAACACACAACACAAGATGAGAAGAATCTAACGCGGTGCCCCTATGGGTGTGCACGGCACAACTCCTTCGCCCTTGGGAAAGGCCCAGCTGCACTGGGCTCCGGACTACCGGTTATTGCCTAGACCTTAAGGGCCTAGGCGAGCGCACCGGGTCCGCGCTCCCTGGCTTCGTAATTCCCCCTCCAGAAGGGAGGTATCCACCAGGTCAACCGCGGGCGACGCCGATTGCAATTAGCTTTCACGCTAGTGATAACTAATTGGTCACGTACGCCGCAACGAGCGTTGTCACATTCACTGCACAACACTGTTATAAAAGGATATGATAGCGAAGCGAGGTCTCAGGCCCGTAGCGTCGCAACACAAAACGCGCGAAACGTAACGGTCGCGTCGCGTCTTTCCGCGCCGGCGGGGCGGCGGGAAATTCGCGACGGTTAGAGACTAAGAGCGAATCGGAGGTGCACGCGTGCACACTCGACGATTACGCAAAGAGACTGTGTGAACTTGCCATGAACCTGGAGAGATTCATATAGGCTTCATATGATGCGATCGCCCCGTGGGGGGGGACGACGCAAGCGCTACTCAATAAACATGAGCGTAACGCGCTTTAGAATAAAACTGCGCGCCCTCTATTAGGACGCGCTATGTCTGCAGTGAAGCTGCGCGAGCGGAAGGCTCGCAATGTAAGTGCGACTATAAGTCTAGTGCGACTATAAATCTAGTGCCTCTAATAGGCGATTGAGATCGACTGATAACTGATTGGGAGGGTCCGAAAGAATATTTTTCGGCCTACGATAATGGGGCTTGTTCGCGGGCGCCGGCTCATAGTCCGACGCCTCGCGAATTAAATTATTAGGGTGGTTCTCTGCGGATTTGAAGAATCGCTCAGAGATGTCTTTGATATGTTGCTGTAGAGTTGGAAGTTCCAAATCTCTATGTAAGTCAGCATTCCTAACATATAGCGGCGCGTCGGTCGCTTTACGGCAAAAAAGATTTTGAACCACTTGTAATTTATTAAGTGCTGAAGGCTTAATGTGGCCAAAGACGGGAGAAGCGTACGTTAAAACGGGACGCACACAAACTTTATATAGGGTTCGCTTGTTTCTTAGTGACATTCGGCTATTTCGACCTAACATACCGCTGAGTCGGCCTAAGTAAAAACGCGCGTTTTTTGTGACTCTCCGAATGTGGGGTCGGAAAGAAAGAGACTTGTCCAACGTCACACCCAGGTACTTGGTAGATGTTTGCCAGGGGATGTTAGTACCCAGCATTTTAAGCGATTTAGTGTTATAGGGGACTACCCTAATTGTTCGCTTTACATCGAAATAAATCGCGACACTTTTGTCGGGATTTACCTCGATGCGCCACTTCCTAAACCAGTCACCTAACTTATTGACCGAGGCTTGGAGCCTTGCTAGTATTGCGCGGGGGCTCGCGCCCTTCAGATAGAGTGCTGTATCGTCAGCGAAAAGAGATAATTGAACACCGTTGCTCGGAACGGGAATATCATTGGTGTACGCGGAGTACAACAATGGCGAGAGGGCTGAACCTTGCGGTACGCCTGCCGTTATCGGCCTAGGTGACGATAACGCACCTTCGTATCTGAATCGAAATGTACGGTTATGTAGGTACGAGCTAACTAAACGAATTAACCCAACGGGCATCTCTAGTTGATGCAGCTTATAAATAAGCCCTGCGTGCCAAACCTTATCGAAGGCCTTCGCAACATCAAAGAAGACGGCCGCTGTTTTGTATTTACGCGGGTAAAAACCGCTCGAGATGTACTCTACTATTCTATGTACTTGCTGTGGGCATGAGTGCCCCTGACGGAAACCAAACTGTTGTGGTATGATTAAGTCATTACCAAAAAGATGAGCACGAAGGCGCGCGAGAATTGTTTTTTCAAATAACTTCCCTAAAGCCTTGAGGAGGCTAATGGGGCGGTGATTCGACGGTATATTAATCGGTTTGCCCGGTTTAGGTATACCTATTACGATTGCTTCCTTCCAGGCGTCCGGGAAGTAGCATTGATCGTAACAAGCATTAAAAATTAATGTAAGTAAAGCAAGTACTTGGATAGGAAAGTTCTTGAGCGCTTTATTAGAAATGCCGTCTGCGCCCGGTGCTTTACGCGGTTTAAATCCCTTGATGAGGGCTTGTAATTGGTCTGACGTGACCGGATCTGGCTCTAACTGTGATTGTGATTGTGACTGTGACTGAGGGTCAGGGTCAACGGATGGAGGGAGGGCGCTGAGGCGACGGGCCTCACTCTCGACTAACTCTATATGCGCCGGATCGCATTCCTGTGTGCTGATCGAACATTGAGAAGCAATGCTATCAGCGAAACATTCGGCTTTCTCATCATCCTCGAAGGCAATGGTACCATCGGGGCGGATGAGAGGTGGTATAGCCGACTGCGCGTCACTACGCAGGGCTCGCGCCACTTTGTAATACGCTTGGTGGGAAGGTGAAATCTCCACCATGAGGTCCTGCCATTGGTCATTCCTCCATTCGCTGACCCTAGTCTTAACCTGACGCTGAAGGCGTTTAGCTCTAGCGCGATACTCGGGCGTAGGGTAAAGCGCCGCTCTACGGAGAGCGGCATTTTTGACTCTAATTAAATCGCGTATGTCTCGGGGAGCTCGGCGTACCGGTACATCGACCTCCCTAGAATTATCCTTAACGGCGGATTGAACTAAATTAGTTAATGAATTGACCGCGCTATCTATTTTATCCCTACTATCGAGTAAGAGGAGCGGGGCGGGTTGATCTACGGCAGACGCGAGAGAGGCTTTAAACCCGTCCCAATTGACGAAAACTTTTTTACTACTACTATTAGCGTGAGGCGCTTGCGGACCTAACACTAACGAAACTGGTCGGTGGTCCGAACCTAGGTCATCTAGTGTTTCGATGGCACCTATGTTCAGCGCCACGTTTCTTACTAACGCGAAGTCAAGTATGTCCGGCCGACAATCGACGTTACCAGGATAATGTGTTGGGGAGTACGGACTTAATATGTCCAGCCCTAGAGTTGACATTATCCGTAGTAACAGACTGCCACTAGGATTAGTATAATTACACGCCCAGTCGGTGTGTTTAGAATTAAAATCGCCGAATAAAATGACAGACTGACCTAGCGCGAGCAACGCTTCGAAATCGCTACTTAGCGGCAAAGTATTACTCGGTATATAAACCGACGCTATAACTAAGGACTGGTGTCCCGTCATAGCTAATCGGCAGACTGTAGCCTCCATATTAGTAAGTGCAGGTGTCGGTATCACGGAGCAATGCAAACTCCTTTTATAATAAATCGCGGTGCCTCCGCCTCGCCTGCCGTCAGGCGAGTCAAAGGCCCTATCATTACGGATAATGTTATAACTGGGAATCGACAGCCCCTTCAGTTTGGTGGGTTTTAACCACGTCTCCTGAAGGAGTAATACGTCGATATCCCTGTCTTTAGTAAATAGTTTAAGCTCGGTAATGTTTGCCGCCAAGCTGCGAATGTTACAAGAAACAAGCGACAAACCTAGCGGTTTAGTGCGGCCGTTATCTAAGCGCGGTGAATTTACAATTGAATTACTATTATCGCCCATGTTACTATTAGCGGTTGCCCGGATATATTGTTACACGTGTTTTGTCAGTATCGTTGGCTCGCAACGAGCGGACTGCGTCCCAATCGTACCGACCAATAGCGACGCACCCCGCGGTGTGGTGTGTGTGTGTGTGTGTGTGTGTGTGTGTGTGTGTGTGTGTGTGTGTGTGTGTGTGTGTGTGTGCGCACCCCCTCCCTCGCCCCTCACCTCACCCCTCGCCGTGCCGCGGCGTCCGTCCTTCGGTCGGCGGGCTCGCCTCGCTGTAAGTAAGTTATCATACAGCTAGCTAGCTAGGTAGGTAGGTAGGTAGGTAGGTAGGTAGGTAGGTAGGTAGGTAGGTAGGTACTTATAATAATTTATAAAATCAATCAATCACAAAAATGCATTAAGTATAATGTATGTATGTAATAAAAAAAAAATAAAAAAAAAAAAAACCACGAAACCTACCAGGAGTAGGGCAGCTAGTGTACTATCCTCACCTCAATCCGTTTAGGAGCATAAGGTCAAAAGCGCAAAATGACAAACGATCGCAAATTGTCAAAAGCGCACATAGTCAAATGCGCAGAATCTCAAAGGCGCACTTTGTCAAACATCTTAATTGTAATTGCTTGACTTTGTTATTAAATAATTCTAAACGTCGTTATTTTTTGGTCAGTCCGACTCGCAATAGGAAATGAAATACTAATTTAATATTTTTGTTGAAAATAGATATCACATTGCTTTCTTTTATTTTTGGAAGTGATTCAAATACTTAGTGCATTTGTTATAATATTTTAGTTTACATTAAAAATAAATATGTTTCCTAAAAATATTAAATTAGTATTTCATTTACTATTGCGAGTCTGACTGACCAAAAATAACGACCTTTACATATTTAATAACAAAGTAAAGAAAGAAAGTAACATTACCCAGTTTAAGTAGGATTTTTGACAATGTGCGCTTTTGGCATTCGGCGCTTTGGACAATCTGCGCTTTTGACATTCTGCTCTTTTGGCAATTTGCGATCGTTTGTCATTTTGCGCTTTTGACCTCATAGTATAGTGTAAAAGAAGACGTTTTATTTTAATTTAACAAATGCAAGCATTTCGATGATGTGAACATTGCATTGTGCGTTAAGATGTTACGATGTCACCGGTAGGTACTTTTACCTATACTTATATCATATTTTTAAACTGACTGACTGATCGATATGAAACATTTTTATTGTTATATGGATTCGTATTGTGGCCCTGAAAAGGGCCTTTTACACGTCATGGTCATCATGGTATCACGCGTAGTGTTAGATTAGCGCGTGCTATGCGGCTGCTTGCTGCGGCACGACACGACGGTGTGTGTGCGCGTTGTTCATTAAGCCTTCTTCTCGGTCTTCTTGGGCAGGAGCACGGCCTGGATGTTGGGCAGCACACCACCCTGAGCGATGGTCACGCCGGAGAGGAGCTTGTTCAACTCCTCGTCGTTGCGTATCGCCAGCTGGAGATGTCTCGGGATGATTCTGGTCTTCTTGTTGTCGCGAGCGGCGTTGCCGGCCAACTCGAGCACTTCCGCGGCCAAGTATTCCATGACGGCGGCCAGGTACACCGGTGCGCCGGCACCGACGCGCTCACCGTAGTTACCCTTGCGGAGAAGTCTGTGTATACGTCCCACGGGAAACTGGAGACCGGCGCGGTTCGAGCGAGACTTGACCTTGCCCTTAACTTTGCCGCCTTTGCCACGACCGGACATGATGGATTGGTTGGTTTGGTAAAACTTGTAACAAGAAAACTGGGGACGTGCGCGCGCTAACGTGCGAGCGTCACGACAATGCGAGTGATAATAATTTTGAGCGTTTTTTTTTTTTTTTTTTGTGTGTGAGTGCTGTCGGTCGCAGATGACCTTTACAGCGTTACCGGGCTTGTTTGGGGGCGGCGAGAAACTTGAAGCGTTCCTCAAGCCGTGAGTGGTCGAAATTCCCCAGAGGGATTCCGGTGGGGGATGGCATCTCGCAAGCGAGTCTCCGATCCCCCCCCAGAGCCTCTGGGGGTTCGAACCGGTAGGGAGCGGCTAAACCCGAGGGCGCCTCTAGGAGGCACGGTACCTCGGCTCGGGTTTACCGTGTCGTGGGGGGTACGCGAGTAACAGGTACATTATTACGAATGTACCTGCCACCGGGCGGGTGTGAACCGGGTCTTCGCACACTTATTCTACGAGTGCGGTGTCTTGGTCCTAAACTAGTGTGCAAGTTTAGTGTGGCTGGGTGTGTAGTGTCGGGCTTTGGCGCGTTTGCAATCGTTATTGCATCATCGGGGTCGTCTAAAACGTGTCGCGGAAACCGGCGGCGCGGTCCTCTCTGGGGGCGAAAGCTGCCAACATCGTAGTTGGCAGCTCCCGCCACCAGAGGATTCGGATGCGAAAGCGCTTTGTCGAAGTACGCCTGAGAGGCGTCCTTCATAAAGGAGCGGACGGTCGGAAGATCGAGATCGCGATGTAAATCTACATTGCGTAGGTACCACGGGGCGGCCGTGGCGCCTCGCATGAAACGGTTTTGAACGTTCTGCAACCGGTGCAGATGAGAGTTCGCGGCGTGAGCGAATACTACACTAGCATACGTCATGACGGGACGGATGCAGGCTTTGTAAATTGTCGTCTTATTTCTAAGAGACATTTTACTCCGCCTGCCTACGAGATGGTAGAGCCTACCTAGAATGAACGCTGCCCTATTTCGGATAGCTTGGATGTGTGGTGCAAACGTCAATCGACTGTCGAAGATGACACCGAGATATTTGACCTGTGACTTCCACGGTATGACGCGGTCGAAGAGTCGGATAGGGGTCGGACGGAGGCCGGATGAGCCCCGATGAAAGTGGATCGCGGCACTTTTCTCGGGGTTCACCTCGATTCTCCAAAGTCGGAACCAATCGCCTAAGGTGGTCGCGGCAGATTGAAGTCTCTGAGAGAGCTTGGTCATATCTCTATCAGTGGTATATAGCGCGGTGTCATCAGCGAAGAGCGCCAACTCAACGCGAGGCGTCCTGGGTATATCGTTAACGTAAAGCGAAAACAACAAAGGTGAAAGCACGGAGCCTTGCGGGACTCCGGCACGAATGGGTCGGGGGGAGGAGCGCGTTCCCTCGACGCGAAAGCGAAAGGTGCGATCTGACAAGTAGTCTCGAATGATGTGCACGAGTCTGTCTGGCACGCCGAGTTTGTAAAGCTTGTAAAGTAAGCCATTGTGCCAGACTTTGTCAAACGCCTTCGCAACGTCGAAGAAAAGGGCTCCCGTACCCCGCGGCCGTAATGAGCCATTGAGGCCGCGTAATATGTGCTCCGTGAGGCGGTGCAACTGATGCGTACACGAGTGTTTGGGCCGGAAACCAAACTGCTCGTCAATTAAAATATTATTAGTGAACACAAAGTCCTTTAACCGGGCTACGAGGACGCGTTCGTAAAGTTTTCCCAACGATTTGAGAAGACTAATCGGGCGATAGCTAGACGCGACAGACTTATCTTTACCGGGCTTATGAATGCCGATGACGTCGGCCTCCTTCCACGCGCTGGGGAAGATGGCGTTGGTCATGGCGCTATTGAAAATTGCTGCCAGGAGGCAGATCAACTGAGCGGGTAAGATCTTAAGGATCTTGTTAGAGATACCGTCTGAACCGGGGGCGCTACGCGGTTTGAGTTGCCGGATTAGCGTTTGCACCTCATCCTCCGTGACCGGGGAGAGAATCGCGGTGGGAGCGAGCGAAGAGAGCCTATCGACTTCGTTATCGACCATGACGACATGATCTTGGTTAACCGGAAGTGTGCTAGGCAAGCACTGCGACTCTAAGCTGTCGGCCAGGCATTCGGCTTTCTCATCATCGTCGAAAGCGATGGAGTTGTCGGGTTTCTTAAGAGGCGGTAGAACCGTCACCGTGTCCGACTTGAAGGTTCTCGCCAACTTCCAATAAGCTTGGTGAGAGGGCGAGATCTCTTCAAGGAGACCCTCCCACCGCGTAGACCGGAGGTCCCGCATGCGCTGCTTGACAGCACGCTGTAAGCAGCGCATCCGGGCCCGGTTGTCCGCGGTGGGATAAGAGTCATGGGCACGGGTGGCGGCGTTCTTCGCCCTCAGTAGTTCCCTCGCATCGTCCGGCAGTTTAAAGCGATGATCCGGCATCACTGGAACCCGCCGAGACGATTCGCTAATAGCGTTTGTGAGGTGACTACTGAGGGCGTCGACCGCGGCCACTGTCTCGTGAGGCGAGGCAATGACATCTGGTATCGTACTAAGCGGCTGACTGTCGGTTGACTCGAGAAGTTTCTCGAGCTTGTCCCAATCAGTCACCAGCTTAGTGACGGGCGTAGAATCCGCGGCGGGCCCTAGTTGTAGTACGACCGGCCGGTGGTCAGACGAAAGCGCGTGGATCGTTTCTATGGAACGCATCCGTAGGGATACGTTCTTTAGCAACGCCATATCTAAAGAGCTAGGCGCGTGCCCGGCTACGAGCGGGTAGTGCGTGGGTGTCATAGGGACCAGGATGTCGAAGAGCATCGACTCAGAGAGGTTGCTCAAGACCCGGCCGTTACGGTTGGATCTATTGCAACTCCACTGAGCGTGTCTGCTATTGAAGTCGCCGGCAAGAATGACGGCGTCTCCCATAGCAAAGAGCGCTTCGAGATCGGGCTGATTAATATTTTTATTGGGGGAGAGATAAACGGACGCGATAGTTAACGGCGCGTGGCCTGTCATGCCTAGCCGACAAACCGAGGCCTCTAATTCCGCGAGCGGTGGCGGATCGAGCGGGACGCAATGCAATGACCGTTTATAATAGATTAGAGTGCCGCCTCCTCGGCCGTCTCTATCATTACGCACGATATTGTAGTTGGCCATACGGGGCCCACGATTGGAGGGTTTTAAAAACGTTTCCTGGATGAGGAAAATGTCGACGGAGTGCTCGACTGCAAATTCGAACACCTCATCCCGTTGCTTTAGCAGCCCGGCTGCGTTAAAGAACGCAACCGTAAGTGAACGCGGTTTTACTCTACTTGGTAAGGGTGTACTATTCATTAAGGTCGCGGAATAGAGTCGAGAAGGGCGTGAACGCTATCCGCAAGGGATTGGTGTTCGAATAGGACAGCCGCCAAGGCTGTATAACGGTCAGGGTAATTTTGAGCGAATCTCGAAACGGCTATTTAAGAGCGCGCGAGCCGTACGATCAGCGGGGTCGTCGTGTAGGTAGACGGGACGGGTCGGTGTGAGAGAGAGACAAAAATAGTCAGTCGGGCAGTCGGGCGGAGGGAGCTATGCTATAATCGCGTAGTTAGTGGCGGCGGTGTTTAATTAGAATAAAAATTATAATAATAGGTTTATCGCATCGTGTATGTGCGTGAGTTGTTGATTGCGAGTGTTTATTGATAGATTCGTAAAATAGTGAACAAAAGCTACTCTGCCCTCTCATACCGAAGAACACACGGCTAAGTGAGAAAAAAAAAAAAAAAAAAAAAAACAGACATAACAGTTATTTATTATTAATCCGCCATTATTTATTACACATTAATATTCGACGAAACACCTTTTATTTGTTGTTAACATTCTGAGGTGAGGTGTAGTCTGTCGGACGTATTTACATTTTGTGTCTTAATTTGTTATACAGGTTTATTAGTAATCAAAATAAAAGGAAAAAGGATCTCCTAAAATAAAACATCAGTTAATTAATTTTAGGACGTTTTGTGCAAAAAAAAAAAAAAAAAAAGAGATTACCAAAACTTCTTGTTGTTTTCTTATACATATATCCTTATTTGCGTCAATATTTTGGCTTTCAGCCATATACATTAGTAGGTAGTGTCTAATAAAAAAAAAATAGGAGATGCTTAAGTTAGTTAGTTAGTTAGTTAGTTAGTTAGTTAGTTAGGTAGGTAGACGTCCGCCGTAATGAAACTGTTTTTCAATATAATAATGAACGTTATGTTAGCCCTGAAAAGGGCTTTTTGGATTTGTCTCCTTGCGCCGGTTGCTCGCTGCTCGCTCGCTCTCCCGTGCGTCAAGTAAAACACGTGAGGGCCGCCGAACGATCGATGATGATTCAAGATGGTGGTGTCTGTGCCGTGTCCCGTGTGTGCCGCCTGCTGCTGCACTGCACTGCACTGTGCACTGCACTGCAACTGCGCGCTTGCACGAGGTCGAGCACGTCCGTCCGTCCCGCACACCCATCCATCCCATCCCATCCACCGGGCCACCACTCACATTCGTGTGCGCGTGTGTTGTGTGTAGCGCGCGCGCGCACACAGATTTACTTCTTGGACGCGGCGGCCTTCTTGGCGGCGGGCTTGGATTTGGGCGTGGTGGCGGCGGCTGCCCTCTTAGGTTTGGGGGCCTTAGGTTTCTTCGTCGGCGGTTTGGCGGTCTTCTTCGCCTTGGGCGCGACGCTCTTGGCCTTCGCGGCCGCGGCGGCGGTGGGCTTCTTCGCCGCGGGCTTCTTCTTGTCCTTGGTCGCCTTCTTGTCCTTGGTCGCCTTCGATTTGGACGGCGACGCGGCGGCGGCGGCGGCGGCGCCCTTCCGGCCGCCCTTGGTCGCCACCGCGGCGGTGGCAGCTGCCTTTTTGGGCTTGGCAGACGCTGAGGCGGGCTTCTTGGCGACGGCCGGCTTCTTCGATGCGGACGATTTGGACTCCAGTTTGAACGAGCCGGAGGCGCCTTTGCCCTTCGTTTGTATCAAAGCGCCGCTCTCGACGGCACTCTTCAGATACTTTCTGATGAACGGCGCCAGCTTCTCCGCGTCGACGTCGTATTGGGCCGCGATGTACTTCTTGATCGCCTGAAGGGATGAACCGCTGCGCTCCTTGAGCTCCTTGATGGCGTTGTTCACCATCTCGGAGGTCTTGGGGTGGGTCGGTTTCGCCTTGGGTTTCTTGGCTCCGCCTGCGGCTGCCGCCTTAGGTTTCTTCGCGGGCGTCGCCGGAGCGGGGGTGTCGGAAGCAACTGCGGTATCAGCCATTTCTTTTTTTTATGTTATTAAAACTAGGTGATGAAGAACAAACAAACACTAAAAACACGCGCGCGCGAATATGCGAGAGAGAGAGAAGAGTGCAGTGCAAGCAAAGCAACTGACACTAACCGATCATTTTGTGAGAGGCGTAACCGTAAGGAGAACCGGCATGTCTTTGTACATTTTCCCGTATGAACTCGGACAAGTTTTCACTAAAATTGTTATGAAAATAATTAATTATAAAATGACTATACTACATATATATTGAAATGATGAAAATTTTGTGATCTCCTATAGTCCACCCACCCTGTCGGCACTGTGCAATCGGTCACTGCGTACTCGACGACGCGCGAGAGTCGTTTGTTTTCGTCATCGACTACCTAGCGTACCTAGGGGTTCGTTTAAAAGTCTATTTTATATTACAAGATCGTTTTATTGCACGTTTCTAGCACGTCCCATCAAAAGCTGATATACGAAGCTTCAAAATGAACAGCGCTCAATTATATTTGACACTTGTTCAAGTCGAAAATATCGACGTAATCGCGACAGTCGTAAAACATGATCACGACTCGTACGGCGCGCACTATGAAAGGTTAACAGTTCTATTATATCGAAGACTACTGAGAACATTTAATATATCTCTCTACATAGAGTTTATTTAATGCACTATACGTAAATATGTTACAATTAATAACTATGAACCTATACGTTTGACAAATAGGTAAGTACCACCATGTTGTTATTGGCGTTTGGCGCCCCGTCTACTTACATGTTGCAGCTTTATAAAGTGTAGTAGTAAACAAGTAGGTACCAAGGTACGTATATATCGAAGACTACTGAGAACATTTAATATATCTCTCTACATAATAGAGTTTATTTAATGCACCATACGTAAATATGTTACAATTAATAACTATGAACCTATACGTTTGACAAATAGGTAAGTACCACCATGTTGTCATTGGCGTTTGGCGCCCCGTCTATCGCTCGTCCGCTTGAATGGCTCTGCGTATTAATCTATCTACACAACTCTAAACCTACTTACATGTTGCAGCTTTATAAAGTGTAGTAGTAAACAAGCAGGTAGGTACGTACGTACAATAAACTTATTATATAGTGGCTGGGTGGTCTCAGTCTATATTAAGTGCAAATAAATAGATCTACTGTAGTATATACTGTATATAGTGTACATAATGACGTGTCTTGTCGTCAGAAATACTTTAATTTACTGTACAACTGGCGAACAGTAAACGTCGTAAATGAAACTTTTGCGGCCCTGAAAAGGGCCTTTTTGGTGTTTGGTTTGGTGTGTGATGAGGACGCAACGGACGGGACGAATGCATCTTCATTAACCGCCGAAACCGTAGAGGGTGCGACCTTGACGCTTCAGGGCGTAGACGACGTCCATGGCGGTGACAGTCTTCCTCTTGGCGTGCTCGGTGTACGTGACGGCGTCGCGGATCACGTTCTCTAGGAACACTTTCAGCACGCCGCGCGTCTCCTCGTAAATGAGACCGGAGATACGCTTCACGCCACCTCTGCGCGCGAGACGACGGATGGCGGGCTTGGTGATACCCTGGATGTTATCGCGCAACACTTTCCTGTGACGCTTGGCTCCTCCTTTTCCGAGCCCTTTGCCTCCCTTACCGCGACCGGTCATTTTGACGTTTGTTGATTTAGTTTACTTCACAATTCACACACAAGAGAGACGTACGACGCGTACGGAGCGCGCGCAAAACGAACGTGGAATGGTAGCCCCCGCGGCGCGGTCACGAGCATTTATATACATTTACAACGCGCGCGCGGGGGTAGGGTAGCGGGGGGTCAACACTGGCGCATGGCGGGCGGAATACGAAACTAAAAATATAATATTTCAGTAAGTTATAGTACTTATCTATGCGTCATTGCATTGCATAGCAGTAACAAACTGTGCAGATGTGTAAAATCAATTATCATATTAGGTATTCAATTAAACATAAGCAAGCGAGCGAGCATCATACCATCTTCTTGCATTTTAAATTAAAACTCATTTTGTACATTCATACTCCTTGCACTTCACTCATGTCATCTTTGTTTCCTTTTCTCTATGAATATATTTTGACAGATATAATTTGTCAATTCATTGTCAGGTTGGAAAAGAATTCTGTGTTGAAATTACGGGTTACGCTATTAAGTTTTATTATTGTATGTTTCTACAATCTTCGTGTGTTGTGCTTTCTACCACCCGTCTACGGAGCTCCTCTGTTGTGCCGTAAGTAAACACAATCATTCGTTCGGGTTCGATTCCCGATATCTTATGTGGGATTGCTACGGTTTGCGTTGCGTGCGTCCCCCCACAGACACATTTGCGCGGCGAGCGATTTAATTTATGGTAAGTATGTATACATACACACTATACTTATAGTTTTTAATTGACGTCATGTACGTTTGAAACATCTTTCATTAGATTTCAGAACTGTATGCGGCCCTGAAAAGGGCCTTTTGTTGTATTGTGTGTAAATCGGTCGCAGGTAACACGCATTAGTTAGTTGCACACGCAGCATGCACGCGCACAGCCGACAGCGATCCTGATGGCCGCTACTACTTAGGCGCGCTCTCCCCTGATCCTGCGCGCCAGCTGGATGTCCTTGGGCATGATGGTGACGCGCTTCGCGTGAATGGCGCACAGGTTGGTGTCTTCGAACAGACCGACCAAATACGCCTCGCTGGCCTCTTGGAGGGCCATCACGGCTGAACTCTGGAAGCGTAGGTCGGTCTTGAAGTCTTGCGCTATCTCACGGACGAGACGCTGGAAAGGCAGCTTGCGGATAAGCAGCTCAGTGCTCTTCTGGTAGCGACGGATCTCACGCAGAGCGACGGTGCCGGGCCTGTAGCGATGAGGTTTCTTCACACCGCCGGTGGCGGGCGCGCTCTTGCGTGCCGCCTTGGTGGCCAACTGTTTGCGGGGCGCCTTGCCACCGGTAGACTTACGAGCGGTCTGCTTAGTACGCGCCATTATTGCGGGAGAAAGTAGTGGTCCTTTTTTTTTTTTTCTTAAGTAACACAAATAACACTCGACCGTACGTACGGTACGACGGACGGACGACGCGATCAGAAATGAAACCTCGTTCGCGAGCCCCCTCCGTTATATATATACATGCTCGTTGTTGGAGCAGAGCAGACTAACGATATCATCCCTCCCGTTCGCACAGTGTGCGCGACAGAGAAAAAATACGAGTTTATTCATTACGTGCTTTGCCTTCATAATATTTACCTATATTATTTATATTGTTTAAAATTATTTGTTACTCATTTTAATTTCATTGCGTTCTTTTGAGCTTCACTCGAGCGCACTCCGGTTTATTTTTACTCTGACGGCTGTCAGAGCGTAGTTTCATCCGTTCTGTGGTGGCTCAGAGCGCGCAGCAACCAAACAACCATCAAATCAAATAATTAGGTTTAAATATTGTATATATAAAAGTGGAAAAAAAAAAAAAAAATGAGATTTCTCTCGTTTTGGACAGGAATACTTCAGAAGAGGTTATAAAAACAACTCGATGATCGTTCCGTGGCTCAGTTGCAACTCAAACGAGTTAAACTTTAACCAAACAACTACACCCAGAACGACGGAACGCACTCCTGCTTATACCCATAACACTTTTAAATATCAATAAGTGTAAGTAAGTACTTATTATTACACACAAGTTGCATTATTAACTTTTGTATGTTAATTTCAGGTTGGCGGACTGTTTCGAGATCAAATTATATCATGCATGCATGCCTGCCTTAGCAGGAGAGTACTTACTATTTTTTTTTTTTTAAATTGCCTCATCGACTGACTGACTGACTGACTGACTGACTGACTGACTGACTGACTGACTGACTGACTGACTGACTGACTGACTGACTGACTGACTGACTGACTGACCGACCGACCGACCGACCGACTGACGCTTGTCGTCGTGAAACATTATCAATATATTAGATTGCAATTTGTGGCCCTGAAAAGGGCCTTTTGGGTCTGCGTTGAAACTGTGTAGCAGCGCGCGCGCGGCAGCAGTCTCACTTGGAGCTGGTGTACTTGGTGACCGCCTTCGTTCCCTCACTGACGGCGTGCTTGGCGAGCTCGCCGGGCAACAAAAGCCTCACGGAGGTCTGCACCTCCCTGGAGGTAATCGTCGAACGCTTGTTGTAGTGGGCGAGGCGCGAAGCTTCAGCGGCGATACGCTCGAAGATGTCGTTCACGAAGGAGTTCATGATGGACATCGCCTTACTGGAGATACCGGTGTCGGGGTGCACCTGCTTGAGCACTTTGTAGATGTAGATGGCGTAGCTCTCCTTCCTCTTGTGCTTCTTCTTCTTCTTGTCGGTCTTGGAGATGTTCTTCTGGGCCTTGCCAGACTTTTTGGCGGCCTTACCACTAGTCTTGGGCGGCATGGTGGTTGGTTAGATTGTCGATACGATATCGTCACACGGTCGCGTCGGGCGAACGACTGGATGCCCGGACTGTGGAGTGTCTTCACGGCCCCGCAAGGGGCCGGGGAGACCGTTCGGGGCAACGGCCCCCTTCGGTGGTGGCAAACGCCATCCGCGAAAACGGATGGGGCGTTGGGTGGGCTCTTGTGTCCTAGGGCTGTTTGCTTCTTGCCGCTAGCGAGGTACGAACCCGCCGGGTGAGTCCATATTGATGGAGGCCCAGCGAGCGACCTACGAGCCAGCGGCGATGGCGTCGAATCCGGTGTCACGTCCGGTGTCCGTTGGCGAGGCTTGCGCCTGCAAGCCAACGGAGGGGTGTCATCGCTGGGTGAGGGGGGTTGTCGGCGAGGCTAGCGCCTACGAGCCGACAACGCGCTCGGTCTGTGTCGCGCCTGCTAAGGGGGACCACTATCCTAACTACTCGACTGGGAGTAGTGGATGTGGTCCGCCTGAGGCGTCATATGTGCTGCGGTCTTCACGGTGGTGTTGTGTACGCCAGCATGCCCGCTATTCCGTTGAGAATAATGGGCACGGGGTTCTCTCCGGTGTTGAGTGCTACAAGTATGTCTTGTAGCAATCGGATGCAGTCTTGTGCGGCGATCAAGTAAGTTCCTGGTGTCTGTGCCGGCCTTGTTCGCTCTTGCTTGGTCGCGGCTCCATTGCTGGTGCTGACGGCGGCCTTCGCTTGAGCGATCTCGGCGGGTGGACTCGGTTTCTTTTTCTGCCTTCGACGTCTCGCCGTTCGGGGGCGGCCTCCGTCATTGGCAGCGGCCATAAGGGAGCCCGGTGCGTTGGGCTCGGCGCTTACGGGGTCAGCTGGCGGTGTAGGGTTCCCGGCAGTAGTGCGGGCTACCGTGCCTGCGGTCTTTTGTCGCGCTTCCTTGCGGTAGACCGGGCAGTTGGCGTTGTTCGCCGTGTGATCTCCTTTGCAGTTGGCGCAGGTGGGCGGCTCAGTTGTAGGGCGTGGGCAGTCGCGGGCGGCATGTTCCTCGCCGCATTTTACGCACGCTTGCTTGCGGTGGCAATGAGTAGAGGAGTGGCGGAAGGACTGGCAGCGATGGCATTGCGCGGGTCCTTGACGTCCCCTCCAGGCTTCAATCTTGATGCCGGGCATGTCAAGTATTTCGGCGACTTCGTATATATCCGGGATGGTGGTGGCCGTTCTGTGTATTTGAGCGTAGAATAGGCAGCCCGGTCTGCCGCTTCTAGCCCGTACTGGGCGTATATATTCCGGGGAGAAGCCTTTCTCCCGGAGGTCTTGCTCAATGGCGGCGGGTTCGGTGTTGCCAGGGAGGCCTCTGATGGCAATCTTCAGGTTGCGCTCCGCTGGCAAGGAATAACAAAACCAAGATAGCTTGGTATGTTTGGCCAGGTTGGTGACGTACCTCTGTACGGTACGGAATTCGTTTTCGTGTTTCGGCAGAAACCTTATGCCTCTGCCGTAAGGTCTGGCGTTGGGCGGGTGGCCCAGTAATCGACGGAGCTCCTTGAAGTGTAGCGGCCAGTCGGGCAGAGTTTCCACGACGATGGGCGGGTATCTCTGCTTTTTGGCTGGCGGCGCGGCTGTCGTAGTCTGGGGCGGGGTTCGCGGCGCTTGTGCCGTGTCCATGGGCGACTGTGGCGGTATTAGTCGCCGCGGTGCTGGGGACGGGGGCGATTTGGTAGTCGCGGTCGTCACGGTGGTCACGCGCTTTACCTCAGCGAGCTCGCGCGCGGGTGCTCGAGCTGAGGTAGAGGGGCGTGCGGTTACAATGTCCGTGGGCGTAGTCGTAATGCTTGTGGGCGCGGCGCGAGAGGGCGCGCGCGCGGGCGCGTTTGTTGGTGGCGCGGCGGCGGGGGCACTCGCAGGTGCCGGGCGCACGGGCGCAGGCGTCGATCGTGCGGGCGCGGGCATTGTGCGAACGGCAATGCGGGACTTCTTTGTTTCCTTTTTAGGGGCATCAGGCGGCGACTCTCGAACGGTGACGAATTCTTTAGTTGCTTTGAAGAACTCGTTCCGGAGTGTCGCAGCATTTCTCTCAAAACATTCAGCGGGAGTCGGCGTGCGGCGGAAAATCAGTGGTCTATCCCTTTTCTTAATCTTCGTTTTGCTTGGGGTGTGCGGCATTGTCGGAAAGTGTGTGTTTCTCGTGCGAATTGCTCCGCACTAAAAACAAACACTTCCGAGGGTGGGCGAAAAATAAATTTTTCGGTGGGTAGGTTATCACGGTGGCGCAGCAACAGTAACCTTTTGCGTTGCGAGCAGTCTGGCAGCTATCGCGAGCCCTTCCCGGTGAGACCCGCTGGTGGGAGGCCGGGTTGGGTCCGCAGATTCGCCGTCAGATGCTCAGCAGGCAGGAGTCTTCTTGTTTAGGTTCGTACTTGTAGCTGCGGGCCAATCCTGGATGCCCGGATATATTGTTACACGTGTTTTGTCAGTATCGTTGGCTCGCAACGAGCGGACTGCGTCCCAATCGTACCGACCAATAGCGACGCACCCCGCGGTGTGGTGTGTGTGTGTGTGTGTGTGTGTGTGTGTGTGTGTGTGTGTGTGCGCACCCCCTCCCTCGCCCCTCACCTCACCCCTCGCCGTGCCGCGGCGTCCGTCCTTCGGTCGGCGGGCTCGCCTCGCTGTAAGTAAGTTATCATACAGCTAGCTAGCTAGGTAGGTAGGTAGGTAGGTAGGTAGGTAGGTAGGTAGGTAGGTACTTATAATAATTTATAAAATCAATCAATCACAAAAATGCATTAAGTATAATGTATGTATGTAATAAAAAAAAAATAAAAAAAAAAAAAACCACGAAACCTACCAGGAGTAGGGCAGCTAGTGTACTATCCTCACCTCAATCCGTTTAGGAGCATAAGGTCAAAAGCGCAAAATGACAAACGATCGCAAATTGTCAAAAGCGCACATAGTCAAATGCGCAGAATCTCAAAGGCGCACTTTGTCAAACATCTTAATTGTAATTGCTTGACTTTGTTATTAAATAATTCTAAACGTCGTTATTTTTTGGTCAGTCCGACTCGCAATAGGAAATGAAATACTAATTTAATATTTTTGTTGAAAATAGATATCACATTGCTTTCTTTTATTTTTGGAAGTGATTCAAATACTTAGTGCATTTGTTATAATATTTTAGTTTACATTAAAAATAAATATGTTTCCTAAAAATATTAAATTAGTATTTCATTTACTATTGCGAGTCTGACTGACCAAAAATAACGACCTTTACATATTTAATAACAAAGTAAAGAAAGAAAGTAA
This sequence comes from Scoparia ambigualis, assembly GCA_963921215.1. Taxonomy (NCBI): domain Eukaryota; kingdom Metazoa; phylum Arthropoda; class Insecta; order Lepidoptera; family Crambidae; genus Scoparia; species Scoparia ambigualis. The sequence continues at coordinate 24,607,677 of OY992523.1, forward strand.
CATTACCCAGTTTAAGTAGGATTTTTGACAATGTGCGCTTTTGGCATTCGGCGCTTTGGACAATCTGCGCTTTTGACATTCTGCTCTTTTGGCAATTTGCGATCGTTTGTCATTTTGCGCTTTTGACCTCATAGTATAGTGTAAAAGAAGACGTTTTATTTTAATTTAACAAATGCAAGCATTTCGATGATGTGAACATTGCATTGTGCGTTAAGATGTTACGATGTCACCGGTAGGTACTTTTACCTATACTTATATCATATTTTTAAACTGACTGACTGATCGATATGAAACATTTTTATTGTTATATGGATTCGTATTGTGGCCCTGAAAAGGGCCTTTTACACGTCATGGTCATCATGGTATCACGCGTAGTGTTAGATTAGCGCGTGCTATGCGGCTGCTTGCTGCGGCACGACACGACGGTGTGTGTGCGCGTTGTTCATTAAGCCTTCTTCTCGGTCTTCTTGGGCAGGAGCACGGCCTGGATGTTGGGCAGCACACCACCCTGAGCGATGGTCACGCCGGAGAGGAGCTTGTTCAACTCCTCGTCGTTGCGTATCGCCAGCTGGAGATGTCTCGGGATGATTCTGGTCTTCTTGTTGTCGCGAGCGGCGTTGCCGGCCAACTCGAGCACTTCCGCGGCCAAGTATTCCATGACGGCGGCCAGGTACACCGGTGCGCCGGCACCGACGCGCTCACCGTAGTTACCCTTGCGGAGAAGTCTGTGTATACGTCCCACGGGAAACTGGAGACCGGCGCGGTTCGAGCGAGACTTGACCTTGCCCTTAACTTTGCCGCCTTTGCCACGACCGGACATGATGGATTGGTTGGTTTGGTAAAACTTGTAACAAGAAAACTGGGGACGTGCGCGCGCTAACGTGCGAGCGTCACGACAATGCGAGTGATAATAATTTTGAGCGAATCTCGAAACGGCTATTTAAGAGCGCGCGAGCCGTACGATCAGCGGGGTCGTCGTGTAGGTAGACGGGACGGGTCGGTGTGAGAGAGAGACAAAAATAGTCAGTCGGGCAGTCGGGCGGAGGGAGCTATGCTATAATCGCGTAGTTAGTGGCGGCGGTGTTTAATTAGAATAAAAATTATAATAATAGGTTTATCGCATCGTGTATGTGCGTGAGTTGTTGATTGCGAGTGTTTATTGATAGATTCGTAAAATAGTGAACAAAAGCTACTCTGCCCTCTCATACCGAAGAACACACGGCTAAGTGAGAAAAAAAAAAAAAAAAAAAAAAAAAAAAAAAAAGGCGCGAAATTTAGTTCTATGAGAATAATTGCAGTTCTATCAATTGGGGTTTTGTAGAAGACATTATGTAGCATCTATCCGTACCTGAGCGACGCGAGAGGGGCTCACTTTATCTGCCAGTGTGCAGTGCGTTTGCGGTCCTCAATACCTAGTCTCTGAATAACCCTTTGGGGATAATAGTCGTAATACATTATATTTGTGAAAGCACATTTAGCCAGTGCCAAGTTGATAAGTAATTGTCTAAGATGATAAATCAGTAATAATATAGGATAACGATTAATGGTAAATGATAGATATTCCCCCAAACCCCTTGAGACTCAATAAAGCTGTGGGACTTAATTGAGATCTCACACGGCACTTCTTGAGAGAATGTGAAAAGTGATGTTGGATGCTTTTGTCTTATTTGCCAAAACTCATGCACGTCCACGAACACATAACAGTTATTTATTATTAATCCGCCATTATTTATTACACATTAATATTCGACGAAACACCTTTTATTTGTTGTTAACATTCTGAGGTGAGGTGTAGTCTGTCGGACGTATTTACATTTTGTGTCTTAATTTGTTATACAGGTTTATTAGTAATCAAAATAAAAGGAAAAAGGATCTCCTAAAATAAAACATCAGTTAATTAATTTTAGGACGTTTTGTGCAAAAAAAAAAAAAAAAAAAGAGATTACCAAAACTTCTTGTTGTTTTCTTATACATATATCCTTATTTGCGTCAATATTTTGGCTTTCAGCCATATACATTAGTAGGTAGTGTCTAATAAAAAAAAAATAGGAGATGCTTAAGTTAGTTAGTTAGTTAGTTAGTTAGTTAGTTAGTTAGGTAGGTAGACGTCCGCCGTAATGAAACTGTTTTTCAATATAATAATGAACGTTATGTTAGCCCTGAAAAGGGCTTTTTGGATTTGTCTCCTTGCGCCGGTTGCTCGCTGCTCGCTCGCTCTCCCGTGCGTCAAGTAAAACACGTGAGGGCCGCCGAACGATCGATGATGATTCAAGATGGTGGTGTCTGTGCCGTGTCCCGTGTGTGCCGCCTGCTGCTGCACTGCACTGCACTGTGCACTGCACTGCAACTGCGCGCTTGCACGAGGTCGAGCACGTCCGTCCGTCCCGCACACCCATCCATCCCATCCCATCCACCGGGCCACCACTCACATTCGTGTGCGCGTGTGTTGTGTGTAGCGCGCGCGCGCACACAGATTTACTTCTTGGACGCGGCGGCCTTCTTGGCGGCGGGCTTGGATTTGGGCGTGGTGGCGGCGGCTGCCCTCTTAGGTTTGGGGGCCTTAGGTTTCTTCGTCGGCGGTTTGGCGGTCTTCTTCGCCTTGGGCGCGACGCTCTTGGCCTTCGCGGCCGCGGCGGCGGTGGGCTTCTTCGCCGCGGGCTTCTTCTTGTCCTTGGTCGCCTTCTTGTCCTTGGTCGCCTTCGATTTGGACGGCGACGCGGCGGCGGCGGCGGCGGCGCCCTTCCGGCCGCCCTTGGTCGCCACCGCGGCGGTGGCAGCTGCCTTTTTGGGCTTGGCAGACGCTGAGGCGGGCTTCTTGGCGACGGCCGGCTTCTTCGATGCGGACGATTTGGACTCCAGTTTGAACGAGCCGGAGGCGCCTTTGCCCTTCGTTTGTATCAAAGCGCCGCTCTCGACGGCACTCTTCAGATACTTTCTGATGAACGGCGCCAGCTTCTCCGCGTCGACGTCGTATTGGGCCGCGATGTACTTCTTGATCGCCTGAAGGGATGAACCGCTGCGCTCCTTGAGCTCCTTGATGGCGTTGTTCACCATCTCGGAGGTCTTGGGGTGGGTCGGTTTCGCCTTGGGTTTCTTGGCTCCGCCTGCGGCTGCCGCCTTAGGTTTCTTCGCGGGCGTCGCCGGAGCGGGGGTGTCGGAAGCAACTGCGGTATCAGCCATTTCTTTTTTTTATGTTATTAAAACTAGGTGATGAAGAACAAACAAACACTAAAAACACGCGCGCGCGAATATGCGAGAGAGAGAGAAGAGTGCAGTGCAAGCAAAGCAACTGACACTAACCGATCATTTTGTGAGAGGCGTAACCGTAAGGAGAACCGGCATGTCTTTGTACATTTTCCCGTATGAACTCGGACAAGTTTTCACTAAAATTGTTATGAAAATAATTAATTATAAAATGACTATACTACATATATATTGAAATGATGAAAATTTTGTGATCTCCTATAGTCCACCCACCCTGTCGGCACTGTGCAATCGGTCACTGCGTACTCGACGACGCGCGAGAGTCGTTTGTTTTCGTCATCGACTACCTAGCGTACCTAGGGGTTCGTTTAAAAGTCTATTTTATATTACAAGATCGTTTTATTGCACGTTTCTAGCACGTCCCATCAAAAGCTGATATACGAAGCTTCAAAATGAACAGCGCTCAATTATATTTGACACTTGTTCAAGTCGAAAATATCGACGTAATCGCGACAGTCGTAAAACATGATCACGACTCGTACGGCGCGCACTATGAAAGGTTAACAGTTCTATTATATCGAAGACTACTGAGAACATTTAATATATCTCTCTACATAGAGTTTATTTAATGCACTATACGTAAATATGTTACAATTAATAACTATGAACCTATACGTTTGACAAATAGGTAAGTACCACCATGTTGTTATTGGCGTTTGGCGCCCCGTCTACTTACATGTTGCAGCTTTATAAAGTGTAGTAGTAAACAAGTAGGTACCAAGGTACGTATATATCGAAGACTACTGAGAACATTTAATATATCTCTCTACATAATAGAGTTTATTTAATGCACCATACGTAAATATGTTACAATTAATAACTATGAACCTATACGTTTGACAAATAGGTAAGTACCACCATGTTGTCATTGGCGTTTGGCGCCCCGTCTATCGCTCGTCCGCTTGAATGGCTCTGCGTATTAATCTATCTACACAACTCTAAACCTACTTACATGTTGCAGCTTTATAAAGTGTAGTAGTAAACAAGCAGGTAGGTACGTACGTACAATAAACTTATTATATAGTGGCTGGGTGGTCTCAGTCTATATTAAGTGCAAATAAATAGATCTACTGTAGTATATACTGTATATAGTGTACATAATGACGTGTCTTGTCGTCAGAAATACTTTAATTTACTGTACAACTGGCGAACAGTAAACGTCGTAAATGAAACTTTTGCGGCCCTGAAAAGGGCCTTTTTGGTGTTTGGTTTGGTGTGTGATGAGGACGCAACGGACGGGACGAATGCATCTTCATTAACCGCCGAAACCGTAGAGGGTGCGACCTTGACGCTTCAGGGCGTAGACGACGTCCATGGCGGTGACAGTCTTCCTCTTGGCGTGCTCGGTGTACGTGACGGCGTCGCGGATCACGTTCTCTAGGAACACTTTCAGCACGCCGCGCGTCTCCTCGTAAATGAGACCGGAGATACGCTTCACGCCACCTCTGCGCGCGAGACGACGGATGGCGGGCTTGGTGATACCCTGGATGTTATCGCGCAACACTTTCCTGTGACGCTTGGCTCCTCCTTTTCCGAGCCCTTTGCCTCCCTTACCGCGACCGGTCATTTTGACGTTTGTTGATTTAGTTTACTTCACAATTCACACACAAGAGAGACGTACGACGCGTACGGAGCGCGCGCAAAACGAACGTGGAATGGTAGCCCCCGCGGCGCGGTCACGAGCATTTATATACATTTACAACGCGCGCGCGGGGGTAGGGTAGCGGGGGGTCAACACTGGCGCATGGCGGGCGGAATACGAAACTAAAAATATAATATTTCAGTAAGTTATAGTACTTATCTATGCGTCATTGCATTGCATAGCAGTAACAAACTGTGCAGATGTGTAAAATCAATTATCATATTAGGTATTCAATTAAACATAAGCAAGCGAGCGAGCATCATACCATCTTCTTGCATTTTAAATTAAAACTCATTTTGTACATTCATACTCCTTGCACTTCACTCATGTCATCTTTGTTTCCTTTTCTCTATGAATATATTTTGACAGATATAATTTGTCAATTCATTGTCAGGTTGGAAAAGAATTCTGTGTTGAAATTACGGGTTACGCTATTAAGTTTTATTATTGTATGTTTCTACAATCTTCGTGTGTTGTGCTTTCTACCACCCGTCTACGGAGCTCCTCTGTTGTGCCGTAAGTAAACACAATCATTCGTTCGGGTTCGATTCCCGATATCTTATGTGGGATTGCTACGGTTTGCGTTGCGTGCGTCCCCCCACAGACACATTTGCGCGGCGAGCGATTTAATTTATGGTAAGTATGTATACATACACACTATACTTATAGTTTTTAATTGACGTCATGTACGTTTGAAACATCTTTCATTAGATTTCAGAACTGTATGCGGCCCTGAAAAGGGCCTTTTGTTGTATTGTGTGTAAATCGGTCGCAGGTAACACGCATTAGTTAGTTGCACACGCAGCATGCACGCGCACAGCCGACAGCGATCCTGATGGCCGCTACTACTTAGGCGCGCTCTCCCCTGATCCTGCGCGCCAGCTGGATGTCCTTGGGCATGATGGTGACGCGCTTCGCGTGAATGGCGCACAGGTTGGTGTCTTCGAACAGACCGACCAAATACGCCTCGCTGGCCTCTTGGAGGGCCATCACGGCTGAACTCTGGAAGCGTAGGTCGGTCTTGAAGTCTTGCGCTATCTCACGGACGAGACGCTGGAAAGGCAGCTTGCGGATAAGCAGCTCAGTGCTCTTCTGGTAGCGACGGATCTCACGCAGAGCGACGGTGCCGGGCCTGTAGCGATGAGGTTTCTTCACACCGCCGGTGGCGGGCGCGCTCTTGCGTGCCGCCTTGGTGGCCAACTGTTTGCGGGGCGCCTTGCCACCGGTAGACTTACGAGCGGTCTGCTTAGTACGCGCCATTATTGCGGGAGAAAGTAGTGGTCCTTTTTTTTTTTTTCTTAAGTAACACAAATAACACTCGACCGTACGTACGGTACGACGGACGGACGACGCGATCAGAAATGAAACCTCGTTCGCGAGCCCCCTCCGTTATATATATACATGCTCGTTGTTGGAGCAGAGCAGACTAACGATATCATCCCTCCCGTTCGCACAGTGTGCGCGACAGAGAAAAAATACGAGTTTATTCATTACGTGCTTTGCCTTCATAATATTTACCTATATTATTTATATTGTTTAAAATTATTTGTTACTCATTTTAATTTCATTGCGTTCTTTTGAGCTTCACTCGAGCGCACTCCGGTTTATTTTTACTCTGACGGCTGTCAGAGCGTAGTTTCATCCGTTCTGTGGTGGCTCAGAGCGCGCAGCAACCAAACAACCATCAAATCAAATAATTAGGTTTAAATATTGTATATATAAAAGTGGAAAAAAAAAAAAAAATGAGATTTCTCTCGTTTTGGACAGGAATACTTCAGAAGAGGTTATAAAAACAACTCGATGATCGTTCCGTGGCTCAGTTGCAACTCAAACGAGTTAAACTTTAACCAAACAACTACACCCAGAACGACGGAACGCACTCCTGCTTATACCCATAACACTTTTAAATATCAATAAGTGTAAGTAAGTACTTATTATTACACACAAGTTGCATTATTAACTTTTGTATGTTAATTTCAGGTTGGCGGACTGTTTCGAGATCAAATTATATCATGCATGCATGCCTGCCTTAGCAGGAGAGTACTTACTATTTTTTTTTTTTTAAATTGCCTCATCGACTGACTGACTGACTGACTGACTGACTGACTGACTGACTGACTGACTGACTGACTGACTGACTGACCGACCGACCGACCGACCGACTGACGCTTGTCGTCGTGAAACATTATCAATATATTAGATTGCAATTTGTGGCCCTGAAAAGGGCCTTTTGGGTCTGCGTTGAAACTGTGTAGCAGCGCGCGCGCGGCAGCAGTCTCACTTGGAGCTGGTGTACTTGGTGACCGCCTTCGTTCCCTCACTGACGGCGTGCTTGGCGAGCTCGCCGGGCAACAAAAGCCTCACGGAGGTCTGCACCTCCCTGGAGGTAATCGTCGAACGCTTGTTGTAGTGGGCGAGGCGCGAAGCTTCAGCGGCGATACGCTCGAAGATGTCGTTCACGAAGGAGTTCATGATGGACATCGCCTTACTGGAGATACCGGTGTCGGGGTGCACCTGCTTGAGCACTTTGTAGATGTAGATGGCGTAGCTCTCCTTCCTCTTGTGCTTCTTCTTCTTCTTGTCGGTCTTGGAGATGTTCTTCTGGGCCTTGCCAGACTTTTTGGCGGCCTTACCACTAGTCTTGGGCGGCATGGTGGTTGGTTAGATTGTCGATACGATATCGTCACACGGTCGCGTCGGGCGAACGACTGGATGCCCGGATGATGACGAGTGTCTTCACGACCCCGCATGGGGTCGGGGAAACCGTTCGGGGCAACGGCCCCCTTCGGTAGAGTCAAACGCCAAACGCAAATACGTTTGGGGCGCTGGGTGGGCTCTTATGTCCCTAATCTTCTTTCTTCTTCTTCTTTTCTTCTTCTCTTCTTGCCGCTGACGAGGTACGAGCCCGCCGGGTGAGACCATGTTGATGGAGGCCCAGCGAGCGACCTGCGAGCCAGCGGCGATGATGTCGGGTCCGTTCCGGTGTCTGTTGGCGAGGCTTACGCCTGCAAGCCAACGGAGGAGTGTCGTAGTTGGGTGGGAGGGGTGTTGGCAGCGAGGCCGTGGCCTGCGAGCTGCCGGGGGTGGTTTGTTAGGGGGGAGTCAGGGGGGATCAGGTCTCTTGGGAGAGCCTTTTTGTCGGGTGGTCGTGCGTGGTGCGGAGCGATGTCCCTGATGTGCGGGTGACTCGATGACTCCGCGCGCTTGAACAATGTTTTTGTTTGTTGGCGTATATAGCTGGTGAGGGGCTCCATCTTCAGGTCCCTCTCTAGGACTTCGTTTCTTACAAATCGTGGGGCGTTTGTGATGGTTCTTAAGGTTTGGGCCTGTTGGCTTGCCAGCTTCTTCCTCTGGCGCTCTCCCACGAGTGCGTACCAGGCTGGGGCGGCGTAGGTTGTTCTTGATCGTATATATGTTTTGTAAATGCCCAACTTTGCCTTTAGGGGCAAGTTAGACGTCAGTAGGGGGCGCAGCTTTGCACGGGCTGCGCGTGTTTGGTTGATTGCGTGTTTTACCTGGGCATTCATGTTCAGCTTTCTGTCAATTATTATGCCCAGGTATTTGGCTTGATTTGCCCAGTTGATATGTGTTCCCTGCAGCTTTAGTTTGGTCGGGAGGTTTCTGATACCACTTAAGACGATTGCTTGTGTCTTGGCCACATTAACGGAGAGCCTCCACTTGCTGAGCCACTCCGGGATGAGGTCCAGGGCTCTCTGCATTTTCGTGGCGGCGTGGGTCCTTTGGTATGATGTTGTTAGTAGGGCCGCGTCATCGGCGTATAGTGCCAGTGTTGCACCCTCTCCAACTGGAAAATCGTTTGTGTACCACGAGTAGCATGCAGGTGATAGGCAGCTACCCTGTGGGACTCCTGCTGTGATGGGGCGTTCTTCTGATAGGGCCTCTTCTACCGCCACTTGAAAGCTTCTGTTTTGTAGGAAGGTGGCCACGATCCTAACTATTCGACGAGGAGTAGTGGATGTGGCCAGCTTATACAGGAGTCCGGGGTGCCATACGCGGTCAAAGGCTTTTTCCATGTCGAGGAACACTGCCACGACGTGCTCCTTTTTGTTGTTGGCTACTGCTGCCAGGTGCAGCACTCGAGCCAGCTGGTGGGTCGTGGAGTGCTCCTGTCTAAAGCCGAACTGCTCCTCTCTCGGTTCTGTATGTTTGGTGAGGTGCGGCAGGAGGAGTTTTTCGAACACCTTGGAGAGGGTGGACAGCAGCGTGATTGGGCGGTAACTTTCCGCCTTTTTGGGGTCCTTGTTGGGTTTGGGTATGACGATCACTCGTCCCTTCCTCCATGATTGTGGGAAGTAGCCCGTCCTTGTGATGCCGTTGTATAGTCTCGTGATTGCGGCCACTGCGCGGGGTGGTAGGTGTCGTAGAGCTTCGTTTGGTATTTGGTCGGGCCCGGGGGCCTTGCGTAGTTTAGTGTTGAGCAAGGCCTTCCGGACCTGGCTGGGAGAGAAGATGATCGGGTCTTCGTCTGCTGGTGTCTGTTCATCCATGTATTTCTCTAAGTATTTCATCACTTCCGTTTCTTGGTGTTGGTCGGTGGAGGGGTTTGGGCTGAATTGTGTCTGTAAATGGTTGGCCAGGATCTCGGCCCGGTCTTTGGCGCGATATCTCAGTGTTCCGTCTTGGGCTAGCAGGGGTCTGGTGGGTGGGCGGGTTCCGGTCAGCCGGCGACATAGCCGGTGGATGTCGTTCCAGCTGTCGCCGGCCTCTTCGGTTTCTAGTAGCCAAGAGTGTCTCGCCTCTGTGGCCAGGGCGGTGGCCACCCTTTCCGCCAGGCTGTTGAGCCTCTCCCTCTGAGTTGGGCATCGTGTTGTTTGCCATGCGCGCCTTAGTTTCCTTTTTTCTTGGATGAGGCGCTTTGTCGTGGTAGAGACATCATGGAAATCTCGGTGACTACTTGACGTAGTGGTGACGATGGAGTTTTCCAGTGCGCCTGCTATGCAAGTGGTTATCTCATTTGTGAGGCTATCCACTTCGTTGGTATTGCTTACGGGGAAGGATTTTAAGTGTCTATCCACTTGAGTTTTGAACTCTTCCCAGTCTTGCTTCTTCCTTTTCTTGTGGAGTGGGGGGTTCGTGGTCTGTGATTGCATGACTGCCAGGACCGGTTGATGGTCCGAGATGAAATGGTCATCCATGACGCACAGGGATATATGGTTTGCTGTGTTTTTGGTTATTACCAGGTCGATGGTGTCCGGTTGGTAGCTTGAGGTGTAGGGGTAATGTGTTGGGGTATCCGGTCCGTATATGTTGTAATCATTTTCTTCCGAATCTGTTAGCAACAAGCGGCCATTCTGGCATATACGGGTGGAGTTCCAAGCGGTGTTTTTACAGTTCAGGTCTCCTGCCACGATGGTGGGCAAGGGAGAGTCCAGCAGCTTCTTCATGTCCGCCGTCTCTATCCCTTGCTGTTTGGGCGGTCTGTAGACTGAGTACAGTCTGGTGGGCTGGCCGCCGATGCAGACTTCCACTCCTATGGCGCACATCGAGAGGAGGTTCGTTGGTGGCAGTGGTTGTTGTAGTATTGACCGTTTGACCAACACTGCAAGGCCCCTATACGCTCTGCCTAGCTGGTCGATCTCGTCTTTCCTGTAACAACAGTAACCGGGCATTCTAAATTTTGTTCCTGCTTTCAGGCGGGTTTCTTGTAGCAGGGCCACGTCGGCCCTTTGCTCCGCTAAGAGGTTTTTAAGGAGGTCTCTCTTTGTTTTGGAGAGGCCATCCGAGTTCCAGTATATGATTTTCAGTTCACTGTTCATTCAGTGTGTACAGGTCTGCTAGTCCTCTGAGGATGTAGGGGACCGGGTTGGCTCCCCTTTGGACGGCCTCTAGCACGCCTTGCAGCAGTTTTATGCATTGGCTGATTAGGTGTTTTTCTTCTTCCCCCTTCCATTGTGTCTCTACCCCATCCGGCCTGGCAGCCATTCCCTTGTGGGGGTTGGCTGCGACCGGTGCCGGGGGGACGGTGGTTGGGGGGATTGTAGTCTTTTTCCTCCTTCTTTTCCTTTTTGGTTTGGGAGGTCCTCCGTTTGCCGCGGCCATTAGCGAACCTGGCGCGTTTTCCTCCGCTGTGGGTACGGTTGGCGGGTTGGTCTCGTGGGCCGGCCTCGTCTGCGCGACTGTGCCCGCCGTCTTGTTTCGTGCCTCTTTCCTGAATATGGGACAGTTGGCATTGTTTGCTGTGTGTTCCCCTTTGCAGTTTGCGCACGTGGGGGGGTCCTCCAACGGGCGCGGGCAGTCTCGGGCGGCGTGTTCCTCGCCGCATCTGACGCAGGCCTGCTTTCGATGGCAGTTTAGAGAGGAGTGTCTAAATGATTGACATCTATGACATTGTGCGGGTCCTTTCCGGCCCCGCCAGGCTTCAATTTTTACTCCCGGCATTCCTAGCAGCTCGTTTACCATATAGATTGCCGGTACTGTGTTTGGTGTCCTTTGGATTTGCGCATAATATAGACAGCCAGGCCTTCCGCTCCTTGCGCGTACTGGGCGCACATACTCGGGGGAAAAGCCTAGTTCTCGTAGGTCTTCTTCGATGTCTTCGGGGTTAGTGTTTTCTGGTAGTCCCCTTATGGCTATCTTTAGATTTCTCTCTGCCGGTAGCGAGTAGCAAAACCACGAGATTTTGGTTTCTCTGCTCAGCGTGGTAAGATATCTCTGCACAATGCGGTACTCATCTTCGTGTTTCGGTAGGAATCTTATGCCCCTTCCGTAAGGGCGTGCGTTTGGAGGGTGTCCTAATATTTTGCGTAGCTCCTTGAAGTGGGTAGCCCAGTCGGGCAAGGACTCCACTACTAGTGGCGGGTATCTCTGCTTTTTTGCTTGTCTCGCGCCGATCTGGGGTGGGTGTTGTTGCGACGGCGGCGGGGGTGGAGGGGCCGAGGGGGCTTGCGCTGTGTCCATTGGCGACGTTGTTATTTGGTCTAGGCGCGGTAGCGAGGGAGCGAGGTCGGGTGACGGTGTGTCGTCTAATCGTAGACGTCGCCTTCCCATTTGCGGTGATATATCCGCCGGCCTCTTTGCTGCCATGGTGGCGTAGGGGACAGAGGGACCCTGTGTTAATGGTGACAAGGGCGTTTGTTGGGTCATCGGATTTTCTTCGTTGTTGCGCGTTAGTCGGGGGTCGCGCGGGTGTCGCTGCGGTAGATCTACATTCTGCGTGTGTGTGTCTACGGTGTTGGCGTCGGTGGACACGGAGGTCAAGCAATGTGCGCTTGTCGTGGTGGCGGGCTCCGTGTTAGTAGTGCCTCGTTTCTTCGTAGCGAGCTCGAGTGCGAGGGCTCTAGCTTCTGCCGCGGCGGTGAGAGACAGTTTTGCCGACTGTGTTTTAGGCGCGGGCGCATTCGTGGTGCGCGGTTCGTCCCGGGATCGCGAGACCGCGGCGTCGGCGGTCGCCTGCGAGGTCCGCGACTGCGTGTACGCGGCGGGCGCTCGCTTGGGTGCGGCGCGGTCGTGCATCGCGGCGGGCGCGCATCGCGGCGGGCGCGGCGCGGTTTGCGCGCGTGTTCGCGGGCGCGGCGGACGCGGCGGTCGCGGCGCGGGCGAGCCCCGTCGCGGGCGCGGCGCGGGGTGCCGCGCGGGGCATCGCGCGCGCGGGCGCGGTGTGCGAGGGCACGGCGGTGGTGGTGCGCACCAACGCGGGCGGGGCGCTGCCGGGCGCCGTCGCGGACGCGATGTTGACACGAGAGGTCGTCCCGAGCGTGGGCGTTTTCTCGTCACGGGAGATAGCGGTCATTTCCTCGTCGCGGGAGGACGCGGGCGCGGTTGCGACTTCGGCGGTCGTTGCCGTGTCGCGGGTGTCTGAGGTGGAGGGTACAATGCTACAGTGCTGGTGTTGGGTTACATTGCTGAAGAATACTTCGCCAGCACCTTCTGCAGTTGGTGTCTTTGGAGTGGTTAACCTGCTCTTGATGTACTCAGTTACCATAAATGCATCAACGTTGACTTTTTTCGGTTTCCGAATGGTAGATTGTGGTTTTGTGGGTTTTCTGTGGAACGGTGTTTGTTCCGGTGCTGAGTTCGGCATTATTTGTGTCTTTGTTTTCCAATTTAGCGATCGCTCGTTAAAGTGGAGAAACGAATGCACAATCGCTTTCCCCCAGCGTAGCCCGTTCGCCCCGCTGAGCTAGTTGGCTCCGCGGGGAAAACAAGCGCCGCCGAGGGTAGCGAAATAAATAGTGGTTTTGGTGGGTACAATGCGAAATACGTATGCCAACAGCAACCTTTCGCTAGGCGATCGTCGAGTCGCCGCGTACAGCAGCGTAGCAGCTTCTTTCCGATGCTTCGCAGGACTCTTGAGTGTGGTTCGTGCTGTGTTAAAATTGTTCCAATGTGGTTACGGGCCAATCCATGGATGGATGCCCGGATATATTGTTACACGTGTTTTGTCAGTATCGTTGGCTCGCAACGAGCGGACTGCGTCCCAATCGTACCGACCAATAGCGACGCACCCCGCGGTGTGGTGTGTGTGTGTGTGTGTGTGTGTGTGTGTGTGTGTGTGTGTGTGTGTGTGCGCACCCCCTCCCTCGCCCCTCACCTCACCCCTCGCCGTGCCGCGGCGTCCGTCCTTCGGTCGGCGGGCTCGCCTCGCTGTAAGTAAGTTATCATACAGCTAGCTAGCTAGGTAGGTAGGTAGGTAGGTAGGTAGGTAGGTAGGTAGGTAGGTAGGTAGGTACTTATAATAATTTATAAAATCAATCAATCACAAAAATGCATTAAGTATAATGTATGTATGTAATAAAAAAAAAATAAAAAAAAAAAAAACCACGAAACCTACCAGGAGTAGGGCAGCTAGTGTACTATCCTCACCTCAATCCGTTTAGGAGCATAAGGTCAAAAGCGCAAAATGACAAACGATCGCAAATTGTCAAAAGCGCACATAGTCAAATGCGCAGAATCTCAAAGGCGCACTTTGTCAAACATCTTAATTGTAATTGCTTGACTTTGTTATTAAATAATTCTAAACGTCGTTATTTTTTGGTCAGTCCGACTCGCAATAGGAAATGAAATACTAATTTAATATTTTTGTTGAAAATAGATATCACATTGCTTTCTTTTATTTTTGGAAGTGATTCAAATACTTAGTGCATTTGTTATAATATTTTAGTTTACATTAAAAATAAATATGTTTCCTAAAAATATTAAATTAGTATTTCATTTACTATTGCGAGTCTGACTGACCAAAAATAACGACCTTTACATATTTAATAACAAAGTAAAGAAAGAAAGTAACATTACCCAGTTTAAGTAGGATTTTTGACAATGTGCGCTTTTGGCATTCGGCGCTTTGGACAATCTGCGCTTTTGACATTCTGCTCTTTTGGCAATTTGCGATCGTTTGTCATTTTGCGCTTTTGACCTCATAGTATAGTGTAAAAGAAGACGTTTTATTTTAATTTAACAAATGCAAGCATTTCGATGATGTGAACATTGCATTGTGCGTTAAGATGTTACGATGTCACCGGTAGGTACTTTTACCTATACTTATATCATATTTTTAAACTGACTGACTGATCGATATGAAACATTTTTATTGTTATATGGATTCGTATTGTGGCCCTGAAAAGGGCCTTTTACACGTCATGGTCATCATGGTATCACGCGTAGTGTTAGATTAGCGCGTGCTATGCGGCTGCTTGCTGCGGCACGACACGACGGTGTGTGTGCGCGTTGTTCATTAAGCCTTCTTCTCGGTCTTCTTGGGCAGGAGCACGGCCTGGATGTTGGGCAGCACACCACCCTGAGCGATGGTCACGCCGGAGAGGAGCTTGTTCAACTCCTCGTCGTTGCGTATCGCCAGCTGGAGATGTCTCGGGATGATTCTGGTCTTCTTGTTGTCGCGAGCGGCGTTGCCGGCCAACTCGAGCACTTCCGCGGCCAAGTATTCCATGACGGCGGCCAGGTACACCGGTGCGCCGGCACCGACGCGCTCACCGTAGTTACCCTTGCGGAGAAGTCTGTGTATACGTCCCACGGGAAACTGGAGACCGGCGCGGTTCGAGCGAGACTTGACCTTGCCCTTAACTTTGCCGCCTTTGCCACGACCGGACATGATGGATTGGTTGGTTTGGTAAAACTTGTAACAAGAAAACTGGGGACGTGCGCGCGCTAACGTGCGAGCGTCACGACAATGCGAGTGATAATAATTTTGAGCGAATCTCGAAACGGCTATTTAAGAGCGCGCGAGCCGTACGATCAGCGGGGTCGTCGTGTAGGTAGACGGGACGGGTCGGTGTGAGAGAGAGACAAAAATAGTCAGTCGGGCAGTCGGGCGGAGGGAGCTATGCTATAATCGCGTAGTTAGTGGCGGCGGTGTTTAATTAGAATAAAAATTATAATAATAGGTTTATCGCATCGTGTATGTGCGTGAGTTGTTGATTGCGAGTGTTTATTGATAGATTCGTAAAATAGTGAACAAAAGCTACTCTGCCCTCTCATACCGAAGAACACACGGCTAAGTGAGAAAAAAAAAAAAAAAAAAAAAAAAAAAAAAAAAAGGCGCGAAATTTAGTTCTATGAGAATAATTGCAGTTCTATCAATTGGGGTTTTGTAGAAGACATTATGTAGCATCTATCCGTACCTGAGCGACGCGAGAGGGGCTCACTTTATCTGCCAGTGTGCAGTGCGTTTGCGGTCCTCAATACCTAGTCTCTGAATAACCCTTTGGGGATAATAGTCGTAATACATTATATTTGTGAAAGCACATTTAGCCAGTGCCAAGTTGATAAGTAATTGTCTAAGATGATAAATCAGTAATAATATAGGATAACGATTAATGGTAAATGATAGATATTCCCCCAAACCCCTTGAGACTCAATAAAGCTGTGGGACTTAATTGAGATCTCACACGGCACTTCTTGAGAGAATGTGAAAAGTGATGTTGGATGCTTTTGTCTTATTTGCCAAAACTCATGCACGTCCACGAACACATAACAGTTATTTATTATTAATCCGCCATTATTTATTACACATTAATATTCGACGAAACACCTTTTATTTGTTGTTAACATTCTGAGGTGAGGTGTAGTCTGTCGGACGTATTTACATTTTGTGTCTTAATTTGTTATACAGGTTTATTAGTAATCAAAATAAAAGGAAAAAGGATCTCCTAAAATAAAACATCAGTTAATTAATTTTAGGACGTTTTGTGCAAAAAAAAAAAAAAAAAAAGAGATTACCAAAACTTCTTGTTGTTTTCTTATACATATATCCTTATTTGCGTCAATATTTTGGCTTTCAGCCATATACATTAGTAGGTAGTGTCTAATAAAAAAAAAATAGGAGATGCTTAAGTTAGTTAGTTAGTTAGTTAGTTAGTTAGTTAGTTAGGTAGGTAGACGTCCGCCGTAATGAAACTGTTTTTCAATATAATAATGAACGTTATGTTAGCCCTGAAAAGGGCTTTTTGGATTTGTCTCCTTGCGCCGGTTGCTCGCTGCTCGCTCGCTCTCCCGTGCGTCAAGTAAAACACGTGAGGGCCGCCGAACGATCGATGATGATTCAAGATGGTGGTGTCTGTGCCGTGTCCCGTGTGTGCCGCCTGCTGCTGCACTGCACTGCACTGTGCACTGCACTGCAACTGCGCGCTTGCACGAGGTGGAGCACGTCCGTCCGTCCCGCACACCCATCCATCCCATCCCATCCACCGGGCCACCACTCACATTCGTGTGCGCGTGTGTTGTGTGTAGCGCGCGCGCGCACACAGATTTACTTCTTGGACGCGGCGGCCTTCTTGGCGGCGGGCTTGGATTTGGGCGTGGTGGCGGCGGCTGCCCTCTTAGGTTTGGGGGCCTTAGGTTTCTTCGTCGGCGGTTTGGCGGTCTTCTTCGCCTTGGGCGCGACGCTCTTGGCCTTCGCGGCCGCGGCGGCGGTGGGCTTCTTCGCCGCGGGCTTCTTCTTGTCCTTGGTCGCCTTCTTGTCCTTGGTCGCCTTCGATTTGGACGGCGACGCGGCGGCGGCGGCGGCGGCGCCCTTCCGGCCGCCCTTGGTCGCCACCGCGGCGGTGGCAGCTGCCTTTTTGGGCTTGGCAGACGCTGAGGCGGGCTTCTTGGCGACGGCCGGCTTCTTCGATGCGGACGATTTGGACTCCAGTTTGAACGAGCCGGAGGCGCCTTTGCCCTTCGTTTGTATCAAAGCGCCGCTCTCGACGGCACTCTTCAGATACTTTCTGATGAACGGCGCCAGCTTCTCCGCGTCGACGTCGTATTGGGCCGCGATGTACTTCTTGATCGCCTGAAGGGATGAACCGCTGCGCTCCTTGAGCTCCTTGATGGCGTTGTTCACCATCTCGGAGGTCTTGGGGTGGGTCGGTTTCGCCTTGGGTTTCTTGGCTCCGCCTGCGGCTGCCGCCTTAGGTTTCTTCGCGGGCGTCGCCGGAGCGGGGGTGTCGGAAGCAACTGCGGTATCAGCCATTTCTTTTTTTTATGTTATTAAAACTAGGTGATGAAGAACAAACAAACACTAAAAACACGCGCGCGCGAATATGCGAGAGAGAGAGAAGAGTGCAGTGCAAGCAAAGCAACTGACACTAACCGATCATTTTGTGAGAGGCGTAACCGTAAGGAGAACCGGCATGTCTTTGTACATTTTCCCGTATGAACTCGGACAAGTTTTCACTAAAATTGTTATGAAAATAATTAATTATAAAATGACTATACTACATATATATTGAAATGATGAAAATTTTGTGATCTCCTATAGTCCACCCACCCTGTCGGCACTGTGCAATCGGTCACTGCGTACTCGACGACGCGCGAGAGTCGTTTGTTTTCGTCATCGACTACCTAGCGTACCTAGGGGTTCGTTTAAAAGTCTATTTTATATTACAAGATCGTTTTATTGCACGTTTCTAGCACGTCCCATCAAAAGCTGATATACGAAGCTTCAAAATGAACAGCGCTCAATTATATTTGACACTTGTTCAAGTCGAAAATATCGACGTAATCGCGACAGTCGTAAAACATGATCACGACTCGTACGGCGCGCACTATGAAAGGTTAACAGTTCTATTATATCGAAGACTACTGAGAACATTTAATATATCTCTCTACATAGAGTTTATTTAATGCACTATACGTAAATATGTTACAATTAATAACTATGAACCTATACGTTTGACAAATAGGTAAGTACCACCATGTTGTTATTGGCGTTTGGCGCCCCGTCTACTTACATGTTGCAGCTTTATAAAGTGTAGTAGTAAACAAGTAGGTACCAAGGTACGTATATATCGAAGACTACTGAGAACATTTAATATATCTCTCTACATAATAGAGTTTATTTAATGCACCATACGTAAATATGTTACAATTAATAACTATGAACCTATACGTTTGACAAATAGGTAAGTACCACCATGTTGTCATTGGCGTTTGGCGCCCCGTCTATCGCTCGTCCGCTTGAATGGCTCTGCGTATTAATCTATCTACACAACTCTAAACCTACTTACATGTTGCAGCTTTATAAAGTGTAGTAGTAAACAAGCAGGTAGGTACGTACGTACAATAAACTTATTATATAGTGGCTGGGTGGTCTCAGTCTATATTAAGTGCAAATAAATAGATCTACTGTAGTATATACTGTATATAGTGTACATAATGACGTGTCTTGTCGTCAGAAATACTTTAATTTACTGTACAACTGGCGAACAGTAAACGTCGTAAATGAAACTTTTGCGGCCCTGAAAAGGGCCTTTTTGGTGTTTGGTTTGGTGTGTGATGAGGACGCAACGGACGGGACGAATGCATCTTCATTAACCGCCGAAACCGTAGAGGGTGCGACCTTGACGCTTCAGGGCGTAGACGACGTCCATGGCGGTGACAGTCTTCCTCTTGGCGTGCTCGGTGTACGTGACGGCGTCGCGGATCACGTTCTCTAGGAACACTTTCAGCACGCCGCGCGTCTCCTCGTAAATGAGACCGGAGATACGCTTCACGCCACCTCTGCGCGCGAGACGACGGATGGCGGGCTTGGTGATACCCTGGATGTTATCGCGCAACACTTTCCTGTGACGCTTGGCTCCTCCTTTTCCGAGCCCTTTGCCTCCCTTACCGCGACCGGTCATTTTGACGTTTGTTGATTTAGTTTACTTCACAATTCACACACAAGAGAGACGTACGACGCGTACGGAGCGCGCGCAAAACGAACGTGGAATGGTAGCCCCCGCGGCGCGGTCACGAGCATTTATATACATTTACAACGCGCGCGCGGGGGTAGGGTAGCGGGGGGTCAACACTGGCGCATGGCGGGCGGAATACGAAACTAAAAATATAATATTTCAGTAAGTTATAGTACTTATCTATGCGTCATTGCATTGCATAGCAGTAACAAACTGTGCAGATGTGTAAAATCAATTATCATATTAGGTATTCAATTAAACATAAGCAAGCGAGCGAGCATCATACCATCTTCTTGCATTTTAAATTAAAACTCATTTTGTACATTCATACTCCTTGCACTTCACTCATGTCATCTTTGTTTCCTTTTCTCTATGAATATATTTTGACAGATATAATTTGTCAATTCATTGTCAGGTTGGAAAAGAATTCTGTGTTGAAATTACGGGTTACGCTATTAAGTTTTATTATTGTATGTTTCTACAATCTTCGTGTGTTGTGCTTTCTACCACCCGTCTACGGAGCTCCTCTGTTGTGCCGTAAGTAAACACAATCATTCGTTCGGGTTCGATTCCCGATATCTTATGTGGGATTGCTACGGTTTGCGTTGCGTGCGTCCCCCCACAGACACATTTGCGCGGCGAGCGATTTAATTTATGGTAAGTATGTATACATACACACTATACTTATAGTTTTTAATTGACGTCATGTACGTTTGAAACATCTTTCATTAGATTTCAGAACTGTATGCGGCCCTGAAAAGGGCCTTTTGTTGTATTGTGTGTAAATCGGTCGCAGGTAACACGCATTAGTTAGTTGCACACGCAGCATGCACGCGCACAGCCGACAGCGATCCTGATGGCCGCTACTACTTAGGCGCGCTCTCCCCTGATCCTGCGCGCCAGCTGGATGTCCTTGGGCATGATGGTGACGCGCTTCGCGTGAATGGCGCACAGGTTGGTGTCTTCGAACAGACCGACCAAATACGCCTCGCTGGCCTCTTGGAGGGCCATCACGGCTGAACTCTGGAAGCGTAGGTCGGTCTTGAAGTCTTGCGCTATCTCACGGACGAGACGCTGGAAAGGCAGCTTGCGGATAAGCAGCTCAGTGCTCTTCTGGTAGCGACGGATCTCACGCAGAGCGACGGTGCCGGGCCTGTAGCGATGAGGTTTCTTCACACCGCCGGTGGCGGGCGCGCTCTTGCGTGCCGCCTTGGTGGCCAACTGTTTGCGGGGCGCCTTGCCACCGGTAGACTTACGAGCGGTCTGCTTAGTACGCGCCATTATTGCGGGAGAAAGTAGTGGTCCTTTTTTTTTTTTTCTTAAGTAACACAAATAACACTCGACCGTACGTACGGTACGACGGACGGACGACGCGATCAGAAATGAAACCTCGTTCGCGAGCCCCCTCCGTTATATATATACATGCTCGTTGTTGGAGCAGAGCAGACTAACGATATCATCCCTCCCGTTCGCACAGTGTGCGCGACAGAGAAAAAATACGAGTTTATTCATTACGTGCTTTGCCTTCATAATATTTACCTATATTATTTATATTGTTTAAAATTATTTGTTACTCATTTTAATTTCATTGCGTTCTTTTGAGCTTCACTCGAGCGCACTCCGGTTTATTTTTACTCTGACGGCTGTCAGAGCGTAGTTTCATCCGTTCTGTGGTGGCTCAGAGCGCGCAGCAACCAAACAACCATCAAATCAAATAATTAGGTTTAAATATTGTATATATAAAAGTGGAAAAAAAAAAAAAAATGAGATTTCTCTCGTTTTGGACAGGAATACTTCAGAAGAGGTTATAAAAACAACTCGATGATCGTTCCGTGGCTCAGTTGCAACTCAAACGAGTTAAACTTTAACCAAACAACTACACCCAGAACGACGGAACGCACTCCTGCTTATACCCATAACACTTTTAAATATCAATAAGTGTAAGTAAGTACTTATTATTACACACAAGTTGCATTATTAACTTTTGTATGTTAATTTCAGGTTGGCGGACTGTTTCGAGATCAAATTATATCATGCATGCATGCCTGCCTTAGCAGGAGAGTACTTACTATTTTTTTTTTTTTAAATTGCCTCATCGACTGACTGACTGACTGACTGACTGACTGACTGACTGACTGACTGACTGACTGACTGACTGACTGACTGACTGACCGACCGACCGACCGACCGACTGACGCTTGTCGTCGTGAAACATTATCAATATATTAGATTGCAATTTGTGGCCCTGAAAAGGGCCTTTTGGGTCTGCGTTGAAACTGTGTAGCAGCGCGCGCGCGGCAGCAGTCTCACTTGGAGCTGGTGTACTTGGTGACCGCCTTCGTTCCCTCACTGACGGCGTGCTTGGCGAGCTCGCCGGGCAACAAAAGCCTCACGGAGGTCTGCACCTCCCTGGAGGTAATCGTCGAACGCTTGTTGTAGTGGGCGAGGCGCGAAGCTTCAGCGGCGATACGCTCGAAGATGTCGTTCACGAAGGAGTTCATGATGGACATCGCCTTACTGGAGATACCGGTGTCGGGGTGCACCTGCTTGAGCACTTTGTAGATGTAGATGGCGTAGCTCTCCTTCCTCTTGTGCTTCTTCTTCTTCTTGTCGGTCTTGGAGATGTTCTTCTGGGCCTTGCCAGACTTTTTGGCGGCCTTACCACTAGTCTTGGGCGGCATGGTGGTTGGTTAGATTGTCGATACGATATCGTCACACGGTCGCGTCGGGCGAACGACTGGATGCCCGGATATATTGTTACACGTGTTTTGTCAGTATCGTTGGCTCGCAACGAGCGGACTGCGTCCCAATCGTACCGACCAATAGCGACGCACCCCGCGGTGTGGTGTGTGTGTGTGTGTGTGTGTGTGTGTGTGTGTGTGTGTGTGTGTGTGTGTGTGTGTGTGCGCACCCCCTCCCTCGCCCCTCACCTCACCCCTCGCCGTGCCGCGGCGTCCGTCCTTCGGTCGGCGGGCTCGCCTCGCTGTAAGTAAGTTATCATACAGCTAGCTAGCTAGGTAGGTAGGTAGGTAGGTAGGTAGGTAGGTAGGTAGGTAGGTAGGTAGGTACTTATAATAATTTATAAAATCAATCAATCACAAAAATGCATTAAGTATAATGTATGTATGTAATAAAAAAAAAATAAAAAAAAAAAAAACCACGAAACCTACCAGGAGTAGGGCAGCTAGTGTACTATCCTCACCTCAATCCGTTTAGGAGCATAAGGTCAAAAGCGCAAAATGACAAACGATCGCAAATTGTCAAAAGCGCACATAGTCAAATGCGCAGAATCTCAAAGGCGCACTTTGTCAAACATCTTAATTGTAATTGCTTGACTTTGTTATTAAATAATTCTAAACGTCGTTATTTTTTGGTCAGTCCGACTCGCAATAGGAAATGAAATACTAATTTAATATTTTTGTTGAAAATAGATATCACATTGCTTTCTTTTATTTTTGGAAGTGATTCAAATACTTAGTGCATTTGTTATAATATTTTAGTTTACATTAAAAATAAATATGTTTCCTAAAAATATTAAATTAGTATTTCATTTACTATTGCGAGTCTGACTGACCAAAAATAACGACCTTTACATATTTAATAACAAAGTAAAGAAAGAAAGTAACATTACCCAGTTTAAGTAGGATTTTTGACAATGTGCGCTTTTGGCATTCGGCGCTTTGGACAATCTGCGCTTTTGACATTCTGCTCTTTTGGCAATTTGCGATCGTTTGTCATTTTGCGCTTTTGACCTCATAGTATAGTGTAAAAGAAGACGTTTTATTTTAATTTAACAAATGCAAGCATTTCGATGATGTGAACATTGCATTGTGCGTTAAGATGTTACGATGTCACCGGTAGGTACTTTTACCTATACTTATATCATATTTTTAAACTGACTGACTGATCGATATGAAACATTTTTATTGTTATATGGATTCGTATTGTGGCCCTGAAAAGGGCCTTTTACACGTCATGGTCATCATGGTATCACGCGTAGTGTTAGATTAGCGCGTGCTATGCGGCTGCTTGCTGCGGCACGACACGACGGTGTGTGTGCGCGTTGTTCATTAAGCCTTCTTCTCGGTCTTCTTGGGCAGGAGCACGGCCTGGATGTTGGGCAGCACACCACCCTGAGCGATGGTCACGCCGGAGAGGAGCTTGTTCAACTCCTCGTCGTTGCGTATCGCCAGCTGGAGATGTCTCGGGATGATTCTGGTCTTCTTGTTGTCGCGAGCGGCGTTGCCGGCCAACTCGAGCACTTCCGCGGCCAAGTATTCCATGACGGCGGCCAGGTACACCGGTGCGCCGGCACCGACGCGCTCACCGTAGTTACCCTTGCGGAGAAGTCTGTGTATACGTCCCACGGGAAACTGGAGACCGGCGCGGTTCGAGCGAGACTTGACCTTGCCCTTAACTTTGCCGCCTTTGCCACGACCGGACATGATGGATTGGTTGGTTTGGTAAAACTTGTAACAAGAAAACTGGGGACGTGCGCGCGCTAACGTGCGAGCGTCACGACAATGCGAGTGATAATAATTTTGAGCGAATCTCGAAACGGCTATTTAAGAGCGCGCGAGCCGTACGATCAGCGGGGTCGTCGTGTAGGTAGACGGGACGGGTCGGTGTGAGAGAGAGACAAAAATAGTCAGTCGGGCAGTCGGGCGGAGGGAGCTATGCTATAATCGCGTAGTTAGTGGCGGCGGTGTTTAATTAGAATAAAAATTATAATAATAGGTTTATCGCATCGTGTATGTGCGTGAGTTGTTGATTGCGAGTGTTTATTGATAGATTCGTAAAATAGTGAACAAAAGCTACTCTGCCCTCTCATACCGAAGAACACACGGCTAAGTGAGAAAAAAAAAAAAAAAAAAAAAAAAAAAAAAAAAAAAGGCGCGAAATTTAGTTCTATGAGAATAATTGCAGTTCTATCAATTGGGGTTTTGTAGAAGACATTATGTAGCATCTATCCGTACCTGAGCGACGCGAGAGGGGCTCACTTTATCTGCCAGTGTGCAGTGCGTTTGCGGTCCTCAATACCTAGTCTCTGAATAACCCTTTGGGGATAATAGTCGTAATACATTATATTTGTGAAAGCACATTTAGCCAGTGCCAAGTTGATAAGTAATTGTCTAAGATGATAAATCAGTAATAATATAGGATAACGATTAATGGTAAATGATAGATATTCCCCCAAACCCCTTGAGACTCAATAAAGCTGTGGGACTTAATTGAGATCTCACACGGCACTTCTTGAGAGAATGTGAAAAGTGATGTTGGATGCTTTTGTCTTATTTGCCAAAACTCATGCACGTCCACGAACACATAACAGTTATTTATTATTAATCCGCCATTATTTATTACACATTAATATTCGACGAAACACCTTTTATTTGTTGTTAACATTCTGAGGTGAGGTGTAGTCTGTCGGACGTATTTACATTTTGTGTCTTAATTTGTTATACAGGTTTATTAGTAATCAAAATAAAAGGAAAAAGGATCTCCTAAAATAAAACATCAGTTAATTAATTTTAGGACGTTTTGTGCAAAAAAAAAAAAAAAAAAAGAGATTACCAAAACTTCTTGTTGTTTTCTTATACATATATCCTTATTTGCGTCAATATTTTGGCTTTCAGCCATATACATTAGTAGGTAGTGTCTAATAAAAAAAAAATAGGAGATGCTTAAGTTAGTTAGTTAGTTAGTTAGTTAGTTAGTTAGTTAGGTAGGTAGACGTCCGCCGTAATGAAACTGTTTTTCAATATAATAATGAACGTTATGTTAGCCCTGAAAAGGGCTTTTTGGATTTGTCTCCTTGCGCCGGTTGCTCGCTGCTCGCTCGCTCTCCCGTGCGTCAAGTAAAACACGTGAGGGCCGCCGAACGATCGATGATGATTCAAGATGGTGGTGTCTGTGCCGTGTCCCGTGTGTGCCGCCTGCTGCTGCACTGCACTGCACTGTGCACTGCACTGCAACTGCGCGCTTGCACGAGGTCGAGCACGTCCGTCCGTCCCGCACACCCATCCATCCCATCCCATCCACCGGGCCACCACTCACATTCGTGTGCGCGTGTGTTGTGTGTAGCGCGCGCGCGCACACAGATTTACTTCTTGGACGCGGCGGCCTTCTTGGCGGCGGGCTTGGATTTGGGCGTGGTGGCGGCGGCTGCCCTCTTAGGTTTGGGGGCCTTAGGTTTCTTCGTCGGCGGTTTGGCGGTCTTCTTCGCCTTGGGCGCGACGCTCTTGGCCTTCGCGGCCGCGGCGGCGGTGGGCTTCTTCGCCGCGGGCTTCTTCTTGTCCTTGGTCGCCTTCTTGTCCTTGGTCGCCTTCGATTTGGACGGCGACGCGGCGGCGGCGGCGGCGGCGCCCTTCCGGCCGCCCTTGGTCGCCACCGCGGCGGTGGCAGCTGCCTTTTTGGGCTTGGCAGACGCTGAGGCGGGCTTCTTGGCGACGGCCGGCTTCTTCGATGCGGACGATTTGGACTCCAGTTTGAACGAGCCGGAGGCGCCTTTGCCCTTCGTTTGTATCAAAGCGCCGCTCTCGACGGCACTCTTCAGATACTTTCTGATGAACGGCGCCAGCTTCTCCGCGTCGACGTCGTATTGGGCCGCGATGTACTTCTTGATCGCCTGAAGGGATGAACCGCTGCGCTCCTTGAGCTCCTTGATGGCGTTGTTCACCATCTCGGAGGTCTTGGGGTGGGTCGGTTTCGCCTTGGGTTTCTTGGCTCCGCCTGCGGCTGCCGCCTTAGGTTTCTTCGCGGGCGTCGCCGGAGCGGGGGTGTCGGAAGCAACTGCGGTATCAGCCATTTCTTTTTTTTATGTTATTAAAACTAGGTGATGAAGAACAAACAAACACTAAAAACACGCGCGCGCGAATATGCGAGAGAGAGAGAAGAGTGCAGTGCAAGCAAAGCAACTGACACTAACCGATCATTTTGTGAGAGGCGTAACCGTAAGGAGAACCGGCATGTCTTTGTACATTTTCCCGTATGAACTCGGACAAGTTTTCACTAAAATTGTTATGAAAATAATTAATTATAAAATGACTATACTACATATATATTGAAATGATGAAAATTTTGTGATCTCCTATAGTCCACCCACCCTGTCGGCACTGTGCAATCGGTCACTGCGTACTCGACGACGCGCGAGAGTCGTTTGTTTTCGTCATCGACTACCTAGCGTACCTAGGGGTTCGTTTAAAAGTCTATTTTATATTACAAGATCGTTTTATTGCACGTTTCTAGCACGTCCCATCAAAAGCTGATATACGAAGCTTCAAAATGAACAGCGCTCAATTATATTTGACACTTGTTCAAGTCGAAAATATCGACGTAATCGCGACAGTCGTAAAACATGATCACGACTCGTACGGCGCGCACTATGAAAGGTTAACAGTTCTATTATATCGAAGACTACTGAGAACATTTAATATATCTCTCTACATAGAGTTTATTTAATGCACTATACGTAAATATGTTACAATTAATAACTATGAACCTATACGTTTGACAAATAGGTAAGTACCACCATGTTGTTATTGGCGTTTGGCGCCCCGTCTACTTACATGTTGCAGCTTTATAAAGTGTAGTAGTAAACAAGTAGGTACCAAGGTACGTATATATCGAAGACTACTGAGAACATTTAATATATCTCTCTACATAATAGAGTTTATTTAATGCACCATACGTAAATATGTTACAATTAATAACTATGAACCTATACGTTTGACAAATAGGTAAGTACCACCATGTTGTCATTGGCGTTTGGCGCCCCGTCTATCGCTCGTCCGCTTGAATGGCTCTGCGTATTAATCTATCTACACAACTCTAAACCTACTTACATGTTGCAGCTTTATAAAGTGTAGTAGTAAACAAGCAGGTAGGTACGTACGTACAATAAACTTATTATATAGTGGCTGGGTGGTCTCAGTCTATATTAAGTGCAAATAAATAGATCTACTGTAGTATATACTGTATATAGTGTACATAATGACGTGTCTTGTCGTCAGAAATACTTTAATTTACTGTACAACTGGCGAACAGTAAACGTCGTAAATGAAACTTTTGCGGCCCTGAAAAGGGCCTTTTTGGTGTTTGGTTTGGTGTGTGATGAGGACGCAACGGACGGGACGAATGCATCTTCATTAACCGCCGAAACCGTAGAGGGTGCGACCTTGACGCTTCAGGGCGTAGACGACGTCCATGGCGGTGACAGTCTTCCTCTTGGCGTGCTCGGTGTACGTGACGGCGTCGCGGATCACGTTCTCTAGGAACACTTTCAGCACGCCGCGCGTCTCCTCGTAAATGAGACCGGAGATACGCTTCACGCCACCTCTGCGCGCGAGACGACGGATGGCGGGCTTGGTGATACCCTGGATGTTATCGCGCAACACTTTCCTGTGACGCTTGGCTCCTCCTTTTCCGAGCCCTTTGCCTCCCTTACCGCGACCGGTCATTTTGACGTTTGTTGATTTAGTTTACTTCACAATTCACACACAAGAGAGACGTACGACGCGTACGGAGCGCGCGCAAAACGAACGTGGAATGGTAGCCCCCGCGGCGCGGTCACGAGCATTTATATACATTTACAACGCGCGCGCGGGGGTAGGGTAGCGGGGGGTCAACACTGGCGCATGGCGGGCGGAATACGAAACTAAAAATATAATATTTCAGTAAGTTATAGTACTTATCTATGCGTCATTGCATTGCATAGCAGTAACAAACTGTGCAGATGTGTAAAATCAATTATCATATTAGGTATTCAATTAAACATAAGCAAGCGAGCGAGCATCATACCATCTTCTTGCATTTTAAATTAAAACTCATTTTGTACATTCATACTCCTTGCACTTCACTCATGTCATCTTTGTTTCCTTTTCTCTATGAATATATTTTGACAGATATAATTTGTCAATTCATTGTCAGGTTGGAAAAGAATTCTGTGTTGAAATTACGGGTTACGCTATTAAGTTTTATTATTGTATGTTTCTACAATCTTCGTGTGTTGTGCTTTCTACCACCCGTCTACGGAGCTCCTCTGTTGTGCCGTAAGTAAACACAATCATTCGTTCGGGTTCGATTCCCGATATCTTATGTGGGATTGCTACGGTTTGCGTTGCGTGCGTCCCCCCACAGACACATTTGCGCGGCGAGCGATTTAATTTATGGTAAGTATGTATACATACACACTATACTTATAGTTTTTAATTGACGTCATGTACGTTTGAAACATCTTTCATTAGATTTCAGAACTGTATGCGGCCCTGAAAAGGGCCTTTTGTTGTATTGTGTGTAAATCGGTCGCAGGTAACACGCATTAGTTAGTTGCACACGCAGCATGCACGCGCACAGCCGACAGCGATCCTGATGGCCGCTACTACTTAGGCGCGCTCTCCCCTGATCCTGCGCGCCAGCTGGATGTCCTTGGGCATGATGGTGACGCGCTTCGCGTGAATGGCGCACAGGTTGGTGTCTTCGAACAGACCGACCAAATACGCCTCGCTGGCCTCTTGGAGGGCCATCACGGCTGAACTCTGGAAGCGTAGGTCGGTCTTGAAGTCTTGCGCTATCTCACGGACGAGACGCTGGAAAGGCAGCTTGCGGATAAGCAGCTCAGTGCTCTTCTGGTAGCGACGGATCTCACGCAGAGCGACGGTGCCGGGCCTGTAGCGATGAGG
This sequence comes from Scoparia ambigualis, assembly GCA_963921215.1. Taxonomy (NCBI): domain Eukaryota; kingdom Metazoa; phylum Arthropoda; class Insecta; order Lepidoptera; family Crambidae; genus Scoparia; species Scoparia ambigualis. Next base: position 24,636,395 of record OY992523.1, read on the forward strand.
TTTCTTCACACCGCCGGTGGCGGGCGCGCTCTTGCGTGCCGCCTTGGTGGCCAACTGTTTGCGGGGCGCCTTGCCACCGGTAGACTTACGAGCGGTCTGCTTAGTACGCGCCATTATTGCGGGAGAAAGTAGTGGTCCTTTTTTTTTTTTTCTTAAGTAACACAAATAACACTCGACCGTACGTACGGTACGACGGACGGACGACGCGATCAGAAATGAAACCTCGTTCGCGAGCCCCCTCCGTTATATATATACATGCTCGTTGTTGGAGCAGAGCAGACTAACGATATCATCCCTCCCGTTCGCACAGTGTGCGCGACAGAGAAAAAATACGAGTTTATTCATTACGTGCTTTGCCTTCATAATATTTACCTATATTATTTATATTGTTTAAAATTATTTGTTACTCATTTTAATTTCATTGCGTTCTTTTGAGCTTCACTCGAGCGCACTCCGGTTTATTTTTACTCTGACGGCTGTCAGAGCGTAGTTTCATCCGTTCTGTGGTGGCTCAGAGCGCGCAGCAACCAAACAACCATCAAATCAAATAATTAGGTTTAAATATTGTATATATAAAAGTGGAAAAAAAAAAAAAAATGAGATTTCTCTCGTTTTGGACAGGAATACTTCAGAAGAGGTTATAAAAACAACTCGATGATCGTTCCGTGGCTCAGTTGCAACTCAAACGAGTTAAACTTTAACCAAACAACTACACCCAGAACGACGGAACGCACTCCTGCTTATACCCATAACACTTTTAAATATCAATAAGTGTAAGTAAGTACTTATTATTACACACAAGTTGCATTATTAACTTTTGTATGTTAATTTCAGGTTGGCGGACTGTTTCGAGATCAAATTATATCATGCATGCATGCCTGCCTTAGCAGGAGAGTACTTACTATTTTTTTTTTTTTAAATTGCCTCATCGACTGACTGACTGACTGACTGACTGACTGACTGACTGACTGACTGACTGACTGACTGACTGACTGACTGACTGACTGACTGACTGACCGACCGACCGACCGACCGACTGACGCTTGTCGTCGTGAAACATTATCAATATATTAGATTGCAATTTGTGGCCCTGAAAAGGGCCTTTTGGGTCTGCGTTGAAACTGTGTAGCAGCGCGCGCGCGGCAGCAGTCTCACTTGGAGCTGGTGTACTTGGTGACCGCCTTCGTTCCCTCACTGACGGCGTGCTTGGCGAGCTCGCCGGGCAACAAAAGCCTCACGGAGGTCTGCACCTCCCTGGAGGTAATCGTCGAACGCTTGTTGTAGTGGGCGAGGCGCGAAGCTTCAGCGGCGATACGCTCGAAGATGTCGTTCACGAAGGAGTTCATGATGGACATCGCCTTACTGGAGATACCGGTGTCGGGGTGCACCTGCTTGAGCACTTTGTAGATGTAGATGGCGTAGCTCTCCTTCCTCTTGTGCTTCTTCTTCTTCTTGTCGGTCTTGGAGATGTTCTTCTGGGCCTTGCCAGACTTTTTGGCGGCCTTACCACTAGTCTTGGGCGGCATGGTGGTTGGTTAGATTGTCGATACGATATCGTCACACGGTCGCGTCGGGCGAACGACTGGATGCCCGGATATATTGTTACACGTGTTTTGTCAGTATCGTTGGCTCGCAACGAGCGGACTGCGTCCCAATCGTACCGACCAATAGCGACGCACCCCGCGGTGTGGTGTGTGTGTGTGTGTGTGTGTGTGTGTGTGTGTGTGTGTGTGTGTGTGTGTGTGTGTGTGTGCGCACCCCCTCCCTCGCCCCTCACCTCACCCCTCGCCGTGCCGCGGCGTCCGTCCTTCGGTCGGCGGGCTCGCCTCGCTGTAAGTAAGTTATCATACAGCTAGCTAGCTAGGTAGGTAGGTAGGTAGGTAGGTAGGTAGGTAGGTAGGTAGGTAGGTAGGTACTTATAATAATTTATAAAATCAATCAATCACAAAAATGCATTAAGTATAATGTATGTATGTAATAAAAAAAAAATAAAAAAAAAAAAAACCACGAAACCTACCAGGAGTAGGGCAGCTAGTGTACTATCCTCACCTCAATCCGTTTAGGAGCATAAGGTCAAAAGCGCAAAATGACAAACGATCGCAAATTGTCAAAAGCGCACATAGTCAAATGCGCAGAATCTCAAAGGCGCACTTTGTCAAACATCTTAATTGTAATTGCTTGACTTTGTTATTAAATAATTCTAAACGTCGTTATTTTTTGGTCAGTCCGACTCGCAATAGGAAATGAAATACTAATTTAATATTTTTGTTGAAAATAGATATCACATTGCTTTCTTTTATTTTTGGAAGTGATTCAAATACTTAGTGCATTTGTTATAATATTTTAGTTTACATTAAAAATAAATATGTTTCCTAAAAATATTAAATTAGTATTTCATTTACTATTGCGAGTCTGACTGACCAAAAATAACGACCTTTACATATTTAATAACAAAGTAAAGAAAGAAAGTAACATTACCCAGTTTAAGTAGGATTTTTGACAATGTGCGCTTTTGGCATTCGGCGCTTTGGACAATCTGCGCTTTTGACATTCTGCTCTTTTGGCAATTTGCGATCGTTTGTCATTTTGCGCTTTTGACCTCATAGTATAGTGTAAAAGAAGACGTTTTATTTTAATTTAACAAATGCAAGCATTTCGATGATGTGAACATTGCATTGTGCGTTAAGATGTTACGATGTCACCGGTAGGTACTTTTACCTATACTTATATCATATTTTTAAACTGACTGACTGATCGATATGAAACATTTTTATTGTTATATGGATTCGTATTGTGGCCCTGAAAAGGGCCTTTTACACGTCATGGTCATCATGGTATCACGCGTAGTGTTAGATTAGCGCGTGCTATGCGGCTGCTTGCTGCGGCACGACACGACGGTGTGTGTGCGCGTTGTTCATTAAGCCTTCTTCTCGGTCTTCTTGGGCAGGAGCACGGCCTGGATGTTGGGCAGCACACCACCCTGAGCGATGGTCACGCCGGAGAGGAGCTTGTTCAACTCCTCGTCGTTGCGTATCGCCAGCTGGAGATGTCTCGGGATGATTCTGGTCTTCTTGTTGTCGCGAGCGGCGTTGCCGGCCAACTCGAGCACTTCCGCGGCCAAGTATTCCATGACGGCGGCCAGGTACACCGGTGCGCCGGCACCGACGCGCTCACCGTAGTTACCCTTGCGGAGAAGTCTGTGTATACGTCCCACGGGAAACTGGAGACCGGCGCGGTTCGAGCGAGACTTGACCTTGCCCTTAACTTTGCCGCCTTTGCCACGACCGGACATGATGGATTGGTTGGTTTGGTAAAACTTGTAACAAGAAAACTGGGGACGTGCGCGCGCTAACGTGCGAGCGTCACGACAATGCGAGTGATAATAATTTTGAGCGTTTTTTTTTTTTTTTTTTTTTTTGAGTGTTAGTGCTGTCGGTCGCAGATGACCTTTACAGCGTTACCGGGCTTGTTTGGGGGCGGCGAGAAACTTGAAGCGTTCCTCAAGCCGTGAGTGGTCGAAATTCCCCAGAGGGATTCCGGTGGGGGATGGCATCTCGCAAGCGAGTCTCCGATCCCCCCCCAGAGCCTCTGGGGGTTCGAACCGGTAGGGAGCGGCTAAACCCGAGGGCGCCTCTAGGAGGCACGGTACCTCGGCTCGGGTTTACCGTGTCGTGGGGGGTACGCGAGTAACAGGTACATTATTACGAATGTACCTGCCACCGGGCGGGTGTGAACCGGGTCTACGCACACTTATTCTACGAGTGCGGTGTCTTGGTCCTAAACTAGTGTGCAAGTTTAGTGTGGCTGGGTGTGTAGTGTCGGGCTTTGGCGCGTTTGCAATCGTTATTGCATCATCGGGGTCGTCTAAAACGTGTCGCGGAAACCGGCGGCGCGGTCCTCTCTGGGGGCGAAAGCTGCCAACATCGTAGTTGGCAGCTCCCACCACCAGAGGATTCGGATGCGAAAGCGCTTTGTCGAAGTACGCCTGAGAGGCGTCCTTCATAAAGGAACGGACGGTCGGAAGATCGAGATCGCGATGTAAATCTACATTGCGTAGGTACCACGGGGCGGCCGTGGCGCCTCGCATGAAACGGTTTTGAACGTTCTGCAACCGGTGCAGATGAGAGTTCGCGGCGTGAGCGAATACTACACTAGCATACGTCATGACGGGACGGATGCAGGCTTTGTAAATTGTCGTCTTATTTCTAAGAGACATTTTACTCCGCCTGCCTACGAGATGGTAGAGCCTACCTAGAATGAACGCTGCCCTATTTCGGATAGCTTGGATGTGTGGTGCAAACGTCAATCGACTGTCGAAGATGACACCGAGATATTTGACCTGTGACTTCCACGGTATGACGCGGTCGAAGAGTCGGATAGGGGTCGGACGGAGGCCGGATGAGCCCCGATGAAAGTGGATCGCGGCACTTTTCTCGGGGTTCACCTCGATTCTCCAAAGTCGGAACCAATCGCCTAAGGTGGTCGCGGCGGATTGAAGTTCGGGGCAACGGCCCCCTTCGGTGGTGGCAAACGCCATCCGCGAAAACGGATGGGGCGTTGGGTGGGCTCTTGTGTCCTAGGGCTGTTTGCTTCTTGCCGCTAGCGAGGTACGAACCCGCCGGGTGAGTCCATATTGATGGAGGCCCAGCGAGCGACCTACGAGCCAGCGGCGATGGCGTCGAATCCGGTGTCACGTCCGGTGTCCGTTGGCGAGGCTTGCGCCTGCAAGCCAACGGAGGGGTGTCATCGCTGGGTGAGGGGGGTTGTCGGCGAGGCTAGCGCCTACGAGCCGACAACGCGCTCGGTCTGTGTCGCGCCTGCTAAGGGGGACCACTATCCTAACTACTCGACTGGGAGTAGTGGATGTGGTCCGCCTGAGGCGTCATATGTGCTGCGGTCTTCACGGTGGTGTTGTGTACGCCAGCATGCCCGCTATTCCGTTGAGAATAATGGGCACGGGGTTCTCTCCGGTGTTGAGTGCTACAAGTATGTCTTGTAGCAATCGGATGCAGTCTTGTGCGGCGATCAAGTAAGAATCTCGAAACGGCTATTTAAGAGCGCGCGAGCCGTACGATCAGCGGGGTCGTCGTGTAGGTAGACGGGACGGGTCGGTGTGAGAGAGAGACAAAAATAGTCAGTCGGGCAGTCGGGCGGAGGGAGCTATGCTATAATCGCGTAGTTAGTGGCGGCGGTGTTTAATTAGAATAAAAATTATAATAATAGGTTTATCGCATCGTGTATGTGCGTGAGTTGTTGATTGCGAGTGTTTATTGATAGATTCGTAAAATAGTGAACAAAAGCTACTCTGCCCTCTCATACCGAAGAACACACGGCTAAGTGAGAAAAAAAAAAAAAAAAAAAAAAAAAAAAAAAAAGGCGCGAAATTTAGTTCTATGAGAATAATTGCAGTTCTATCAATTGGGGTTTTGTAGAAGACATTATGTAGCATCTATCCGTACCTGAGCGACGCGAGAGGGGCTCACTTTATCTGCCAGTGTGCAGTGCGTTTGCGGTCCTCAATACCTAGTCTCTGAATAACCCTTTGGGGATAATAGTCGTAATACATTATATTTGTGAAAGCACATTTAGCCAGTGCCAAGTTGATAAGTAATTGTCTAAGATGATAAATCAGTAATAATATAGGATAACGATTAATGGTAAATGATAGATATTCCCCCAAACCCCTTGAGACTCAATAAAGCTGTGGGACTTAATTGAGATCTCACACGGCACTTCTTGAGAGAATGTGAAAAGTGATGTTGGATGCTTTTGTCTTATTTGCCAAAACTCATGCACGTCCACGAACACATAACAGTTATTTATTATTAATCCGCCATTATTTATTACACATTAATATTCGACGAAACACCTTTTATTTGTTGTTAACATTCTGAGGTGAGGTGTAGTCTGTCGGACGTATTTACATTTTGTGTCTTAATTTGTTATACAGGTTTATTAGTAATCAAAATAAAAGGAAAAAGGATCTCCTAAAATAAAACATCAGTTAATTAATTTTAGGACGTTTTGTGCAAAAAAAAAAAAAAAAAAAGAGATTACCAAAACTTCTTGTTGTTTTCTTATACATATATCCTTATTTGCGTCAATATTTTGGCTTTCAGCCATATACATTAGTAGGTAGTGTCTAATAAAAAAAAAATAGGAGATGCTTAAGTTAGTTAGTTAGTTAGTTAGTTAGTTAGTTAGTTAGGTAGGTAGACGTCCGCCGTAATGAAACTGTTTTTCAATATAATAATGAACGTTATGTTAGCCCTGAAAAGGGCTTTTTGGATTTGTCTCCTTGCGCCGGTTGCTCGCTGCTCGCTCGCTCTCCCGTGCGTCAAGTAAAACACGTGAGGGCCGCCGAACGATCGATGATGATTCAAGATGGTGGTGTCTGTGCCGTGTCCCGTGTGTGCCGCCTGCTGCTGCACTGCACTGCACTGTGCACTGCACTGCAACTGCGCGCTTGCACGAGGTCGAGCACGTCCGTCCGTCCCGCACACCCATCCATCCCATCCCATCCACCGGGCCACCACTCACATTCGTGTGCGCGTGTGTTGTGTGTAGCGCGCGCGCGCACACAGATTTACTTCTTGGACGCGGCGGCCTTCTTGGCGGCGGGCTTGGATTTGGGCGTGGTGGCGGCGGCTGCCCTCTTAGGTTTGGGGGCCTTAGGTTTCTTCGTCGGCGGTTTGGCGGTCTTCTTCGCCTTGGGCGCGACGCTCTTGGCCTTCGCGGCCGCGGCGGCGGTGGGCTTCTTCGCCGCGGGCTTCTTCTTGTCCTTGGTCGCCTTCTTGTCCTTGGTCGCCTTCGATTTGGACGGCGACGCGGCGGCGGCGGCGGCGGCGCCCTTCCGGCCGCCCTTGGTCGCCACCGCGGCGGTGGCAGCTGCCTTTTTGGGCTTGGCAGACGCTGAGGCGGGCTTCTTGGCGACGGCCGGCTTCTTCGATGCGGACGATTTGGACTCCAGTTTGAACGAGCCGGAGGCGCCTTTGCCCTTCGTTTGTATCAAAGCGCCGCTCTCGACGGCACTCTTCAGATACTTTCTGATGAACGGCGCCAGCTTCTCCGCGTCGACGTCGTATTGGGCCGCGATGTACTTCTTGATCGCCTGAAGGGATGAACCGCTGCGCTCCTTGAGCTCCTTGATGGCGTTGTTCACCATCTCGGAGGTCTTGGGGTGGGTCGGTTTCGCCTTGGGTTTCTTGGCTCCGCCTGCGGCTGCCGCCTTAGGTTTCTTCGCGGGCGTCGCCGGAGCGGGGGTGTCGGAAGCAACTGCGGTATCAGCCATTTCTTTTTTTTATGTTATTAAAACTAGGTGATGAAGAACAAACAAACACTAAAAACACGCGCGCGCGAATATGCGAGAGAGAGAGAAGAGTGCAGTGCAAGCAAAGCAACTGACACTAACCGATCATTTTGTGAGAGGCGTAACCGTAAGGAGAACCGGCATGTCTTTGTACATTTTCCCGTATGAACTCGGACAAGTTTTCACTAAAATTGTTATGAAAATAATTAATTATAAAATGACTATACTACATATATATTGAAATGATGAAAATTTTGTGATCTCCTATAGTCCACCCACCCTGTCGGCACTGTGCAATCGGTCACTGCGTACTCGACGACGCGCGAGAGTCGTTTGTTTTCGTCATCGACTACCTAGCGTACCTAGGGGTTCGTTTAAAAGTCTATTTTATATTACAAGATCGTTTTATTGCACGTTTCTAGCACGTCCCATCAAAAGCTGATATACGAAGCTTCAAAATGAACAGCGCTCAATTATATTTGACACTTGTTCAAGTCGAAAATATCGACGTAATCGCGACAGTCGTAAAACATGATCACGACTCGTACGGCGCGCACTATGAAAGGTTAACAGTTCTATTATATCGAAGACTACTGAGAACATTTAATATATCTCTCTACATAGAGTTTATTTAATGCACTATACGTAAATATGTTACAATTAATAACTATGAACCTATACGTTTGACAAATAGGTAAGTACCACCATGTTGTTATTGGCGTTTGGCGCCCCGTCTACTTACATGTTGCAGCTTTATAAAGTGTAGTAGTAAACAAGTAGGTACCAAGGTACGTATATATCGAAGACTACTGAGAACATTTAATATATCTCTCTACATAATAGAGTTTATTTAATGCACCATACGTAAATATGTTACAATTAATAACTATGAACCTATACGTTTGACAAATAGGTAAGTACCACCATGTTGTCATTGGCGTTTGGCGCCCCGTCTATCGCTCGTCCGCTTGAATGGCTCTGCGTATTAATCTATCTACACAACTCTAAACCTACTTACATGTTGCAGCTTTATAAAGTGTAGTAGTAAACAAGCAGGTAGGTACGTACGTACAATAAACTTATTATATAGTGGCTGGGTGGTCTCAGTCTATATTAAGTGCAAATAAATAGATCTACTGTAGTATATACTGTATATAGTGTACATAATGACGTGTCTTGTCGTCAGAAATACTTTAATTTACTGTACAACTGGCGAACAGTAAACGTCGTAAATGAAACTTTTGCGGCCCTGAAAAGGGCCTTTTTGGTGTTTGGTTTGGTGTGTGATGAGGACGCAACGGACGGGACGAATGCATCTTCATTAACCGCCGAAACCGTAGAGGGTGCGACCTTGACGCTTCAGGGCGTAGACGACGTCCATGGCGGTGACAGTCTTCCTCTTGGCGTGCTCGGTGTACGTGACGGCGTCGCGGATCACGTTCTCTAGGAACACTTTCAGCACGCCGCGCGTCTCCTCGTAAATGAGACCGGAGATACGCTTCACGCCACCTCTGCGCGCGAGACGACGGATGGCGGGCTTGGTGATACCCTGGATGTTATCGCGCAACACTTTCCTGTGACGCTTGGCTCCTCCTTTTCCGAGCCCTTTGCCTCCCTTACCGCGACCGGTCATTTTGACGTTTGTTGATTTAGTTTACTTCACAATTCACACACAAGAGAGACGTACGACGCGTACGGAGCGCGCGCAAAACGAACGTGGAATGGTAGCCCCCGCGGCGCGGTCACGAGCATTTATATACATTTACAACGCGCGCGCGGGGGTAGGGTAGCGGGGGGTCAACACTGGCGCATGGCGGGCGGAATACGAAACTAAAAATATAATATTTCAGTAAGTTATAGTACTTATCTATGCGTCATTGCATTGCATAGCAGTAACAAACTGTGCAGATGTGTAAAATCAATTATCATATTAGGTATTCAATTAAACATAAGCAAGCGAGCGAGCATCATACCATCTTCTTGCATTTTAAATTAAAACTCATTTTGTACATTCATACTCCTTGCACTTCACTCATGTCATCTTTGTTTCCTTTTCTCTATGAATATATTTTGACAGATATAATTTGTCAATTCATTGTCAGGTTGGAAAAGAATTCTGTGTTGAAATTACGGGTTACGCTATTAAGTTTTATTATTGTATGTTTCTACAATCTTCGTGTGTTGTGCTTTCTACCACCCGTCTACGGAGCTCCTCTGTTGTGCCGTAAGTAAACACAATCATTCGTTCGGGTTCGATTCCCGATATCTTATGTGGGATTGCTACGGTTTGCGTTGCGTGCGTCCCCCCACAGACACATTTGCGCGGCGAGCGATTTAATTTATGGTAAGTATGTATACATACACACTATACTTATAGTTTTTAATTGACGTCATGTACGTTTGAAACATCTTTCATTAGATTTCAGAACTGTATGCGGCCCTGAAAAGGGCCTTTTGTTGTATTGTGTGTAAATCGGTCGCAGGTAACACGCATTAGTTAGTTGCACACGCAGCATGCACGCGCACAGCCGACAGCGATCCTGATGGCCGCTACTACTTAGGCGCGCTCTCCCCTGATCCTGCGCGCCAGCTGGATGTCCTTGGGCATGATGGTGACGCGCTTCGCGTGAATGGCGCACAGGTTGGTGTCTTCGAACAGACCGACCAAATACGCCTCGCTGGCCTCTTGGAGGGCCATCACGGCTGAACTCTGGAAGCGTAGGTCGGTCTTGAAGTCTTGCGCTATCTCACGGACGAGACGCTGGAAAGGCAGCTTGCGGATAAGCAGCTCAGTGCTCTTCTGGTAGCGACGGATCTCACGCAGAGCGACGGTGCCGGGCCTGTAGCGATGAGGTTTCTTCACACCGCCGGTGGCGGGCGCGCTCTTGCGTGCCGCCTTGGTGGCCAACTGTTTGCGGGGCGCCTTGCCACCGGTAGACTTACGAGCGGTCTGCTTAGTACGCGCCATTATTGCGGGAGAAAGTAGTGGTCCTTTTTTTTTTTTTCTTAAGTAACACAAATAACACTCGACCGTACGTACGGTACGACGGACGGACGACGCGATCAGAAATGAAACCTCGTTCGCGAGCCCCCTCCGTTATATATATACATGCTCGTTGTTGGAGCAGAGCAGACTAACGATATCATCCCTCCCGTTCGCACAGTGTGCGCGACAGAGAAAAAATACGAGTTTATTCATTACGTGCTTTGCCTTCATAATATTTACCTATATTATTTATATTGTTTAAAATTATTTGTTACTCATTTTAATTTCATTGCGTTCTTTTGAGCTTCACTCGAGCGCACTCCGGTTTATTTTTACTCTGACGGCTGTCAGAGCGTAGTTTCATCCGTTCTGTGGTGGCTCAGAGCGCGCAGCAACCAAACAACCATCAAATCAAATAATTAGGTTTAAATATTGTATATATAAAAGTGGAAAAAAAAAAAAAAATGAGATTTCTCTCGTTTTGGACAGGAATACTTCAGAAGAGGTTATAAAAACAACTCGATGATCGTTCCGTGGCTCAGTTGCAACTCAAACGAGTTAAACTTTAACCAAACAACTACACCCAGAACGACGGAACGCACTCCTGCTTATACCCATAACACTTTTAAATATCAATAAGTGTAAGTAAGTACTTATTATTACACACAAGTTGCATTATTAACTTTTGTATGTTAATTTCAGGTTGGCGGACTGTTTCGAGATCAAATTATATCATGCATGCATGCCTGCCTTAGCAGGAGAGTACTTACTATTTTTTTTTTTTTAAATTGCCTCATCGACTGACTGACTGACTGACTGACTGACTGACTGACTGACTGACTGACTGACTGACTGACTGACTGACTGACTGACTGACTGACTGACCGACCGACCGACCGACCGACTGACGCTTGTCGTCGTGAAACATTATCAATATATTAGATTGCAATTTGTGGCCCTGAAAAGGGCCTTTTGGGTCTGCGTTGAAACTGTGTAGCAGCGCGCGCGCGGCAGCAGTCTCACTTGGAGCTGGTGTACTTGGTGACCGCCTTCGTTCCCTCACTGACGGCGTGCTTGGCGAGCTCGCCGGGCAACAAAAGCCTCACGGAGGTCTGCACCTCCCTGGAGGTAATCGTCGAACGCTTGTTGTAGTGGGCGAGGCGCGAAGCTTCAGCGGCGATACGCTCGAAGATGTCGTTCACGAAGGAGTTCATGATGGACATCGCCTTACTGGAGATACCGGTGTCGGGGTGCACCTGCTTGAGCACTTTGTAGATGTAGATGGCGTAGCTCTCCTTCCTCTTGTGCTTCTTCTTCTTCTTGTCGGTCTTGGAGATGTTCTTCTGGGCCTTGCCAGACTTTTTGGCGGCCTTACCACTAGTCTTGGGCGGCATGGTGGTTGGTTAGATTGTCGATACGATATCGTCACACGGTCGCGTCGGGCGAACGACTGGATGCCCGGATATATTGTTACACGTGTTTTGTCAGTATCGTTGGCTCGCAACGAGCGGACTGCGTCCCAATCGTACCGACCAATAGCGACGCACCCCGCGGTGTGGTGTGTGTGTGTGTGTGTGTGTGTGTGTGTGTGTGTGTGTGTGTGTGTGTGTGTGTGTGTGTGCGCACCCCCTCCCTCGCCCCTCACCTCACCCCTCGCCGTGCCGCGGCGTCCGTCCTTCGGTCGGCGGGCTCGCCTCGCTGTAAGTAAGTTATCATACAGCTAGCTAGCTAGGTAGGTAGGTAGGTAGGTAGGTAGGTAGGTAGGTAGGTAGGTAGGTAGGTACTTATAATAATTTATAAAATCAATCAATCACAAAAATGCATTAAGTATAATGTATGTATGTAATAAAAAAAAAATAAAAAAAAAAAAAACCACGAAACCTACCAGGAGTAGGGCAGCTAGTGTACTATCCTCACCTCAATCCGTTTAGGAGCATAAGGTCAAAAGCGCAAAATGACAAACGATCGCAAATTGTCAAAAGCGCACATAGTCAAATGCGCAGAATCTCAAAGGCGCACTTTGTCAAACATCTTAATTGTAATTGCTTGACTTTGTTATTAAATAATTCTAAACGTCGTTATTTTTTGGTCAGTCCGACTCGCAATAGGAAATGAAATACTAATTTAATATTTTTGTTGAAAATAGATATCACATTGCTTTCTTTTATTTTTGGAAGTGATTCAAATACTTAGTGCATTTGTTATAATATTTTAGTTTACATTAAAAATAAATATGTTTCCTAAAAATATTAAATTAGTATTTCATTTACTATTGCGAGTCTGACTGACCAAAAATAACGACCTTTACATATTTAATAACAAAGTAAAGAAAGAAAGTAACATTACCCAGTTTAAGTAGGATTTTTGACAATGTGCGCTTTTGGCATTCGGCGCTTTGGACAATCTGCGCTTTTGACATTCTGCTCTTTTGGCAATTTGCGATCGTTTGTCATTTTGCGCTTTTGACCTCATAGTATAGTGTAAAAGAAGACGTTTTATTTTAATTTAACAAATGCAAGCATTTCGATGATGTGAACATTGCATTGTGCGTTAAGATGTTACGATGTCACCGGTAGGTACTTTTACCTATACTTATATCATATTTTTAAACTGACTGACTGATCGATATGAAACATTTTTATTGTTATATGGATTCGTATTGTGGCCCTGAAAAGGGCCTTTTACACGTCATGGTCATCATGGTATCACGCGTAGTGTTAGATTAGCGCGTGCTATGCGGCTGCTTGCTGCGGCACGACACGACGGTGTGTGTGCGCGTTGTTCATTAAGCCTTCTTCTCGGTCTTCTTGGGCAGGAGCACGGCCTGGATGTTGGGCAGCACACCACCCTGAGCGATGGTCACGCCGGAGAGGAGCTTGTTCAACTCCTCGTCGTTGCGTATCGCCAGCTGGAGATGTCTCGGGATGATTCTGGTCTTCTTGTTGTCGCGAGCGGCGTTGCCGGCCAACTCGAGCACTTCCGCGGCCAAGTATTCCATGACGGCGGCCAGGTACACCGGTGCGCCGGCACCGACGCGCTCACCGTAGTTACCCTTGCGGAGAAGTCTGTGTATACGTCCCACGGGAAACTGGAGACCGGCGCGGTTCGAGCGAGACTTGACCTTGCCCTTAACTTTGCCGCCTTTGCCACGACCGGACATGATGGATTGGTTGGTTTGGTAAAACTTGTAACAAGAAAACTGGGGACGTGCGCGCGCTAACGTGCGAGCGTCACGACAATGCGAGTGATAATAATTTTGAGCGTTTTTTTTTTTTTTTTTTTTTTTGAGTGTTAGTGCTGTCGGTCGCAGATGACCTTTACAGCGTTACCGGGCTTGTTTGGGGGCGGCGAGAAACTTGAAGCGTTCCTCAAGCCGTGAGTGGTCGAAATTCCCCAGAGGGATTCCGGTGGGGGATGGCATCTCGCAAGCGAGTCTCCGATCCCCCCCCAGAGCCTCTGGGGGTTCGAACCGGTAGGGAGCGGCTAAACCCGAGGGCGCCTCTAGGAGGCACGGTACCTCGGCTCGGGTTTACCGTGTCGTGGGGGGTACGCGAGTAACAGGTACATTATTACGAATGTACCTGCCACCGGGCGGGTGTGAACCGGGTCTACGCACACTTATTCTACGAGTGCGGTGTCTTGGTCCTAAACTAGTGTGCAAGTTTAGTGTGGCTGGGTGTGTAGTGTCGGGCTTTGGCGCGTTTGCAATCGTTATTGCATCATCGGGGTCGTCTAAAACGTGTCGCGGAAACCGGCGGCGCGGTCCTCTCTGGGGGCGAAAGCTGCCAACATCGTAGTTGGCAGCTCCCACCACCAGAGGATTCGGATGCGAAAGCGCTTTGTCGAAGTACGCCTGAGAGGCGTCCTTCATAAAGGAACGGACGGTCGGAAGATCGAGATCGCGATGTAAATCTACATTGCGTAGGTACCACGGGGCGGCCGTGGCGCCTCGCATGAAACGGTTTTGAACGTTCTGCAACCGGTGCAGATGAGAGTTCGCGGCGTGAGCGAATACTACACTAGCATACGTCATGACGGGACGGATGCAGGCTTTGTAAATTGTCGTCTTATTTCTAAGAGACATTTTACTCCGCCTGCCTACGAGATGGTAGAGCCTACCTAGAATGAACGCTGCCCTATTTCGGATAGCTTGGATGTGTGGTGCAAACGTCAATCGACTGTCGAAGATGACACCGAGATATTTGACCTGTGACTTCCACGGTATGACGCGGTCGAAGAGTCGGATAGGGGTCGGACGGAGGCCGGATGAGCCCCGATGAAAGTGGATCGCGGCACTTTTCTCGGGGTTCACCTCGATTCTCCAAAGTCGGAACCAATCGCCTAAGGTGGTCGCGGCGGATTGAAGTCTCTGAGAGAGTTTGGTCATATCCCTATCAGTGGTATATAGCGCGGTGTCATCAGCGAAGAGCGCCAACTCAACGCGAGGCGTCCTGGGTATATCGTTAACGTAAAGCGAAAACAACAAAGGTGAAAGCACGGAGCCTTGCGGGACTCCGGCACGAATGGGTCGGGGGGAGGAGCGCGTTCCCTCGACGCGAAAGCGAAAGGTGCGATCTGACAAGTAGTCTCGAATGATGTGCACGAGTCTGTCTGGCACGCCGAGTTTGTAAAGCTTGTAAAGTAAGCCATTGTGCCAGACTTTGTCAAACGCCTTCGCAACGTCGAAGAAAAGGGCTCCCGTACCCCGCGGCCGTAATGAGCCATTAAGGCCGCGTAATATGTGCTCCGTGAGGCGGTGCAACTGATGCGTACACGAGTGTTTGGGCCGGAAACCAAACTGCTCGTCAATTAAAATATTATTAGTGAACACAAAGTCCTTTAACCGGGCTACGAGGACGCGTTCGTAAAGTTTTCCCAACGATTTGAGAAGACTAATCGGGCGATAGCTAGACGCGACAGACTTATCTTTACCGGGCTTATGAATGCCGATGACGTCGGCCTCCTTCCACGCGCTGGGGAAGATGGCGTTGGTCATGGCGCTATTGAAAATTGCTGCCAGGAGGCAGATCAACTGAGCGGGTAAGATCTTAAGGATCTTGTTTGAGATACCGTCTGAACCGGGGGCGCTACGCGGTTTGAGTTGCCGGATTAGCGTTTGCACCTCATCCTCCGTGACCGGGGAGAGAATCGCGGTGGGAGCGAGCGAAGAGAGCCTATCGACTTCGTTATCGACCATGACGACATGATCTTGGTTAACCGGAAGTGTGCTAGGCGAGCACTGCGACTCTAAGCTGTCGGCCAGGCATTCGGCTTTCTCATCATCGTCGAAAGCGATGGAGTTGTCGGGTTTCTTAAGAGGCGGTAGAACCGTCACCGTGTCCGACTTGAAGGTTCTCGCCAACTTCCAATAAGCTTGGTGAGAGGGCGAGATCTCTTCAAGGAGACCCTCCCACCGCGTAGACCGGAGGTCCCGCATGCGCTGCTTGACAGCACGCTGTAAGCAGCGCATCCGGGCCCGGTTGTCCGCGGTGGGATAAGAGTCATGGGCACGGGTGGCGGCGTTCTTCGCCCTCAGTAGTTCCCTCGCATCGTCCGGCAGTTTAAAGCGATGATCCGGCATCACTGGAACCCGCCGAGACGATTCGCTAATAGCGTTCGTGAGGTGACTACTGAGGGCGTCGACCGCGGCCACTGTCTCGTGAGGCGAGGCAATGACATCTGGTATCGTACTAAGCGGCTGACTGTCGGTTGACTCGAGAAGTTTCTCGAGCTTGTCCCAATCAGTCACCAGCTTAGTGACGGGCGTAGAATCCGCGGCGGGCCCTAGTTGTAGTACGACCGGCCGGTGGTCAGACGAAAGCGCGTGGATCGTTTCTATGGAACGCATCCGTAGGGATACGTTCTTTAGCAACGCCAAATCTAAAGAGCTAGGCGCGTGCCCGGCTACGAGCGGGTAGTGCGTGGGTGTCATAGGGACCAGGATGTCGAAGAGCATCGACTCAGAGAGGTTGCTCAAGACCCGGCCGTTACGGTTGGATCTATTGCAACTCCACTGAGCGTGTCTGCTATTGAAGTCGCCGGCAAGAATGACGGCGTCTCCCATAGCAAAGAGCGCTTCGAGATCGGGCTGATTAATATTTTTATTGGGGGAGAGATAAACGGACGCGATAGTTAACGGCGCGTGGCCTGTCATGCCTAGCCGACAAACCGAGGCCTCTAATTCCGCGAGCGGTGGCGGATCGAGCGGGACGCAATGCAATGACCGTTTATAATAGATTAGAGTGCCGCCTCCTCGGCCGTCTCTATCATTACGCACGATATTGTAGTTGGCCATACGGGGCCCACGATTGGAGGGTTTTAAAAACGTTTCCTGGATGAGGAAAATGTCGACGGAGTGCTCGACTGCAAATTCGAACACCTCATCCCGTTGCTTTAGCAGCCCGGCTGCGTTAAAGAACGCAACCGTAAGTGAACGCGGTTTTACTCTACTTGGTAAGGGTGTACTATTCATTAAGGTCGCGGAATAGAGTCGAGAAGGGCGTGAACGCTATCCGCAAGGGATTGGTGTTCGAATAGGACAGCCGCCAAGGCTGTATAACGGTCAGGGCCAGAGTTTATCGCCTTGATCTTACGAATGATCAAGGCGATTTCATTGTTGTGACGTGAGAGCGCGACGAACTGCATGAACAGAGCCATGTCAGCTATGCTAATTTCCTGCTCGCTATCGGGAGGCGAACGCGAGAAGGACACGGGCAGGGCAGCGGGCTTAAGGCCCTTGCCATTAGATGATGACGATTTAAAAGGTTTTTCCGTGGCCTTAGGGGCCTTGGATTTAACCGGCTTAACTGCCTTCGGTCGCTTGGCCTTAAGGGCCAAGGGCTTCGGAGGCTGACTACGCTTCGCCGGAGCGGGAGCGTTCGCGGGTTGAGTCTGGCGCGGCGGTTGGGCCGATGCCGAGACAGGAGGAGCATCTTCTACTACAGCATCGGGCGCGGGCGCGGGCGCGGACGCGGGGGCTGCTACCGTGGGCTGAACGGCCTTCGCAGGCTGCTCAACCCCCGGTTTGACCCATGGGTTGCGAGGCGGTGGAAGCGGTGCCGCGGGGCGAAGTGTGATTTTCGAAAGCGCAGAAGGCGCTGGAGCTCGCGTCGCGGGACTGGGCTTAGGACGCGAGGCCGACCTGGCGGCCGCGGGCAGACGCGGCGCCTTGGGGCAACCGCGATAGCTCGCGGGGTGCCCCACCTCGCCACACAACACGCAGCCGGGCAGGTCATCGGGCCTCGGGTCCTTGGGCCTTGGGCACGCGTCAGTGCCATGGTTGTCCAGGCACTTGACGCACCGAGGACGGTTGTGGCAGTTTCGGGCTGAGTGCCCGTAGCGCTGGCAACGATGGCACTGACTGGGAGTGCCACTCTTATAAGGTACTTCTATTGTGATCCGATCACAGTACATCAACGATTTTATATTGAAAATTTCTTTGCCCTCGGGGGTCTTATCAAGAACTACACGGATATAGCGCGTCGGTTGCTTGTCGCGCCTAAAAATGCGGTGTGCTTCGCGGGCCGGTAACCCTGTGGCCTTAAGGGCCGAAAGCACGTCGGCAGGGTTTGTGGATGTGGGGAGGCCACCTACAACGACGGTTAGTACTTGCTCCTCGGGGAGCGAGTACGAGTGAAACTCTATGTCGCGAGTGCGTAGGAACGCGGTTATACGGCGGTGGTCTTGCGCGGTGGGCGGAAAGATTTTCATCTTATCGCCTCCCTCGCAGACGGCGCGCGTAAAATTCATTTTCTGCGCTTTAATAGTGCTGGATAGTTTATTCCAATCCTTGCATTGCAAGACATGGATTGGCGGAATATCGCGTTCGCGTTTCGCGGGCTCCTCCTGGCTCGACTTGGGCCTTGGAGTGTTAGGGCGTTGACCGTTGTCAGCCTTGGCGGCTTTCGACGCGGGTGGTGACGACGGCGCGGTTTTTCGTTGTCGCTTGCCGGTGCGAGATACGATCGTGTAGTCGGAGTCAGACGAAGCTGAGTCCGACGACGAGTCGTAGTCTGACACTGACGGGCAGACATCCATATCAACCGGGTCGATATGGGACGAGGCGGTTTTAGTTACCGGAAGGGTAACATCGGGCGACGCGGGGTTGTCGTAAACGATAACCATCGGTTGCGCAGAAGGCGGCTTAATCGCGACGAACGCGGAAACGGTCTGCGCTGAAGGCGCTGAGGACGCGGACGTGGGTTGTGCATAAGGCACCGGACGAAGTTGCGCTGAAGGCGCTTTAAGCGCGAACGCGGCGGGTTGCGCAGAAGGCGCTGGGGTTGGTTGCGCGGAAGGCGCTAGATTCGCGGCGGCGGGTTGCGCTGAAGGCGCAGAGGAAGCATTAATTGAATGAATGCGGCTCCTAATGAGCTCGACCGCGTCGGGTTGCTCCAGCAAAGCCGAGAGCTCCCCGACGTCCATTGTGGCGGAGTGCAATGCACACAATGGGTGAGTTGGCGTCAGACCCTCCCTGCCTGTGAAGCAGGGAGGCGTGAGTAAGAGGGGAACCTACTGCCTGAATGGCCCTAGGTGAGTCCACCGATGAAATTCAATTCACCGTTGGGTGTGTACCTAGACTGGTTAGTGTGGTTAGTAAGTTGTGAGTATAACTAGGAGACCCCCCAAGGCCAGGGACTCACAACTCTTCCGGAGTGTTTTCCCCCCAGGAGGGTAAGGAGGGCAGCCGGGTCAGTGCCCCAACTGGCTTCGTTGGCACCGTTAAGTATCCACCAGTTGGCTACTAAAATCGTAGTCTTGCTTTGACGTCTTGGTGTTGTCTATAATGAAATAGAGATCTTGACGTCTTGTCCGAAATGAGCACCAATTGACGACTTGTCGATAATGAAAGGGCGACCCCGCAATAACAATTGCGCCGGTACGCCTTGAGAGCGACGAGCTGTGTGAGCGAGACACACAGCGAGAGAGCGGTCGGAGAACCGACCGACAGCGGAGCGAGAGCGCGAGCGCGACACGGACGGCGAGCGGGCGGAGCGAGCGAGACGTGCGTGCGGCACGGCAGCTAGCGCGAGACTGTGTCTAATTTTGAGCGAATCTCGAAACGGCTATTTAAGAGCGCGCGAGCCGTACGATCAGCGGGGTCGTCGTGTAGGTAGACGGGACGGGTCGGTGTGAGAGAGAGACAAAAATAGTCAGTCGGGCAGTCGGGCGGAGAGAGCTATGCTATAATCGCGTAGTTAGTGGCGGCGGTGTTTAATTAGAATAAAAATTATAATAATAGGTTTATCGCATCGTGTATGTGCGTGAGTTGTTGATTGCGAGTGTTTATTGATAGATTCGTAAAATAGTGAACAAAAGCTACTCTGCCCTCTCATACCGAAGAACACACGGCTAAGTGAGAAAAAAAAAAAAAAAAAAAAAAAAAAAAAAAAAAAAAAAAAAAAAAAAAAAAAAAGGCGCGAAATTTAGTTCTATGAGAATAATTGCAGTTCTATCAATTGGGGTTTTGTAGAAGACATTATGTAGCATCTATCCGTACCTGAGCGACGCGAGAGGGGCTCACTTTATCTGCCAGTGTGCAGTGCGTTTGCGGTCCTCAATACCTAGTCTCTGAATAACCCTTTGGGGATAATAGTCGTAATACATTATATTTGTGAAAGCACATTTAGCCAGTGCCAAGTTGATAAGTAATTGTCTAAGATGATAAATCAGTAATAATATAGGATAACGATTAATGGTAAATGATAGATATTCCCCCAAACCCCTTGAGACTCAATAAAGCTGTGGGACTTAATTGAGATCTCACACGGCACTTCTTGAGAGAATGTGAAAAGTGATGTTGGATGCTTTTGTCTTATTTGCCAAAACTCATGCACGTCCACGAACACATAACAGTTATTTATTATTAATCCGCCATTATTTATTACACATTAATATTCGACGAAACACCTTTTATTTGTTGTTAACATTCTGAGGTGAGGTGTAGTCTGTCGGACGTATTTACATTTTGTGTCTTAATTTGTTATACAGGTTTATTAGTAATCAAAATAAAAGGAAAAAGGATCTCCTAAAATAAAACATCAGTTAATTAATTTTAGGACGTTTTGTGCAAAAAAAAAAAAAAAAAAAGAGATTACCAAAACTTCTTGTTGTTTTCTTATACATATATCCTTATTTGCGTCAATATTTTGGCTTTCAGCCATATACATTAGTAGGTAGTGTCTAATAAAAAAAAAATAGGAGATGCTTAAGTTAGTTAGTTAGTTAGTTAGTTAGTTAGTTAGTTAGGTAGGTAGACGTCCGCCGTAATGAAACTGTTTTTCAATATAATAATGAACGTTATGTTAGCCCTGAAAAGGGCTTTTTGGATTTGTCTCCTTGCGCCGGTTGCTCGCTGCTCGCTCGCTCTCCCGTGCGTCAAGTAAAACACGTGAGGGCCGCCGAACGATCGATGATGATTCAAGATGGTGGTGTCTGTGCCGTGTCCCGTGTGTGCCGCCTGCTGCTGCACTGCACTGCACTGCAACTGCGCGCTTGCACGAGGTCGAGCACGTCCGTCCGTCCCGCACACCCATCCATCCCATCCCATCCACCGGGCCACCACTCACATTCGTGTGCGCGTGTGTTGTGTGTAGCGCGCGCGCGCACACAGATTTACTTCTTGGACGCGGCGGCCTTCTTGGCGGCGGGCTTGGATTTGGGCGTGGTGGCGGCGGCTGCCCTCTTAGGTTTGGGGGCCTTAGGTTTCTTCGTCGGCGGTTTGGCGGTCTTCTTCGCCTTGGGCGCGACGCTCTTGGCCTTCGCGGCCGCGGCGGCGGTGGGCTTCTTCGCCGCGGGCTTCTTCTTGTCCTTGGTCGCCTTCTTGTCCTTGGTCGCCTTCGATTTGGACGGCGACGCGGCGGCGGCGGCGGCGGCGCCCTTCCGGCCGCCCTTGGTCGCCACCGCGGCGGTGGCAGCTGCCTTTTTGGGCTTGGCAGACGCTGAGGCGGGCTTCTTGGCGACGGCCGGCTTCTTCGATGCGGACGATTTGGACTCCAGTTTGAACGAGCCGGAGGCGCCTTTGCCCTTCGTTTGTATCAAAGCGCCGCTCTCGACGGCACTCTTCAGATACTTTCTGATGAACGGCGCCAGCTTCTCCGCGTCGACGTCGTATTGGGCCGCGATGTACTTCTTGATCGCCTGAAGGGATGAACCGCTGCGCTCCTTGAGCTCCTTGATGGCGTTGTTCACCATCTCGGAGGTCTTGGGGTGGGTCGGTTTCGCCTTGGGTTTCTTGGCTCCGCCTGCGGCTGCCGCCTTAGGTTTCTTCGCGGGCGTCGCCGGAGCGGGGGTGTCGGAAGCAACTGCGGTATCAGCCATTTCTTTTTTTTATGTTATTAAAACTAGGTGATGAAGAACAAACAAACACTAAAAACACGCGCGCGCGAATATGCGAGAGAGAGAGAAGAGTGCAGTGCAAGCAAAGCAACTGACACTAACCGATCATTTTGTGAGAGGCGTAACCGTAAGGAGAACCGGCATGTCTTTGTACATTTTCCCGTATGAACTCGGACAAGTTTTCACTAAAATTGTTATGAAAATAATTAATTATAAAATGACTATACTACATATATATTGAAATGATGAAAATTTTGTGATCTCCTATAGTCCACCCACCCTGTCGGCACTGTGCAATCGGTCACTGCGTACTCGACGACGCGCGAGAGTCGTTTGTTTTCGTCATCGACTACCTAGCGTACCTAGGGGTTCGTTTAAAAGTCTATTTTATATTACAAGATCGTTTTATTGCACGTTTCTAGCACGTCCCATCAAAAGCTGATATACGAAGCTTCAAAATGAACAGCGCTCAATTATATTTGACACTTGTTCAAGTCGAAAATATCGACGTAATCGCGACAGTCGTAAAACATGATCACGACTCGTACGGCGCGCACTATGAAAGGTTAACAGTTCTATTATATCGAAGACTACTGAGAACATTTAATATATCTCTCTACATAGAGTTTATTTAATGCACTATACGTAAATATGTTACAATTAATAACTATGAACCTATACGTTTGACAAATAGGTAAGTACCACCATGTTGTTATTGGCGTTTGGCGCCCCGTCTACTTACATGTTGCAGCTTTATAAAGTGTAGTAGTAAACAAGTAGGTACCAAGGTACGTATATATCGAAGACTACTGAGAACATTTAATATATCTCTCTACATAATAGAGTTTATTTAATGCACCATACGTAAATATGTTACAATTAATAACTATGAACCTATACGTTTGACAAATAGGTAAGTACCACCATGTTGTCATTGGCGTTTGGCGCCCCGTCTATCGCTCGTCCGCTTGAATGGCTCTGCGTATTAATCTATCTACACAACTCTAAACCTACTTACATGTTGCAGCTTTATAAAGTGTAGTAGTAAACAAGCAGGTAGGTACGTACGTACAATAAACTTATTATATAGTGGCTGGGTGGTCTCAGTCTATATTAAGTGCAAATAAATAGATCTACTGTAGTATATACTGTATATAGTGTACATAATGACGTGTCTTGTCGTCAGAAATACTTTAATTTACTGTACAACTGGCGAACAGTAAACGTCGTAAATGAAACTTTTGCGGCCCTGAAAAGGGCCTTTTTGGTGTTTGGTTTGGTGTGTGATGAGGACGCAACGGACGGGACGAATGCATCTTCATTAACCGCCGAAACCGTAGAGGGTGCGACCTTGACGCTTCAGGGCGTAGACGACGTCCATGGCGGTGACAGTCTTCCTCTTGGCGTGCTCGGTGTACGTGACGGCGTCGCGGATCACGTTCTCTAGGAACACTTTCAGCACGCCGCGCGTCTCCTCGTAAATGAGACCGGAGATACGCTTCACGCCACCTCTGCGCGCGAGACGACGGATGGCGGGCTTGGTGATACCCTGGATGTTATCGCGCAACACTTTCCTGTGACGCTTGGCTCCTCCTTTTCCGAGCCCTTTGCCTCCCTTACCGCGACCGGTCATTTTGACGTTTGTTGATTTAGTTTACTTCACAATTCACACACAAGAGAGACGTACGACGCGTACGGAGCGCGCGCAAAACGAACGTGGAATGGTAGCCCCCGCGGCGCGGTCACGAGCATTTATATACATTTACAACGCGCGCGCGGGGGTAGGGTAGCGGGGGGTCAACACTGGCGCATGGCGGGCGGAATACGAAACTAAAAATATAATATTTCAGTAAGTTATAGTACTTATCTATGCGTCATTGCATTGCATAGCAGTAACAAACTGTGCAGATGTGTAAAATCAATTATCATATTAGGTATTCAATTAAACATAAGCAAGCGAGCGAGCATCATACCATCTTCTTGCATTTTAAATTAAAACTCATTTTGTACATTCATACTCCTTGCACTTCACTCATGTCATCTTTGTTTCCTTTTCTCTATGAATATATTTTGACAGATATAATTTGTCAATTCATTGTCAGGTTGGAAAAGAATTCTGTGTTGAAATTACGGGTTACGCTATTAAGTTTTATTATTGTATGTTTCTACAATCTTCGTGTGTTGTGCTTTCTACCACCCGTCTACGGAGCTCCTCTGTTGTGCCGTAAGTAAACACAATCATTCGTTCGGGTTCGATTCCCGATATCTTATGTGGGATTGCTACGGTTTGCGTTGCGTGCGTCCCCCCACAGACACATTTGCGCGGCGAGCGATTTAATTTATGGTAAGTATGTATACATACACACTATACTTATAGTTTTTAATTGACGTCATGTACGTTTGAAACATCTTTCATTAGATTTCAGAACTGTATGCGGCCCTGAAAAGGGCCTTTTGTTGTATTGTGTGTAAATCGGTCGCAGGTAACACGCATTAGTTAGTTGCACACGCAGCATGCACGCGCACAGCCGACAGCGATCCTGATGGCCGCTACTACTTAGGCGCGCTCTCCCCTGATCCTGCGCGCCAGCTGGATGTCCTTGGGCATGATGGTGACGCGCTTCGCGTGAATGGCGCACAGGTTGGTGTCTTCGAACAGACCGACCAAATACGCCTCGCTGGCCTCTTGGAGGGCCATCACGGCTGAACTCTGGAAGCGTAGGTCGGTCTTGAAGTCTTGCGCTATCTCACGGACGAGACGCTGGAAAGGCAGCTTGCGGATAAGCAGCTCAGTGCTCTTCTGGTAGCGACGGATCTCACGCAGAGCGACGGTGCCGGGCCTGTAGCGATGAGGTTTCTTCACACCGCCGGTGGCGGGCGCGCTCTTGCGTGCCGCCTTGGTGGCCAACTGTTTGCGGGGCGCCTTGCCACCGGTAGACTTACGAGCGGTCTGCTTAGTACGCGCCATTATTGCGGGAGAAAGTAGTGGTCCTTTTTTTTTTTTTCTTAAGTAACACAAATAACACTCGACCGTACGTACGGTACGACGGACGGACGACGCGATCAGAAATGAAACCTCGTTCGCGAGCCCCCTCCGTTATATATATACATGCTCGTTGTTGGAGCAGAGCAGACTAACGATATCATCCCTCCCGTTCGCACAGTGTGCGCGACAGAGAAAAAATACGAGTTTATTCATTACGTGCTTTGCCTTCATAATATTTACCTATATTATTTATATTGTTTAAAATTATTTGTTACTCATTTTAATTTCATTGCGTTCTTTTGAGCTTCACTCGAGCGCACTCCGGTTTATTTTTACTCTGACGGCTGTCAGAGCGTAGTTTCATCCGTTCTGTGGTGGCTCAGAGCGCGCAGCAACCAAACAACCATCAAATCAAATAATTAGGTTTAAATATTGTATATATAAAAGTGGAAAAAAAAAAAAAAATGAGATTTCTCTCGTTTTGGACAGGAATACTTCAGAAGAGGTTATAAAAACAACTCGATGATCGTTCCGTGGCTCAGTTGCAACTCAAACGAGTTAAACTTTAACCAAACAACTACACCCAGAACGACGGAACGCACTCCTGCTTATACCCATAACACTTTTAAATATCAATAAGTGTAAGTAAGTACTTATTATTACACACAAGTTGCATTATTAACTTTTGTATGTTAATTTCAGGTTGGCGGACTGTTTCGAGATCAAATTATATCATGCATGCATGCCTGCCTTAGCAGGAGAGTACTTACTATTTTTTTTTTTTTAAATTGCCTCATCGACTGACTGACTGACTGACTGACTGACTGACTGACTGACTGACTGACTGACTGACTGACTGACTGACTGACTGACTGACCGACCGACCGACCGACCGACTGACGCTTGTCGTCGTGAAACATTATCAATATATTAGATTGCAATTTGTGGCCCTGAAAAGGGCCTTTTGGGTCTGCGTTGAAACTGTGTAGCAGCGCGCGCGCGGCAGCAGTCTCACTTGGAGCTGGTGTACTTGGTGACCGCCTTCGTTCCCTCACTGACGGCGTGCTTGGCGAGCTCGCCGGGCAACAAAAGCCTCACGGAGGTCTGCACCTCCCTGGAGGTAATCGTCGAACGCTTGTTGTAGTGGGCGAGGCGCGAAGCTTCAGCGGCGATACGCTCGAAGATGTCGTTCACGAAGGAGTTCATGATGGACATCGCCTTACTGGAGATACCGGTGTCGGGGTGCACCTGCTTGAGCACTTTGTAGATGTAGATGGCGTAGCTCTCCTTCCTCTTGTGCTTCTTCTTCTTCTTGTCGGTCTTGGAGATGTTCTTCTGGGCCTTGCCAGACTTTTTGGCGGCCTTACCACTAGTCTTGGGCGGCATGGTGGTTGGTTAGATTGTCGATACGATATCGTCACACGGTCGCGTCGGGCGAACGACTGGATGCCCGGATATATTGTTACACGTGTTTTGTCAGTATCGTTGGCTCGCAACGAGCGGACTGCGTCCCAATCGTACCGACCAATAGCGACGCACCCCGCGGTGTGGTGTGTGTGTGTGTGTGTGTGTGTGTGTGTGTGTGTGTGTGTGTGTGTGTGTGTGTGTGTGTGCGCACCCCCTCCCTCGCCCCTCACCTCACCCCTCGCCGTGCCGCGGCGTCCGTCCTTCGGTCGGCGGGCTCGCCTCGCTGTAAGTAAGTTATCATACAGCTAGCTAGCTAGGTAGGTAGGTAGGTAGGTAGGTAGGTAGGTAGGTAGGTAGGTAGGTAGGTACTTATAATAATTTATAAAATCAATCAATCACAAAAATGCATTAAGTATAATGTATGTATGTAATAAAAAAAAAATAAAAAAAAAAAAAACCACGAAACCTACCAGGAGTAGGGCAGCTAGTGTACTATCCTCACCTCAATCCGTTTAGGAGCATAAGGTCAAAAGCGCAAAATGACAAACGATCGCAAATTGTCAAAAGCGCACATAGTCAAATGCGCAGAATCTCAAAGGCGCACTTTGTCAAACATCTTAATTGTAATTGCTTGACTTTGTTATTAAATAATTCTAAACGTCGTTATTTTTTGGTCAGTCCGACTCGCAATAGGAAATGAAATACTAATTTAATATTTTTGTTGAAAATAGATATCACATTGCTTTCTTTTATTTTTGGAAGTGATTCAAATACTTAGTGCATTTGTTATAATATTTTAGTTTACATTAAAAATAAATATGTTTCCTAAAAATATTAAATTAGTATTTCATTTACTATTGCGAGTCTGACTGACCAAAAATAACGACCTTTACATATTTAATAACAAAGTAAAGAAAGAAAGTAACATTACCCAGTTTAAGTAGGATTTTTGACAATGTGCGCTTTTGGCATTCGGCGCTTTGGACAATCTGCGCTTTTGACATTCTGCTCTTTTGGCAATTTGCGATCGTTTGTCATTTTGCGCTTTTGACCTCATAGTATAGTGTAAAAGAAGACGTTTTATTTTAATTTAACAAATGCAAGCATTTCGATGATGTGAACATTGCATTGTGCGTTAAGATGTTACGATGTCACCGGTAGGTACTTTTACCTATACTTATATCATATTTTTAAACTGACTGACTGATCGATATGAAACATTTTTATTGTTATATGGATTCGTATTGTGGCCCTGAAAAGGGCCTTTTACACGTCATGGTCATCATGGTATCACGCGTAGTGTTAGATTAGCGCGTGCTATGCGGCTGCTTGCTGCGGCACGACACGACGGTGTGTGTGCGCGTTGTTCATTAAGCCTTCTTCTCGGTCTTCTTGGGCAGGAGCACGGCCTGGATGTTGGGCAGCACACCACCCTGAGCGATGGTCACGCCGGAGAGGAGCTTGTTCAACTCCTCGTCGTTGCGTATCGCCAGCTGGAGATGTCTCGGGATGATTCTGGTCTTCTTGTTGTCGCGAGCGGCGTTGCCGGCCAACTCGAGCACTTCCGCGGCCAAGTATTCCATGACGGCGGCCAGGTACACCGGTGCGCCGGCACCGACGCGCTCACCGTAGTTACCCTTGCGGAGAAGTCTGTGTATACGTCCCACGGGAAACTGGAGACCGGCGCGGTTCGAGCGAGACTTGACCTTGCCCTTAACTTTGCCGCCTTTGCCACGACCGGACATGATGGATTGGTTGGTTTGGTAAAACTTGTAACAAGAAAACTGGGGACGTGCGCGCGCTAACGTGCGAGCGTCACGACAATGCGAGTGATAATAATTTTGAGCGTTTTTTTTTTTTTTTTTTTTTTTTTTTTTTGTGTGTGAGTGCTGTCGGTCGCAGATGACCTTTACAGCGTTACCGGGCTTGTTTGGGGGCGGCGAGAAACTTGAAGCGTTCCTCAAGCCGTGAGTGGTCGAAATTCCCCAGAGGGATTCCGGTGGGGGATGGCATCTCGCAAGCGAGTCTCCGATCCCCCCCCAGAGCCTCTGGGGGTTCGAACCGGTAGGGAGCGGCTAAACCCGAGGGCGCCTCTAGGAGGCACGGTACCTCGGCTCGGGTTTACCGTGTCGTGGGGGGTACGCGAGTAACAGGTACATTATTACGAATGTACCTGCCACCGGGCGGGTGTGAACCGGGTCTTCGCACACTTATTCTACGAGTGCGGTGTCTTGGTCCTAAACTAGTGTGCAAGTTTAGTGTGGCTGGGTGTGTAGTGTCGGGCTTTGGCGCGTTTGCAATCGTTATTGCATCATCGGGGTCGTCTAAAACGTGTCGCGGAAACCGGCGGCGCGGTCCTCTCTGGGGGCGAAAGCTGCCAACATCGTAGTTGGCAGCTCCCGCCACCAGAGGATTCGGATGCGAAAGCGCTTTGTCGAAGTACGCCTGAGAGGCGTCCTTCATAAAGGAACGGACGGTCGGAAGATCGAGATCGCGATGTAAATCTACATTGCGTAGGTACCACGGGGCGGCCGTGGCGCCTCGCATGAAACGGTTTTGAACGTTCTGCAACCGGTGCAGATGAGAGTTCGCGGCGTGAGCGAATACTACACTAGCATACGTCATGACGGGACGGATGCAGGCTTTGTAAATTGTCGTCTTATTTCTAAGAGACATTTTACTCCGCCTGCCTACGAGATGGTAGAGCCTACCTAGAATGAACGCTGCCCTATTTCGGATAGCTTGGATGTGTGGTGCAAACGTCAATCGACTGTCGAAGATGACACCGAGATATTTGACCTGTGACTTCCACGGTATGACGCGGTCGAAGAGTCGGATAGGGGTCGGACGGAGGCCGGATGAGCCCCGATGAAAGTGGATCGCGGCACTTTTCTCGGGGTTCACCTCGATTCTCCAAAGTCGGAACCAATCGCCTAAGGTGGTCGCGGCGGATTGAAGTCTCTGAGAGAGCTTGGTCATATCTCTATCAGTGGTATATAGCGCGGTGTCATCAGCGAAGAGCGCCAACTCAACGCGAGGCGTCCTGGGTATATCGTTAACGTAAAGCGAAAACAACAAAGGTGAAAGCACGGAGCCTTGCGGGACTCCGGCACGAATGGGTCGGGGGGAGGAGCGCGTTCCCTCGACGCGAAAGCGAAAGGTGCGATCTGACAAGTAGTCTCGAATGATGTGCACGAGTCTGTCTGGCACGCCGAGTTTGTAAAGCTTGTAAAGTAAGCCATTGTGCCAGACTTTGTCAAACGCCTTCGCAACGTCGAAGAAAAGGGCTCCCGTACCCCGCGGCCGTAATGAGCCATTAAGGCCGCGTAATATGTGCTCCGTGAGGCGGTGCAACTGATGCGTACACGAGTGTTTGGGCCGGAAACCAAACTGCTCGTCAATTAAAATATTATTAGTGAACACAAAGTCCTTTAACCGGGCTACGAGGACGCGTTCGTAAAGTTTTCCCAACGATTTGAGAAGACTAATCGGGCGATAGCTAGACGCGACAGACTTATCTTTACCGGGCTTATGAATGCCGATGACGTCGGCCTCCTTCCACGCGCTGGGGAAGATGGCGTTGGTCATGGCGCTATTGAAAATTGCTGCCAGGAGGCAGATCAACTGAGCGGGTAAGATCTTAAGGATCTTGTTAGAGATACCGTCTGAACCGGGGGCGCTACGCGGTTTGAGTTGCCGGATTAGCGTTTGCACCTCATCCTCCGTGACCGGGGAGAGAATCGCGGTGGGAGCGAGCGAAGAGAGCCTATCGACTTCGTTATCGACCATGACGACATGATCTTGGTTAACCGGAAGTGTGCTAGGCGAGCACTGCGACTCTAAGCTGTCGGCCAGGCATTCGGCTTTCTCATCATCGTCGAAAGCGATGGAGTTGTCGGGTTTCTTAAGAGGCGGTAGAACCGTCACCGTGTCCGACTTGAAGGTTCTCGCCAACTTCCAATAAGCTTGGTGAGAGGGCGAGATCTCTTCAAGGAGACCCTCCCACCGCGTAGACCGGAGGTCCCGCATGCGCTGCTTGACAGCACGCTGTAAGCAGCGCATCCGGGCCCGGTTGTCCGCGGTGGGATAAGAGTCATGGGCACGGGTGGCGGCGTTCTTCGCCCTCAGTAGTTCCCTCGCATCGTCCGGCAGTTTAAAGCGATGATCCGGCATCACTGGAACCCGCCGAGACGATTCGCTAATAGCGTTCGTGAGGTGACTACTGAGGGCGTCGACCGCGGCCACTGTCTCGTGAGGCGAGGCAATGACATCTGGTATCGTACTAAGCGGCTGACTGTCGGTTGACTCGAGAAGTTTCTCGAGCTTGTCCCAATCAGTCACCAGCTTAGTGACGGGCGTAGAATCCGCGGCGGGCCCTAGTTGTAGTACGACCGGCCGGTGGTCAGACGAAAGCGCGTGGATCGTTTCTATGGAACGCATCCGTAGGGATACGTTCTTTAGCAACGCCATATCTAAAGAGCTAGGCGCGTGCCCGGCTACGAGCGGGTAGTGCGTGGGTGTCATAGGGACCAGGATGTCGAAGAGCATCGACTCAGAGAGGTTGCTCAAGACCCGGCCGTTACGGTTGGATCTATTGCAACTCCACTGAGCGTGTCTGCTATTGAAGTCGCCGGCAAGAATGACGGCGTCTCCCATAGCAAAGAGCGCTTCGAGATCGGGCTGATTAATATTTTTATTGGGGGAGAGATAAACGGACGCGATAGTTAACGGCGCGTGGCCTGTCATGCCTAGCCGACAAACCGAGGCCTCTAATTCCGCGAGCGGTGGCGGATCGAGCGGGACGCAATGCAATGACCGTTTATAATAGATTAGAGTGCCGCCTCCTCGGCCGTCTCTATCATTACGCACGATATTGTAGTTGGCCATACGGGGCCCACGATTGGAGGGTTTTAAAAACGTTTCCTGGATGAGGAAAATGTCGACGGAGTGCTCGACTGCAAATTCGAACACCTCATCCCGTTGCTTTAGCAGCCCGGCTGCGTTAAAGAACGCAACCGTAAGTGAACGCGGTTTTACTCTACTTGGTAAGGGTGTACTATTCATTAAGGTCGCGGAATAGAGTCGAGAAGGGCGTGAACGCTATCCGCAAGGGATTGGTGTTCGAATAGGACAGCCGCCAAGGCTGTATAACGGTCAGGGCCAGAGTTTATCGCCTTGATCTTACGAATGATCAAGGCGATTTCATTGTTGTGACGTGAGAGCGCGACGAACTGCATGAACAGAGCCATGTCAGCTATGCTAATTTCCTGCTCGCTATCGGGAGGCGAACGCGAGAAGGACACGGGCAGGGCAGCGGGCTTAAGGCCCTTGCCATTAGATGATGACGATTTCAAAGGTTTTTCCGTGGCCTTAGGGGCCTTGGATTTAACCGGCTTAACTGCCTTCGGTCGCTTGGCCTTAAGGGCCAAGGGCTTCGGAGGCTGACTACGCTTCGCCGGAGCGGGAGCGTTCGCGGGTTGAGTCTGGCGCGGCGGTTGGGCCGATGCCGAGACAGGAGGAGCATCTTCTACTACAGCATCGGGCGCGGGCGCGGGCGCGGACGCGGGGGCTGCTACCGTGGGCTGAACGGCCTTCGCAGGCTGCTCAACCCCTGGTTTGACCCATGGGTTGCGAGGCGGTGGAAGCGGTGCCGCGGGGCGAAGTGTGATTTTCGAAAGCGCAGAAGGCGCTGGAGCTCGCGTCGCGGGACTAGGCTTAGGACGCGAGGCCGACTTGGCGGCCGCGGGCAGACGTGGCGCCCTGGGGCAACCGCGATAGCTCGCGGGGTGCCCCACCTCGCCACACAACACGCAGCCGGGCAGGTCATCGGGCCTCGGGTCCTTGGGCCTTGGGCACGCGTCAGTGCCATGGTTGTCCAGGCACTTGACGCACCGAGGACGGTTGTGGCAGTTTCGGGCTGAGTGCCCGTAGCGCTGGCAACGATGGCACTGACTGGGAGTGCCACTCTTATAAGGTACTTCTATTGTGATCCGATCACAGTACATCAACGATTTAATATTGAAAATTTCTTTGCCCTCGGGGGTCTTATCAAGAACTACACGGATATAGCGCGTCGGTTGCTTGTCGCGCCTAAAAATGCGGTGTGCTTCGCGGGCCGGTAACCCTGTGGCCTTAAGGGCCGAAAGCACGTCGGCAGGGTTTGTGGATGTGGGGAGGCCACCTACAACGACGGTTAGTACTTGCTCCTCGGGGAGCGAGTACGAGTGAAACTCTATGTCGCGAGTGCGTAGGAACGCGGTTATACGGCGGTGGTCTTGCGCGGTGGGCGGAAAGATTTTCATCTTATCGCCTCCCTCGCAGACGGCGCGCGTAAAATTCATTTTCTGCGCTTTAATAGTGCTGGATAGTTTATTCCAATCCTTGCATTGCAAGACATGGATTGGCGGAATATCGCGTTCGCGTTTCGCGGGCTCCTCCTGGCTCGACTTGGGCCTTGGAGTGTTAGGGCGTTGACCGTTGTCAGCCTTGGCGGCTTTCGACGCGGGTGGTGACGACGGCGCGGTTTTTCGTTGTCGCTTGCCGGTGCGAGATACGATCGTGTAGTCGGAGTCAGACGAAGCTGAGTCCGACGACGAGTCGTAGTCTGACACTGACGGGCAGACATCCATATCAACCGGGTCGATATGGGACGAGGCGGTTTTAGTTACCGGAAGGGTAACATCGGGCGACGCGGGGTTGTCGTAAACGATAACCATCGGTTGCGCAGAAGGCGGCTTAATCGCGACGAACGCGGAAACGGTCTGCGCTGAAGGCGCTGAGGACGCGGACGTGGGTTGTGCATAAGGCACCGGACGAAGTTGCGCTGAAGGCGCTTTAAGCGCGAACGCGGCGGGTTGCGCAGAAGGCGCTGGGGTTGGTTGCGCGGAAGGCGCTAGATTCGCGGCGGCGGGTTGCGCTGAAGGCGCAGAGGAAGCATTAATTGAATGAATGCGGCTCCTAATGAGCTCGACCGCGTCGGGTTGCTCCAGCAAAGCCGAGAGCTCCCCGACGTCCATTGTGGCGGAGTGCAATGCACACAATGGGTGAGTTGGCGTCAGACCCTCCCTGCCTGTGAAGCAGGGAGGCGTGAGTAAGAGGGGAACCTACTGCCTGAATGGCCCTAGGTGAGTCCACCGATGAAATTCAATTCACCGTTGGGTGTGTACCTAGACTGGTTAGTGTGGTTAGTAGGTTGTGAGTATAACTAGGAGACCCCCCAAGGCCAGGGACTCACAACTCTTCCGGAGTGTTTTCCCCCCAGGAGGGTAAGGAGGGCAGCCGGGTCAGTGCCCCAACTGGCTTCGTTGGCACCGTTAAGTATCCACCAGTTGGCTACTAAAATCGTAGTCTTGCTTTGACGTCTTGGTGTTGTCTATAATGAAATAGAGATCTTGACGTCTTGTCCGAAATGAGCACCAATTGACGACTTGTCGATAATGAAAGGGCGACCCCGCAATAACAATTGCGCCGGTACGCCTTGAGAGCGACGAGCTGTGTGAGCGAGACACACAGCGAGAGAGCGGTCGGAGAACCGACCGACAGCGGAGCGAGAGCGCGAGCGCGACACGGACGGCGAGCGGGCGGAGCGAGCGAGACGTGCGTGCGGCACGGCAGCTAGCGCGAGACTGGATGTAATTTTGAGCTTTTTTTTTTTTTTTTTTTTTTTTTTTTTTTTGAGTGTGAGTGCTGTCGGTCGCAGATGACCTTTACAGCGTTACCGGGCTTGTTTGGGGGCGGCGAGAAACTTGAAGCGTTCCTCAAGCCGTGAGTGGTCGAAATTCCCCAGAGGGATTCCGGTGGGGGATGGCATCTCGCAAGCGAGTCTCCGATCCCCCCCCAGAGCCTCTGGGGGTTCGAACCGGTAGGGAGCGGCTAAACCCGAGGGCGCCTCTAGGAGGCACGGTACCTCGGCTCGGGTTTACCGTGTCGTGGGGGGTACGCGAGTAACAGGTACATTATTACGAATGTACCTGCCACCGGGCGGGTGTGAACCGGGTCTTCGCACACTTATTCTACGAGTGCGGTGTCTTGGTCCTAAACTAGTGTGCAAGTTTAGTGTGGCTGGGTGTGTAGTGTCGGGCTTTGGCGCGTTTGCAATCGTTATTGCATCATCGGGGTCGTCTAAAACGTGTCGCGGAAACCGGCGGCGCGGTCCTCTCTGGGGGCGAAAGCTGCCAACATCGTAGTTGGCAGCTCCCGCCACCAGAGGATTCGGATGCGAAAGCGCTTTGTCGAAGTACGCCTGAGAGGCGTCCTTCATAAAGGAGCGGACGGTCGGAAGATCGAGATCGCGATGTAAATCTACATTGCGTAGGTACCACGGGGCGGCCGTGGCGCCTCGCATGAAACGGTTTTGAACGTTCTGCAACCGGTGCAGATGAGAGTTCGCGGCGTGAGCGAATACTACACTAGCATACGTCATGACGGGACGGATGCAGGCTTTGTAAATTGTCGTCTTATTTCTAAGAGACATTTTACTCCGCCTGCCTACGAGATGGTAGAGCCTACCTAGAATGAACGCTGCCCTATTTCGGATAGCTTGGATGTGTGGTGCAAACGTCAATCGACTGTCGAAGATGACACCGAGATATTTGACCTGTGACTTCCACGGTATGACGCGGTCGAAGAGTCGGATGGGGGTCGGACGGAGGCCGGATGAGCCCCGATGAAAGTGGATCGCGGCACTTTTCTCGGGGTTCACCTCGATTCTCCAAAGTCGGAACCAATCGCCTAAGGTGGTCGCGGCGGATTGAAGTCTCTGAGAGAGCTTGGTCATATCTCTATCAGTGGTATATAGCGCGGTGTCATCAGCGAAGAGCGCCAACTCAACGCGAGGCGTCCTGGGTATATCGTTAACGTAAAGCGAAAACAACAAAGGTGAAAGCACGGAGCCTTGCGGGACTCCGGCACGAATGGGTCGGGGGGAGGAGCGCGTTCCCTCGACGCGAAAGCGAAAGGTGCGATCTGACAAGTAGTCTCGAATGATGTACACGAGTCTGTCTGGCACGCCGAGTTTGTAAAGCTTGTAAAGTAAGCCATTGTGCCAGACTTTGTCAAACGCCTTCGCAACGTCGAAGAAAAGGGCTCCCGTACCCCGCGGCCGTAATGAGCCATTGAGGCCGCGTAATATGTGCTCCGTGAGGCGGTGCAACTGATGCGTACACGAGTGTTTGGGCCGGAAACCAAACTGCTCGTCAATTAAAATATTATTAGTGAACACAAGGTCCTTTAACCGGGCTACGAGGACGCGTTCGTAAAGTTTTCCCAACGATTTGAGAAGACTAATCGGGCGATAGCTAGACGCGACAGACTTATCTTTACCGGGCTTATGAATGCCGATGACGTCGGCCTCCTTCCACGCGCTGGGGAAGATGGCGTTGGTCATGGCGCTATTGAAAATTGCTGCCAGGAGGCAGATCAACTGAGCGGGTAAGATCTTAAGGATCTTGCTAGAGATACCGTCTGAACCGGGGGCGCTACGCGGTTTGAGTTGCCGGATTAGCGTTTGCACCTCATCCTCCGTGACCGGGGAGAGAATCGCGGTGGGAGCGAGCGAAGAGAGCCTATCGACTTCGTTATCGACCATGACGACATGATCTTGGTTAACCGGAAGTGTGCTAGGCGAGCACTGCGACTCTAAGCTGTCGGCCAGGCATTCGGCTTTCTCATCATCGTCGAAAGCGATGGAGTTGTCGGGTTTCTTAAGAGGCGGTAGAACCGTCACCGTGTCCGACTTGAAGGTTCTCGCCAACTTCCAATAAGCTTGGTGAGAGGGCGAGATCTCTTCAAGGAGACCCTCCCACCGCGTAGACCGGAGGTCCCGCATGCGCTGCTTGACAGCACGCTGTAAGCAGCGCATCCGGGCCCGGTTGTCCGCGGTGGGATAAGAGTCATGGGCACGGGTGGCGGCGTTCTTCGCCCTCAGTAGTTCCCTCGCATCGTCCGGCAGTTTAAAGCGATGATCCGGCATCACTGGAACCCGCCGAGACGATTCGCTAATAGCGTTCGTGAGGTGACTACTGAGGGCGTCGACCGCGGCCACTGTCTCGTGAGGCGAGGCAATGACATCTGGTATCGTACTAAGCGGCTGACTGTCGGTTGACTCGAGAAGTTTCTCGAGCTTGTCCCAATCAGTCACCAGCTTAGTGACGGGCGTAGAATCCGCGGCGGGCCCTAGTTGTAATACGACCGGCCGGTGGTCAGACGAAAGCGCGTGGATCGTTTCTATGGAACGCATCCGTAGGGATACGTTCTTTAGCAACGCCATATCTAAAGAGCTAGGCGCGTGCCCGGCTACGAGCGGGTAGTGCGTGGGTGTCATAGGGACCAGGATGTCGAAGAGCATCGACTCAGAGAGGTTGCTCAAGACCCGGCCGTTACGGTTGGATCTATTGCAACTCCACTGAGCGTGTCTGCTATTGAAGTCGCCGGCAAGAATGACGGCGTCTCCCATAGCAAAGAGCGCTTCGAGATCGGGCTGATTAATATTTTTATTGGGGGAGAGATAAACGGACGCGATAGTTAACGGCGCGTGGCCTGTCATGCCTAGCCGACAAACCGAGGCCTCTAATTCCGCGAGCGGTGGCGGATCGAGCGGGACGCAATGCAATGACCGTTTATAATAGATTAGAGTGCCGCCTCCTCGGCCGTCTCTATCATTACGCACGATATTGTAGTTGGCCATACGGGGCCCACGATTGGAGGGTTTTAAAAACGTTTCCTGGATGAGGAAAATGTCGACGGAGTGCTCGACTGCAAATTCGAACACCTCATCCCGTTGCTTTAGCAGCCCGGCTGCGTTAAAGAACGCAACCGTAAGTGAACGCGGTTTTACTCTACTTGGTAAGGGTGTACTATTCATTAAGGTCGCGGAATAGAGTCGAGAAGGGCGTGAACGCTATCCGCAAGGGATTGGTGTTCGAATAGGACAGCCGCCAAGGCTGTATAACGGTCAGGGCCAGAGTTTATCGCCTTGATCTTACGAATGATCAAGGCGATTTCATTGTTGTGACGTGAGAGCGCGACGAACTGCATGAACAGAGCCATGTCAGCTATGCTAATTTCCTGCTCGCTATCGGGAGGCGAACGCGAGAAGGACACGGGCAGGGCAGCGGGCTTAAGGCCCTTGCCATTAGATGATGACGATTTCAAAGGTTTTTCCGTGGCCTTAGGGGCCTTGGATTTAACCGGCTTAACTGCCTTCGGTCGCTTGGCCTTAAGGGCCAAGGGCTTCGGAGGCTGACTACGCTTCGCCGGAGCGGGAGCGTTCGCGGGTTGAGTCTGGCGCGGCGGTTGGGCCGATGCCGAGACAGGAGGAGCATCTTCTACTACAGCATCGGGCGCGGGCGCGGGCGCGGACGCGGGGGCTGCTACCGTGGGCTGAACGGCCTTCGCAGGCTGCTCAACCCCCGGTTTGACCCATGGGTTGCGAGGCGGTGGAAGCGGTGCCGCGGGGCGAAGTGTGATTTTCGAAAGCGCAGAAGGCGCTGGAGCTCGCGTCGCGGGAGTAAGCTTAGGACGCGAGGCCGACCTGGCGGCCGCGGGCAGACGTGGCGCCTTGGGGCAACCGCGATAGCTCGCGGGGTGCCCCACCTCGCCACACAACACGCAGCCGGGCAGGTCATCGGGCCTCGGGTCCTTGGGCCTTGGGCACGCGTCAGTGCCATGGTTGCCCAGGCACTTGACGCACCGAGGACGGTTGTAGCAATTGCGGGCCGAGTGCCCGTAGCGCTGGCAACGATGGCACTGACTGGGAGTGCCACTCTTATAAGGTACTTCTATTGTGATCCGATCACAGTACATCAACGATTTAATATTGAAAATTTCTTTGCCCTCGGGGGTCTTATCAAGAACTACACGGATATAGCGCGTCGGTTGCTTGTCGCGCCTAAAAATGCGGTGTGCTTCGCGGGCCGGTAACCCTGTGGCCTTAAGGGCCGAAAGCACGTCGGCAGGGTTTGTGGATGTGGGGAGGCCACCTACAACGACGGTTAGTACTTGCTCCTCGGGGAGCGAGTACGAGTGAAACTCTATGTCGCGAGTGCGTAGGAACGCGGTTATACGGCGGTGGTCTTGCGCGGTGGGCGGAAAGATTTTCATCTTATCGCCTCCCTCGCAGACGGCGCGCGTAAAATTCATTTTCTGCGCTTTAATAGTGCTGGATAGTTTATTCCAATCCTTGCATTGCAAGACATGGATTGGCGGAATATCGCGTTCGCGTTTCGCGGGCTCCTCCTGGCTCGACTTGGGCCTTGGAGTGTTAGGGCGTTGACCGTTGTCAGCCTTGGCGGCTTTCGACGCGGGTGGTGACGACGGCGCGGTTTTGCGTTGTCGCTTGCCGGTGCGAGATACGATCGTGTAGTCGGAGTCAGACGAAGCTGAGTCCGACGCCGAGTCGTAGTCTGACACTGACGGGCAGACATCCATATCAACCGGGTCGATATGGGACGAGGCGGTTTTAGTTACCGGAAGGGTAACATCTGGCGACGCGGGGTTGTCGTAAACGACAACCATCGGTTGCGCAGAAGGCGGCTTAATCGCGACGAACGCGGAAACGGTCTGCGCTGAAGGCGCTGAGGACGCGGACGTGGGTTGTGCATAAGGCACCGGACGAAGTTGCGCTGAAGGCGCTTTAAGCGCGAACGCGGCGGGTTGCGCAGAAGGCGCTGGGGTTGGTTGCGCGGAAGGCGCTAGATTCGCGGCGGCGGGTTGCGCTGAAGGCGCAGAGGAAGCATTAATTGAATGAATGCGGCTCCTAATGAGCTCGACCGCGTCGGGTTGCTCCAGCAAAGCCGAGAGCTCCCCGACGTCCATTGTGGCGGAGTGCAATGCACACAATGGGTGAGTTGGCGTCAGACCCTCCCTGCCTGTGAAGCAGGGAGGCGTGAGTAAGAGGGGAACCTACTGCCTGAATGGCCCTAGGTGAGTCCACCGATGAAATTCAATTCACCGTTGGGTGTGTACCTAGACTGGTTAGTGTGGTTAGTAAGTTGTGAGTATAACTAGGAGACCCCCCAAGGCCAGGGACTCACAACTCTTCCGGAGTGTTTTCCCCCCAGGAGGGTAAGGAGGGCAGCCGGGTCAGTGCCCCA
The DNA here is from genome assembly GCA_963921215.1 of Scoparia ambigualis. Classification (NCBI taxonomy): domain Eukaryota; kingdom Metazoa; phylum Arthropoda; class Insecta; order Lepidoptera; family Crambidae; genus Scoparia; species Scoparia ambigualis. Next base: position 24,675,511 of record OY992523.1, read on the forward strand.
ACTGGCTTCGTTGGCACCGTTAAGTATCCACCAGTTGGCTACTAAAATCGTAGTCTTGCTTTGACGTCTTGGTGTTGTCTATAATGAAATAGAGATCTTGACGTCTTGTCCGAAATGAGCACCAATTGACGACTTGTCGATAATGAAAGGGCGACCCCGCAATAACAATTGCGCCGGTACGCCTTGAGAGCGACGAGCTGTGTGAGCGAGACACACAGCGAGAGAGCGGTCGGAGAACCGACCGACAGCGGAGCGAGAGCGCGAGCGCGACACGGACGGCGAGCGGGCGGAGCGAGCGAGACGTGCGTGCGGCACGGCAGCTAGCGCGAGACTGTAATTTTGAGCGAATCTCGAAACGGCTATTTAAGAGCGCGCGAGCCGTACGATCAGCGGGGTCGTCGTGTAGGTAGACGGGACGGGTCGGTGTGAGAGAGAGACAAAAATAGTCAGTCGGGCAGTCGGGCGGAGGGAGCTATGCTATAATCGCGTAGTTAGTGGCGGCGGTGTTTAATTAGAATAAAAATTATAATAATAGGTTTATCGCATCGTGTATGTGCGTGAGTTGTTGATTGCGAGTGTTTATTGATAGATTCGTAAAATAGTGAACAAAAGCTACTCTGCCCTCTCATACCGAAGAACACACGGCTAAGTGAGAAAAAAAAAAAAAAAAAAAAAAAAAAAAAAAAAAAGGCGCGAAATTTAGTTCTATGAGAATAATTGCAGTTCTATCAATTGGGGTTTTGTAGAAGACATTATGTAGCATCTATCCGTACCTGAGCGACGCGAGAGGGGCTCACTTTATCTGCCAGTGTGCAGTGCGTTTGCGGTCCTCAATACCTAGTCTCTGAATAACCCTTTGGGGATAATAGTCGTAATACATTATATTTGTGAAAGCACATTTAGCCAGTGCCAAGTTGATAAGTAATTGTCTAAGATGATAAATCAGTAATAATATAGGATAACGATTAATGGTAAATGATAGATATTCCCCCAAACCCCTTGAGACTCAATAAAGCTGTGGGACTTAATTGAGATCTCACACGGCACTTCTTGAGAGAATGTGAAAAGTGATGTTGGATGCTTTTGTCTTATTTGCCAAAACTCATGCACGTCCACGAACACATAACAGTTATTTATTATTAATCCGCCATTATTTATTACACATTAATATTCGACGAAACACCTTTTATTTGTTGTTAACATTCTGAGGTGAGGTGTAGTCTGTCGGACGTATTTACATTTTGTGTCTTAATTTGTTATACAGGTTTATTAGTAATCAAAATAAAAGGAAAAAGGATCTCCTAAAATAAAACATCAGTTAATTAATTTTAGGACGTTTTGTGCAAAAAAAAAAAAAAAAAAAGAGATTACCAAAACTTCTTGTTGTTTTCTTATACATATATCCTTATTTGCGTCAATATTTTGGCTTTCAGCCATATACATTAGTAGGTAGTGTCTAATAAAAAAAAAATAGGAGATGCTTAAGTTAGTTAGTTAGTTAGTTAGTTAGTTAGTTAGTTAGGTAGGTAGACGTCCGCCGTAATGAAACTGTTTTTCAATATAATAATGAACGTTATGTTAGCCCTGAAAAGGGCTTTTTGGATTTGTCTCCTTGCGCCGGTTGCTCGCTGCTCGCTCGCTCTCCCGTGCGTCAAGTAAAACACGTGAGGGCCGCCGAACGATCGATGATGATTCAAGATGGTGGTGTCTGTGCCGTGTCCCGTGTGTGCCGCCGCCTGCTGCTGCACTGCACTGCACTGCACTGCACTGCAACTGCGCGCTTGCACGAGGTCGAGCACGTCCGTCCGTCCCGCACACCCATCCATCCATCCATCCCATCCCATCCACCGGGCCACCACTCACATTCGTGTGCGCGTGTGTTGTGTGTAGCGCGCGCGCGCACACAGATTTACTTCTTGGACGCGGCGGCCTTCTTGGCGGCGGGCTTGGATTTGGGCGTGGTGGCGGCGGCTGCCCTCTTAGGTTTGGGGGCCTTAGGTTTCTTCGTCGGCGGTTTGGCGGTCTTCTTCGCCTTGGGCGCGACGCTCTTGGCCTTCGCGGCCGCGGCGGCGGTGGGCTTCTTCGCCGCGGGCTTCTTCTTGTCCTTGGTCGCCTTCTTGTCCTTGGTCGCCTTCGATTTGGACGGCGACGCGGCGGCGGCGGCGGCGGCGCCCTTCCGGCCGCCCTTGGTCGCCACCGCGGCGGTGGCAGCTGCCTTTTTGGGCTTGGCAGACGCTGAGGCGGGCTTCTTGGCGACGGCCGGCTTCTTCGATGCGGACGATTTGGACTCCAGTTTGAACGAGCCGGAGGCGCCTTTGCCCTTCGTTTGTATCAAAGCGCCGCTCTCGACGGCACTCTTCAGATACTTTCTGATGAACGGCGCCAGCTTCTCCGCGTCGACGTCGTATTGGGCCGCGATGTACTTCTTGATCGCCTGAAGGGATGAACCGCTGCGCTCCTTGAGCTCCTTGATGGCGTTGTTCACCATCTCGGAGGTCTTGGGGTGGGTCGGTTTCGCCTTGGGTTTCTTGGCTCCGCCTGCGGCTGCCGCCTTAGGTTTCTTCGCGGGCGTCGCCGGAGCGGGGGTGTCGGAAGCAACTGCGGTATCAGCCATTTCTTTTTTTTATGTTATTAAAACTAGGTGATGAAGAACAAACAAACACTAAAAACACGCGCGCGCGAATATGCGAGAGAGAGAGAAGAGTGCAGTGCAAGCAAAGCAACTGACACTAACCGATCATTTTGTGAGAGGCGTAACCGTAAGGAGAACCGGCATGTCTTTGTACATTTTCCCGTATGAACTCGGACAAGTTTTCACTAAAATTGTTATGAAAATAATTAATTATAAAATGACTATACTACATATATATTGAAATGATGAAAATTTTGTGATCTCCTATAGTCCACCCACCCTGTCGGCACTGTGCAATCGGTCACTGCGTACTCGACGACGCGCGAGAGTCGTTTGTTTTCGTCATCGACTACCTAGCGTACCTAGGGGTTCGTTTAAAAGTCTATTTTATATTACAAGATCGTTCTATTGCACGTTTCTAGCACGTCCCATCAAAAGCTGATATACGAAGCTTCAAAATGAACAGCGCTCAATTATATTTGACACTTGTTCAAGTCGAAAATATCGACGTAATCGCGACAGTCGTAAAACATGATCACGACTCGTACGGCGCGCACTATGAAAGGTTAACAGTTCTATTATATCGAAGACCACTGAGAACATTTAATATATCTCTCTCTACATAATAGAGTTTATTTAATGCACTATACGTAAATATGTTACAATTAATAACTATGAACCTATACGTTTGACAAATAGGTAAGTACCACCATGTTGTTATTGGCGTTTGGCGCCCCGTCTACTTACATGTTGCAGCTTTATAAAGTAGGTACCAAGGTAAGTACGTATATATCGAAGACCACTGAGAACATTTAATATATCTCTCTCTACATAATAGAGTTTATTTAATGCACTATACGTAAATATGTTACAATTAATAACTATGAACCTATACGTTTGACAAATAGGTAAGTACCACCATGTTGTCATTGGCGTTTGGCGCCCCGTCTATCGCTCGTCCGCTTGAATGGCTCTGCGTATTAATCTATCTACACAACTCTAAACCTACTTACATGTTGCAGCTTTATAAAGTGTAGTAGTAAACAAGTAGGTACCAAGGTAGGTACGTACGTACAATAAACTTATTATATAGTGGCTGGGTGGTCTCAGTCTATATTAAGTGCAAATAAATAGATCTAGGTACGTACGGTGTACATAATGACGTGTCTTGTCGTCAGAAATACTTTAATTTACTGTACAACTGGCGAACAGTAAACGTCGTAAATGAAACTTTTGCGGCCCTGAAAAGGGCCTTTTTGGTGTTTGGTTTGGTGTGTGATGAGGACGCAACGGACGGGACGAATGCATCTTCATTAACCGCCGAAACCGTAGAGGGTGCGACCTTGACGCTTCAGGGCGTAGACGACGTCCATGGCGGTGACAGTCTTCCTCTTGGCGTGCTCGGTGTACGTGACGGCGTCGCGGATCACGTTCTCTAGGAACACTTTCAGCACGCCGCGCGTCTCCTCGTAAATGAGACCGGAGATACGCTTCACGCCACCTCTGCGCGCGAGACGACGGATGGCGGGCTTGGTGATACCCTGGATGTTATCGCGCAACACTTTCCTGTGACGCTTGGCTCCTCCTTTTCCGAGCCCTTTGCCTCCCTTACCGCGACCGGTCATTTTGACGTTTGTTGATTTAGTTTACTTCACAATTCACACACAAGAGAGACGTACGACGCGTACGGAGCGCGCGCAAAACGAACGTGGAATGGTAGCCCCCGCGGCGCGGTCACGAGCATTTATATACATTCACAACGCGCGCGCGGGGGTAGGGTAGCGGGGGGTCAACACTGGCGCATGGCGGGCGGAATACGAAACTAAAATTATTCATTAAAATATAATATTTCAGTAAGTTATAGTACTTATCTATGCGTCATTGCATTGCATTGCATTGCATTGCATAGCATAGCATAGCAGTAACAAACTGTGCAGATGTGTAAAATCAATTATCATATTAGGTATTCAATTAAACATAAGCAAGCAAGCAAGCAAGCGAGCGAGCATCATACCATCTTCTTGCATTTTACATTAAAACTCATTTTGTACATTCATACTCCTCGCACTTCACTCATGTCATCTTTGTTTCCTTTTCTCTATGAATATATTTTGACAGATATAATTTGTCAATTCATTGTCAGGTTGGAAAAGAATTCTGTGTTGAAATTACGGCTTACGCTTATTATTAAGTTTTATTATTGTATGTTTCTACAATCTTCGTGTGTTGTGCTTTCTACCACCCGTCTACGGAGCTCCTCTGTTGTGCCGTAAGTAAACACAACCATTCGTTCGGGTTCGATTCCCGATATATATGATATCTTATGTGGGATTGTTACGCTTTGCGTTGCGTGCGTCCCCCCACAGACACATTTTTTTAATGTGTTCCATTTCCATTCCAGTTTTATTTATAGCAAGCTCATTTGTGCGGCGAGCGATTTAATTTATGGTAAGTACCTATGTACATACATACACACTATACTTATAGTTTTTAATTGACGTCATGTACGTTTGAAACATCTTTCATTAGATTTCAGAACTGTATGCGGCCCTGAAAAGGGCCTTTTGTTGTATTGTGTGTAAATCGGTCGCAGGTAACACGCATTAGTTAGTTGCACACGCAGCATGCACGCGCACAGCCGACAGCGATCCTGATGGCCGCTACTACTTAGGCGCGCTCTCCCCTGATCCTGCGCGCCAGCTGGATGTCCTTGGGCATGATGGTGACGCGCTTCGCGTGAATGGCGCACAGGTTGGTGTCTTCGAACAGACCGACCAAATACGCCTCGCTGGCCTCTTGGAGGGCCATCACGGCTGAACTCTGGAAGCGTAGGTCGGTCTTGAAGTCTTGCGCTATCTCACGGACGAGACGCTGGAAAGGCAGCTTGCGGATAAGCAGCTCAGTGCTCTTCTGGTAGCGACGGATCTCACGCAGAGCGACGGTGCCGGGCCTGTAGCGATGAGGTTTCTTCACACCGCCGGTGGCGGGCGCGCTCTTGCGTGCCGCCTTGGTGGCCAACTGTTTGCGGGGCGCCTTGCCACCGGTAGACTTACGAGCGGTCTGCTTAGTACGCGCCATTATTGCGGGAGAAAGTAGTGGTCCTTTTTTTTTTTTTTCTTAAGTAACACAAATAACACTCGACCGTACGTACGGTACGACGGACGGACGACGCGATCAGAAATGAAACCTCGTTCGCGAGCCCCCTCCGTTATATATATACATGCTCGTTGTTGGAGCAGAGCAGACCAACGATATATCATCCCTCCCGTTCGCACAGTGTGCGCGACAGAGAAAAAATACGAGTTTATTCATTACGTGCTTTGCCTTCATAATGTTTACCTATATTATTTATTTTGTTTAAAATTATTTGTCACTCATTTTAATTTCATTGCGTTCTTTTGAGCTTCACTCGAGCGCACTCCGGTTTATTTTTACTCTGACGGCTGTCAGAGCGTAGTTTCATCCGTTCTGTGGTGGCTCAGAGCGCGCAGCAACCAAACAACCATCAAATCAAATAATTAGGTTTAAATATTGTATATAAAAGTGGAAAAAAAAAAAAAAAAAAAAAAATGTAGACAAAATAAGAGATTTCTCTCGTTTTGGACAGGAATACTTCAGAAGAGGTTATAAAAACAACTCGATGATCGTTCCGTGGCTCAGTTGCAACTCAAACGAGTTAAACTTTAACCAAACAACTACACCCAGAACGACGGAACGCACTCCTGCTTATCAATGGTATACTTATACCCATAACACTTTTAAATATCAATAAGTGTAAGTAAGTACTTATTATTACACACAAGTTGCATTATTAACTTTTGTATGTTAATTTCAGGTTGTTCAGACTGTTTCGAGATCAAATTATATCATGCATGCATGCCTGCCTGCCTGCCTTAGCAGGCGAGTAATCACTATTTTTTTTTTTTTTTTTAAATTGCCTCATCGACTGACTGACTGACTGACTGACCGACTGACGCTTGTCGTCGTGAAACATTATCAATATATTAGATTGCAATTTGTGGCCCTGAAAAGGGCCTTTTGGGTCTGCGTTGAAACTGTGTAGCAGCGCGCGCGCGGCAGCAGTCTCACTTGGAGCTGGTGTACTTGGTGACCGCCTTCGTTCCCTCACTGACGGCGTGCTTGGCGAGCTCGCCGGGCAACAAAAGCCTCACGGAGGTCTGCACCTCCCTGGAGGTAATCGTCGAACGCTTGTTGTAGTGGGCGAGGCGCGAAGCTTCAGCGGCGATACGCTCGAAGATGTCGTTCACGAAGGAGTTCATGATGGACATCGCCTTACTGGAGATACCGGTGTCGGGGTGCACCTGCTTGAGCACTTTGTAGATGTAGATGGCGTAGCTCTCCTTCCTCTTGTGCTTCTTCTTCTTCTTGTCGGTCTTGGAGATGTTCTTCTGGGCCTTGCCAGACTTTTTGGCGGCCTTACCACTAGTCTTGGGCGGCATGGTGGTTGGTTAGATTGATACGATATCGTCACACGGTCGCGTCGGGCGAACGACTGGATGCCCGGATATATTGTTACACGTGTTTTGTCAGTATCGTTGGCTCGCAACGAGCGGACTGCGTCCCAATCGTACCGACCAATAGCGACGCACCCCGCGGTGTGGTGTGTGTGTGTGTGTGTGTGTGTGTGTGTGCGCACCCCCCTCCCTCGCCCCTCACCTCACCCCTCGCCGTGCCGCGGCGTCCGTCCTTCGGTCGGCGGGCTCGCCTCGCTGTAAGTAAGTTATCATACAGCTAGCTAGGTAGGTAGGTAGGTAGGTAGGTAGGTAGGTAGGTAGGTAGGTAGGTACTTATAATAATTTATAAAATCAATCAATCACAAAAATGCATTAAGTATAATGTAAGTATGTATGTATGTAATAAAAAAAAAAAAAAAAAAAAAAACCACGAAACCTACCAGGAGTACGGCAGCTAGTGTACTATCCTCACCTCAATCCGTTTAGGAGCATAAGGTCAAAAGCGCACAATGACAAACGATCGCAAATTGTCAAAAGCGCACATGGTCAAAGGCGCACTTTGTCAAACATCTTAATTGTAATTGCTTGACTTTGTTATTAAATATCTAAACGTCGTTATTTTTTGGTCAGTCCGACTCGCAATAGGAAATGAAATACTAATTTAATATTTTTGTTGAAAACAGATTATCACATTGCTTTCTTTTATTTTTGGAAGTGATTCAAATAGTGCATTTGTTATAATATTTTAGTTTACATTAAAAATATTAAATTAGTATTTCATTTACTATTGCGAGTCTGACTGTACAAAAATAACGACCTTTACATATTTAATAACAAAGTAAAGAAAGTAACATTACCCAGTTTAAGTAGGAGTTTTGACAATGTGCGCTTTTGGCATTCGGCGCTTTGGACAATCTGCGCTTTTGACATTCTGCTCTTTTGGCAATTTGCGATCGTTTGTCATTTTGCGCTTTTGACCTAATGCACCTAAACGACCTGACCTCATAGTATAGTGTAAAAGAAGACGTTTTATTTTAATTTAACAAATGCAAGCATTTCGATGATGTGAACATTGCATTGTGCGTTAAGATGTTACGATGTCACCGGTAGGTACTTTTACCTATACTTATATCATATTTTTAAACTGACCGACTGATCGATATGAAACATTTTTATTGTTATATGGATTCGTATTGTGGCCCTGAAAAGGGCCTTTTACACGTCATGGTCATCATGGTATCATGCGTAATGTTAGATTAGCGCGTGCTATGCGGCTGCTTGCTTGCTGCGGCACGACACGACGGTGTGCGTGCGTGTTGTTCATTAAGCCTTCTTCTCGGTCTTCTTGGGCAGGAGCACGGCCTGGATGTTGGGCAGCACACCACCCTGAGCGATGGTCACGCCGGAGAGGAGCTTGTTCAACTCCTCGTCGTTGCGTATCGCCAGCTGGAGATGTCTCGGGATGATTCTGGTCTTCTTGTTGTCGCGAGCGGCGTTGCCGGCCAACTCGAGCACTTCCGCGGCCAAGTATTCCATGACGGCGGCCAGGTACACCGGTGCGCCGGCACCGACGCGCTCACCGTAGTTACCCTTGCGGAGAAGTCTGTGTATACGTCCCACGGGAAACTGGAGACCGGCGCGGTTCGAGCGAGACTTGACCTTGCCCTTAACTTTGCCGCCTTTGCCACGACCGGACATGATGGATTGGTTGGTTTGGTAACACTTGTAACAAGAAAACTGGGGACGTGCGCGCGCTAACGTGCGAGCGTCACGACAATGCGAGTGATAATAATTTTGAGCGTTTTTTTTTTTTTTTTTTTTTTTTTTTTTTGAGTGTTAGTGCTGTCGGTCGCAGATGACCTTTACAGCGTTACCGGGCTTGTTTGGGGGCGGCGAGAAACTTGAAGCGTTCCTCAAGCCGTGAGTGGTCGAAATTCCCCAGAGGGATTCCGGTGGGGGATGGCATCTCGCAAGCGAGTCTCCGATCCCCCCCCAGAGCCTCTGGGGGTTCGAACCGGTAGGGAGCGGCTAAACCCGAGGGCGCCTCTAGGAGGCACGGTACCTCGGCTCGGGTTTACCGTGTCGTGGGGGGTACGCGAGTAACAGGTACATTATTACGAATGTACCTGCCACCGGGCGGGTGTGAACCGGGTCTACGCACACTTATTCTACGAGTGCGGTGTCTTGGTCCTAAACTAGTGTGCAAGTTTAGTGTGGCTGGGTGTGTAGTGTCGGGCTTTGGCGCGTTTGCAATCGTTATTGCATCATCGGGGTCGTCTAAAACGTGTCGCGGAAACCGGCGGCGCGGTCCTCTCTGGGGGCGAAAGCTGCCAACATCGTAGTTGGCAGCTCCCACCACCAGAGGATTCGGATGCGAAAGCGCTTTGTCGAAGTACGCCTGAGAGGCGTCCTTCATAAAGGAACGGACGGTCGGAAGATCGAGATCGCGATGTAAATCTACATTGCGTAGGTACCACGGGGCGGCCGTGGCGCCTCGCATGAAACGGTTTTGAACGTTCTGCAACCGGTGCAGATGAGAGTTCGCGGCGTGAGCGAATACTACACTAGCATACGTCATGACGGGACGGATGCAGGCTTTGTAAATTGTCGTCTTATTTCTAAGAGACATTTTACTCCGCCTGCCTACGAGATGGTAGAGCCTACCTAGAATGAACGCTGCCCTATTTCGGATAGCTTGGATGTGTGGTGCAAACGTCAATCGACTGTCGAAGATGACACCGAGATATTTGACCTGTGACTTCCACGGTATGACGCGGTCGAAGAGTCGGATAGGGGTCGGACGGAGGCCGGATGAGCCCCGATGAAAGTGGATCGCGGCACTTTTCTCGGGGTTCACCTCGATTCTCCAAAGTCGGAACCAATCGCCTAAGGTGGTCGCGGCGGATTGAAGTCTCTGAGAGAGTTTGGTCATATCCCTATCAGTGGTATATAGCGCGGTGTCATCAGCGAAGAGCGCCAACTCAACGCGAGGCGTCCTGGGTATATCGTTAACGTAAAGCGAAAACAACAAAGGTGAAAGCACGGAGCCTTGCGGGACTCCGGCACGAATGGGTCGGGGGGAGGAGCGCGTTCCCTCGACGCGAAAGCGAAAGGTGCGATCTGACAAGTAGTCTCGAATGATGTGCACGAGTCTGTCTGGCACGCCGAGTTTGTAAAGCTTGTAAAGTAAGCCATTGTGCCAGACTTTGTCAAACGCCTTCGCAACGTCGAAGAAAAGGGCTCCCGTACCCCGCGGCCGTAATGAGCCATTAAGGCCGCGTAATATGTGCTCCGTGAGGCGGTGCAACTGATGCGTACACGAGTGTTTGGGCCGGAAACCAAACTGCTCGTCAATTAAAATATTATTAGTGAACACAAAGTCCTTTAACCGGGCTACGAGGACGCGTTCGTAAAGTTTTCCCAACGATTTGAGAAGACTAATCGGGCGATAGCTAGACGCGACAGACTTATCTTTACCGGGCTTATGAATGCCGATGACGTCGGCCTCCTTCCACGCGCTGGGGAAGATGGCGTTGGTCATGGCGCTATTGAAAATTGCTGCCAGGAGGCAGATCAACTGAGCGGGTAAGATCTTAAGGATCTTGTTAGAGATACCGTCTGAACCGGGGGCGCTACGCGGTTTGAGTTGCCGGATTAGCGTTTGCACCTCATCCTCCGTGACCGGGGAGAGAATCGCGGTGGGAGCGAGCGAAGAGAGCCTATCGACTTCGTTATCGACCATGACGACATGGTCTTGGTTGACCGGAAGTGTGCTAGGCGAGCACTGCGACTCTAAGCTGTCGGCCAGGCATTCGGCTTTCTCATCATCGTCGAAAGCGATGGAGTTGTCGGGTTTCTTAAGAGGCGGTAGAACCGTCACCGTGTCCGACTTGAAGGTTCTCGCCAACTTCCAATAAGCTTGGTGAGAGGGCGAGATCTCTTCAAGGAGACCCTCCCACCGCGTAGACCGGAGGTCCCGCATGCGCTGCTTGACAGCACGCTGTAAGCAGCGCATCCGGGCCCGGTTGTCCGCGGTGGGATAAGAGTCATGGGCACGGGTGGCGGCGTTCTTCGCCCTCAGTAGTTCCCTCGCATCGTCCGGCAGTTTAAAGCGATGATCCGGCATCACTGGAACCCGCCGAGACGATTCGCTAATAGCGTTCGTGAGGTGACTACTGAGGGCGTCGACCGCGGCCACTGTCTCGTGAGGCGAGGCAATGACATCTGGTATCGTACTAAGCGGCTGACTGTCGGTTGACTCGAGAAGTTTCTCGAGCTTGTCCCAATCAGTCACCAGCTTAGTGACGGGCGTAGAATCCGCGGCGGGCCCTAGTTGTAGTACGACCGGCCGGTGGTCAGACGAAAGCGCGTGGATCGTTTCTATGGAACGCATCCGTAGGGATACGTTCTTTAGCAACGCCAAATCTAAAGAGCTAGGCGCGTGCCCGGCTACGAGCGGGTAGTGCGTGGGTGTCATAGGGACCAGGATGTCGAAGAGCATCGACTCAGAGAGGTTGCTCAAGACCCGGCCGTTACGGTTGGATCTATTGCAACTCCACTGAGCGTGTCTGCTATTGAAGTCGCCGGCAAGAATGACGGCGTCTCCCATAGCAAAGAGCGCTTCGAGATCGGGCTGATTAATATTTTTATTGGGGGAGAGATAAACGGACGCGATAGTTAACGGCGCGTGGCCTGTCATGCCTAGCCGACAAACCGAGGCCTCTAATTCCGCGAGCGGTGGCGGATCGAGCGGGACGCAATGCAATGACCGTTTATAATAGATTAGAGTGCCGCCTCCTCGGCCGTCTCTATCATTACGCACGATATTGTAGTTGGCCATACGGGGCCCACGATTGGAGGGTTTTAAAAACGTTTCCTGGATGAGGAAAATGTCGACGGAGTGCTCGACTGCAAATTCGAACACCTCATCCCGTTGCTTTAGCAGCCCGGCTGCGTTAAAGAACGCAACCGTAAGTGAACGCGGTTTTACTCTACTTGGTAAGGGTGTACTATTCATTAAGGTCGCGGAATAGAGTCGAGAAGGGCGTGAACGCTATCCGCAAGGGATTGGTGTTCGAATAGGACAGCCGCCAAGGCTGTATAACGGTCAGGGCCAGAGTTTATCGCCTTGATCTTACGAATGATCAAGGCGATTTCATTGTTGTGACGTGAGAGCGCGACGAACTGCATGAACAGAGCCATGTCAGCTATGCTAATTTCCTGCTCGCTATCGGGAGGCGAACGCGAGAAGGACACGGGCAGGGCAGCGGGCTTAAGGCCCTTGCCATTAGATGATGACGATTTAAAAGGTTTTTCCGTGGCCTTAGGGGCCTTGGATTTAACCGGCTTAACTGCCTTCGGTCGCTTGGCCTTAAGGGCCAAGGGCTTCGGAGGCTGACTACGCTTCGCCGGAGCGGGAGCGTTCGCGGGTTGAGTCTGGCGCGGCGGTTGGGCCGATGCCGAGACAGGAGGAGCATCTTCTACTACAGCATCGGGCGCGGGCGCGGGCGCGGACGCGGGGGCTGCTACCGTGGGCTGAACGGCCTTCGCAGGCTGCTCAACCCCCGGTTTGACCCATGGGTTGCGAGGCGGTGGAAGCGGTGCCGCGGGGCGAAGTGTGATTTTCGAAAGCGCAGAAGGCGCTGGAGCTCGCGTCGCGGGACTGGGCTTAGGACGCGAGGCCGACCTGGCGGCCGCGGGCAGACGCGGCGCCTTGGGGCAACCGCGATAGCTCGCGGGGTGCCCCACCTCGCCACACAACACGCTAATTTTGAGCGAATCTCGAAACGGCTATTTAAGAGCGCGCGAGCCGTACGATCAGCGGGGTCGTCGTGTAGGTAGACGGGACGGGTCGGTGTGAGAGAGAGACAAAAATAGTCAGTCGGGCAGTCGGGCGGAGGGAGCTATGCTATAATCGCGTAGTTAGTGGCGGCGGTGTTTAATTAGAATAAAAATTATAATAATAGGTTTATCGCATCGTGTATGTGCGTGAGTTGTTGATTGCGAGTGTTTATTGATAGATTCGTAAAATAGTGAACAAAAGCTACTCTGCCCTCTCATACCGAAGAGAAAACGGCTAAGTGCGAAAAAAAAAAAAAAAAAAAAAAAAAAAAAAAAAAAAAAAAAAAGGCGCGAAATTGTGATTCTTTAGTTCTATGAGAATAATTGCAGTTCTATCAATTGGGGTTTTGTAGAAGACATTATGTAGCATCTATCTGTACCTGAGCGACGCGAGAGGGGCTCACTTTATCTGCAGTGTGCAGTGCGTTTGCGGTCCTCAATACCTAGTCTCTGAATAACCCTTTGGGGATAATAGTCGTAATACATTATATTTGTGAAAGCACATTTAGCCAGTGCCAAGTTGATAAGTACCTAATTGTCTAAGATGATAAATCAGTAATAATATAGGATAACGATTAATGGTAAATGATAGATATTCCCCCAAACCCCTTGAGACTCAATAAAGCTGTGTTATTTATTATTAATCCGCCATTATTTATTACACATTAATATTCGACGTAACACCTTTTGCAACTGAGGTGAATTTGTTGTTAACATTCTGAGGTGAGGTGTAGTCTGTCGGACGTATTTACATTTTGTGTCTTAATTTGTTATACAGGTTTATTAGTAATCAAAATAAAAGGAAAAAGGATCTCCTAAAATAAAACATCAGTTAATTAATTTTAGGACGTTTTGTGCAAAAAAAAAAAAAGATTACCAAAACTTCTTGTTGTTTTCTTATACATATATCCTTATTTGCGTCAATATTTTGGCTTTCAGCCATATACATTAGTAGGTAGTGTCTAATAAAAAAAATAGGAGATGCTTAAGTAAGTTAGTTAGTTAGTTAGTTAGTTAGTTAGTTAGTTAGGTAGGTAGGTAGGTAGGTAGGTAGGTAGGTAGGTAGGTAGGTAGGTAGGTAGACGTCCGCCGTAATGAAACTGTTTTTCAATATAATAATGAACGTTATGTTAGCCCTGAAAAGGGCTTTTTGGATTTGTCTCCTTGCGCCGGTTGCTCGCTGCTCGCTCGCTCTCCCGTGCGTCAAGTAAAACACGTGAGGGCCGCCGAACGATCGATGATGATTCAAGATGGTGGTGTCTGTGCCGTGTCCCGTGTGTGCCGCCGCCTGCTGCTGCACTGCACTGCACTGCACTGCACTGCAACTGCGCGCTTGCACGAGGTCGAGCACGTCCGTCCGTCCCGCACACCCATCCATCCATCCATCCCATCCCATCCACCGGGCCACCACTCACATTCGTGTGCGCGTGTGTTGTGTGTAGCGCGCGCGCGCACACAGATTTACTTCTTGGACGCGGCGGCCTTCTTGGCGGCGGGCTTGGATTTGGGCGTGGTGGCGGCGGCTGCCCTCTTAGGTTTGGGGGCCTTAGGTTTCTTCGTCGGCGGTTTGGCGGTCTTCTTCGCCTTGGGCGCGACGCTCTTGGCCTTCGCGGCCGCGGCGGCGGTGGGCTTCTTCGCCGCGGGCTTCTTCTTGTCCTTGGTCGCCTTCTTGTCCTTGGTCGCCTTCGATTTGGACGGCGACGCGGCGGCGGCGGCGGCGGCGGCGCCCTTCCGGCCGCCCTTGGCCGCCACCGCGGCGGTGGCAGCTGCCTTTTTGGGCTTGGCAGACGCTGAGGCGGGCTTCTTGGCGACGGCCGGCTTCTTCGCTTTGTTAGAGATACCGTCTGAACCGGGGGCGCTACGCGGTTTGAGTTGCCGGATTAGCGTTTGCACCTCATCCTCCGTGACCGGGAAGAGAATCGCGGTGGGAGCGAGCGAAGAGAGCCTATTGACTTCGTTATCGACCATGACGACATGATCTTGGTTAACCGGAAGTGTGCTAGGCGAGCACTGCGACTCTAAGCTGTCGGCCAGGCATTCGGCTTTCTCATCATCGTCGAAAGCGATGGAGTTGTCGGGTTTCTTAAGAGGCGGTAGAACCGTCACCGTGTCCGACTTGAAGGTTCTCGCCAACTTCCAATAAGCTTGGTGAGAGGGCGAGATCTCTTCAATGAGACCCTCCCACCGCGTAGACCGGAGGTCCCGCATGCGCTGCTTGACAGCACGCTGTAAGCAGCGCATCCGGGCCCGGTTGTCCGCGGTGGGATAAGAGTCATGGGCACGGGTGGCGGCGTTCTTCGCCCTCGTAGTTCCCTCGCATCGTCCGGCAGTTTAAAGCGATGATCCGGCATCACTGGAACCCGCCGAGACGATTCGCTAATAGCGTTCGTGAGGTGACTACTGAGGGCGTCGACCGCGGCCACTGTCTCGTGAGGCGAGGCAATGACATCTGGTATCGTACTAAGCGGCTGACTGTCGGTTGACTCGAGAAGTTTCTCGAGCTTGTCCCAATCAGTCACCAGCTTAGTGACGGGCGTAGAATCCGCGGCGGGCCCTAGTTGTAATACGACCGGCCGGTGGTCAGACGAAAGCGCGTGGATCGTTTCTATGGAACGCATCCGTAGGGATACGTTCTTTAGCAACGCCAAATCTAAAGAGCTAGGCGCGTGCCCGGCTACGAGCGGGTAGTGCGTGGGTGTCATAGGGACCAGGATGTCGAAGAGCATCGACTCAGAGAGGTTGCTCAAGACCCGGCCGTTACGGTTGGATCTATTGCAACTCCACTGAGCGTGTCTGCTATTGAAGTCGCCGGCAAGAATGACGGCGTCTCCCATAGCAAAGAGCGCTTCGAGATCGGGCTGATTAATATTTTTATTGGGGGAGAGATAAACGGACGCGATAGTTAACGGCGCGTGGCCTGTCATGCCTAGCCGACAAACCGAGGCCTCTAATTCCGCGAGCGGTGGCGGATCGAGCGGGACGCAATGCAATGACCGTTTATAATAGATTAGAGTGCCGCCTCCTCGGCCGTCTCTATCATTACGCACGATATTGTAGTTGGCCATACGGGGCCCACGATTGGAGGGTTTTAAAAACGTTTCCTGGATGAGGAAAATGTCGACGGAGTGCTCGACTGCAAATTCGAACACCTCATCCCGTTGCTTTAGCAGCCCGGCTGCGTTAAAGAACGCAACCGTAAGTGAACGCGGTTTTACTCTACTTGGTAAGGGTGTACTATTCATTAAGGTCGCGGAATAGAGTCAAGAAGGGCGTGAACGCTATCCGCAAGGGATTGGTGTTCGAATAGGACAGCCGCCAAGGCTGTATAACGGTCAGGGCCAGAGTTTATCGCCTTGATCTTACGAATGATCAAGGCGATTTCATTGTTGTGACGTGAGAGCGCGACGAACTGCATGAACAGAGCCATGTCAGCTATGCTAATTTCCTGCTCGCTATCGGGAGGCGAACGCGAGAAGGACACGGGCAGGGCAGCGGGCTCAAGGCCCTTGCCATTAGATGATGACGATTTCAAAGGTTTTTCCGTGGCCTTAGGGGCCTTGGATTTAACCGGCTTAACTGCCTTCGGTCGCTTGGCCTTAAGGGCCAAGGGCATCGGAGGCTGACTACGCTTCGCCGGAGCGGGAGTGTTCGCGGGTTGAGTCTGGCGCGGCGGTTGGGCCGATGCCGAGACAGGAGGAGCATCTTCTACTACAGCATCGGGCGCGGGCGCGGGCGCGGACGCGGGGGCTGCTACCGTGGGCTGAACGGCCTTCGCAGGCTGCTCAACCCCCGGTTTGACCCATGGGTTGCGAGGCGGTGGAAGCGGTGCCGCGGGGCGAAGTGTGATTTTCGAAAGCGCAGAAGGCGCTGGAGCTCGCGTCGCGGGACTAGGCTTAGGACGCGAGGCCGACCTGGCGGCCGCGGGCAGACGTGGCGCCTTGGGGCAACCGCGATAGCTCGCGGGGTGCCCCACCTCGCCACACAACACGCAGCCGGGCAGGTCATCGGGCCTCGGGTCCTTGGGCCTTGGGCACGCGTCAGTGCCATGGTTGTCCAGGCACTTGACGCACCGAGGACGGTTGTGGCAGTTTCGGGCTGAGTGCCCGTAGCGCTGGCAACGATGGCACTGACTGGGAGTGCCACTCTTATAAGGTACTTCTATTGTGATCCGATCACAGTACATCAACGATTTTATATTGAAAATTTCTTTGCCCTCGGGGGTCTTATCAAGAACTACACGGATATAGCGCGTCGGTTGCTTGTCGCGCCTAAAAATGCGGTGTGCTTCGCGGGCCGGTAACCCTGTGGCCTTAAGGGCCGAAAGCACGTCGGCAGGGTTTGTGGATGTGGGGAGGCCACCTACAACGACGGTTAGTACTTGCTCCTCGGGGAGCGAGTACGAGTGAAACTCTATGTCGCGAGTGCGTAGGAACGCGGTTATACGGCGGTGGTCTTGCGCGGTGGGCGGAAAGATTTTCATCTTCATCGCCTCCCTCGCAGACGGCGCGCGTAAAATTCATTTTCTGCGCTTTAATAGTGCTGGATAGTTTATTCCAATCCTTGCATTGCA
The DNA here is from genome assembly GCA_963921215.1 of Scoparia ambigualis. Classification (NCBI taxonomy): domain Eukaryota; kingdom Metazoa; phylum Arthropoda; class Insecta; order Lepidoptera; family Crambidae; genus Scoparia; species Scoparia ambigualis. The sequence continues at coordinate 24,693,029 of OY992523.1, forward strand.
AGACATGGATTGGCGGAATATCGCGTTCGCGTTTCGCGGGCTCCTCCTGGCTCGACTTGGGCCTTGGAGTGTTAGGGCGTTGACCGTTGTCAGCCTTGGCGGCTTTCGACGCGGGTGGTGACGACGGCGCGGTTTTGCGTTGTCGCTTGCCGGTGCGAGATACGATCGTGTAGTCGGAGTCAGACGAAGCTGAGTCCGACGCCGAGTCGTAGTCTGACACTGACGGGCAGACATCCATATCAACCGGGTCGATATGGGACGAGGCGGTTTTAGTTACCGGAAGGGTAACATCTGGCGACGCGGGGTTGTCGTAAACGACAACCATCGGTTGCGCAGAAGGCGGCTTAATCGCGACGAACGCGGAAACGGTCTGCGCTGAAGGCGCTGAGGACGCGGACGTGGGTTGTGCATAAGGCACCGGACGAAGTTGCGCTGAAGGCGCTTTAAGCGCGAACGCGGCGGGTTGCGCAGAAGGCGCTGGGGTTGGTTGCGCGGAAGGCGCTAGATTCGCGGCGACGGGTTGCGCTGAAGGCGCAGAGGAAGCATTAGTTGAATGAATGCGGCTCCTAATGAGCTCGACCGCGTCGGGTTGCTCCAGCAAAGCCGAGAGCTCCCCGACGTCCATTGTGGCGGAGTGCAATGCACACAATGGGTGAGTTGGCGTCAGAGGCTGCCTGTGAAGCAGGGAGGCGTGAGTAAGAGGGGAACCTACTGCCTGAATGGCCCTAGGTGAGTCCACCGATGAAATTCAATTCACCGTTGGGTGTGTACCTAGACTGGTTAGTGTGGTTAGTAAGTTGTGAGTATAACTAGGAGACCCCCCAAGGCCAGGGACTCACAACTCTTCCGGAGTGTTTTCCCCCCAGGAGGGTAAGGAGGGCAGCCGGGTCAGTGCCCCAACTGGCTTCGTTGGCACCGTTAAGTATCCACCAGTTGGCTACTAAAATCGTAGTCTTGCTTTGACGTCTTGGTGTTGTCTATAATGAAATAGAGATCTTGACGTCTTGTCCGAAATGAGCACCAATTGACGACTTGTCGATAATGAAAGGGCGACCCCGCAATAACAATTGCGCCGGTACGCCTTGAGAGCGACGAGCTGTGTGAGCGAGACACACAGCGAGAGAGCGGTCGGAGAACCGACCGACAGCGGAGCGAGAGCGCGAGCGCGACACGGACGGCGAGCGGGCGGAGCGAGCGAGACGTGCGTGCGGCACGGCAGCTAGCGCGAGACTGTTTTCGAGGCCGATGCCGGTGCAGCTCAGCCTTTTGATGCGCTGCCGCGGGGCGGGCGGGGCCGGCGGCAGTCTCCCCGCGTCCCCGCTTGATTAAGGCGGTCTTCCACATCTCTGCTTAGCTACGTTGGCGTAGACATCCTGGGAGGCCCGGGGCAGGAGCAGCAGAACCCGCAGCAGCTGGTGAAGATGATGATGATGAATCCCTTCCTGGTCTTCATCATAAAAGGCACGCTTGCTTTAGTGCGCGTCTCTCGATGCTTATGTTATCATATGCTTGTTATGAAGTCGGCGACCCTATTGTGGCGCCTTTCTTTTATGATTGTAGTCCAGCAGCAGAACCCGCAAGAGCTGGTGAAGATGACGAAATTCTTTCCTGTCTGTAGCTCGGACAGGTACTCGCTTTTCCATCTTCTCCATCTTTTCTTTCTTCTCCATAAGGCTTCTCTTAGGTTTTCAATCAGCTGGTATCGATTTCGGATGCTTCTCTCCGTAGCAGCAGGGGGCGCTGGTAGTGACGTCAGCGGCCGCCCGATGAGGAAGTGCCCTGGGGTAAGAGGAGAAAAATCGCTGGGATTACTGGATAAAGGAGTAAAGGGTCGGGAGTTAAGTACCGCTTCGATTTGCGTGCAAAGTGTACTCATCTCCTCGAACGTTAAACTAGAATTAACTACATGTTATAAGTGATGTTTTGCACTTTTACGTAGCTTTCCCAAAGCCCACCGAATGTGGCTCAATAAGGGGGATTGAAATGAATTGTAATGCCTTCTTCTGCTGCAAACTCATAGATTGAATTTATGCCTGGTTTTAACTCTATACCTAACTCATTACTTGCACCAACAAAATTAGTACCGTTATCACAATGAATTTGAGTAGGTTTTCCTCTACGCGAAATGAATCTGCGAAGACACGAAATAAAGGCGTTAGTGCTAAATATATTTTTTATTATGTATAAATCTTCTTATGTAAGCAACTATTCTTATCAATTTAAATGAACTCTAATATGTAGGTAAATTATGGTTACCCTATGGTTGACTGGTAGAGAATGCCTCAGGCATTAAGTCCGCCATGTAATGTTATGTTGCAAAAGTTAAAATAAATAAATAAGTTATCAGAAAGATTTTTGTCACACCTTTTTAATGTCAGGTGGTACTGGTTCTAACTGAACAAGACAATGAATGCTTAGATAAGGTTTAAAAATATTTGAAGGTAAAAAATATCCGATATTATGCTTGCGGATTGTTGTTATTTTATTTAGTTAAATAACAAGTTAAAGTTAAAGGTAAAAAGTATCCGATATTATGCTTGCGGATTTTAGTTAAATAACTAGTAAAAAATAAAGGTATCCGATATAATGCTTGCGGATTTTTGTTAAATAACTAGGGATTTAGATTCAAACCTGCCATCAGGTAAGTGACAGGTATTTTTAATGAAATGTTTTTCGCAATGCTCTTTTGGCGACATGGTCAATTTTGAAGGTGGAATTTCCTTAAGCCTGCAAAACTGAGAAACTTCTTCACTGATTTCGGCTGTGAAATTACAGTGAACCATTTTTGATGAATGTTTCTTATGCATGTTTAGTGGGCCGGCTACAATCCAGCCCAATTTAGTTTTTTGTATGATAGGCATGTTACGACCTAATGATATTTTTTCAGGACACAAGATATCAAAGAATACTTCAGCACCCAACAACAAATCAATGTCTGAAGGCTGACAGAAATGAGGATCGGCCAATTGAATATTTTTAGGCAGATTCAATTGATTTATGTTCACCGACACATTAGGTATTTGACCAGTAATTTGAGGTATGATCAAACAATTTAGGTTTAAATTAAATGAATTTGACAACGATGAAATGCTTACGTTACATTCGTCAGAAATAGGTAATTGAATGCCGTTAATGCCTGAAATATTAGTTATGAAATCAGGATTACGATCAACGACACCAATTTTATGTTTTAAGTTTTCCGTCATGAATGAGGATTGACTGCCAGCGTCAAGTAAGGCGCGAGCAACGTACGTGTTTGCGCCACAGCGCAACGAATAACAGCCGTCTCTGCGCCGGAATAGAGTGCATATTGGACTGCACTAACCCGTCGCGCGGCCATTTTGACTGACGGCGCCCGCGCAAGACTAGTGCCTTTTGAGATTTCAAGACGAAACCACGCGTCGCGCGCCCTTGAAATCAGCCTTCGAAATAAAGCAATAGCAATAATAGCATATGTGTAAAGTTACGCCTAACGCCTAACGAACTGCCCCTAGTGAATAGTTTCGTGTAGTGACTGTGCGCCAGGAAACCAACCTACCTCGCCGCCCGTGGTCAGCTCGTCCCCCGGTTCCTGTGACTCATCATCCCTGTAAGTACTTTACTCCCTTATACCTCCTGCCTAACCCTTATTTCGTCGCTGTTACTGCGAACGCCTTTCGCCGTAACATTCTGGTCCTTCGAGCCGGATACATACAGTCCACTAGTTTTAAACCCTACCCTACACATTTCATTTTTTGCCTCGACTCGTGCCGCCACCCATACACGCCTACACAACTGCACACAACACCCACACAATGCAAGCGCGGGCCGGGCCCAGCCCAAACACCCCTTACTGCCCTTACTGCAGGACTAGGGGCCATAGATTGATAGCGTGCGCCCGCTACAATGCCCAACCGACACAAGGTCGGTGGGACTTTATAAAGGCGCGCGAGCGGTGCCAGAAGTGCCTGGGCCCACATTACCCACAGGAGTGTAAGTCGGTGAAGGGCTGTAGAGTGTGTGGCAACGCCGACCACCACACGTCCCTTCACCGACCGGACGACGCCACGCAGCATTACCAGCCGGAATCGGCGGCGCGGTGGCTTCCGCCCCATCTGCGGGACACTCCGGCACAACGACCCACCGACAGCCCGCTGCATGCGTCCGCGCATGCACAGCAGCCGCATGGGTCGCAGCAGTAGGTACACGTTACCGTAGATATTCAGCCCCACATTATTAATACAGTTCACTATTATATATATATAGGATAACTATTTCAGCCCATTAACTATTTCATTACATGTTGGTCATTCGACCCGTTAATAATCGGCGACCTAACCCGTAGCCCGTATTTTCACCATAATTTGGTAACCCATTCCATCTGCTCGTACAATAGATTACAGTCCGCTAAAAATAATATTTCCTCATATTTCGTAGTTATCACGTAACTTAATTTTAATTTCTTATTTTTAATTTCATCGCGTAACATCCCTAATTTCATTACCTTACATGACCCTTTCTGCACGATAGACGTTGCAAAGTGCATTGCGAAATATTATTAACCTACCTACAAAAATAAAATAAGAACGTGTTCCAAGAACAGTGTTCGATTCGTGTTAATTTTTTACTTACTAATTAAGTTGCACATTGTTTATGTTGGTTTGATGCATTAGCACACACTGACCAATTTTGTCCTGACTAAGCGCGCTTGTGTAGATGATTGTTGCCTAATATTACTTTGAGTCTGTAGTTAAATTATTACGTTACGTAGGGTAATATAACGAGAGAAGGTTTCCCGTTTTATTGCGTTGCGTGTGGTATTATGACGAGAGATTTATTTTCCCGTTTTATTTTGTAATGAAATTTTTATGTTTGTGTCGTGTTAAATCGGCTCAGATCTCGTGCATGCTCACCACGCGTGCCAACTAGCGTGCCTTTAGTTTTCGCTCGTGTTAATTTTATATATTTTTTCTGTTTTTAATTTTTGCCTTGGCACTCGGCTCAATCTCGTGCGTGCTCACCACAAGAGCATAGTACTTCTACACACGTGCACCCACACATCAGCCTGCAGCACATACACACATGCAGTCTGCTTTTTATTTGCTTCTATTGCGGTCGCTTTTTATTGCGCCTTTGCTCTTTGCGCCACAGCGCGCATTGCGCTTTTCTGTGCCTACATGGTACCTGCCCAGCGCGCGCTTTTGCGCTTTGCGCCACAGCGCGCATTGCGCTTTTCTGTGCCTACATGGTACCTGCCCAGTGTACAGCCTTTTTTGTTGTTGTTTTTTTGCCTGTATGCTATCGTGCTCAGTGCACAGCCTTTTTTGTTGTTGTTTTTGTGCCTATATGCCATTATGCTCAGTGCACGACTCACGTGACTACATGATGGCATGCCCAGTGTACAGCCTTTTTTGTTGTTGTTTTGTGCCTATATGCCATTATGCTCAGTGCACGACTCACGTGACTACATGATGGCATGCCCAGTGTACAGCCTTTTTTTGTTGTTGTTTTGTGCCTATATGCCATTATGCTCAGTGCACGACTCACGTGACTACATGATGGCATGCCCAGTGTACAGCCTTTTTTTGTTATTGTTTTGTGCCTATATGCCATTATGCTCAGTGCACGACTCACGTGACTACATGATGGCATGCCCAGTGTACAGCCTTTTTTTGTTGTTGTTTTGTGCCTATATGCCATTATGCTCAGTGCACGACTCACGTGACTACATGATGGCATGCCCAGTGTACAGCCCTTTTTTGTTGTTGTTTTTGTGCCTATTTGTTGCTGTGCTCAGTGCACGATCTTACTCATACAGTCACACACGTGCATTCCTCTCAGCTCATCATATACACACCCACTCGACATTAACTCGACACAGCACGAATCGAGGCTGTAGTCTCCCTTTAATTTCCATTCCTTTCCCCCCCCCCCCCCCTCCTACCCTCTGGGGCCCGGGAAGATGTTTGCGCCACAGCGCAACGAATAGCAACCGTCTCTGCGGTCAATTAAAGTGCATATTGGACTGAACTCCCCGTCGCACGGACCGCAACGAATAATCGGCCAATCAGAGGGAGGTGACAATTATACCGGACGAAGTGTTAGCCCGCGCGGATCGGCGCTGGTGCCAAACGAGTGTGCTCCGAGCGTTCAAGGAGAACCCACGCGCGCGCGCGCAAGAACTCAGCCCGTGACCACGTCAGACATGTGTTAAGTGTATGTGCAGTGAGAGCGCTTCTTTTACCAGCTCAACTACCCCTAAAACGCCACCGACCAGTGCCCTGAGTGAACTGTGTTGTGTGTTGCCGCCCTCAAGCCTGCGCTCCCGCGCCTAGAGCGCCAGCCGCCTTCAGCTCCAACCAGATCCTGTGATCACAGCCCGGAATCAAGTAAGCCCCCACTATCCTATTTTCCTCTTTCCCTGCGCCGCATGTTGGTGCCTTAAGCGCCAACATTTATGGTCCTTCGAGCCGGAGTTTGGTTATTTTCAGGATTCGTGACTTTCACTAAAGCAGTACCAAGAAGAACCTGACTATGAGATTGCACTGAAAGAGTGTGATGATAAACATGCGAGCTGGTTGAAGCTGCATGTGGATTAGGCATATTTTCAATTTTGTGCATTATAGTATTATGTTTTTTATTACATAACCGACACGTACCAAGACGACATGTATTAGGTTCATGGCCCCTTCGCAAACAGTTCAGACAAAGTTTAAGTTTAATGACTTCACTCATTTTATTTTCGTGTGATAAAGACTTAAATGTTTCACAGTCTATTAGTCTGTGTGTTTGGTTGCAGAGGGGGCACGAGACAGTATAAGTCACCTTAGATTTTTACCTTTGGAATTACTATATGGTCCAGAAGTAAGAAAGGATTTTGCGAACCTCGGTTGAAATAAAACTTTACTTTCATTTTTTAATGGATTATTCTTATTATTATTATATGCTTGAAAAGAACCTTTCTCACTTCTGCTTGCCTGTGCGGTTTCAAGTATATCGGCCCTACTACGGATAAATTCGATAAATTCACTTAAGAGCGGCAAATCGGATAGATTGTTACGATATTCTTCCCATTTAGCACTTGTGACCGAATCTAACTTTGTGGACACCATATATATAATGAGCGTGTCCCACTGGTCTACGGGTTGACCGAGAGTGGTTAACGCTCTGAGGTTCTTTGTGACCACATCAATTAGGTATCTAAGGGACCTATGTAATTCTTTTGAAATAAGTTCGATTTTGAACAACGCTTTAAGGTGGTTGTTAATCAAAATCTTTTTATTGTCATATCGCTGACATAAAAGCTCCCACGAAATATGATAATTGGCAGCAGTGAATTCAATTGATTTTATGACTAAGGCTGCACTCCCTTCTAGTGAGGATCTCAAATAATGAAATTTATTTATGTCTGGTAAAGAATCATTATTATGTATTAAAGATTTGAATGTGTCCCTAAACTCGAGCCATGTAAAATAATTACCGTCAAATGTAGGAAGCTTTATAATTGGTAATTTGACACTTATATTTTCTTTATGAGAACAAGAACAACAACTATCCGGCTTTAGGGCTTTATCTATTACAGGCAATGATTTTAATAAAGACTGAGCAATTGAAATATTTTTGTAAAACTTGACTTCAGTTAATTGCCTTTCATGAAGTTGCTCATCAAGATTTAGGCATTTAAATTCAATGTTAGATTGACACTGTTCGAAATCTGAGAATAACGTCTCTAATCTATCCGTTCGCAGATGCAATTCGCTTTGTTGGCTTTCAGTTAAATTTTCAATACTAGTTTGCCGTAAGTCGGTAAGGTAATTTTCAAATAAAGTCAAGCGACCACGAATCGAAGCACGTTGCTTAATGAATTTTTTTTATTCTAAATCGGATTTGTTAGCCCTGTTAGCACTGGCGTTACCGTCTTCCGACATGATTACTGTTTATGAAATAAAAGTATCAAATAAACTAGAAAACCTCTCAAACCCGTGGGCGATATTAAAATATACGAAATGTTTGCAGTGTCGATTACGAAAAACTATGCAAAATGAGTTAGTAAAAGAAAATCAAAACCAGACATAACTTAAGGATGCAGCAGAAGCGGACGATCACGGCATGTCCAGCTCAGGCACGTAGCGATGGCGTGCACAACTGCACATGGCGCGGGAGCGGCCGGCGCCGGCGCGGCGGCGCGCCGCTAGACCACAGAAAACAATTCGCTAGACTCCCTGGCGCCGTGCGCCGGGACTGCAGCGAAGATCGCTCGTTAAAGCGACTGCAGATCAGTTGCCGGGAACGGTCCCCTGGGGGGCCCGGGCAGATGCAATAATAAAGTAATATCAATAAATGAATACACTATTCCATTAAAAAAGACTATGGTTGGAATAAATGCCAATAAATGTCTTTAAAAATTGAGCAGTCGCTAAAAATGAATGAAAATGAAACAATGAATGTTAACGGGAATGTGCAGCGATATGTATTTGAAATGTTATGTTAAATATTAAGTTATTTATGATTATTCTATGCTCTCCCCACTGTCGTCTTCCGAGCTGCTGGGCTTAGGCCACGCACGTGGACAATGCACGTGGGCATATTGGGCAAAAAATCGAATGTGAAAACCTGAAATTTTACTCATGCAACCACCGCTACATAGGTTAAAAGATAATGAGTTACCAGCCACACTTGCAAACAAACTCGCAGCAGGTACCTAGGTAGGCAGGTAATCTAGGAAATTAGGAAATTTTTAGGAGATATTTAGGAAGGGCACTCCCCTGATTGCCGCTGAATCCACGTGCTGGAAGCTCGATGCTCTGCTTGGTCCTCGGCGCTGCTCGATGCTCGGCGCCGGCCAGCGACGACAAAATGGCGACCCCACGCCACGCCACGCCACGCGTAGATTGTTGCTTCTTCTTCTTTTTGTTCGGGCGCCAATGTCTAATACGAAGACTATACTGGGTTTGATTAAAAGAATGAATGGAAAACAATGAAACTTTTTACTTTCCTTTTTACAGAGTTACTAATTAAAATTTCGTTACTTATGTTAATTACTTAAACTAAAATGATCGCACGCGCGCGCGTGAGTTCAGAAGGAGCCGATGTGGTGAAAGAGGCCGATGCCGGTGCAGCTCAGCCTTTTGATGCGCTGCCGCGGGGCGGGCGGGGGCGGCGGCAGTCTCCCCGCGTCCCCGCTTGATTAAGGCGGTCTTCCACATCTCTGCTTAGCTACGTTGGCGTAGACAACACGATCAGTATATATCACAAAATTAAATAAATACTGATGGATCACAGTATTTACTGAGCGTCTAGGGGTCGCCTAAGATGATAATAGCAAACATGTAATAACATATGATGTACCGACATATCATAAGATGTTAATTTATCAAAGAATGTATTAAATTAGATTAGCGATGGGTGATTGTTACTAAATAAAATCGAATTATTCGATTGTTAAAACAATCGAATTTATTCAAATGAAAATCATAGCTAGTCGATTATTAATAAAAACAATCGACAGTCGATAGTGTACGAATAAAAATCGTTAAGACTTATTTAATCGCTCAGTGATTGTTAGTAACTATACGCGATTGTTACTAGAACAATCGACAACCGAAAAAGTTCGAATGAAAATCATTACTGGTCGATTATTAGTAATAATAACGCAGTTGTTATAAAAACAATCGACAGTTAATTGCGTTCGAATGAAAATCGTAATATTCAATATTGTTATTAGGTAAACTACGCGAATGTTCCTAGAGTTAGGTATACCTACTAGGTAGGTCTATGAAATACGAAATAAAGTAGTTTATTCTAAATACTTCCCGGGAAAGTTTTCCTGAATAAGGTTTGATCAAAATAAATGTTTAAATAAAAAATATCTTATTCTACATCAATCGATCGTTAACGAAGTCACGCGCATCGGTATAGGATTACCTATATTATGACCACACACACGTACAAATTGCATATACCTACCTACAACTACAAACTTAGTGAATGGTACCTACCATGATTGATTGATTGATAGATAGATGATTTCAATTAAAGAGAGCAAATTAGCTTTGAAAATCGTTAAAATGTAACTTGTAGTCTTATTAATTTATCTACCTATCTAAATTCGAATAAATATTCATTCGAATATTTTTTTGTAACAATCGATCATCAATTTTTATTCGATTTTTTTAGATAAGAACGAATAGACAATCGAACACATGATAGATACTAGTACAATTGTATCGATTCATTCGAATATTTTTAGTAACAATTGATCGTCAATTTTTATTCGATTGTTTCTAAGTTAGGACGAATGAATCGACAATCGAATACATGGTAGAACAATTGTCGATTCATTCGATTGTTTTTTTAGAAACAATCGCGCATCGCTAAATTAGATATTAAATTGAACATACAGAACTTATGATGTTAATAACATGTAATAACTTATGATGTACCTACCTACATAGCATAAGATGTTAATTTATCAAAGAATGCATTAAATTACTTATTAAGTTGAATATTATTTTATGTTACATTGTACTTAGTATGGAAAGAGTACCTCAGTAACTATTTTAAGCAGCTATTTGCTATTTTTGTTTAAGTAAGTATATCCTATTTTCGAGGGGGACTGTTGGAATATACGAAAATACTCTATTCAATTGTATCTATTGATTATACCATACGATTACTTTGTGTAACATCACTATTTTTGTATTAGTCACTCAAACGACTTTTCATTATAAAATCGTTGTGCCAACGGAGCGACATTTACTTTAATAAAAGCATTCGTTTAGACAACTACGAAGTTTTACTTTGCTGTCACTGCGTCCCTGCCAACAAAAGCAACATCAACATTTCAGGATGTATGAATCGCTGCCTTCGCCTTGAAATGCTTTAAAAAATAAAAAGTTTGTGGCCTGTTGCGTTGTCTGTCTGTCTGTCTCTGATTTTTTCATCATCACTTTTTGTCTTGAAGGCCAATAAATTATTATTAATTTTCTGCGATGTAGTTAAGATCTGTTGTGAAAGTAAAGATTAATATTACACTTGCTCTAATTGACCGACGACCTGAGTTTTACTTAATACTTTTGTAGTTTTGAAAAATATTTGGGATTATCGAATCAAATGTCATAAAATTCATTGTACACCTTTATTTTATAGTATTGGGCTCAAAAAAAAACCACTTCAAAAAAAGCTCAGTTTTCGGTTTATGAGGCAAACGGCAAGAAGAGGCAGTAACGAAAATGGTTGGACCGTCTCTCAGATGCAGTACAGCATCCAGCGCAAGCTATTTTTGAGGCACGCACGGACGTGAGGTTGCCAACGCTCTCCATCAAGCATTCAATAAAGCAAAAAAATAAATTATTCAGCTAATTAATACATGTGTATTTTTTTGTTAACCGAATTAAATAAATTATAAGCAAGCAGTATATTGTTAATGTGTTTTATTTGATACAAATGTGTGTTAGGCAATAAATTTTCCTGAATAGTATTATTGTTTTAATAAAAGAGGAAGTATTTGTTTCATTCTGGCCTCTAACGTCCAGTTCCCCAAACGTCCAATTCCCCAAACTTCCGATCCTCTAACGTCCAGTTCCCCGAACGTCCAATCCTCAACCGTCCAGTTCCCCAAACGTCAATCCTCTAACGTCCAGTTCCTCAAAAGTCTCTAGCACTAGCTTTTCCCAACAACATGGGATGGCCGAATAACTAATTATACGCGGACGAGTGTCGCGGGCAGAAGCTAGTCATGTTATATTTTATCGCGACTACGTAAGTAGTTCGACTATCTGATGAATATGATACTGACTGGCTAAGTGGCCACTTTTAATACTGGCTGGATACATAAAACTTATAATGCATATTTCAATGTAATGTCGCTAATGTCTTGTCATTCTCGGCAAGACATTAGTGACACTACATAGACGATCTAAGTGTGTAAAATGGACGAACTTACTTACATAACGAGCAGAAAAGGTAAAACAATATGTTGTTATCGAGGATATAAATACAATTTAAGTGTGGTCAACGAGAAATTTAGATAACAAATCGAATATAGAAACAAATCAAGTGTTTCCCGTAGTGTACGGGTTGTTACCAAACAAAAAGGAAGCAACCTACTAGGTACCGATTTTTCATGTTGCTTAAAGAAAAGAGATAAAAAAACTGAATATAACCTTACTTAATTTACTAAAGAAACTTAATTATCATCCCTGCACCGGAGTAACACCCCCTGCGGGTCTATCGCCTAAAAAATCCAAGCCAATGTAAATGAACTTCATCGAAGCCAATATCATTGACATGGGCTTCAGCCTGTTGGTATCGCCTAAAATTCTGTATGGACATGAAGTTAATGAGTGAATGATGGTTACGTTTTGTACTTAGATTAAAACAAAAAGGGAAGATACGGCATTAGCGTTCCGTGAGTGAGCCGCCAAAATTAGGCCTAATGGCACAATTTCACTTCAGTCACAATTTGCCGAGCGAACAGGCTACATCGCACTATTGCGGATATTCTACAGTGTGAAATAGAGAATAGAGTCCCTATCTACCGACCTCAATATCGGGTATCGCAACAGGAACTACGGGTCCGGTTGTGTTTTCAGAGGTACTACGGGGTTCCGGTTCTAGCCCCCCGCTGGTCGTGCCTTTAACCAGGCGCCTCCGGCGGGATCCGGACATGGGTTGGACTCGTAGTGGCGTGTGGTTAGCTGTAGAGCTTGGGAATGTTCGTTTGTCCTGGTATTGTGTGCCAGGACTTCCAAACTCGTGCACAGCGAGCGGGGCCTAGTAGCGGTCTCTGAGGGGCCAGAAGCGAAAAGTCCTGCGGGGAACGTAAGTTTCCCTTATAGTTGGCAGCTTTGTCCGGTGGTTTTCATTGGACATTGGTGTTGACATCTCCGGTACTAGTCTGGAGAACTAGTAGAGGCGGCCTCCTAGATGCTGTAGCCTTCGGTCCAGCCAGCCGCGTAGGACGTGGGAACTGGCTAGGCGCCCGGATGGGTTCCGAGAAGTGAGTGTGCTTACTACTCCGCTACCAAGGTGGACACTTGGGAGTCGACTTTAGAGTCGACGACCCTAGCAGTGGCAACTGCGAGTTGTGCCCTTCGTGCAACGAGAAGTGAGCGAGCTTGACAGCTCCGGTTACCTATCTGGACAATAGGCAGTGAACTACACGTGTTCACGGGGATACTCTCCTGAGACACTAGTCTTATGAGTACCGAATTAAGAGCGCGCTGCGGCGGGCACTAATTTGGCGTCAAGACCTAACGTTGGTGGTCTCCTGCGCGAGTGTTCTACTGGCGCAGGGACGTCTGGCACTTCTTGCATAACCTAACGGTTGGTCTCGAGGTGCCAGTACAAATAAACTTAGTGAAATTAGGAGAGGGGATGTGTGAAATAGAGAAAGACGCTACTCCGCAGTGGGCGTCGGAATCGGTCGTACGTACTCGTCTGTTGCTAAGCGACCGAGACGTCAACGCGCTACTCGCTGGCTCCCTCGCGCTGACGTTGAAACTTACCGCTTTGTCTCGCTCGCTCGATTTACACTTTATAGGTGTGCGTGTGTGAACTGTGTGAGTGTTTGCTTATGTAGTTGAGTAGGACTATATTTTGAATGACTACAAGTAGGAGCATGCCGTATCTTCCCTTTTTGTTTTAATCTAAGGTTTTGTAGCATCAATTTTATAAAATTTCTGTTTTTTTTCTTAATCGTGTTACATCTAGATTTTTGTCTTTTAATTGTGTGTTGTAAACAAAAACTTATAAAAGCTGGGCTAAATATCAAAACTATACCTCTTAAGCTCGATAACATCGATAACTTAGAGAGAAAAAACAAAAAAAATGACGATCTAAACGCGGCTCGTGATTTGATACGATAATCTGTGGTTTACTATTAAAGCGCGCGAGTATTTGACTGACTGAGACGTCTGTCTGTGCTGCTTTGTGACTTGGGTGAAAAAACGATCTCAAAAGTTCAATTAAATAAATATATATGAAAGAGAAGTAAGTACATAAGGGCATTTTTTTTTTGATGTACCCTAGTTTTTCACGTGTCATAAGTTTTTGAAATGCTCTAGAAATGTATCCATTAAAGTTAGGTCATTAAAACTTTTAAATTGCGGTAGCTGAATCATAATTTTCTTTAAAGTTAATAAAAAATTCTTAAATACCTCATGCATTAATAAAATATTTGTAACGAAAGGAGCTAACTACCGTATTTTTAAGTAAAATTTTTTGTTGTTGACTAAAAACATAAGCATCAAGCACTGACAAATTTCGACGGTTGAAAGCCAGACCTCGGTAGCCAAGTGGTTAAGGCAGCCGCCCGGAATGCGGAAGGTGCGTGGTTCGATTCCCGCCTGAGGTTGTCGTCTTTTTTCAGTGTTTAAAATTTTACTTAAGCATATTTAAGCGTTATTGTTCCCGACGGGTGTAGTCGCCGAACAGTTTAGCCGTTGTGCTTCGATGTGGACTGTAGGTTCTTCAATAAAACTCGGTTCTTGATTATAGCTTCTTTATTCTTCAAGGTGGGGTCCGGAGAGCTTACAAATTCTGCTTTTTTTTTTTTTTTTTTGCGCCTGTGAAGCAGGCACCCTCCCGGATACCGAGGGGAGGGAGGAGGTGAACTCTGCATGAGTACGACACCAGACGGCTGGCGAAGTTATGTCAGACTCCTACTGACTAACACCCCCTTGAAAACCATAGACCTGGAGAGATCTTTCGGTTCAAAACTGAGCAGTCACCCCCCCGGAGGAGGGGGGGTGAAGCAGCGCTACTCAATAGTCATGAGTAAATGCGCGAGAAAATGCGGCGCGCCCTCTAGTAGGACGCACTCTGTCTGCAGTGAGGCTGCGCAAGCTGAAGGCTTGCTAATTCGTACGCGGCTACGACTCTCCTGCCTCTAAGAGGCGATTAAGATCAACTGATAATTGATTAGGGGGATCCGAAAGTATGTTTTTCGGCCTACGATAATGAGGTCTAGTCGCGGGGGCCGGCTCATACTCCGACGCCTCGCGTATTAAAGGATTATAGTGCATCTCTGTCGATTTGAAGAATCGCTCAGAGATTTCTTTGATATTTTGCTGCAGAGTTGGAAGTTCCAAATCTCTGTGTAGGTCAGCATTCCTAACATAATACGGTGCATTAGTAGCCTTACGGCAAAAACGATTCTGGACCACTTGCAATTTGTTAAGTGAAGAGGGCTTAACGTGGCCAAAGACTGGAGCGGCGTACGTCAGAACGGGACGCACGCAAACTTTAAATAGGGTGCGCTTGTTTCTAAGTGACATTTTACTGTATCGACCCAACATACCGTTGAGCCGATACAAGTAGAATCTCGCATTGCGAGTGACTCTTTTTATGTGAGGTTGGAAGGTCAGGGCCTTGTCCAACGTCACACCTAAATATTTAGCTGTACGCTGCCACGGGATGGGAGAGCCTAATAGGCGGAGCGGACCTACCCCGAGCGGGACTGTTTTGGTTCGTCGCTTAACATCAAAGAGAATCGCGACACTTTTGTCGGGATTCACCTCAATGCGCCACATACGAAACCAGTAACCTAACACATCTATGGAGGATTGGAGTCTGATGAGGAAGTGGTTGGGTGTCTTGCCCTTGACAAAGAGCGCTGTATCGTCTGCGAAGAGCGCTAGCTTCACACCACGATCGGGGATTGGGATATCGTTGGTGTATGCAGTATACAGCAACGGGGATAGCGCGGAACCCTGCGGCACACCGGCCTTTATCGGCTTCGGGGCAGATAACGTACCTTCGTGTCTAAAACGAAAGGTGCGTTGATGCAGAAAAGAGCTGACTAATCTAACTAACCTGTCCGGCGTCTTCATTTGATGTAGCTTAAAAATAAGCCCTTTGTGCCAGACCTTATCAAAGGCCTTGGCTACATCGAAGAAGACAGCCGCTGTTTTATATTTACGCGGATAGAAACCGCTAGAAATAAACTCAACTATCCTATGAACTTGCTGAGGGCAAGAATGTTCCCGCCGGAAACCAAACTGTTCGGGAATGATTAAGTCATTCCCATGTAAATGCGCTCGTAAACGAGCAAGTATTGTCTTTTCGAATAACTTCCCCATAGCCTTAAGAAGGCTAATGGGTCGGTAACTCGAAGCTACATTTAACGGCTTATCCGGTTTTGCAATACCTATTACTATCGCTTCCTTCCAGGCGTCTGGAAAGTGGCATTGATCGTAACAGGCATTGAAAATGATCGTAAGTATGGCTAGCACTTGCTCGGGAAAGTGCTTCAAAGCCTTATTGGATATGCCGTCAGCGCCGGGCGCCTTGCGCGGTTTAATGCCCTTGATGAGGGACTGGATTTCGTCGGACGAAACCGGATCTGACTCCTGATCTACGGAGAGAGGGAGGGCGCTAAAACGGCGAACCTCACTCTCAACAAATTCGACATGCACCGGGTCGCATTCCTGCGTGCTGATGGAGCATTGGGAAGCAATGCTATCAGCAAAGCATTCAGCCTTCTCCTCGTCCTCGAAGGCCACAGAACCATCGGGACGGATGAGTGGAGGAGTGGCCGCCGTTGCGTCACTACGCAGGGCTTTCGCCACTTTGTAGTACGCCAGGTGGGAAGGTGATATTCCCTCCATAAGGTCCTGCCATTGGTCATTTCTCCACTCATTGATGCGAGTTTTAACCTGACGCTGGAGGCGTCGTGCTCTAGAGCGATACTCCGGTGTTGGATACAATGCCGCTCTCCGGAGAGCGGCGTTTTTGGCTTTGATCAGGTTCCGGATAGCTAGGGGTGGCTTGCGCCCCGGTACGTCTACCTCCCTCGAGTTATCCTTTACAGCTGACTGTACCAAACTAGTAATAGAGTCCACCGCGCTATCTATTTTCTCCGTACTATCAAGATAGTCCGGTGAAAGAGCGTACGGTGAGTCAGGTTGGTCTACGGCGGAAACCAGGGCGGACTTAAAACCGTCCCAATTTGTAAAAACTCTTTTTATTTTTGTGTTAGTGTGAGGCACTTGCGGACCTAATACTAGTGAAACCGGGCGGTGGTCGGAACCTAGATCATCTAGAGTTTCGATCGCACCTATATTTAATGCCACGTCCTTGACCAAGGCGAAGTCAAGTACGTCCGGACTATGACTGTCGTTATCCGGATAATGAGTTGGGGAGTAAGGACATAAAATGTCCAACCCAAGTGATGTCATTATCCGTAATAACTTAGGGCCATTACGATTGGCCGTTGTGCACGTCCAGTCGGTATGTTTTGAGTTGAAATCCCCAAACATAACGACCGACGCCCCTAACGCCAGTAGCGCTTCGAAGTCACTACGTAACGGCGTTTTGGAGGCCGGTATGTATGCCGACGCTATTGTTACGGACTGATGTCCGGACATAGCTAGCCGGCAAACCGTAGCCTCCATATTGGTGAGCGGAGGGGTGGTGATGGGAGTGCAGTGTAAGCTATTCCTATAATAAATCGCGGTGCCCCCACTCGGGCGCGAGTTGGCGGAAGGCCTGTCGTTGCGAATTAACTTAAATTTAGGGATCGACAGCCCCTTCAGTTTAGTGGGTTTTAGCCACGTCTCCTGAAGGAGTAAAACGTCGATGTCCCTGCTACTGACAAATGATTTTAGTTCTGTGATATTACTAGTTATACTACGAATATTGAAAGAAACAAGCGACAACCCTACGGGTTTCGTGCGACCGGTTCCTACTCGCGGTGAATTTACAACGGACATATTGGTGAGGTTAAGGTTGTTCGCAGCCATTTAGAGGGTCAATAAAGTATAACCCTCCGAACTACCGCGAACACACAGCAAACACAGAAAGACAAAGGGATCCAGCCTAGTGTCTAATCCAAAGAGCGAATCAACGCTTGGTGTTGGCATAAAGCCATGACCCGGTCCCTACCGCAACGGGCGTTACGCAGCTTATCAGCTAGGATGTGCAACTCTCCCATGTCAATGCGATCGAGGACGCCGTAGACGACCTCGGCATCACTGGCAGAGTCGCAGTGCGGAGGGGATGTGATAGGTGCGGAACGCTGAGGGGGTGATATTGGGGTGTTAGGTTGGATTTTGGGCGATATAGGTACAGGGCGGGGGCCCCATACCTTTGGAGTTGGAGGCGGAGAAGGCAGATTTAGTCCTGCATTAGGCAGGGCTGGAAAGTTTTTGGCGTTAGGCGCCGTAGGGGATGGCCGAGATTTAGGAGGGGTGCGCCTCGGGGCGCGTGGACAACCCAAATAGTTTGCAGTGTGGCCAACTTGACCACACAGACAACACGCTGGGGGGGATGAGGATTCCCTATTACGGGGGCACTCTTTGGTGAAGTGCGGATCTAGGCACTTCACGCAACGAGGGCCCGCGGTGCAGTTGCTCGCCGCATGACCATACAGCTGGCAGCGGTGGCACTGCGATGGGGTACCGCGTTTGCGTGGCGCTTCGACTTTAAGGTCGAGATCAAATAGGGTGATGCCCTTGAAAATGTCCCTTGAAGAGGGCGAAGCGGGTAAGATGACCAGTACTAGCGGCCACCTCTTCCCGGTGCTGCTGTACATTTTATGTACAGCCTCAGCCGGAAAGCCCTTGGATTTGAGCTCGTTGAGGACGAGCTCGTTATCGAGTTCATACGGAACTCCCCTAATCACCGCACGTACCTTCCGCTCCTCGGGGAGCGAGTACGTGTGGTATGGGATATTGCGTGACGACAAGAGCCGCGTGAGGCTCCTGAAGTCCGAAGAGGTGGGGGTAGAGATTTTAATAGACACTCCAGTATTGGAGGCCTTTGTGTACGCTATGCCGTTTTCACGGCAGAGCGTTGAGACATTGGGCCATTGCCCTTTGTCCCGCAAATGAATTGGCGGAGGATTTTTGGCCCCATTTAAGATGGGGTCACAACGCGACGGTTTTTTGGAAGGCGGAGCGCGAGGGGGAGAGGAGGGTGTAATATTGGCAGGGTCTATTCTAATTGACATTAATGCCGGGATTGTAGATTGGCCGGAGGGGACATGATCTGGCGAGGCGGGGGACGATAAGACCAGATGGGTCGTATTCTGACGGGGGAGTGGTGTGGGGGATTGTGTGGAGGTGACGAGGCAGGTGAGCCAGAGCGCGAGCGAGCGGGGGAGCGAACCCGCTTAGCCCGCTTGCCACGCTTCTTTCCCACCATTGAGAAGGAAGCGGAGTCCGCATCGGAGAGATCCGACACGGAACCCCGCAGGGTGCGGAAGGAACCCGCATCGGATGGAGAGTCGGACCGTTCTGAGGCGGTCCTCTTGGCAGCGGAGACCGAGGATTCGGCCTCCATAAATACGGGAACGGGGGTCGTGGGGCGGGAACAGACAGCTGATAAGCTACTTGAGAGCTCGTTGCTAAGAGTTACCCCATACTGGGATAGCACTGCGCAGATGGCGCTGAAGTTAGACATTTTATTCAAAAAATAAAAGATATAAAACACTTAAGAAAATAAAGAAACCGAGTGCCCTACTTACTTCCACTGCACTGGATCTCTTAAACTTACTCACTAAACACAAATTAGAAAGAAAAATTACGTAACTCGAATTCGGAAATTCGAGTTACGTAATTTCAAATAAAAAAAAAAGTTTTTTGTTTATGAGTTTAGGGTAAGCCTAAACCCCTAGCAACAAAGAAATGGGGGCCTTACGGCCCCCTGAAAAGAAAAAACACGAAAAACTCCCCTCCCTAAGGCAGGGGGATAAGAAAAAAAAAAAAAAAAAAACCGCTAAGCGGTACTACTTACTCCTTCGCCCCAAGAGAGAAATAAAACTATGTAGCTCGAAGAATAATGGCTCCGGACTGCCGGTAAATGTCTAGGCCTTAAGGGCCTAGACGAGCGCACCGGGTCCGCGCTCAAGCGCGGGCGACGACGTTAGCGATTAGCTCTCAAACTAATGAGAACCAAGCACCAACAAACACCGCAACGAGCGTTGTAACTTCCACAGCACAACACTTTAACACTAGAACACACTAACTAACTAACTACTTTGGTAAGGATACACTCCGTAGACTGAGCACGTACTGAACACGTAGCGCGTAGCGAGCGGCGGAGCCCCCACAGGCGTGGGTTCGCGACGGACAAAATGGGTGAACTGAAATTCTGCTCTGACCGGCCGTGACTTAAACACATTATGGGTTGGCAACTAGCAGCCTTGTGGGACAGCTGCCGGCTCATGTGGGCAGTTTTACATTTTACCATAACTAACTACCCACATAAACCGTCGTAATTTGTGCAGCTGTCCCTTTCGTTCGGACCTCTCTTTTTATCTTAAATTTATTACCTACCCTACGGTATCACTCGTAATCTGGATACCCTACTTATTTATTTTCTTAATTACATTGATATTCCTAACAATAGAAACCTATAATTACGAAAGCTAATCTCTTACTTTCCTAACTTTAATTACCTTAAAGAGGCGTAAGGCCCCTGGGCACGTATACTTGGCCCTTACCTTGTCAAAACCATTACCTGTTTGATAACTTTTACCTTTTGTTTAAATGAAACGCAAAAAATTAATTATTTATTATCAAAAAACCTTTACACATATGAGACTTAATCTACTTATGCAAATACACATACCTAAATTTAGCCGTATTATATCTAACTATATAATATTATAAAGTCGAGACTTCTGTCCGTAACAGGCTCCCCCGGCGCAGCATCCGCGTAGCCTCTTCACTCCATCGGCAGGACAGCCAGTCTCGTCGTCGGTCGTCGGAACGTGCCGCCTTTGAAAATGAAAATGAAATGAAAATGAAAACTAGTTTATTTAGCTACAACACACGAGACAGTTACAACAATCACAGTTTATCAAAATATAGATTTAAAAAGAACAGATTAATATGAGAACACTTATTAAAAATAATAGCAATGTCTCACGGCCGCAGCTAAAAAGGTAGCCAATTCAGCAATTTGTCAGGTCCGATGGAGCCTGACGCTGGTTTTCAATGGGCTCCTTCAATAATTTTTTGACATATGGATGCCAATACTTTACAATGTACATACAGTAGGTAGGTTCTCAATTAAAAACTAAAAACTTAAGTAATATAAAACAGACTTACAATGTAGTACCTACTTTCACAATTAAAAACTAAAAACTTAAGTAATACCTATTTGTCAGATAAATAGGGAACAATACAGTTTTCACTTTATTGCACGCCAACCGGGGCGGCGGCATGGCAGTGCGCGACTCGCGGGCGACGGGGGCGGACGGTGGATCGCCGTTCGCCACCGATTCGCCCGACGACAGTCAAACAAAGCAGACAAACAGCGCGCAAAGACGCACAAAAGTTGTTATTAACTGCAATGATGTTACAATTAAATATCATTGATTAACTGAGTTACCATTGTGCCAGAATAACAAATACAAATAGGTTTGGTGCGCACCTCTACGTTGCGTACTTCGTTGTCAGGTCCAGGAAATGTCTTCGTGACGACGCCTCTAGGCTATACATTGCGGGGTAGTGTGTTATCCACAATTATGACCACGTCGCCCTCTCGTACGTTGCGTCGCTCGGAGTCGCGCGTGCCGCCGCGCGGTATGAGTAGTGGTAGATACTCGCGCAGCCAGCGTCGCCAGTACTCGTCCGCCAGCGCCTGCGCCGCCCGCCATGTGTTTCGGTCGGCGCGCTCGCACGGCCCAGTGGTGGGCAGGCCGCTCGAGCTACCCAAAAGGAAGTGATTGGGTGTCAGCGCTTCCGGGTCGTCGATGCTCACAGGGACGTGTGTTAGTGGCCGAGCGTTGACAGTGTGCTCGGCTTCGGCTAGTAGCGTCATAAGTACTTCTTCACGCGGTGACTTCTCGTTGAGCGTAGTGCGCAGCGCCGTCTTGACTGTTCTCACCAGCCGTTCCCATGCGCCGCCTTGGTGTGGCGCGCCTGGCGAAATGTAACGCCACTCTGTGCGTTGCGTTAGCGCGTATTCTCGTAGCGCTGGCTCCCATTCTTCGTATGCGGCCTTTAATTCTCGGTCCGCGCCTTTAAAATTCGTAGCGTTGTCACTATATATAACGTGGGGCCATCCCCTCCTGGCCGCCATTCGTCTTAGAGCCATAATCGCCGAGTCTGTAGATAAGCTCGCCGTAATCTGCTGCCCGCGCGTAGTTTGCGGGATGCTTTGAGGCGGTCGATATCCTCTGCGAAGCTCTCTCGTTGCGATTCAATGGTTAGTAGGCGCTCGGCCTCGTAGATATGTTCAATTGTCATGTTACTAGCGCGGCGGCGGCATCTCTGAGTGAATAGTAGCACGTTCGCCATCGTTCTCACTAAACGCTGTAGGAAGAGAAGCGTTTAGCGTCTGGCACTACGCTACTATCACTCTGCCACGTGTGCGTGTGCGTCACGCAGAGTTCACTCTCCGCGCTGTGTTCGTTGTTGATGATGTCACTCGTAGGCCATTCGGTTTCGTTTTCGTATAAAAATGCCGGTCCGACAAACCACCGATCATTTTTCGTTTTCATAATCTCACTGCCGCGCGTTACGTCGTCCGCGACATTGTGAGCCGTAGGGACCCATCGCCATTGTGACGGCATCGTCGTTTCTGTGATCTCAGTTAAGCGATGCGCTACATAGGGGGTGTAACGCACCGTGTCTCTCAGGTTGCCATCTTTGTTCATTCAATACTGAGCTTGCTAGTCGCGTAGCTATCAACGCCGCTTGCAACTCCATTCTCGGAATACTTTGTTGCTTTATCGATGCCACTCTGGCCTTAGCAGCGGCGAGTGCGACTCGTATTTCGCCATTTTCACCCTTCATTCTCCAATATACTGCAACGCCGTAAGCGACCTCGCTGGCGTCACAAAAAACATGTAGCTGCTTTCTCGTCACTCCCCCCGTATGTAGACGCCGGGGTAGACGCAGACTACGTAATGCCCTCAATCCGTTCAACCATTAATGGAACTCGCCGGCCTCGTAATCGGGTAAGACCTCGTCCCATTCTATTTTTAACCGCCATATGCCTTGTAAGATGATCTTCGCTCGTATAGTATAATAACTCAACAGTCCGAGTGGGTCAAATATTGACATAACCGCATTCAGCGCCTCTCGTTTAGTAGGAGCGCGCCTCATTTGCTTCACGTCGTCGTGCACGCGAACCATCTCGGTGTTAAACGCCAACTCGTCTGTAGCAGCATCCCATAGTAAACCGAGCGTTCTGCCCCATTGCTGAAAACTAGCGCCGAGCTGTCGAGGTGATGTGTCACGGCTTTCTGCTGGCAGTTCA
Source organism: Scoparia ambigualis (assembly GCA_963921215.1). Classification (NCBI taxonomy): domain Eukaryota; kingdom Metazoa; phylum Arthropoda; class Insecta; order Lepidoptera; family Crambidae; genus Scoparia; species Scoparia ambigualis. The sequence goes on from OY992523.1 coordinate 24,716,222, forward strand.
CGTAACACGCACGGTCCGTTAGAGTTATAACCGGCCAGCGTGAATCCTGCCTGCGCGTGAACCTTCGCGACCTCCTTTATCGTTTCAATCGCTTCTTGCTCGGTGTCGTAGCAGTCGACGTAGTCGTCCATATAATGGTTTCTCGTAATTGCCCCGTATGCGCGCGGATACTCGGCAGCGTGCGTTTCAGCGTTCAAATCTCTCACGCTGTGCGCTAAGAAAGGTGAACTCTTAGCTCCGAATATCATTGACGTCATTTTGTATCGCGTAAGTGGCTTCGTTCGGTCGGCGTGCCTCCATAGGAACATCTGAGCGGGTTGGTCACCTTTAAATATCTTAACTTGAAGAAACATCTCCCGGATGTCGGCCGTAATTGCGATAGCTCGTTCGCGAAATCGTAGTAGCAGGCCCGCCAGGTCGCGTAGTAAGTCGGGACCCTCCAAAAGCTCGTCATTCAGACAAACTCCGTTTGCTTCAGCGGCCGCGTCAAAGACAACTCGTAGTTTTCCGGGTTTATTCGGATTTGTTACGGCGAAGTGAGGTAAGTACCATAAATGCGGGCTCATCAAATCGCTCTCGCTACTTTCCTCGGCGTAGTGTTTATCAAATAGATTCTCTATTTGATTCGTATAAGCTCGTTTGAATTCGTCAGACTTGTCCATCTTCCGTTCTATGGATTTCAATCGTCTCAATGCTGACTCGTAACTTGGCGGCAGCGTGACGTCATCACGTCGCCACGGTAATCTAACTTCGTATTTTCCGTTGACTTTCTTTGTCGTCGTTCTAAACGATTCTATGGCGCGTGCATCACTCGGGCTCACTCGCTCCTTCTTTGTTATTCCCAGTGAGTCAATTTCGAAGTGCTTCTTTACCATAGCATGGAGTTCGTTGTCGGGTAAGAGAGTGCGCGAGATCGTCGCGCACTGCGGCGTGTTTACGTATAACACCGCAGCCGTATTACTCTCCATCAGCACGCTTGACCGCGGTGCTGATCCGTGTATTACCCAGCCCAGCTTCGTGAGCGATGCGATCGGTTCGTCTCGCTTGCCCTGTAGCAATCTTCGTGTGACTATGAGATGCCAATTGTCTGCCCCAATCAGTATTCGAGGCTTGACATGTCCGTAGCAGACGTTGCTGTTTGATAACTCTTTCATATGAGTGTATCTCAAACAGTCGTTGTGCACCGTCTGACCGTTGAGTGATAAATCTTTCATCGTTCTAGCTTTAATGTCGAATTGTCGTTTATTCGTAGTTGCAATTAACTTTAAATTCACCGTCTTGGTTTCGCACGTCGTTTGTGTATTCACGCTTCGTATTTTCAAATCGTTCGCCGGCCCGTCCGCGCCTACGTAGTCCGCCAGGTCTTGGTCGATTAGCGTAACAGTCGACCCCTCGTCGAGCAAGGCGTATGTGTCGATTGACCCCTTTGGTCCCTTGATGGTAACGGGACATACTTTCAGTAACACCTTGGTAGCATCGGTCGAGTGATTAACCGACGCCACCATCTCGGTTTCGTTCGGCCTGGTGCGGTGTTCGTGTAGCAAGGCGTGGTGGGGATGGCGGCAATCATCAACTCCGCACAGATCGCGTTTATCGCATTGTAGGCGACGGTGTTTCTTATTCGCACAACGGAAACACACTCCGCTTTTCTTTATCCATTCCCATCGTTGTTTAACCGTCATGGTTTTAAAGCGATCACATTGCGGCACGTCATGACGTCCTCCACAACAGAGACATTCTTTGTTTATGACGTCATCACTTGTTGCGTATACAGCCGTATTTTTCTTTCGCTCGATTCGTTGTTTCACATTCGCTCGTGTTTCCGTAATAACGTTCTTTCGCGTAGGGTTGTAGCTCACGTATGCATACTGTAGGGCTCTGTCGGCTTCTCTCATGAGGAAGTGGGATAGCGTGACGATCTCAGGCTCGGCATAGCTTCCGTAGTCAGTTGCGTAGTCGCACCACCTTGAGCGTAGGTGCGGTCCGAGCTTGTCCACCACTTCTCACGTTAATATTGGATTTCGTAAGTACCCTCTGTTGTCGATATTATCGAGTATGCACACAATGTTCTGCAGTTTGATCGCGAACGTGTTCAATTCACTGGCCGTCGTGCCGGGACGCGGCAGTCTCTTAATGTCGTCCAGCGCTCGATCAATTATTACTTCTGGCCGTCCGAAGCATTGCTCGAGTGTTTTCATAACCACTTCCGGGTCCACGGCCGTATATAAAAGAGCGGACACCGCTTCCTTTGCTTCATCTTTAAGACAGCTTCTTAATCGTGCCAAGTTCTCGGCTTTGCTAAAGTTAAATTGTTTAGTCGTATCGCGCATTGCCGCTTTAAACGGCAACCATTCGGCCGGCGAGCCGCTGAATATAGGCAAATCCAGCGCCTGTCGTGGTACCGGTCGATTATGCATCATTTTCTCTAGTGCAAGTGCGAGCTTAACCATCCCCGTGTCGTCTTTGCTCGTTTGATCACGGTTCGCTGCCTCTTTCACTACGTTTTCGTTTTCAACATATGGCGAATCAGTGAGGTGGCGACCTCTGTCCATCTCACTTGCGCGCGCATCCTTTTGTCTTTGTCGCACATTTCCGACTTTATCTGTGTCGGGCTCATGCACGTTCCGACGCCGATCCAACCATTCATCCACTCTCAGTTGGGCAATATCGGCGGGTAAGCTCTCCGGTTCTAAATCCGTTTATTCTTCAATAACGGCGATTTCGTATGCAAGTCTCTTCTTAATCATTTCCGTTTCCAATTGTAACTCTCGCCGACGTACTTCGGCGAGCCGCTCCTCCGCTTGAAGTTGCGCTTGTTTCACTCGTGAGGCGACGCTCGTTGTCGATCGTACCGACGGCGGCCCGGCTCTGGGCGCGTCGGGTGGCGGTGCGTCGTCGTTGCGTCTAACTTCCGTAGTGGCGGTGATGCCGCGTTCAGCGGTCTCTTGTTGCAGTTCCATTGGCGTCACGGTTGAGGCAAGGTTTGAGGGTGATGCGGGTGGTCTGTCGAACGTTCGTAGTCCCGTTGTCGTCTCGGCTTGGCTTTGTCTTCGGGTGGTCGGCATCTTCTTTCTTGCTGCCCCTACTCCTAACAATCTCAAACGGGCACGCTATGTGGGGAGCCCGTCCAAGGATGGAGTACGTGCGGGAGTGGAAAGGTAGGACCTACCCAGCAGAGAGTTGACGTGGACAACGGGGCGCTCGCGAATCGGCTGGAGTGTCCGACAGCTTAGGCAGTGCCTACAGAAAGGACCCCCGCTCCACGACAAACCGTACTGGCGTAGCCGGACTCTTAAGCTTGCCCTAAAAAGGACAAACTGACGACCCCGTCCGATAAGTCGTCCCGCCTTGAACGGCGTTTACTCAGAACGCACACCGTTTGGCACCGTTAGGTGATGTGACGTTTTGAGCCGCGGTCCGCCCGCGTTAGCACTTGTTGCAGAACACGAGTGGTGTGGTTACAATACGTTGGTGGTTACGTTGGTGGTCACGTTGGTGGTTACGTAGATCTTCTATCTTCAAATGGACGAAGGCTTCAGTTCTTCAAATCCGGCTCCGAAGGTCCAAAGAAATTGTTCCCAACGGGTGTAGTCGCCGAACAGTTTAGCCGTTGTGCTTCGATGTGGACTGTAGGTTCTTCAATAAAACTCGGTTCTTGATTAGTGCTTCTTTATTCTTCAAGGTGGGGTCCGGAGAGTTTACAAATTCTGCTTTTTTTTTTTTTTTTGTTTTTCGCCTGTGAAGCAGACACCCTCCCGGACACCGAGAGGAGGGAGGAGGTGAACTCTACATGAGTACGACACCAGGCGGCTGGCGAAGTTATGTCAGACTCCTACTGACTAAACACCCCCATGAACTTGCCATGAACCTGGAGAGATTCATATAGGCTTCATATGATGCGATCGCCCCGTGGGGGGGGGGACGACGCAAGCGCTACTCAATAAACATGAGCGTAACGCGCTTTAGAATAAAACTGCGCGCCCTCTAGGACGCGCTATGTCTGCAGTGAAGCTGCGCGAGCGGAAGGCTCGCAATGTAAGCGCGACTATAAGTCTAGTGCGACTATAAATCTAGTGCCTCTAATAGGCGATTGAGATCGACTGATAACTGATTGGGAGGGTCCGAAAGAATATTTTTCGGCCTACGATAATGGGGCTTGCTCGCGGGCGCCGGCTCATAGTCCGACGCCTCGCTAATTAAATTATTAGGGTGATTCTCTGCGGATTTGAAGAATCTCTCAGAGATGTCTTTGATATGTTGCTGTAGAGTTGGAAGTTCCAAATCTCTATGTAAGTCAGCATTCCTAACATATAGCGGCGCGTCGGTCGCTTTACAGCAAAAAAGATTTTGAACCACTTGTAATTTATTAAGTGCTGAAGGCTTAATGTGGCCAAAGACGGGAGAGGCGTACGTTAAAACGGGACGCACACAAACTTTATATAGGGTTCGCTTGTTTCTTAGTGACATTCGGCTATTTCGACCTAACATACCGCTGAGTCGGCCTAAGTAAAAACGCGCGTTTTTTGTGACTCTCTGAATGTGAGGTCGGAAAGAAAGAGACTTGTCCAACGTCACACCCAGGTACTTGGTAGATGTTTGCCAGGGGATGTTAGTACACAGCATTTTAAGCGATTTAGTGTTATAGGGGACTACCCTAATTGTTCGCTTTACATCGAAATAAATCGCGACACTTTTGTCGGGATTCACCTCGATGCGCCACTTCCTAAACCAGTCATCTAACTTATTGACCGAGGCTTGGAGCCTTGCTAGTATTGCGCGGGGGCTCGCGCCCTTCAGATAGAGTGCTGTATCGTCAGCGAAAAGAGATAATTGAACACCGTTGCTCGGAACGGGAATATCATTGGTGTACGCGGAGTACAACAATGGCGAGAGGGCTGAACCTTGCGGTACGCCTGCCGTTATCGGCCTAGGTGACGATAACGCACCTTCGTATCTGAATCGAAATGTACGGTTATGTAGGTACGAGCTAACTAAACGAATTAACCCAACGGGCATCTCTAGTTGATGCAGCTTATAAATAAGCCCTGCGTGCCAAACCTTATCGAAGGCCTTCGCAACATCAAAGAAGACGGCCGCAGTTTTGTATTTACGCGGGTAAAAACCGCTCGAGATATACTCTACTATTCTATGTACTTGCTGTGGGCATGAGTGCCCCTGACGGAAACCAAACTGTTGTGGTATGATTAAGTCATTACCAAAAAGATGAGCACGAAGGCGCGCGAGAATTGTTTTTTCAAATAACTTCCCTAAAGCCTTGAGGAGGCTAATGGGGCGGTGATTCGACGGTATATTAATCGGTTTGCCCGGTTTAGGTATACCTATAACGATTGCTTCCTTCCAGGCGTCCGGGAAGTAGCATTGATCGTAACAAGCATTAAAAATTAATGTAAGTAAAGCAAGTACTTGGATGGGAAAGTTCTTGAGCGCTTTATTAGAAATGCCGTCTGCGCCCGGTGCTTTACGCGGTTTAAATCCCTTGATGAGGGCTTGTAATTGGTCTGACGTGACCGGATCTGACTCTAACTGTGATTGAGACTGTGACTGAGGGTCAGGGTCAACGGATGGAGGGAGGGCGCTGAGGCGACGGGCCTCACTCTCGACTAACTCTATATGCGCCGGATCGCATTCCTGTGTGCTGATCGAACATTGAGAAGCAATGCTATCAGCTAAACATTCGGCTTTCTCATCATTCTCGAAGGCAATGGTACCATCGGGGCGGATGAGAGGTGGTATAGCCGACTGCGCGTCACTACGCAGGGCTCGCGCCACTTTGTAATACGCTTGGTGGGAAGGTGATATCTCCACCATGAGGTCCTGCCATTGGTCATTCCTCCATTCGCTGACCCTAGTCTTAACCTGACGCTGAAGGCGTTAGCTCTAGCGCGATACTCGGGCGTAGGGTAAAGCGCCACTCTACGGAGAGCGGCATTTTTGACTCTAATTAAATCGCGTATGTCTCGGGGAGCTCGGCGTACCGGTACATCGACCTCCCTAGAATTATCCTTAACGGCGGATTGAACTAAATTAGTTAATGAATTGACCGCGCTATCTATTTTATCCCTACTATCGAGTGAGAGGGGCGGGGCGGGTTGATCTACGGCAGACGCGAGAGAGGCTTTAAACCCGTCCCAATTGACGAAAACTTTTTTACAATTATTAGCGTGAGGCGCTTGCGGACCTAACACTAACGAAACTGGTCGGTGGTCCGAACCTAGGTCATCTAGTGTTTAGTCAATAGTCAATAGTCAATAGTCAAAATATATTTATTCAATAAACTCAATTAATAAGTACTTTGAAACGTCCAAATATTTTTTAACCTACCACCCATTCAGGACATCATTTTTTAACTGTGGCAAAGAACGGGCGCAAGAAACCACAGCGCACAGAAGCAACGACATTTACAAAATATATATATATTATATGTCGTTACCAGGTCACAAAATACAAAATATGAATTTGAATGTAAATAGTTTAATTAAATATGGTGCTCTATATAAATTAATTATAGGCAATTAGAAATAGCTGTTGGAGTAGGTACTTGGAGCATTTCAGATCCAAGCTGTTTTGTCTTCTGTATAATCCGACACTTTATAATAAGCTTTTTTATAAAGCTTTTCTTTGATTTTGATTTTAAATTTATCAAGATCTAATTTCTGAATATCATTTGGTACTTTGTTGTATAATCGTACACACAGACCCTTAAAAGAATTATTTATTTTATGGAGCCTAGTATAAGGCACTGCTAATTTGTTCTTACTTCTAGTATTTAATTTGTGAATATCACTGTTTTTTGAAAACATTTCAATATTTTTATGAACATACACAAGATTTTCATAAATATATTGTGATGCAACTGTCATTATACTTATATCCTTAAATCTCTCTCTGAGAGAGTCACCAGCCTGTAGGTTATATATTGCTCGAATAGCCCTCTTCTGCAGCACAAAGATAGTTTGAATGTCGGCAGCATTTCCCCACAGTGAAATGGCGTACGACAATAATTAGTTTCAATGGCACCTATGTTCAGCGCCACGTTTCTTACTAACGCGAAGTCAAGTATGTCCGGCCGCCAATCGACGTTACCAGGATAATGTGTTGGGGAGTACGGACTTAATATGTCCAGCCCTAGAGTTGACATTATCCGTAGTAACAGATTGCCACTAAGATTAGTATAATTACACGCCCAGTCGGTGTGTTTAGAATTAAAATCGCCGAATAAAATGACAGACTGGTGTCCCGTCATAGCTAATCGGCAGACTGTAGCCTCCATATTAGTAAGTGCAGGTGTCGGTATCACGGAGCAATGCAAACTCCTTTTATAATAAATCGCGGTGCCTCCGCCTCGCTTGCCGTCAGGCGAGTCAAAGGCCCTATCATTACGGATAATGTTATAATTGGGAATCGACAGCCCCTTCAGTTTGGTGGGTTTTAACCACGTCTCCTGAAGGAGTAATACGTCGATATCCCTGTCTTTAGTAAATAGTTTAAGCTCGGTAATGTTTGCCGCCAAGCTGCGAATGTTACAAGAAACAAGCGACAAACCTAGCGGTTTAGTGCGGCCGTTATCTGAGCGCGGTGAATTTACAATTGAATTACTATTATCGCCCATGTTACTATTAGCGGTAATAATAAATGAGCAGCAAAGCAGTGTTATAAATAATAAATAAAAATAAGTAAGTACTTAATTATTAATAAAAATAACTTAATACTATAAACTACTTATGCAACCAAGTATTATTAAACTAGGGAGTTTAATAACCCTTGGTGTTGGCATAATGCTACTAATTTGGCTTTAGGGCTGCTCGCGTTACGCAGCTTTTCGGCCAAAATATGTAGCTCGCCTAGGTCGATGCTGTCGAGTACGGCGAAAACCGTCTCAATATCACCGACCGAGTCGAGCTTAGCGGTAGATTGGTTGGGGGCGCGGGCCTGTTTAAGTGTAGGTGTCACATTAGTGACTTTAGCTATAGGAGTAAGGGAGGGCTGAGGGCCCCACACCTTTTTCGGAGCAGCGAGCGCTGGCTCCGGTCCTGTCTTAGGTAAGGCAGGGAAGTTGGTGGCGTTATGCGCCGGCGGTGCAGGCCGTTTGGCCTTTGTCCCCGTGTTGGCTTTTGGTGTAAGGCGCCTCGGAGCGCGAGGGCAGCCTTTATAGTTGGCCGTGTGACCCACTTGACCGCACAACACACAGGAAGGCGGGGTGGGACAATCACGGGCCCTTGGACACTCGCGTGTGAAGTGCGGCTCTAGGCACTTAACACACCGCGGGTGCGCCGAACAATTATTAACCGCATGCCCGTATAGTTGGCATCTGTGGCACTGGGATGGGTGACCCCTCTTGTGAGGGGCCTCCACTTTCAGTTCCATGTTGAAAATGGAAACTGGCTTTTTGAAGATGTCCTTAGCGGATGGTGACGCTGCCATTATGACGAGGGACAAGGGCCATTTCTTCCCTGTGTTGCTGTACATCTTGTGTACAGACTCCACTGGGAAGCCTTGGCTGACCAATTCACCAAGAACCGCTTCATTGGTGACCTCATATGGTATGTTCCTGAGAACCGCCCTGACTTTGCGGTCCTCAGGAAGCGAGAAGGTGTGGTAGGGAATGCTCCTACGGGGGGAGTATCTTGGTGAAACTCCGGAACTGTTCCGGAGTTTGAACCGAGACCTTCACGCTCACTCCTGTATTTTGTGCTTTTAGTACAACTATGCCGTTATCACGGCATAGCGTAGAAAGCATTGGCCATTGCGCCTTGTCCCTGATATGTACAGGGGGCGGCGGCTTGGCCTGAACGGGGATAGGGCGCGACTGCGTGTGTGGTCGTGAAGCGACCGACGCCGGAAGTGTCTTAAGCGACATAAGGGGAGCGGGGCTATTCCCCGATTCCCCAGAAGCGGGCTGGGACTCCTGCTGCGAAGCGGCAGCCTGCTGCGCAGCAGGGGAGAGAGGCGGTGACGCCGAACGCGAGTTTGCGGGGGAGCGGGCCTTCTTGGTCCGCTTCCCGCCTTTCCCCTTTATGACGGTGATGAAAGGGGAAGAAGAAGCTGATGACTCTGACTCCGATTTCTCGGAGTCGGAGCCCTTAAGGGTCCTATCAGACTCATCGTCAGATGAGAAAGAAGAAGGCGAAGATGACCGCTCAGACGCGGTCTCTTCGCCGAAGCTGTCGTGATCTCCATCGCTTCCGCTTGCACTGGGGAGGCAGAGGCGGAAGTCGGATGGGCGACCACTGGAGAGGGGGACAGAGCCCCGAGAATCTTGGCCCGAGTTAACGGGTCCAAGCCTAAGCCTGGCGCGTCAAGAACAGCCTTAAGCAGGTTTAGGGACAGAGGGTCCATACCTACTTAATGAGAAAGAATTGGCTAGATAATAAGAGAAAAAGAAAATAATAAAGTATAACAATACGCGGTAAGAAAATACTAATATAAGTAAATTCTGCTCTGACCGGCCGTGACTTAAACACATTATGGGTTGGCAACTAGTAGCCTTGTGAGACAGCTGCCGGCTCATGTGGGCAGTTTTACATTTTACCATAACTAACTACCCACATGAACCGTCGTAATTTGTGCAGCTGTCCCTTTCGTTCGGACCTCTCTTTTTATCTTAAATTTATTACCTACCCTACGGTATTACTCGTAATCTGGATACCCTACTTATTTATTTTCTTAATTACATTGATATTCCTAACAATAGAAACCTATAATTACGAAAGCTAATCTCTTACTTTCCTAACTTTAATTACCTTAGAGAGGCGTAAGGCCCCTGGGCACGTATACTTGGTCCTTACCTTGTCAAAACCATTACCTGTTTAATAACTTTTACCTTTTGTTTAAATGAAACGCAAAAAATTAATTATTTATTATCAAAAAACCTTTACACATATGAGACTTAATCTACTTATATGCAAATACACATACCTAAATTTAGCCGTATTATATCTAACTATATAATATTATAAAGTCGAGACTTCTGTCCGTAACAGTTATTAAAACGCTAAAATATAAAATATTAATTTTACCGTATTTTTGTATGTCAGATTTTTTTTTTGGAAAAGAAGTGTGAAAATTTATTGCATGTATCCTATCAATTTCGTCGATGTTTTTTATTTCATAAAGACTTAAGTGTAAATTTACAAAATCGAACCTCAATTCCACTTAAATACATATTAAAAGAGCTTAAAAACAAGTTCAAACAATTCAGAAAAAAGTTTCCCCTAATACGTTACCAAAATTATGTTTGTCATATCTCCAAATAGTGAAAAAAACTATCAAACAAACTACTTAATGCAACATTTTTCTTTACAGAAAATACTCAAAACTGTCGTAGGATCGCAGGTCTGTCTAAAATCTGATAGAGCAAAGTCGTGTTCTGCGCGTGCCACCTTGTGTTCTCCGCAATACCACAGGTTAGTATTACGTATTTTGATACATTCGTTAGTATTATTGTAAGTTATTGCATTCATTAGGCATCAATATTTATTCAGGAATATGAATGTAGTAAGCATGTATTCATACCGTTTGTAAAAATATGTATTTTTCGATTTTTCTAACAAGGGAAATTTCCGTTACCTATCTTTTCCGTTTCTGGAATGGCAGTAACGTAGGCAAGGAAAGCAAAAAGTAACGGAAAAGAAGCATAAAGACGCGTTCAAAATGGGAAATTCATCTCAGTTTTTTTATATTTTTTTAATAAAATATAAAAATAATATTAGTGGACAAGAAAGAAAAAAATTACTTATAAGTTTTTGAACTGAATTTAACTATACAAGATATATATTAGTGAGATAGATGCCATAAAAGAATGACTTAAAGAGATTAGGAAGGATGTAGGTAAGTTATTAAGTTTTTGATACTGAAATTAACTATAAAAGATTAATAGGTATTAGTGATACAAGGTGTCATATAAAACTAAAAGTTTAGTAAAAAATTAAAAATAATAAAAAGGAACATAGGTATTTTATTTTTCTCTCCACAAAAAGTGAATTTTAAGATGCATTTAATGGGCGATTTTCCGAGATCAAAAAAAAAAAGAATTGGTTCGTAAATGACTTCATAGATGGCGCTTAGCATAGATTAGTATGGCGCTTAGTAAAAGGCGGGTTCATGAAGAGCACGTGTATGGCTGCGTAATATTTATTCTATTCCAAAATAGAAATAGGTTCTGGATGTCCTGAATATAAATAGGTAAGTACTATTTTTTTATTCTTTTGGTAGACAAGTAAAAGTGTAGAATTTATTACAGCCCATAAGTAGCCCAGCTTTCATAAAACGACATCTATCGAGTGTTTTTAAACTAGTTTTTACTTTTTAATTTGGGCTGTCAGAAAATCGCCCATTAAGAACTTCGTTTCTAAAATATCAAGTATATTTACTGCTAATTAAAATCTAAAGAATCTATGTAATAATGAATCTATAAAATCAGAAAAAAAGACTGTGTGTTTTACTTAAAACGCACCACTGGTGATTACTTTAAACACATCAAAAAGTTATGCATTAGGTACACAATATAAATACTGCCTTAGAATTCCGTTACCGTTCTTTCCGTTATTTACAGAAAAAAATATGTTATTTAATTCACCATTACTTTATTAATTATTGACTAATTCTTCAAGTTTCTTTTGTATATTATAAACTATTGTTATCCGCTTCTTATAAAAAAGGAATTACTTCGTTCCTTGTCATGGTTTTTAAACAACAAAGAAAAAAATACTACCTTTTGCGCGACCTGGTAACGGAACTATAAGAAATGTGCTGTTATTTTAAAATTATACCAATTATTATTTTTTAAATGATAAAATTATAAAGAGAAACTTGCTTTACTAAATCAAATCATTTTCTATAACTTTTCTTGTCTTTATTTTCGTTTTATCTTTCAATTTGTGTGGTAACGGAAAAGAAGAAATTTTCAGACCCAGCTGTAGTAAAATCGCAATTTAAACGAATTCCGTGGGTATTTTCTCAAAATTTATCAGTATTTCAGTAAATAAAGCGTCACAGATCATCCAGAACGCTTTAAACAATGGATATAATAGCTTTTGCATTTTTAGCCACATTTAGATCAAGGTACACGTTTAAAAAAATATGCCCATAAGTTTCATTTCATATAAAACTAATTGTGGAAATTATTCAACAACGAGAATAAGTAGTTGCGAAATGTAGTTATGTTTTCCAACTTTTCGTTTGTACTATTTACGTTCCTATTGTAATGTTTCAGACAGAATGCCAGCGCGCAAAATTATAAGTGAACAGCAGCTTCAAATGCTTTTGGATGCCATGGAGGCGGACCGCGGTTTCGCTAGTGGCCGGCTATGGAACACCGGCCCCCTAGCAAAGCTGCTTGCAGGTCCGCGACAAGTGGGAGCGGCTGGCGACCCAGCTAAACGCTGTTGGCGTTGGCGCCACTAAAGTGGCACCAAATGGAGGGACGTAAGTATCCTATCCACTGCATTGTTGTCTCCTACTAACATATTGTGTTTCATTTTTTACAAACTTAACATCTTTGCAAAAAAGTTATCACATTGTTTTACATGCCTATTCAATTTATTGCGTAATGGTAAAGTCTAACTTTATCCGTCTTATTACAAAAACGTACGATAGTCTGAGCTTAAACCAAGACTAGATGGTCTCGACTTAGTACGGTACTAACAGTTAGTACTGGACTAAAATCTCACCTTATTACAAAACGAAAACCATCCGTGGACCAGTTAGTACCGCACTTAGTCTTAGGTTTGAATGATATCCACAGAGAATATACAAAAAATGTCAATTTTTCATTCGTTCACACAAACATCATTCACTCCACCGTTTCGTTTTACTAGATGTTAATAATTTCTGTAGAGTTTTTTACTTATATAATTATTAAACAAGATAAAAATATGTCATAAATAATCATAATCTATTTTGTATTGTATTTTCATCCGTTAAAAATGCAAGACTTAAACTTTTATCATGACTTTTTTCAAATTAAGTTTTTCGTTAAGAATTTTAGCGTGAAACGGATTGCAGGTAAGTAAACAAACAATCTATGAAGTAGTTACCTACCTTTCTACCTAGTCATATTAACATCATCATAGCCATTGGCTTCATAAATCTATAAAAGATAATTATAACAGCAACAGCGTCCAATTGTGAGGTTTGGCATTTTCTTATGTGGCTTGTAATGTTTTCTATACTTGCAAGGCCATGGGAGCGACAGTAACGGCCGCATTGCATATTTGGCTGACAGACGAATTGAGTACGTGACGGAGGAAGTGCAGCGCGTTAGTAATAATAATGTTTAGTTATTGAGCTAACTGGTAAAAGCCGATCAGATGGGGAAGTCGAGTTAACGTGGAAAAGCATGAAGCTGTCAGCAAAATCCAATTTGCCTTTATGAGGAACTATTACTGTGACATGGAGTGGCAAAAAGCCACCTTCTCCTGAGGATTTAGAAGTAATTTCAATTGCTCCTCACGACTTAATGACTATGCTATGATAGTGGTGCAGTGGTAAATAAAACATATTTATTTAGGTATGTAACATAGGTATTTTTATTAAAATTTAAATATGAACAAAATAAGTAATACATATTTATAATATGTAGTAGTAAATGTTAAAATTTGTAGGTACCTACATATCTTAATTTGATTGTTTTAGATTCCGAATGTTGCATTAACAATTCCTGCGTTAAGTGCTGACCCTAAGCCTTGCACTAGTTATGATAAAACTGACTCAATACCCGTCAATTTCAATGTGGAAAACACAGGCCACCATGTTGTAGAAGTGCAAGGTAAAATTTTTGATTAAAAATACATACAATATTATCATTATAAATAATTACAATCTAATACTTACAGAAGATTATGTGCATTCAAGTTTTAATTAATGTAAGTGAAATTTTGTATATTGTTTTCAGAGATATCAAACAATGAGGCGTTGAAAGTAGTGCCAGAATGATGATAAACCATAATATTGAATTTGAAACTACTATTTGAATTATATTTGAACGATTGAAACTGGCAAAACCAAATCAAAGAAAAAATCTTGCACAATAGGTATTTAGACACAGTACTTTCAAATACTTATTATTGTAGTACTTTTTACATGAAATAAATTGACAACATTATTCTATTTTCTTTTACAGAAGTGAAGACATGCAACAATTAATTGTACAAAGCCATACTGATATTAAAAACAAACAGTTTGAAATGATGGAAGCCGAGCACAAATACATCATTACAATAGCCAAATAAAAATAATAGAATTAGAAATATCTTTATTGGAAAATAAAACAAACACTAACAATTAAATTTAAAAAGACTTTTACCTACTTAGTTTTAGTTACATAGTAATTTTATTTTTCTGATTCTTTTTAAACACAAGATAAACATAACTTTTTTATGAGTATGACACAGTCTTATCATATTATTTTTATTGATAGTACTTACTCGTACATAAATGTTTCGCCTACTACCTTGTTCACACTTTTCATTAATTAAATATGCTTACTATAAATAGTATTCAAATATACTTTCTTAGATACTCAAACATTCTGTTGTAAACTATTGTAACATGTACTTATTTTGTGGGTGTCCAATCATTTGACTAATAACATTTGACAAAATTATACTTGATAATTTTATTATTTTACAAACTATTGTTTAATAAACTACTCATTAGACAATATATTTACTAAAAAAAATTTCATTATGCTAAAACATTATTTCACAAATTGATTATTTTTTAAACATGTTAGTTGGCAAAACAACGTAAAGCATAAATAACATTTAACAAATACTAGCTGCCCTACTCCTGTAGGTTACATGATAAGTTAGATATTTAAGACAATCGCGAAGCACAGCATAGCGATTGTCTTATTTTTTTTATTAGACAACAGAAATACTAGCTGGCCTACTCCTGTAGGTCACTTGATCGGTTAGAAATTGCTTACATCCTTGCTTATATAATATATCATACCTAATATAAAATATTAAGTATTTGTAAAGTCACCAATTTGGCAAACGAATTATTTAGTCAAGTGAATATTATTAAAATAATATTTTAACAGTAGAAATATTTCCTAAGTAAAACATTTGCGAAACCTGTATTACTTATGTCAAATGATTATTTTTAAAGTAATATGTTTGCGAAGAGAAAGTTTGTCAAATGATTAGTTTTTCAAACATTGTTTGTAAAATGATCTTTTGTCATACGTTTTTTGTTAAACAATAGTAAACCTATTTTGTGGCTGCCCATTTTGGTTGTTATTATTATTAGGTAGATACCTATGTTATTTATGACTGCTTTTGAACTTTAAACTGTTAAAATTATGTTTAATATGGGTTTATTAAAAATGTCTTTTTATAACTGTTTTCTCTTTATTTTCCCCGTACTGAATTTAGAGCAATTTATGGTAGGTAGGTAGTTAGGCTGCCTAGATGGAGAATGCTCAATGCTATCTTTCTGGTCACTGTGTCCAAATCTTCAGGTCAGCATCACAAACTACCTAAAACATACATAATTTTTTACAAGATAATAAGTATGTTACATAATGCAGTCTGTATTTGGCCTGGCATGTAATTGTAATAAAACCATGACATAAAATTCATATATAATAACAATTAGTTACTGTACATTTATTGAAGAAAATCCATTTTTCTGTTGATGTACGAGTATAACTGACCTCCATCTGCACACATTTTTTTCACTTATGTGAGTGCAATCAATTGCGCCTTTAGGGAAATTGGCAAAACTGCGGAAGTTCTTCTAAGGTTGATGGCATTTTAATAAACCTATAAGCAGCTATTTTCTAACACCTTTGGCTGATAACGGATTGCGACACCATGTAAGTTCGCTGCATCATCTTGTATCTACAATAAAACAATAAAAATAATTAGGTAGGTACTTACATAAGTTACTGTGTTTTTTGGGAGTGTCATTAGCATCAATCAAGGTTATATTTACTTACTTCATGCCGAGCCCAGTTGCGTAATGCGCGAACTACCTGTAGTTCAGCAATCAGTGGGCATCCTCGAGGATCGTGAGTCAAATGTTAGCGTAACATTTCTACGACTAAAGCACCATATCGTTTGGTAAATCTGTACATAATTTAAAGTCGTTATCACTTAATTCGAAGGGATTAATTCGTTGCTGACGCCGAACAGGTCGTCGGGATGTTTCCAGCATTATCTAAGTCTTCAAATCGATCAAGTCTTTAATTATATTTACCATTAATCTAAATACAACGATATCATAAAATCAAAGTGACGTTTGTGTCAAAGTTTTTGAGGTTAGTACTGAAGTTAGTCTGCAGATAAACTAGGGGTCACGTCAGTTTATCTTAGAACCATAGATAGTCCGCGACTAAGAGAAAAACTTGATCTTGTAATAACGTTTACGTTGGTACCTGACTTAAGTCTAGAACTAAGTCCAGTACTTTATTTAGATCTCGTTTTGTAATAAGACGGATTATGTTTTACTTTTATTAGCTTAACAATATTTAACAACAACTTTTTGGTATAACTGTATGCAAAGTGCAAAGGGAGTCAAATAATGGGCGATTTTCCGAGATCAAAAAAAAAAAAGAAATTGGTTCGTAAATGACTTCATAGATGGCGCTTAGCATAGATTAGTATGGCGCTTAGTAAAAGGCGGGTTCATGAAGAGCACGTGTATGGCTGCGTAATATTTATTCTATTCCAAAATAGAAATAGGTTCTGGATGTCCTGAATATAAATAGGTAAGTAAATACTATTTTTTTATTCTTTTGGTAGACAAGTAAAAGTTTAGAATTTATTACAGCCCATAAGTAGCCCAGCTTTCATAAAACGACATCTATCGAGTGTTTTTGAACTAATTTTTACTTTTTAATTTGGGCTGTCAGAAAATCGCCCATTGAAATGAAACACTTTTTACATATGAACTCATGTTTATTAACTAGGTACATTTAAATTTTTATTTTTAGTCTTGACATTTCAATCCCTTTACAGGGTCCGTGGTATAATATAAGCGAGTTCATCCTTAAAAAGTGGTTCATTTCAATGTGTAGTGTTCACGTAAACCTAAGAAAACAATATGAGTCATGTCATTGTTTTTACTTAATGTTTGGAATAATTTAAAAAAAAGTGCTGTGCGGAAGAGGGCACAAGCACGGAGTGTGTATGCACGGGGGACTGGTAGCCGCCATTTCAGATGAAGCTGACGGATGTAGATGAGAGAATCTGTAAGTAATCAGAGAATCTGTAACCACCACCTGTAAGTGCCACCTGCGTCGCCCTCTCCGCCACCAGTGTCGCCTCCTAGTCCATCACTGGAGGAGCCGCAAGCGGGCCCGTCCCGTCGCAGCATGGCCAAATAAAGTATACACCGCGCTAACTGCACTCAGGTAATTGTTTAATCTGTCTTTATGTCAAACACCTTTGGGTTTACATATTTATAGAAAACTTGTAATTGAACATGTAGTGCCACTAGGTCATGTCCTCACTAAGTCATATTGTCATGAGTAAGTGGCGCAAGTAAATAGGACATTAGTATAGTGTACATCATCATCATCAGCCTATTGTCATGTCATATTTTAGTTCGACATTACATCTTCATTTTTTTCTTTTTCAGAACGTATTAACGTTAGGCTGTATGGGCGATTGCCTTTGCCTTTGCTTGGAAAACATTTTTTTGTTGTTGTGTCAATGTGACAGTTTTCCGGGTCGTCTTTTTTTTGCAACGCGTCGCGAGGATGGCGTTCGCATAATTTTGTCCCAGATGAAAATCTAGTGGAATCTTGTTTTGATGATGATTTGAATCCTTAAAAAAGGGGCTTAAATGCCTTAATTGTTTTTATTTTGAATTTGGTTTAATATTGTTTGGCGAAAAGTACATCATTCAATAATGGATGTCTAGCCGCATTTTTATGGAAGACGCTCTCGAGCGTCTTCCATTGTCTTCCATCATCTTCCAGAGGTTTTCAGATATCTTCTGATGTCTTTTATTTTTACTCTATTTAAATAATTTCATCGAGTTTGTTTGTCGTCGTCAACACGCGGTCAGGCGAGTTGCTTCGCCGGAACACTTATAATGGTACCTAATTTATAGAAGTCAGGTTAGTGATTTATTATCCTGTTGGTTTAAAATGGTGCTATATTCACAAAAATATTAGTTATGTTCACAACATATTGTTTAGAGTCACGATACAGTGTTTTTAGTTAATTAAATTTATAGGCCTAGTTCCTATGTATCAAGACAATTAGTCTATTTGATCTTCTTTGTATTGAATACATTTAAAATACATAACATGTAACTTTAGAATGCTATCTTGCGGATAACTTTATATTCACAAGAATAAACTTTGTTTGTTAGTATTAACTTAAGCGGTAAGAGTTAGCAAGGGATTTTAAAATAAAACAATGGTTCGGAGTAATTAGTTTTATTTTTAAGCCACCTAGGTACCTAAGATTAAAGGTAACAATCTCTCCGATGACATTCCGAGGTAAAATTTGTTTTCTATATATTTAATTTGATAGTGATACTACTGTCTGGCGCCCGAGTTTTAACTTAAGCGTAAATCCCTTTTAATATTTTGCATTTGCAACCTTTTGTTTTATTTAACATTAGAATTTTGTTCTTATACGCATGTAAACCCCGGGTTACATGACAATGGGCGATTTTCTGACAGCGCAAATTAAAAAGTAAAAATTAGTTCAAAAACACTCGATAGATGTCGTTTTATGAAAGCTGGGCTACTTATGGGCTGTAATAAATTCTACACTTTTACTTGTCTACCAAAAGAATAAAAAAATAGTATTTACTTACCTATTTATATTCAGGACATCCAGAACCTATTTCTATTTTGGAATAGAATAAATATTACGCAGCCATACACGTGCTCTTCATGAACCCGCCTTTTACTAAGCGCCATACTAATATATGCTAAGCGCCATCTATGAAGTCATTTACGAACCAATTTCTTTTTTTTTGTTCTCGGAAAATCGCCCATTGGCACCTGCGAACATGGACTTTGACTTGCTTTCTTTAACCGTATAATTGTTTACACAGGTTAGTATTTGTTTGAGACAAGCTCTTTGTTTGATATGTAAAGCTTGTTATTTTGAGTGAATATAGCACAGAACATATGTAATTTGGTTGTTGGAAATTTCCACATTTTGTTATGACATTTTGTTAAATTTGTTATTGCCTTATAATTATGTGATTATTTTATTGATAACAATTGTGTCACGAATAATTTTGTTTGTTTGTTTATAAAGAATATTTCTTTAACTTTATTTAGAAAGAATTAATCTTTACTGGTTTTGTTGTAAAGAATACTTTATTCTTTAATATTTGGTTATGCTGTTGTTAACTTTAACAATTAGTAATTTATTTTGTTTTCATTAACTTTCATGTGTCGAGTAGTATCTCCTAAAATGTTTTACATATTTAAAACTTAAAATAAGTGTTATGCAGTTTACTTTAAGCTACAGTTACTTTTGTCAGTGAATAAAGCACCTAATTTTGATATTTGATATAATAATTTACAGTTTAATAACTTAACAGTTTTGATAAACAAATTTAAACATTTAAATAAAACATTATTAGCTTTGATATTTAAACATTAATTTTTATTAAACTTTAAAATGGATAAAGCGATTCAGTGTCCGCCTGTTGAAGACAGTTCACCTGTTGTAAGTATCCTTAGATCGGCCGGTACCTGCACTGCTGATGACGGTATGGAGTATGATCATTTTGATAAGGTCGTTAAGTCGTTACTTGTGATAATAGTACTAAAATTATTATTTTTTTAATTATTCCTTCTGTAGATTACTCTGTTATTTTGGGATTTGACTTTTGGTTAAAATTTGATCTTGCTAAAGAACTTTGGAAAAATATTACTTTCATTGTAGATAAAAATGTTAAACTTGGAACTTGTACAGTTACGGCTGCCGCTGAGCTTGCACCTTCCGAAAATAAATTATTGGTAGAAACTATTAAACTTTTTGAAGATATCTCGTATGAAAAGATAGGTTTAGGTCATGAGTATGACCTAGTTGAACATAAAATTAACGTTGTTGGTGAACCTTTTAAACAAAAGTGGCTTTGAGCCCCGCTATACAAAAAATTGTTAATGATGAAATTGATGCTTTACTTGAAGAAGGAATAATACAATCTTCTAAATCTCCTTGGTGTTCTCCTATTGTTATTGTAAAGAAAAAAGATGGTAGTCCGAGACTCTGTTTAGACTCTCGTCGTTTAAATTCTATAACTGTTAAAGATTCATACCCTTTGCCTTATACCTCAAAAATTTTAGATAGCCTTCGTGGTGCTCGTTATATTACTGCTATTGACCTTTCTAAAGCTTTTTTACAAATTTATTTGGAAAAAACTTCTCGTGAGAAGACTGCTTTTGCCGTTCCGGGTAAAGGACTGTTCGAATTTGTTAGAATGCCGTTTGGTCTCACTAATGCACCAGCTGAGCTTCAAAGATTAGTAGATAGGATGTTTGGACCTGAATTCGATGGTAAACTATTCTGATATCTTGATGATTTAATTTTGATAAATTTTGAGTTTTCTGAGCATATTGAGGACCTGCGCAGAGTATATAAAATTTTAAAAGATGCTGGTTTCTGTTAATTTGAAAAAGTGTGAATTTTGTAAGGAAAGACTCCGTTATCTTGGTTATGTAGTTGATAGAAATGGTTTGCACACTGATCCTTATAAAGTAGATGCAATAAAGAATTTTCCCCGTCCTGTAACTGTAAAACAATTAAAGCTTTCTTGGGCTATGTTCCTATTATAGAAGATTTATTTTTAAATTTGCTGATATAGCTTCCCCTCTTACTAAACTTACTGCTGGTTCTTGAAATTCTAGGAAACCTTTAATTTGGAATGATGAAGCTGAAACTGCTTTCGAAAACCTTAAAGAAGTGTTAATTCTTCACCAGTTTTGCAACACCCAAATTTTGAGAAACCATTATTTTTACATTGTGATGCTATATTGTTTTCTGAGGTTTAAGCGAGCACTACACATTGAAATGAAACACTTTTTACGGATTAACTCGCGTTTAATTTACTATTCGAATTTACTATATTTCGAACCCTTTACAGGGTCCGTGGTCTCCCTGTGACCACGGACCCTGTAAAGGGTTCGAAACGTCAGGATAATATAAAAACTATGTAAATAGTAAATTAAACGCGAGTTAATCCGTAAAAAGTGTTTCATTTCATTGTGATGCTAGTTCTGTTGGTATTGGCCTTCATCATCCCATTGCTTTCTATTCTAGATCTTTAAATAAATGTGAACGTAATTATAGTACAACAGAGCGCGAATTGCTTGCTGTTTTAGATTCAATAGAACGTTTTAGACCTTATGTCGAAGGTATGGAATTTACTGTGGTGACGGACCATTCTTGTCTGAAATGGCTATTGAGTTTAAGTAATCCTACTGGTAGATTAGCTAGATGGGCTACCAGAATTTCACAATTTACATTTAATATTGTTCATCAAAAAGGTATCTTGCATCAGGTTCCGGATGCGTTATCTCGTGTAGAAATTGCTGCTGTTATTTCGTCCTCTACGGATAATATAGTATTACCTGAGGATGATATAGATGATCCCTGGTATAAAATAATTTTTGTTAATTGTCAAAAGTTTTCTACTAAGTTTAAAAATTTTAGAATTGATAATAATACTTTATATAGATATTGTAAAAGTAAATTTGGTTATAATAATCGTTTAGATTGGAAAATAGTTATTCCAAAGGAACATATTATGGATACTATTCGTTCTAATCATGATGATGTTAATTCTGGTCATCTTGGAGTTCATAAAACATTAAAAAAGCTTAAACAACATTATTTTTGGAATCGGATGTTTAAAGACGTTCATTAAGTCTTGTGATGTTTGCACAGCTTATAAACATAGTACTTCTCCACCTTTTGGTCATATGATAAACCCTAAAAAAGTAGATTTCCCCATGGTTATGCTTTCGGTTGATATAATAGGAATTTTACCTAAAAGTTATTCTGGTCATAAATATATACTTTCTGTAGTAGATGTTTTTACTAAATATTGTTGGATATTTCCTTTAGCTAAGGCTACTACTTTGGCAATTTGTAAGATTTTTGAAAAATAAATATTTCTTAAGTTCGGAGTTCTTATAATTATAGTCTGCGATAATGGTACTCAGTTTACTTCTAAACATTTTGTAGATTACATGAAAATTTATAACATTAATAAAATATTTTATAATACTTTGTATACCCCTCAAAATAATCCAGTAGAGAGATATAATAAAACCATTGATACTTGTATATCATGTTTTGTTAAAGATGATCAGAGGACATGGTCTAAATTGTTGCCTCATGTTCAGTTAGCTTTGAATAGTAGTGTTAGTCTTGCTACTGACTTTACTCCTAACTTTCTCATGTTTGGTAGAGAGTTAATTGTTGATGCCTCGTTGCACAGATTTAGTAATTCTTTTAATAATTTAAATGATGTTAGTTTGGGTGAAAGAAATTATTTTGCTTATTCTTTGAATTCACTTAGTGATATTTTTGTTAGAGTTCAGACTCAATTGTTTAGAGCTTATAACCGTAATGCGTCTTATTATAATAAGGGTCGCAGGGTTATTTCGTTTGCTGTGGGTGATGTTGTTTGGAGGCGTAGTTTTGTTCAGTCTAATGCTCCGGCTTATTTTTCGGCTAAACTAGCACCTAAGTTTGTAAAATGTAAAATCATAGTAAAAGTTTCAGATAACGTTTATGTTTTGAAGGCTTTAGAAAAGGGTTACGTTGGGCGTTATCATGTAAAGGATACAATTAAATATTAAAATTTAATATGTTTTGGAATTTTCAGGCTCGCCGTTGATGTCTTGTTTTGGGGACTCTACCTTTGTAAGGGAGGAATGTGATAGATGTATGTGTGGATAATGGTAGTATGTAATTAGATGATGTATGAAAGGAAACTTCAAGACGGATGTCGATAAGAGTCTGTTCTAAAGATCAAATCTTAGGTCAATTTGGATAAATAGTAATTTCTCTAGTTTGTTTACCCATAGTAAATGATTTTTTTTGTTTGGTTGTACATTTTGTAAAATATCCTAGTGTACTTTGTTTGTTGTATTTTGTTGGTTGCACTTGTTGTCTACATTTCGGACTAAGTTGGATTAGTTATTTGTAGTCTAATTTTAATTTTGTTTATTATGTAAGTTCTGGATATCCATACCTGGACATGACATTTTGTTCTGACCAGACAATTTATTCTTTTCAGGATAATTGCTCATTGGTACAGTTTTTTTCTCTTTTGGATGACATTTTCGTTTGTCCCTGACATTTTGTTTTGGACACTATTTTGGTTGTCCAAGACACTTTCTCTTTTGGATGCCACTTTGGTTTTGCCGTTTTGGAAAACTTTGGGTTTGGTTTTCCTTGACCTTTTGTTTGTTGGATTCCATTTTATGGTTATCATTTCTTTTGGGATGTAATGGACATTTTGTTCCGTTATGTTTTCTTTTTTCTTTTGTGCTTTGTGCCCGGTAAGTCGGATAGTGTTGCGCCGATCACAAATTCACTTTTGTTTGCTGAATTCTTTTCAGGATTATTTTTTGTTGACTCTGTGCGCAGTAGGTCGGTGGTGTTGTGCTGATCGCAGATGATACTTTTAGTTGGACGTTTTGTCTAACGTTTGGTTTGTCGTTTTGTTCGACGTCGCCTTGCTTTGTCTAGGGCGATTGGTGTCTGCTTTTGGGCGCGTTGTAATACGACGTGTTCGCGTTGTTTTGCGATCTGGAGGTCGTAGTCGATCACGAGAGCTCTTGATTCGGTGACTGTTGTTGTCCAACTTATATTAATTTGCTGTGCTTTCGATGGTCCGGAGGAATGTGTTATCAGACTCGGTGACCTTAGTGTCCAACCGATTTCTCATAGTTTGAAGAAAGGAGAGTTTAGACTCGGTGACCGTAGTTGTCTAACCGATATCTAGTGGGTTGTAGGAGTTTGTTTGATTTGGTGACATACACTCGGCGTCAAAAAAATCGCACCTCTTAGAAAATCACTTTCAAATGTCATTTACTCTTGATATGCACATGCAGTCGCATTAATTATGATTTTATTTACAAGGTTACTTAATTAACTTAATAAAAAACATTACTTTTCATTATCAAATAAAACCTAATGCAACAAATAAAGTGTCACAAAAATTCGATGCAAATTTTGCTACCCGTGAGAGTTGCTAGTTGCGCTTCCTTTGTGGGTATAAAACGGTCAACACGGGTTCAATGTGGGTCATTCGCTATTCAACCGTTGAAGAGGACACACGCACAGATTTTGATGGATACCACAGCTGATAAAGCCGCTCAAGTGGTTGCACTACTGCAATCAGGGGTGCGGCAGTGTGATGTCGCCCGGCAACTGAACCTGAGCCGTTATTCCGTTCGAAGAGTGTACCAGCGCTTCATAGAGACCGGTGGCTATATCCGCAGACACGGTTCGGGTAGACGTCGCTGCACTTCGGAAAGAGACGACCGGTTCGTTGTGTCGAACTCTTTGAGAAATCGTTTCTCCAACGCTGTTGAGTTGCAACAGCAGCTCCAGGCAGTTCGCAGACGCACCGT